>OY660864.1:3312500-4512500 GCA_962446985.1 Xyrichtys novacula | reverse complement strand
CGTACAGCAGACTTTTCCACTCTGGGTCAGTCCATCTCAGATGAGCTCAGGTCCAGAGAAGCCGGCGGGGATTCTGTCTGTTGTTGACATATGTCTTTGTCTTTGCATGGTAGAGTTTGAACTTGCAGATGTAGAGACCAACTGTGTTAGCTGATTATGGTTTTCTGAAGTCCTCCTGACCCCACATGGAAAAATCCTTTACAGAATGATGTGAGGTTTTTAGCACAGTACTGCCTGAGGGGTCAAAGGTCACAGTCACTAAGTGTTGGTTTTGGGCCTTGCTGCTTACGTGCAGAGATTTCTTAGATTCTCTGATGATTTTATGGGCCGTAGATGATCAAATCTCTATATTCTTGCAGATGTATGTTAAGAAATATTGTTCTTTAACTGTTGGACTATTTACTCACACAGTTGTTGACAAAGTGGTGAACCTGGCCCTATCCTTGTTTGTGAAGGACTGAGTCTTTCAGTGATGCTCCTTTTACACCCAATTATGATTCTCACCTGTTTCCAATGAACCTGTCTACCTGTGAAAAGTCCAAACAGGTGTTTTTGGAGCAGTCCTCAGTCTTTTGTTGATCCTGAACCAACTTTTTAGGAATGTGTTGCAGCATCAAATTCAAAATAAGTTAATGTTTTAAAGAAACAACAACCAAATATTTCAGTTTGAACATAAAATATCTGGCCTTTGTAGTGTTTTCAGTTGAAAATCGGTGGAAAAGGATTTGCAAATCATTGAATTCTGTTTTTATTAATGTTTTACACAACATCCAAACTTCATTGAAATTGGATTTGTACATCTATCAATCAAATCAATCAATCAATTTGTATTTATATAGAGCCAAATCACAACAGTCATTATTCCAATATGCTTTTCAAAAGAGCAGGTCTAGACTACTCTCATTGTCTGATGCATTACAAAGGGAAATACAGAGAAAGAAAGGAAGAGAGAGAGGGAGATAGCAACAACATGTGCATCTGCAGCTGTGTTCCTTCAAGTGCATCACCCTGCAGATGATCTGAAACAGGATCAATAACAATTTTGTTGTTGATGACACTTGCACACAAAAACTTTTAACAAAAACCTCTACAATTCGGATGGAAGCTCTCATTTAAGAAGAAAATGTACACTGACTTCTTAGTTCGATCCCAAATAATTAAGGTTTGGGCTTGAGGCATCAGAAGATACTAATTTCTTTGAGTAGCAACAGCTATATGGAGTAACAGATTGTCAATTTGTGTTGATTTGTCAATTTTTTTTCAAAGCACATTTGGCCTTTGCAGTTGTTTGCAAAGGTCAAAGGTCTTGCGTGGAGGTTGCAAAGTTCCTACAGGATCCAGGATGTGGCAGATTAATGGATGATGCATCTGAAATACACTGAGACTGATTAGAAGAAGACCTGTAGACTGAAAATGTGTATGTCAGTAGACATAACTAGGATTAATGAAGGGTCTGCAGGAAAGTTCCAACAAAGACGTTTAACCCCTCACACACCATTTATGCCAGTGTTATTTATGTTATAATCTTTCTTTTTTATGTCATTTAATGAACTGATACACATTTCTAAGAGTTTGTCACCATAGCTGGATATATTGATGTAAAGCATCTTAAAAGAGCCCTGTGGGTTGAACAAGCTGCTTAGTATACTGATGAAGGTGATGACATGTTTGCTAATCAAACAAATAGTAACTTTGTGAATGCTGTCAGGTATTTATTTGACATGCAAATACCACATGTCAACGCCACTGAAGATATTCACAGTGAGGGAGGGACCCACTGTGGACCGACCTCTATCTCTTACTCTTACCTGTAGAAGTGTGTTGCTCCTCCTTAACTGGATGGATATATAAGGCGACATCCTTCAGGTTGGTTTTCACAGACAGTCAGTCCTCAGGGTCAACATGGGGACCACAGAGCTGGGATCTACATTTCGGCTCGTCTATCTGACACTGCTTCTCTGCTTTCTCACTGATACTGGTGAGTGACTCCTTAAAGTTTCTGCTTGTATCTCCTACAAGATGTTTGGAACAAAGAGGCAGACTGAGAGATCTTCTAACAAAAAACATCTGTTGGTGTGTGGTGGAGGACCCTAAACTTTATGTGATCATCTAGTTTGATATTGTTTTGATGCATGGCTACAGAGAAACTTTTTTCAATTGATTAATTTTTCCTAAAAGTCTATATAAAGTTCACAAAGTATGAGAAAAGCCCAGTTTTTAGCACTTAAACTTTTATGTATCAAAATCTTGACCAACTTAGAAGTCCAGACACCACATTTAGTTTCATGAAAATGCAGAAAAGCAGCAAAGTCTGGTAGTCAAGGAGGCTAGAACAAGCAAATCTGTCAGAAGTTTGTTTGAAGAAAATCAACTTTCTTTGTCAACTATCAAACAAAGAATGCCATAGAAATGATGGAATGCTTTCATGGCTACGTTAATGTTGTTTCAGGTAATGCTCATATCAACAATGTATGCTCAACCTGGGGAAACTATAACTGGAAGACCTTGGATGGACAATTCTTCAGACTGCCATCCACCTGTAACCACGTCGTGGTCTCACAATGTAAAGGATCCTTTGAGGGTTTTAACATCCAACTGAAACACAAGATAGTAGACAGCAAGCCCACCATCTCCAAGATATTCATGAAGCTGGATGGTGTTGTTGTGACGCTGAGACCAAAGTCTGTGGAGGTCGATGGCCAGAAGTAAGTGAAGTCCAGACCTGGTGCTACACTGTACCACACATATTAACTGGAGATCTATATAGTAGTCTCAATCACTGTTGCATGATGGTTGAGCATTGGCAGCAGAAGCAAGGTTACCTTTAAACAGAAACCTCCAAAAATGAGGTTATATTGCGGTTTATTTCTTTGTTTAGTGATGAGATGAGGATTTGTAACCATCAACATACATGATAAACCAACAGAGGAAAACTCAAGTACATGTTTAGCACAGATACAGGTAATCAAGTTGATCAGACTCTGAAATAGCATCTGTAGAAACTACTGCACACTGTGATATAGCGCTTTGTGAGGGAACATAATTCTACAATGCTAGTGACATGGTGACAGCTAATCATTGACAGCTGCATTTAATCATCAGCTGCATTTAATCATCACAGACGAGCTATACCAGTAATCTACTCTTCAAAATAAGGATTTGTTGCACACATTTTCTTTCATTATGATTTTATTCATTTTTTGCTGTAATATTATGCTGCCTTTGGATTTGCATGCTGGCTGGATAAGGAATGTTACCTAAGAGATTATTTCATTAATCCCTTTGCAATGGATGAAAAAATGCAACCAAGAGGTCCCCCAATCAGAGGAAAAACTGTGAATGATGATATACTTCTCAACCTTCTGTAGAGTGTTGCTTTTAAACATGAGGACCCTTCAAAAGTCCTGTGTGTTGTGCAAAGTTAACAAAGTTAAAGTTTGTCAAGACTTACAGAGCACACATGCAGGTCCACAGGTGCTTCCACAGGCCACCTACACTGTTGTCATTAAAGTAGAGTTTTATTGACTTTAAAGGTAAAAGTACAAAATTAATCACTGTTTCAAACTGCTCAAATTAAAGCATGTCAACCTTTGGTGGTTCATCAGAGTGGTCCAAAAAATTCATGTTTTATACCAAACATCACATGAAATAGTGTTATTCCTAGAAATGATTAGATTTATCTGAACTAAAGCTTAATACTTTAAATTAAAAAAAAACATGCACACATGTAAATCATAGGTTATAACACTGCAATGAATAACATGATAAAAGCCAAAACAGTGCTATGAGGAGCTGTATGGGTGCCAAAAGAGCTGGTCTTTCAATGCTGGACTGAGCCAAAAGATCTGGATCACTAAAAGGAGATAGATCTCCCTTCAGAAATTTCTCTGAATACTAAACTTTTCATTGTGCATAACGGCTAACCAGTCACCAGCAACAGCCAACAGAATAAAACACCTGTGTTTTTAGCTCCATACCTGGTATGAATTTGCTTCATATCTTGACTCAGCATTAGGGTCTAGTTTCACCCTGTTGGAACTGTAATTCCAGCATAGACCTCCTCATTGTATGTACATTTCACTCTCTACATTTGTAAAAAATCTCTTATACTTCACTGTTGGACAATGCAATGGTCATGTTTCTCACTGTAATACCATGCTATGCAACAGAAGCTATCTCACTCTTTTTTTTTACCATGTGTCCCTTTTTTTTCTTCAGAGTGTCTCTACCATTCACCAAATTTGGTGTGAGCGTCAGACAGACCACATCTACTGTCTTTGTCAACACCAAGATAGGCATCAAAGCAATCTGGAACATGGATGACTCCCTGGACGTAAGAGGCACATTTTCATACACACACAAAACAAAAAAAAATTTAAGTACAAGTTTTAAGTGTATTTCATGTAATAGAAATCTCTTTTTATATCTATAAAAGCTAGAGTAGATAGTGGCTCCTCCTCATCTGCTTGTGTCTCAGTGAAAACAAAAAGTAAGATGCCCTTTAAACAGGTTCAAGGCAGAACTGTTACACCTCTGAAAGTTTTATATTATTCAATTAGCATGTTAACTCCAACTTTCAGGATTCCACCTGTATTAAAACTGTGACACAACCCCAGCTTATTGAACCATAGCCCTCCTTTCAGAGCCCTGAGGCCGTGTCTTTATTAGCTCAAAAAATGTGCAGTTAAGTCTGACACACTTGTTTCCTATTTACTGAGCAAGGACTGTGTTCAAACATTCAAGTACTATGGAGCAGATAAAATGGTCAGCTAGAGAACTGTATGGAAGTACTTGATAAAATATATTGGACTAGTGAAAAATGAATGACACCTACATGTCAGAAAGTTACTTAAGAGGCACAATATTTAGAAATGGGAGCACCTACCCATGTGTGGGTGTAACCATGCTCAGTCTAACTCTGACTTTGGCCCAAGCGTGAAACATGCAAAGACCTGTTTGTTTCTCTTACTTCCAATAAATTACAGTGTGGGAAAAAACTGAAAGTAAGGGGGTTAGCAGGCAGAGATCAAAACTTGATCAGCTGCTTGAATGACTATAAGCCTCTGTACATGTAGTGTGTAAAAACAAAACAAAACAAAAACCCTTGGCGTCATTACTTTGAAGCTTGAGTTTTGACCCAAGTGTTAGGGCATGGCAGCACATTTGAAGTTCTTGTCCTTGTCTTGTCTGTCTTCTATGAAATGTCCAGTCTGGTCAAGATTTTACACGTGTTAAGTCTGAGGAAAACCTTGAACAATATCCAGAGAAAAATATCTTGACATTTGAGGTTGAGAAGGAGCCCAATTAATTCTACTTACTAAAAGTCTTGCTACACTCTTGAGTTTTGCTGGAGAAGAAGACCAGATTCCTGTCCCTTTGCTGCTTATGAGAATCCCCAAACTCTGTTGTTAATTTAAGACAAAAAAGAAACTCTGATGGATGACATGAGAATAAATGACACAACAGCTTTTTATACACAGTATGCTGAAATCTTTGACTTTTTTAATAACTTCATATGTGTTGTGATGTGTTCACAGCTTGAAATGCCAGAGGAATTCAGAAACCAGACCTGTGGACTCTGTGGAAACTTTGACGGTGCAGCCAATGATTTGACAGAAAATGGTAAGATCCTGTCTGGCATTATGAAGAAATAACCCTCTGCACATTATACTCACACTAAAACACAGAGTAAGGGTAACTGTTGTGGGATATGTAACTTCCCACTTTTGAGAAACAGATTCCCCTCTTTAAAATCAGGCAGAAACATTTGGTTACTACTTGATCAGTTTACAAATGCTAATATTTGTGCGTGGTCTAAGCTGTTCCACTTGTTTAGGGTTTTCAGGTTACAACTCTTGGAGAGTAACTTCATGCTTTGAGGCAAAACAAATAAACCATAGGTTTAACCTGTATTACACTCAGCAAACCTTATCTAACTGTTTACCTAAACTGAACCATCCCCGACCGAATAGATTTGAGCAGCCCTTTGACCTGTGCAGCTGACTGGGAGCTTCGCGTGAGAAAATAAACTGTGCCTTTACATCAGAGCAGTTTGTTCCACTTTAAACAAGCCCTGGTCTGTTCCGTTAGATAGTTTGGAGTGGTGTGAAAGATTGTTCAAACTCTGGTGCAGACCAAACAAGCAAACTCTGGTCCTCTTGAAGACTGGGGTCTCACTTTGCTTACAAGCAAACTCTGATGTGGACCAACTCAGCCTCTTTAGTCTGTCAACATTTTTAAGTGACACAACATTTGAGGATCGAATGGTTGAGTGTCTTTTACCCACAGCCTTATAACTCTTAAACATTTGATTCAATCAAAGCAAATGTAGCCTCGGACATGCTTCCTCAACCTGGAATTACGGGGCTAAATAATCTCATGGCTTTGTAATATGAATTCTCTAGGAGCTGAGATGTCTGTGTCAGACTATGCTGAGGCCAACAAAGTGACTAAGCCAGGAGAGACCTGTGAGGAGCCTGATGTGACCCCAGACGCAACCTGTGGGGACAGGGTATGTCCTCACTCTATACTGTCATCTTCATCATCACTGCTGCTGTTAACCTGTATTTATAATAAACTTCAAAGAGGAAAACACTATTTCAAATCTACTGTACATGGTTCATACAAGCAGGAATTTTGCCACTCATTGATTTACCTTTGGTTTTTAGAAATACTGTGAACAACTCTTCTCCAGTGCATCATTCAGCAGCTGCCAAGATCAACTGGATAAAGAGGCCTTCATTAAAGTCTGTATGGTTGATAAGTGCTTCAAGGAAAAGGACACAGACTCCATGCTCTGTAAAACAGTCTCAGAGTTCTCCAGACAGTGTGTCCATGCAGGCGGCAAACCCCAAAAATGGAGAACTGAGTCTTTTTGCTGTAAGGATGCTAACACCTCAAGTTCAGTCTTTTTTGCCTCATCTGTAGCATTTTACAGCAACAGTAACATATTTGTCTCCACAGACAAATCGTGTCCAGACAACATGGAGTTTATGGAGTGTGGCAGTTCATGTCCTGACACCTGCACCACTCTTCAGGCCAGCAAATTATGTGACATCCACTGCCATGATGGCTGCAGCTGCCCTGCTGGTACACACACACACACACACACACACACACACACACACACACACACACACACACACACACACACACACACATTTCCCTTCAGTAACAAGCTTATAATGTACGAGAGCATGTGGTTTCATACATATATATATATATGTATATATATAATATGAAATATATATATATGAAAAACAATAATAACTGTGTCTTCCCTCCTCAGGAACGGTCTACGATGACATTGGTAAAAGTGGCTGCGTGAAAGTGGATCAGTGTCCGTGTCAGCACAATAACCAAGTCTATCAGCCAGGACAGTCTTATTATCACAACTGCAGATCCTGGTAAGGCTAGAGACCTTTCTTATTGGCTTTTTAACTTGTTACTCATGAGTAGACAGAGCCCATATTCATTTGTAGATATTTTAATTTGTATTTCTAAAAACAGCACAGTTGTATAGCTTGCTATATGTATTATTTTTAAAACTGTCATTGCTTGTTTCAACTAAATGCAAGGTCATATGATTCTGATATTATGGGTATATTTAGTACACAATTTAGCACGCCACACAAATTGTTCAGTTATAATTAGTATACAAAACTGAAAAATCATGTCAGTCATCCTTCACTTTATAGGGGGTTTAGGTTTGGTTGGTTGAGTATTTTTTTCTTAATATGTATATCCAAATTCCGTAATTTACTTTTAGGCCAAAAATAACTGTAAGCACAGGGTGCTACATGGGTTTTGAAAACATGATTGTGTTTCCAATATATTTGTTTGATTGATTTACTCAGGGAGTCAAAGAGAAAGAAATATCAGCTGTTGCTGGATACCAATTACAGCTCCCATGAAGACTTTTTGGACTGAAATTCATGTGGATGCCTATTCATGATATACAAAAGCAAACAAGACCATCAGTGACAAATTTTACAATTTTATACTCCAGGGCAGTGTCTCCCCGGACCTAGACATAAACATAGCTAAAACAAGGTAAATGAACTCCTCATTATAGCCCAGACCTGTGCATGGCTTGGGGGAAAATGGATGAGCTTCCTATCCTGTAGGTATTAAACACAGGAGCTGGTTATGAGATGAGAGACCCGGAGGTGTTGTCCATCTAAAATCTCTTATCTGTTACATATGTTGTGGTCCAAATTACCATGACTGTGTGAAAATCTAGTATTTTGTGGTCATCAGGTCCTCCAGCCTCCTTCAGAATTACTCACTAAAGCAAACATTACAAATGCTACGTTTTGCCTCAGGAACGTCATTTCCAATTCAAGCAACAAGCTTCTTTCCCGATGTTTATGTGTGTTTAGAGTAGAGCAGAGACCAAATGGGATCACCCCTTGGGACATAGAAGTTGTTTTAAGCAGCATCAGCAGGTGTCAAGCATGTGAGAGTACATGCTTATTACAGAGTTCCCTGTGTTTCTACATTGCCTGCCTGTTGTGGCTTCTAAAATGTCATTTTGTTTACAGAAGAAAGCCACAGTCTTACTAGTGTACTTCTTCTTCTTTTTTTTTTTTTAATTAAATTTGCTCAGGGTGCATTTGGTTTATTAATTATTTAATCCAAACTGCATATTTAAAAGTGTCCCATCAGGCACACACTTTAAACTAAGAAGAGCATGAGATGGACTAATTTCTCACAATCTCTTTTATTCTAAGCATTCTATGTTAAATAAGGAGTAACTCCACGAATGCTGCAAATAATTTTGTGTATGTTTACGCTTACAGTGTGTGTACAAATGGTCGGTGGAAGTGCACAGGGGACAACTGTCCAGGAGTCTGTTCTCTGACAGGAGGAACCCATGTCAACACCTTTGATGGAAAAGAGTATCAATTTCATGGAGACTGCACATATATTCTAGCCAAGGTAGAACACATCATTATCTGTAAAACTGCAACTATGTAAGCAGCAGCGTAATACTGTAATATCACTGTGATGGATCTATGTAGTATTTGAAGGACAGAATCATTTCACTTTGTTGTAAAAATGGTCAATGTTTTCTGTTTGAGGTTTCTTGTGATTCTGTCATAAACAGTGTTCAACTTCTGCCAATGTGTGTTGCAGTTAACTCAAGGCTCTGTACTGGTGGACCTGGAAAGGTGTGGTGCTTCTGAAAGTAGGACCTGCCTCAGAGCTGTCACAGTAGCATTAAACAACAATAGAATGGTAAATATGTAAATATGTTCAAGATCTCCATGGAATTACCTTTGAACTTGTGCCTGGAAGAATATAAGTTCTGTTTCTCTTCAAAACAGGTGTTGAAAGTCCATGCATCCGGACAGATTCATATGAACCAGATTCGCTCAGAGCTTCCACTCTCCAACTGTGAGTCACTGGAGTTCGTTTTTCAGGATGCACGCAGTATTTAACAGCTAAAGAAGCCCTTAGAGTTAAAAGTTATGATCTTGATGTATTCACTGATAAGGGACTGCAAATTTCAAATTGTTTTTGGGTATATTAGGGCCAGTAATCTAAATGTATCCAAAACCACAGCAGAATGAAGGTCGGTGAGGTTAAGTAGTGAGCTTGTAACTGACTGGCAGATTGTAGAGAAAGTCAGAAGAGTACATGCAAGTTAGGGGTTGACATGAGGAGCTGGGTCTTACGGCACTCACAGAAGTTGATAGAATAACCTGGAAATAAGGGAAGGAAAGCTGTTGTTATTACAGTGCAGCATAATTAAATGGCATTACAGACAGAGGACCCCAAAATACTATTTATTTTCTGCCAGGTCCCATTATTTTTGGAATTTGTCTTGTAAATATGACAAGAGCCCATTTCTGCCTTGAAGTTTGGAGTAATAACATACTGTGCATGTGAGTTGCTGATGGTGTGTTTAAGGTGTGACACTGAGTTTCTCAAAACTTTTGACTGCTGCAGCTGAGCTCATCGTATTCAAGCCGTCATCTATCTACATCTTCGTGAAGATCAAGGCTGGCATTAAAATTGCAATTCAGCTGTCCCCCAAGATGCAGATCTTCATCATAGCAGATCCTTCACTGAAAGGAACAACTTCTGGTATGCCACCATACTAATGAATTGGGAAAACACAGACTTCAAAATTTAACATGTAGTTTCATCTTGCATGAACCAAAATGAAAAAATAAAATAAAAAAAAAACAAAACAAAACAAACAAACAAAAAAAAACTTTGACAAGATTTAAAAGAAAAAAATCTCATTCTGATCAGGTTTGTGTGGTAACTTCAACAACAAGATGAAGGATGACTTCACAGTCCCTACTGGTCTGGTGGAAGGCACTGCTACTGGATTTGCAAACTCGTGGAAAACCAAGGCCAGCTGCATTGACATAACTACACGCTTTGGACACCCCTGCAATCAAGGCATTGACAGAGGTACAACTTCATGTCTCTCATTTTTGTCTATCCCATCAGTTTATATCATATAAAATACACTACAATACACACCACAACACTATGCATGTGCTTGCCTTTTGTAACCACTTCATTTCTGTTTTTTACTCAGAAAAATTTGCACAGTTCTGGTGCTCCAAACTATTGGATCCAAAAGGAGTGTTTGCACCATGCCACCACCACATTGACCCAAAGATATACAAAGAAGTGAGTCTACACTTAAAAAAGGTTGTGGTGACAAATAGACCTGACTACTTTTCCCTTGTTAATATGTCTGTGCCTGCTGTGTCTTTTCACAGAACTGCATGTATGACTGCTGCAACAGTGATAACAGCGAAGACAGCCTGTGTGCTGCTGTCTCATCATATGTCTTTGCCTGCTCCGAACGAGGAGTCACATTAACAGGCTGGCGTAAAGACATCTGTGGTGAGCAAAACAAAAGTCTTTCGCATTTATGTAGGTATTGTGGAGACTATAAGAGAAAACCACTTGCTAGGAGAAAGAAATCAAGGCTAGCATATGTAATTTTATACAGGAGGTAAGTGTAGGCAAGTCAATGATAGACTTGGTAGTGATCTGTTTTCTAGCCTGACCCAGAATATTTTTTTCTCCAGTGTGTTAGACTACAAGGGATAGTTCTTATGTTTTTATGTGGCAAAGTATTAGACCACAGCAAACAGCTCCTGAAAACTTCTAATAGGAGAAGCTGGCCAAAAACTGGCACAGCCTCCAAGCAGTGAACCAAGTTAGAGGGGCTATTGAACAGATTACATTTAAGTCACTCTCAAAGGGCTTACCCAGTTAAATGTGGGCTCTATTTTGTTCTGATTTTTTTCTTAGTTTTTCTGTCTCACTCGGCCAGTTTGATGGTGAACTAAACAATAATGACTGGGCAAAACGGTAGAAAACCTAAGAGTAGAATATTGTTAAATCTTGTCTTTAAAGCAATATTGTAATTATCCAGGTACACTATATGTCTCTTTGTTGTCCCTCTTCATTTACAATCTTATTTGAAATCATAAAATGAATCACAATGAGTGTTTGATTTCCTACTCCAAAACCAACAGCAGAATCACTTTTCTCTGCATTTTTTGCTGTTACCTTCCCTATTTGCAAAGTAAAACAAGGGAGATGAAAGACAGCTGACCGGTGGCCTGGAGCGGCACTTTCGGAGATAACAGAGAGACAACAGAAACACAATGAACAGAAGTTTGAGCTCCTCTTTTCTGTCGAAAATCACCTCCCTGGCACCACTGCCTGTTGTTTGAGACTACATTGGCTAGGATCTAACCTTGATAATGACAAAAGGATTCTGTTAAGATGCATCCGTACTTAAACATGATTAACTTCATAGCCTGTAGACAGACAATGTCCCACAAACAGCTGTAAAAACTGAGATGCATACTCATAATGAGCTGTATAAATGTCATAAGAATGCTTTTAAAAGATAAATGATATGTAAATATCCTTTGTATTCAGTGGATACTGGCAACGCTCCTATATTTATATTTATATTATCTACAATGTTTGAAAATCAGTGTGTATTTCTTTTCAGAAAGACCGTCTATGAAATTAAAAAGGCCTGGATCAAAAGCTAAATTAAACTATATGTTAGGGGGGAAGTGATACCACTAAGTCTCTGCTATGCTCATCCCTGCACTTATATCCTCTACCAGGCAAATACAGATCATGTCAAGAAACAGAAGTCTACGGATACAACATGACCAGCTGCCAGCGTACCTGCCAGTCCCTTAGCCAACCTGACTACTCCTGCCAGGCCAGCTTCACGACAGTGGACGGCTGTGGCTGTGCTGCAGGAACCTACAGGAATGACAAGGGGCTATGTGTGAACATTAAAGAATGTCCTTGCTATGAAAAAGATGACGTCATTCCTGCTGGAGAATCTGTGACAAGAAATGGACGCACTTGGTAAATACAAAGTATTGGACACATGGGGGTCAAGTATCAAGCTTACAAAAGTAATAGAAAGTTAAGTGAAAGGGCCATAGTTTGAATCTGTTTGGTGCTGAACTCTGCACCTTCCTTGAAAATGAGTGCTGTTTCAAGAAAAAGTCTACTTCACATACATTAGCATGATAGGCAATAAACAAGGACAGAAAAAATATTATGATTATTTAAAAGACTAACTGCCCCCAGACTTACCAGTGAATGATTTCTCAAAATTGGACTTTATTATTTTTATCATGGTTTAATCTGTTTTGCATTAGGGAAATTTGCAAGAAGGTAGAGTAGTGTGGAGCTCTTTCTCAGAACTGGCTCTTGAAGGCTGGTTTAAATCATCAAGGACATGCAGGATGCCTGATGATGATATAAACACTGCTTTTGTGTGCCTCTGTTCCTATTCTCACAGTAACTGCAAACGTGGAGTTCTCAGCTGCCCAGGAGGAACCCCAGTTGGTAGGTTTACAAATGTTTAAATACTGGGAACAGACGATTGTTGATGCTATTATTTTTATGGCTCATGGGGCCTGTAATGCAAAGCAAGGGCAGGTTATGTTCTGGTTATCTGGTTCTACTAAGCCACCCCACCCCCCACCCCCCAAAACTTAAGAAGAAACCTATCACACAAATCCAGTAATCAGCCTGTTGTTCACATAAGCACTGAGAGTTGATTGCACTGGATAACTATCAGTAGTACTTCATGAGACTGATAACAAATATTTGAAAAAGCTTTGTACAGCTACATCTCAGAGTATTGTTGTGTCATACAGTCTTATGGCAGGATGCCAATCAGATAGTGCTGTGCGAAAGAAAAGTAAGTGAGGCACAATGTTGCAAGAGAACAGACTCAGAGTGAAAAGCATACCAGCTGCAGAGCTAATGTAGCACACTTTTCAATCAACTGATCATTGGCCATCTGTAAAATCTGTAAAAGGCCAAAATAAGATGATTGGTCAAACCAAGGCTTATGGCAGGTCTATCCCTGAAAAACACTTTTGCCAAATCATCAACAAGCTCAAACAACAGTTTAACATTATACTAAAGCAACTCTGAGCAGTTTGCTCTTGTGTTGTGTCTGATAATAGACGAGCTGTCAGCATCTTTACTTCCTGTTTTGCTGAGCTGGGCTTTGCACTCTCTGTCTGACACACTTAAGATCTCCTCCGGAATGAGAAGGGAATGTTTCTCACTGATGTACTGTAAAGTCCATGACAAATGTAAAACGGATTGCATTATTTGGAAAAGCTTCCTCCCTTGAGGTTTCGTTTGGCTCAGCTGGAAGAGCAGGCTTCCCATATACAGAGCATATAGTCTTCAGTATGTAGCCTGCCAGAATCTGTCCTGATTTGATCACAACATTGTTTTAAAAGAGCTGTCTTCATCAGCACTACTAACTGCACCTAAACTGTGAGAAGCACAGTGTGCCATGATCCCGATCTCATCTGCTGCAACACACAAGGCTCAGTTAATTCAGCAGCTCTTGATTCTCTGGGATCCCCTTTGTGAGCATCTGTACACTGTACCCAGATTAATCTACATTCCTGTTTGTGAGCAGCTTGATAAGTTCACTGGTCACCAAAATATGAATGCGTTCAATAAATGCATTTCCTATTGTACACTCACGCACAGCACTGTACATACACAGTAATTTTTGGATATTGAGAGCCTCTTCTCACCTTTGCTTTGAGTTTAGAAAAAAAACTTTTGAACTCTTGAATTTGCAGTTGAATTGCTCTCTGGTTTAAACAATAAGTATACTCAAGTCCTGAGTGGGTAGTGCTCCCAATGGCTTCTCATGACAGTTGTTAAGGCCTCTGGAGCTTTTCCATAACATTTATTCTTTTTGTCATCCACTTGTTTTTTGATTCTCAGACCGACGAAAATGCATCTCGCCCATGGTTTACTTTGACTGCGACAAAGTCCAACCTGGAGAAGCTGGAACTGAGTGTGAGAAGAGCTGCAGCACTCTGGATATGGCTTGTGTAAGCAGCACATCGCACTCTTACAATCACAGAAGCTCTACAAGTACAAGAATTGTTTGTCTGAAACTGTCTTTTTGTCTTCTACTCTGCTTGAATACAGGTCAGCTCAGGCTGTACATCCGGCTGCATGTGCCCCAAAGGCCTGGTGTCAGATGGAGCAGGAGGCTGTGTCAAAGAGAGCAATTGTCCATGTGTGCACAATGGACAAGTCTACCGTGCTGGAGAAACACTGACTGTGGACTGCAATACTTGGTGTGTACAAGGCCCAACATAAACACCAGTTTAATATTACTATTACTACTACTACCATTACTACCGATATTTATACTAATACCAATTTTTTTTTTGTGAGCATAAGAGCTTTCATTTTAAAACATACCCAAATGAACTTGAGTCTTGTCTTTGTCTCCTCAGCACCTGCTCTAATAGAAAGTTCACATGTACAACCGATGTGTGTGACTCTATTTGTGGGATCTATGGTGACGGGCACTACGTCACATTTGATGATAAGAGGTTTGACTTCAATGGACAGTGTGAATACACACTCCTACAGGTAAAGTGGCATGTGGTCAAAAACAAAGTTGAATTTTTGACCCTTGTGATGTCAGAAGCAGTGTAAAAATAATAACAAAATCAGGATTTGATATTTTGAAAATCATTTAAACGTTATGTGCAGTTGTAAATTCTGAAAAGATAACTTCTCTGATTATCTGGAATGGGGTTGGGTCCAAGTAATGTTTATGGACTGTTGGCTCATTTCGTATAATTTCAACTTGCATTTGTGGATTCAGCCACAGACAATCTTGTACGGAAATTATTTTGAGCCACCCACTAGTATCCACTTAAGAGTCATATCTGTTATAATGCAGTGCTGCACATTAGTCCACAGATCATAGCCATCCAGCACCAGTTATTGGCTTTGTCCCTTTTGTAAATAGTTTCATGTCCTAAAGATGATGAAATCATGTAATTCCTCATAATTTCATCCTGAAGAATGTTATTCTGAAATTGTTCAACTAGTGGGCTATTTACTCAAATCTCACATGGATAGTAAATCTCTTTCCTGTCCTACCAACTCAATCAGTGGAATTTTCTTTACATTTCAAGTGTTGCCAGACCCACTAAGCCATATTCATTTTTACTTTTAAGTGGGTCTGAAACCATTATCATTCCAAACAATTTCCTTCAGTGTCAGCTTTACCAGACCAATCACAGTCCTTCATTTTGAAGCAGGTGGGATCTCAAGATGATCTGCATAGCATCACACCTTTTTTTTTTTTTTTTGGTTGAACATCATTCCACCTGTTTTAAATAAGGAAAACTTTTTTTTTTTTAATGATTATAATTACACAACAGTTCTTGAAAATAACAAAGAGAAAGGATAAATTGTTTAGTTAGGGTGAAAACAAAACCTAGTGTTGATTTCACTTTAAAGGTAAGAAGTATAATTTATGAACTGTCCTTGCTGTTTTTTTTAGGACTCCTGCGGAGGGACTCAGGGCGCAGAAAGCTTGAGTATTATCACTGAGAATGTTGCTTGTGGAAGCACAGGAACCACCTGCTCCAAGACCATCAAAATCTTCCTAGGGGTAAACACAACACCTTCACTGTCCACTGCAACAAACACAATATTCTGGATCAGAATATCAAGCGTGTAGCAGTATTTTCAATCTTTCATTAGACTTATAATTAGATAGCATCTTTGATTTATTACTAATATTCTGTGGTAAAATTAAGTCAAACAGAATTGGAGATAACAAGCTAGAGTTCTGTAGCTAAACTGATACTTGACTTTACAAGGTGTTCTTTAAAACAAGAAATCATATTTTTCATCCCATGACTCTCATGAAATGCAGAATACAATGCATCTATCTTTTATATTGATATCCACAGAACAATGAATTTCAACTAAGGGACGAAGACTTCCATGTCATTAAGGGCACCAGCAAGGTGTTCCCTGAACAGATGCGTAAGATGGGTATTTACTTGGTACTGACAATCAAGAAGGGACTTGTTCTTATGTGGGACCAGAAGACCAGCCTTTTCATCAAAGTCAGCCCAAAGTTCCAGGTAAACATTCAAGCAATCAATCATTTGGTATTTCATGATTGACTGTTGTGCAAAGTACAGTTAAAAGATCTGTGCTGGAAGCTAGGGGATTTTTCATTAAAGATAATTGAGTCAATGTGTATCAATGAACCAGAAATTCCAATAGAATTTGGGCTTCATTATTATCCCATGATTTTTTGGCTTATACACTGACAGTTTAATAGTGTGTCAGCCCATCACATACTACACAAAAAGTCACTGACTTTGGTTTTACAGCTGCATCTCACCATAGATATGTGCATTCTTGAGTAGCTGGTGCCTATCATCTGCAGCAGTTCTTAACCTTGCTATATGCAAATCTATTTCACACTTGAGTGAAGATAAGATTCAAGTGTCCTTTTTAAAGACTTGACAAAGTTTGATGGGACATTGAATACAGGTCAGGTGAGTAAGACCAGAAACTGTGTCAGCACTAAAAACATGAGTTAGCCAGGTTGTCAAATGGGAATGAAAAGTTTTTATTGAGGGAAAAGGATATGTCACTATGTGCAATCATATATGTATTAGTTTTCTTTTTTAAAAAGTCAGTTCTGTCTTTGAACTTTTTCCTCTCAGGGTCAAGTCTGTGGTCTTTGTGGAAACTATGACGGCGACAGTAAGAACGATTTCACCACACCCTCCCAGGAGACAGTAGCAGATGTTATTGACTTTGGTAACAGTTGGAAAGTTTCATCCAGTTGCCCAAATGCCCAACCGATCTCTGATCCTTGTGCCGCCAATGGCTATCGGGCAGCCTGGTCCAAGAGACAATGTAGCATCATCATCAGTGTCACCTTCAAGAAGTGCCACTCTCAGGTAAATATGGTGATATCAAGCACAGATCTTTGTTTGTTACCAATCAAACCCTTTAGACTGTAAATATTTAAGCTGAATATTCTCGGTCTTTACTGAGTTAATTCAGCAACCTTACCACACCCTCTTCTCTATCACTTGGACCAATAAGACAGCCTAAGACCAGCCTTTATACTATTGCAACCAATGCCCCTACTCCCATTAGTACAAAGCAACATTACTGTCACCCTCTATCTTTGATACAGTGCTACAAGTACACTTTTGTCTGTTCAAGGTTGACCCCGGTCCATACTTTGAATCCTGTGTAAGAGACACTTGTGCTTGTGACACTGGTGGGGACTGCGAGTGTTTCTGCACTGCTGTGGCTGCCTACGCCAAAGCTTGTAATGAAGCCGGGGTCTGCGTGAGATGGAGAACTCCAAAAATGTGCCGTGAGTTTGATCATTGTATCACCAGGATCATCTGAGCCAGGATGTAAAGATTTAATGAGGAACCTTGGGCACTGATGAACCCTTGATATCTCTCACTCAAAGATTTACATTCATGAGTGAAATCAGCAGAATTAAAACAAATGTACTTTATCTTTTGCAGCTATATTCTGTGACTACTACAATGCCCCTGATGGCTGTGAATGGCACTACAAACCTTGTGGTGCTCCCTGCATGAAGTCATGTAGAAATCCGTCAGGAAAATGTTCCAAACTCATCACTGCTATTGAAGGTACAGCTAACTGATTTTAAAATTTTTAAGAGTTTCCTAAACCAGAAAAATGGCTTGAATGACATGTAATGGTGCTCTCATTCCATTTCCTTTTAAAAAAAAATTAAAAATTGTAATTAACATGCATTTAACTGTTTCTCGGGATTCAATTCAGCTTTTTTGATTTCTAAGAGAAAATTTGTAGCTTAATTTTTCAGTTGGTCCTTTAGGTCCTTCATGTAACCCTTTCATTATTATTACATTCTTCTCAAAGTTGCTGACTCAGAAAAAGTTTGCATTGAAACATTTAAGATAATGTAAAACACACTCACACATGTGGCAATCTGAAATAGCTCTGAAAAAAATTAAGAAAATTAATTCAGTCTTACATTGTTTTTGCTCTACTGCATTGGCTCATACATTTCAGCTTATTAACCTTCTATCCACAAACCTGCACATTGCTAGACCCATAAGAAAAGATTATAAAAAAGGAGTCAACCTTAAGTTATTATCAGGACTTTCATTTCATCATAAATGAAATATCTGTTGGAACAGTACTGTGAATTTGCCTGTTAATGGGTGAATAATGAAAAAACTGTGAACACTACTTCGCATGCAAGTGATTTTCTCCTGAGGCTAAAAAATACATTCATGGTTTTGCAGGCTGCTACCCACAGTGTCCACCTACCCATCCATACTTTGATGAAGACTCCATGAAGTGTGTTGCATGGGAGAAATGTGGATGCTTTGATGACATAGGCAATCATTACAGCATTGGAGCTAAGGTCACATCAGAAAACTGTTATTACTGGTATGTCTCATTTAGCATTACATTTCAAATTAAGTTTGTACAACACAGGAAGCATCAGAGCATTTACCATATTTGTACATGACAGTTGAGTCAAACAAAAAAAGTGAGCTAATAGTTTGAACTATTGCACTCTATTTGAGATATGACATGCTGAATGGGTTAAAAGGAAAACCACAGGGACCAATTTATGGAGTTCTCTAGAGACTTTGAGAGAGCTAGTAGTGGGTGAAATTGACAGACTTCTTGTGGGCAAACAAGGCTGTATAGATAAGCTGATGAAGCTATGATAAAAATTTGTCCTTGTCTTCAAATTTTTGAGAGTATCAGGAACTTTGCTGTGGCTGTGTTGTTTGTGAGATATAAATAAAATGCAAGCCTGAAAACCGCGCTCTGTGGTGAGAAAAAAAAAAAAAACAACCACCACCAACATCATGTATGCTTCCTGCAACTTGATGTAAAAGTCTCGTTTTGATAAGAAAAGGGCAGTCTTGTGAATCACAAACAAGTATGTTGAAAATATGGGAATTTTACATCACTACAGCAAGAAAAACATTGATTACAGAAACATATTACTGGTCCCAGGTATCATTACCAGTGATATCTAACTAACTTTTTCCCAACAAAATATCAGAATAAAGTTTGCTTTATTAGTTTAACACAAGTATTTTTTTTTTCTGTTAGTGTGCTGTAGCTGCGCTTGACATGAAAAATAAAGTTACCATTAAATTTTATAAACATACAAAGACAGCATAAAGGAATGTTTAAGATAGTACTATAGATGTTAAAGAAATCCTGTCAGATAGGGAAATTTTTCAGTTTCAGAAATAATAGGCGACACCATACTCATAATTGTTTTCCATTTAACAGTAACTGCACAGAATCTGGAATAAAATGCAACTACAGTGTGGACCGTGAGTAAACATGAATATGAACAATATCTTATTTGATCTTTTTTTCAAAAAATTAAGTTTGCTTACCATGCACCCAAATACAATTACACACACACACACACACACACACACACACACACACACACACACACACACACACACACAAATCTTACTACAGACATGCACACAACAATGTAGAAAAAAACATTATACATTAGAAAGGAAAACTGATCGTGATACTCCTGATCCACAGATTGTACATGCTTTATTAATGGCAAAATCTACAATTATGGAGAAACCATCTATGAAACCCATGATGGAGCAGGAAATTGCCTTAAAGCAGTTTGTGGAGAAAATGGCACCATTGAAAGAACTGTGGAGGAATGTAAAACAACAACACCTGTCCCAACAACAACCCCCTTCACATTCAGCACTGCTATAACTACTGCAGGTACATATGTCTATTGTGATTTGAAGACTTCTGGCAATATAGGAAGAGTTTTCTGTAACCACTTCTTAATAACATGTACATCATAATATCCATTACAGAGATCACCTCACCAACAACTGAGAGGGTCACCACTGGCCCAGTTTTAACTGCTACAACAGGGGTCATTGAAATCACCACCACAAAAGTCACAGGAAAGACTCCAGAGGTAACATCAGCACCTATTGTTGGCACAACAACTACTCAGGCACCAGGTGTTTCAACTACCAAGGGAGCCACCACCAAACCTGGAGAGACAACCAAATCTGAAGCAACAACAGTAACCATTCAGACAACAAAACCACCTACTGGGGTCACCACTGGCCCAGTTTTAACTGCTACCACAGGGGTCATTGAAATCACCACCACAAAAGTCACAGGAAAGACTCCAGAGGTAACATCAGCACCTACTGTTGGCACCACATCTACTCAGGCACCAGGTGTTTCAACTACCAAAGGAGCCACCACCAAACCTGGAGAGACAACCAAATCTGAAGCAACAACAGTAACCATTCAGACAACAAAACCACCTACTGGGGTCACCACTGGCCCAGTTTTAACTGCTACCACAGGGGTCATTGAAATCACCACCACAAAAGTCACAGGAAAGACTCCAGAGGTAACATCAGCACCTATTGTTGGCACAACAACTACTCAGGCACCAGGTGTTTCAACTACCAAGGGAGCCACCACCAAAGCGGGAGAGACAACCAAATCTGAAGCAACAACAGTAACCATTCAGACAACAAAACCACCTACTGGGGTCACCACTGGCCCAGTTTTAACTGCTACCACAGGGGTCATTGAAATCACCACCACAAAAGTCACAGGAAAGACTCCAGAGGTAACATCAGCACCTATTGTTGGCACCACAACTACTCAGGCACCAGGTGTTTCAACTACCAAAGGAGCCACCACCAAACCTGGAGAGACAACCAAATCTGAAGCAACAACAGTAACCATTCAGACAACAAAACCACCTACTGGGGTCACCACTGGCCCAGTTTTAACTGCTACCACAGGGGTCATTGAAATCACCACCACAAAAGTCACAGGAAAGACTCCAGAGGTAACATCAGCACCTATTGTTGGCACCACAACTACTCAGGCACCAGGTGTTTCAACTACCAAAGGAGCCACCACCAAACCTGGAGAGACAACCAAATCTGAAGCAACAACAGTAACCATTCAGACAACAAAACCACCTACTGGGGTCACCACTGGCCCAGTTTTAACTGCTACCACAGGGGTCATTGAAATCACCACCACAAAAGTCACAGGAAAGACTCCAGAGGTAACATCAGCACCTATTGTTGGCACAACAACTACTCAGGCACCAGGTGTTTCAACTACCAAGGGAGCCACCACCAAACCTGGAGAGACAACCAAATCTGAAGCAACAACAGTAACCATTCAGACAACAAAACCACCTACTGGGGTCACCACTGGCCCAGTTTTAACTGCTACAACAGGGGTCATTGAAATCACCACCACAAAAGTCACAGGAAAGACTCCAGAGGTAACATCAGCACCTATTGTTGGCACCACAACTACACAGGCACCAGGTGTTTCAACTACCAAGGGAGCCACCACCAAACCTGGAGAGACAACCAAATCTGAAGCAACAACAGTAACCATTCAGACAACAAAACCACCTACTGGGGTCACCACTGGCCCAGTTTTAACTGCTACCACAGGGGTCATTGAAATCACCACCACAAAAGTCACAGGAAAGACTCCAGAGGTAACATCAGCACCTATTGTTGGCACAACAACTACTCAGGCACCAGGTGTTTCAACTACCAAAGGAGCCACCACCAAACCTGGAGAGACAACCAAATCTGAAGCAACAACAGTAACCATTCAGACAACAAAACCACCTACTGGGGTCACCACTGGCCCAATTTTAACTGCTACCACAGGGGTCATTGAAATCACCACCACAAAAGTCACAGGAAAGACTCCAGAGGTAACATCAGCACCTATTGTTGGCACAACAACTACACAGGCACCAGGTGTTTCAACTACCAAGGAGCCACCACCAAACCTGGAGAGACAACCAAATCTGAAGCAACAACAGTAACCATTCAGACAACAAAACCACCTACTGGGGTCACCACTGGCCCAGTTTTAACTGCTACCACAGGGGTCATTGAAATCACCACCACAAAAGTCACAGGAAAGACTCCAGAGGTAACATCAGCACCTATTGTTGGCACCACAACTACACAGGCACCAGGTGTTTCAACTACCAAGGGAGCCACCACCAAACCTGGAGAGACAACCAAATCTGAAGCAACAACAGTAACCATTCAGACAACAAAACCACCTACTGGGGTCACCACTGGCCCAGTTTTAACTGCTACCACAGGGGTCATTGAAATCACCACCACAAAAGTCACAGGAAAGACTCCAGAGGTAACATCAGCACCTATTGTTGGCACAACAACTACTCAGGCACCAGGTGTTTCAACTACCAAGGGAGCCACCACCAAACCTGGAGAGACAACCAAATCTGAAGCAACAACAGTAACCATTCAGACAACAAAACCACCTACTGGGGTCACCACTGGCCCAGTTTTAACTGCTACCACAGGGGTCATTGAAATCACCACCACAAAAGTCACAGGAAAGACTCCAGAGGTAACATCAGCACCTATTGTTGGCACAACAACTACTCAGGCACCAGGTGTTTCAACTACCAAGGGAGCCACCACCAAACCTGGAGAGACAACCAAATCTGAAGCAACAACAGTAACCATTCAGACAACAAAACCACCTACTGGGGTCACCACTGGCCCAGTTTTGACTGCTACCACAGGGGTCATTGAAATCACCACCACAAAAGTCACAGGAAAGACTCCAGAGGTAACATCAGCACCTATTGTTGGCACAACAACTACTCAGGCACCAGGTGTTTCAACTACCAAGGGAGCCACCACCAAACCTGGAGAGAGACAACCAAATCTGAAGCAACAACAGTAACCATTCAGACAACAAAACCACCAACTGGGGTCACCACTGGCCCAGTTTTAACTGCTACCACAGGGGTCATTGAAATCACCACCACAAAAGTCACAGGAAAGACTCCAGAGGTAACATCAGCACCTATTGTTGGCACAACAACTACTCAGGCACCAGGTGTTTCAACTACCAAGGGAGCCACCACCAAACCTGGAGAGACAACCAAATCTGAAGCAACAACAGTAACCATTCAGACAACAAAACCACCTACTGGGGTCACCACTGGCCCAGTTTTAACTGCTACCACAGGGGTCATTGAAATCACCACCACAAAAGTCACAGGAAAGACTCCAGAGGTAACATCAGCACCTATTGTTGGCACAACAACTACTCAGGCACCAGGTGTTTCAACTACCAAGGAGCCACCACCAAACCTGGAGAGACAACCAAATCTGAAGCAACAACAGTAACCATTCAGACAACAAAACCACCTACTGGGGTCACCACTGGCCCAGTTTTAACTGCTACCACAGGGGTCATTGAAATCACCACCACAAAAGTCACAGGAAAGACTCCAGAGGTAACATCAGCACCTATTGTTGGCACAACAACTACTCAGGCACCAGGTGTTTCAACTACCAAAGGAGCCACCACCAAACCTGGAGAGACAACCAAATCTGAAGCAACAACAGTAACCATTCAGACAACAAAACCACCTACTGGGGTCACCACTGGCCCAGTTTTAACTGCTACCACAGGGGTCATTGAAATCACCACCACAAAAGTCACAGGAAAGACTCCAGAGGTAACATCAGCACCTATTGTTGGCACAACAACTACTCAGGCACCAGGTGTTTCAACTACCAAAGGAGCCACCACCAAACCTGGAGAGACAACCAAATCTGAAGCAACAACAGTGACCATTCAGACAACAAAACCACCTACTGGGGTCACCACTGGCCCAGTTTTAACTGCTACCACAGGGGTCATTGAAATCACCACCACAAAAGTCACAGGAAAGACTCCAGAGGTAACATCAGCACCTATTGTTGGCACCACAACTACACAGGCACCAGGTGTTTCAACTACCAAGGGAGCCACCACCAAACCTGGAGAGACAACCAAATCTGAAGCAACAACAGTAACCATTCAGACAACAAAACCACCTACTGGGGTCACCACTGGCCCAGTTTTAACTGCTACCACAGGGGTCATTGAAATCACCACCACAAAAGTCACAGGAAAGACTCCAGAGGTAACATCAGCACCTATTGTTGGCACCACAACTACTCAGGCACCAGGTGTTTCAACTACCAAAGGAGCCACCACCAAACCTGGAGAGACAACCAAATCTGAAGCAACAACAGTAACCATTCAGACAACAAAACCACCTACTGGGGTCACCACTGGCCCAGTTTTAACTGCTACCACAGGGGTCATTGAAATCACCACCACAAAAGTCACAGGAAAGACTCCAGAGGTAACATCAGCACCTATTGTTGGCACAACAACCACTCAGGCACCAGGTGTTTCAACTACCAAAGGAGCCACCACCAAACCTGGAGAGACAACCAAATCTGAAGCAACAACAGTAACCATTCAGACAACAAAACCACCTACTGGGGTCACCACTGGCCCAGTTTTAACTGCTACCACAGGGGTCATTGAAATCACCACCACAAAAGTCACAGGAAAGACTCCAGAGGTAACATCAGCACCTATTGTTGGCACAACAACTACTCAGGCACCAGGTGTTTCAACTACCAAGGGAGCCACCACCAAACCTGGAGAGACAACCAAATCTGAAGCAACAACAGTGACCATTCAGACAACAAAACCACCTACTGGGGTCACCACTGGCCCAGTTTTAACTGCTACCACAGGGGTCATTGAAATCACCACCACAAAAGTCACAGGAAAGACTCCAGAGGTAACATCAGCACCTATTGTTGGCACAACAACTACTCAGGCACCAGGTGCTTCAACTACCAAGGGAGCCACCACCAAACCTGGAGAGACAACCAAATCTGAAGCAACAACAGTAACCATTCAGACAACAAAACCACCTACTGGGGTCACCACTGGCCCAGTTTTAACTGCTACCACAGGGGTCATTGAAATCACCACCACAAAAGTCACAGGAAAGACTCCAGAGGTAACATCAGCACCTATTGTTGGCACAACAACTACTCAGGCACCAGGTGCTTCAACTACCAAGGGAGCCACCACCAAACCTGGAGAGACAACCAAATCTGAAGCAACAACAGTAACCATTCAGACAACAAAACCACCTACTGGGGTCACCACTGGCCCAGTTTTAACTGCTACCACAGGGATCATTGAAATCACCACCACAAAAGTCACAGGAAAGACTCCAGAGGTAACATCAGCACCTATTGTTGGCACAACAACTACTCAGGCACCAGGTGTTTCAACTACCAAGGGAGCCACCACCAAACCTGGAGAGACAACCAAATCTGAAGCAACAACAGTAACCATTCAGACAACAAAACCACCTACTGGGGTCACCACTGGCCCAGTTTTAACTGCTACCACAGGGGTCATTGAAATCACCACCACAAAAGTCACAGGAAAGACTCCAGAGGTAACATCAGCACCTATTGTTGGCACCACAACTACTCAGGCACCAGGTGTTTCAACTACCAAGGGAGCCACCACCAAACCTGGAGAAACAACCAAATCTGAAGCAACAACAGTAACCACTCAGACAACAAAACCACCAACTGGGGTCACCACTGGCCCAGTTTTAACTGCTACCACAGGGGTCATTGAAATCACCACCACAAAAGTCACAGGAAAGACTCCAGAGGTAACATCAGCACCTATTGTTGGCACAACAACTACTCAGGCACCAGGTGTTTCAACTACCAAAGGAGCCACCACCAAACCTGGAGAGACAACCAAATCTGAAGCAACAACAGTAACCATTCAGACAACAAAACCACCTACTGGGGTCACCACTGGCCCAATTTCAACCTCCAAAACTGTTCCTACTTCTAGAACAACGACACCTATTGTTGTCGTCACTGGAACCACTCAATTGTCAACAGTTTTATCAAAGCCTTCTGTTGTAAATACTACTACTGTAGCTATTGCTTCAACTTTATCTCCAGGAGTGACAACTCAAACTTCCACTTCTATTGGCCCAATCACAAAGACTCTTCCAGGGACAACAGTTACCACTGTACAACCCTCGACAGAAGAAGCCAGAACTCCTTCCTATTCTACCATTACACTTCTCCCACCTCCAGCAACAACCTTGTGTTTCTGCACGTATGAAGGAAAACAACATCGCCCTGGTTGGTGGCTGAATTCACACATATATATCCCATTTTATTCCTTGTCTTGTTCTTGTTATCAATAAGTTGACCTCTATTTTTCCCTCACTCCCACATTCTTTTTGTTTCCACAGGGGATTTACTTTATAATGTCACTGATGGAACAGGGTGGTGTGTTGCTGGATATTGTAATGCATCTTGCAAGATTGAGACAAAGCTCAGCCCATGTCCAACACCAATAACCACCACACCCCCTTCGACTTCAGCAATCAGTACCACTTTGCGACCCACAATTTCAACTCTGCCTCCACCAAAAGACTGCATCTATATGAATGAAACAAGAAAGGTATTTGTCTTTAAAAAATGCTATTACTTTTTCATATTCACATATTGTGGTGGTGATTCATAGGGAAAAACATGTATTTCAAAAGAACTATATCATGAACTTAGAACATGGATACAAAAATGTATACTGCTAATTTATTTACATTTTCACTAATTTGGTGACAGTTTTGCTGTAGACTGGATCAAGAAGCTGTCAGAAGCTTGACTATTTTCATGACCAAGTATAGTAGTTAAACAGTGTTTCCACTAACAGCTACATTTTGAGGCATTACTAGTAGTGCAGTACAAGAGAGCATTCTACTTTTGTCCTACATAAGACTTGCTGATGACAGCAAGATATCAACATATCTGCTGAGGGAGAAATATTGGGTAAGCTTGCAGATGTGGAGCCCAACTTTCTTTTTGTGGTTCAGTCATGTGCACTCTACTTACTGAGGTTACAGTCCTCAAGAGGGCTCATCAAAAATCACTGAAAGTTCCTCATTTCATACATCTTTAATCCTATTTGTATTTATAAGAGACAGGCCACAGATTTTATCATAAAGTGAGCTCAGAGATGCCTTCTCAGGTTGTTTTAGAATACCTGAAGGTAGTCCATGGGGGCTGCGCTCTTCAGTAATACAGTGCCTTACTTGCATAAAAGCACAGAAGCATAAAATATCCTTTTTTTGTAATCAGTTGCTTAATGGCATTAAGCTATGGTTTGCAGCAGCACAAGTTTGATAGGAACCTGCAGCCCCTTCCACAAGTCACAAAAAAGAGCAGTTTTACAATTCTTCAAGACATTTGTGTCCTTCAATAGAACTAACTGCCTCTCAACCCATATTTAGAGCGGAGAGTCCTGGAAAGTTCACAACTGCACAATTGGTACCTGCGAAGATGGTAATGTAACAGTAGAAACTAAATCCTGTTCCAAAGTAGAGGAACCTCCAATGTGTGCTACTGGACGCCCAGCTGTAAAGGTCTACGATGAAATTGGATGTTGTTACCAATATGAATGCGAATGTAAGTTGAAATGTAACATTTAAAGAGTTAATCACATGTAAGTGTTTTTGTTCAGAACATCTGTGTTTTTAAACTGTTCATCTTACAACACCTTCTAGATACATGGTTTGCAAAGGCAAGTGTATTAAGGTATTTAAGTGTCAAAGTGCTGGTGTATGGCACATAACTGTAAAATTAGACTATTTCTTACTTGATTCTTATTACCTCAGTTAATAATTCCCTGTAGAAATTTTCAGGGCTTGCATAAAAATTTACTAATTGATCACAGGAGAATGACTTTTTCCATGCCTATCAGTTCTTTAGAAAGTATTGCTGATAGATCATGTTACACATTTAAATCTACTTATACATTTTATTTACTGCATGCTCAACTGCCCCCCTTAAATCACATCAAAATTATTTCGTAGCCTTAGCTTCTTAAGCAAGAAACTATTGGCCCCTTTTGACTATGTAGGGGATAGTGAGGATGAAACCGAGTGCTAATTGTGCAGATTTACTTACTCAGCTTTTACTAACCGCGTGGTCCTTCTTTTCCTGTAGGTGTGTGCAGTGTTGTGCAAAAAGAGCACTACACCACATTTGATGGAAAAAGTTACCAGTTCAAACAGGACTGTGATTACATCTTGGTCAAAGAGATTGTGAACCAACGCAACCTGACCATCATAGTGGATAATCAACAGTGTGATCCTAGCAACACCACCTTCTGTCCCCAGGACATCATTGTTTATTTCCAGTCGTACAAGATATTTTTGACTCAATTTGAGGACAGAGGCCTTGCAGTGAGTACTATTAGACTTTCTTAGGAAGTGTTTCTTAAGTGTTATTATTTCACTTCATTGTTATATTGGCACTTTTTTAATCAGTCACATAAAGTGGACTGTCTTTGTGAACTCAGAGTAAGAAATGTCACTCTTTTTTCTACTTTGTCCCTGTCCTGCAGGTATACGTGAATGAAAAACGTATCTATCCTGCATTCAGCAATTCTGACCTGCTCCTCACTAGCACAGATCTAGAGATCACTCTGGATATTCTGAAAATCAAGACAAAAGTAACTTATAGAAAATTGTCATTCAGTATCAAGCTTCCCTCTTCCCTCTTTGGTGGGAATACTGAAGGACAGTGTGGTGAGTTGCCAGTATATATATACTACTGTTACCCTCCTAACTCTGTTTAAAAAGCTATTTGAAATATTTAAATGCTGCCACATGAACACACTAATAGGCAAAGGGCCAACCTAGAATTAGGATTTGAACAATGAATACTAAGTAATGCAGCTGACAGGTATTACAGAGAAAAACCATGGCATCCTTGTATTGTATCTCTCCTGGTAAAAAACAAACAAAGAAAAAAACTGGTGGAGCTTATCTTTTAAATCATGTTTGATTATGGTGATGGTGTTGCACATGTACACCTCTGCTCACAGAGATTTATTTGTTTTCTCACCATTGTACTTAAGATTCTTAGGCCAGTTACACTGCTTTAAGTACATGGCTGGTTCCAGCATAGGCATCAATTAATTTATATAGCCATCCTGGGAAAATGCCTGCTCACCATTTATCTCTTTTAATCATGAAAGATGGAATCCACAACCTTGTTTGAGGGACAGGATTGAATATGTTCATCCCAACATTGGAATTGAGCTAGGAGTAAAGTTTTTAATTTGCAGATCTTAGCATGAATGTTTTCCAAACCTTGTTAAACCCCCAAATCTAGACTTTCTGCCATTATTAAAACAAGTTTAGTGTTACTAGTCTTGTTAAGAAGATATAATCTTGTGTTTCTTCAAGGTGCTTAACAATCCTTCTCCTTCTCTAGGGAGCTGTGACAACATTCAGACCAATGACTGCCGTTCTCCAAATGGAGTTGTGGAAAGCTGCTCAATCTCTGCCGGCGAGTGGGTCGTCACAGAGACAACCTGTGAGGTCCCCACACAACCCCCAGTGACCACAACATCACCAGTGACCACCCCAAAACCCACAACACCATACCCATGTAAACCTGCTATCTGTGAACTCCTGACCAGGTGAGAGGGTACAGACATCTGCTCTGTTAACTGTAAACTGTGAAAAAAAAAACTGTAAATTAAATTAAAAATCATCAGAATCTGACTGAAATCTCTGTACATCTCGCTACATTATTTAAAAAGTTGGCGTGTTTGGACATATCAAAAGGTGTAATAACATAGAAGTGTTTATGTAAGGGTTGTACTAAAGACTTAGGATAAAAATTTGTGGCAAAAAAAAAATATTTTCAGAATACCAACATCTTGGTGTTAGGGCAGTGAGGACATTTTTTGGATAGTTGAACAAGTTCAGTCAACATGTGACTAAAACAGTGAAACAAAGAATGAGGCATATGTTCCAACTTGTGCTTGTGTTTTCCTTCCAGTCTTTTTGAACCATGCAATGCAGTTGTACCCCCGGGCCCTTACGTCGCATCCTGTCAGTCTGACATCTGTGATAGTACCAATGCTACTGTCAATGCCAGCTGTTCCAGCCTAGAGGCCTATGCTGCAGAGTGCTCAAGTAAAGGAGTCTGTATTGATTGGAGGAATGCTACCAATGGACAGTGTGGTAAGATTCTTGGTCCATTCAAAAAATAAAGACTTATCCTGCATGGTCTTAAAAATGTGTATTAAAATATATTTTAATTTCCCAGAGCACAACTGTCCTGACAACAAAGTGTACAAAGCCTGTGGCCCCAGTGTAGAGCCAACATGCAATGACAGGTAAAGTCTATTTTGTGTCAATTGATATTCATATTAAAACATTTTAGAGTCACTTAACTGAATGCATGTCTTTTTGCCCCATGAAAAGCATTGAGTTTTACAAAGTCTTTTTTCAGAAGCTAAATGTAAATTTTTACAAAAATCAGAACAAACATTGTGTTGCACTAAATGGAAAGAAGTCTTACGAGCACACAGTCAATTCAGCAGTTTTAATATGGTGAAAATATAGTGTTTCATCTGTGTACAAGTTTGATTGAACAATTGTTCTTGACAGTCTTGAAAGTTTCTAAAATGCACTGCGTTTGTTCCACTCCAGCACCATTAAAAAAAGCCAGATATTCAATAGGTTTTTAAGGTTGTGAAGTAGATATCTCATGAATGATTGATAAACACACTTTCGAGTTAAAAGTTATGCAACTGAAGAAATGAACTATACTTTGGTAAGATTGTCTGATTCGGACTTTATCCTCTATGAAGGTTTACACTCTCTTTGTGAAAACTGCTGTTTTTGACCATCATTCAAAAAGAGTTCACTTAACACTTTATCGATAATCAATTTCATGTCTATCATTAGATACAACAATAAGTTCAAAGCAGGAGATACAACATCATCTACCATCCTCCAGGAGGGTTGCTACTGTCCTGAGGGAACCACCTTATTCAACCAAGTCTATGAAACATGTGTCCCCTCATGCGGTAAGCAGAAGCCCTTGAATAATCTTGATTTTTATGAGTCAACACCAACACATCTGCAAACTAATGGTCTCTATTTGAAACTCAGATTGTGTTGGACCTGATGGAAGACCAAAACTGGTGAGAGCTCAGCCTCAAACATACAAAACTAAGTGCACCATCAAAGGAGAGCTGCGTGTACAACCTGGTCTCTCTCTCTTTCTCTCTCTCTCTGTCTCTCGTTCTCTCTCCCAAATAGCCTGGTGAAACATGGACCAGTGGCTGCAAGGTCTGTGAATGTGACAAGGACTCAATGGGTGTCCATTGTGAGGAAGCACCATGCCCTACACAGGAGATTCCTGACTGCAGCGAGCCCGGACAGAAGCTGGTTACTAAGACAGATGGCTGCTGCTCCACACATTCATGTGGTTAGTGTATAGTGTGTGTAGTGTAATGAACTTACAGCTGTTGATAAATTAGTACATTATCAAAATCATCCTGTCCTCTTCTCTCCAACAGAATGTGATGTAGCCCTGTGTCCTGAACCAATGACATGTCCACTTGGCTTCAACCTCACAGTTAAACCTGGAGTCTGCTGCCAGTCCTACGTTTGTGGTATGTGACTATCAGTTTGTATCTACAACAGTAAACAATCCTCTGTGGTAATAGACAGTGGAGGTTTTATTAACCACATCAATCATCTAAGTGTTGTTGCGCAAACTCCATAGCCGATGTCTGAACAAGGCCTAGATGTGAGATAAAATAAATACTTTTTTTTTTCCTCAAGCCCATAATAGAAAAATATTAACCAGGCTTCAGTTAAGGTATCGTTATTGCTCTGAAAACTTTTGTTGTTCCCATCATGAAACCAAGACATATCCCTTGTCTTTTCATTGATCTTTTCCAACACATACAAGTGGATTGCAAATAAGTGTGCATGAATATGCACATGGCTTTCTTTTCTCACACACTTCTACAAACAGACTATATTCTTACCAATGAACCAGCAGTCTCCCTGCTTCAAATGAGTGCCACCTGTGCTGTTGTCAGGTTGGGGCTGTTTTTGAGCATTCCACAAGTCCACAGAGCCACTTATGAGCATCACTCATTTCGTATTGTGTATACTGAAACTTTTTTTGTAATTTACTACTTTATTTATTATTGACTTTGCAAAATACACATGTCAAACAACACATTTTGCATTTTTTTTACCTTATTTGATGTCTAAATCTTCTCACTGGAAAAAAATTGTTGTGGTTGTACTGTCTATCATGAGTTGAGTTGTTATTTTATGTTAACATTGTGTGAATTAATGAATAGCAGATAACCAGCAAACAGGTCAATTAAAAAAAATTCTGTTCACTTTTCATGATCGAGTCTTCACATGAAAATTAAACGGCTTTTTCAGCAATGTGCCATTAATCAGCATGCCTGAAACCACTCAATAATAATCTAACCTTGTTTGCCTCTGCAGTGCCCAAAGGTGTATGTGTCTATGAAGGTACTGAGTACATGGTAAGTGTGCAGCTTTACATCCTGCATTAAGGAATAAATCTTGACAGTACAAAGGTAGAAAAGAAGAGAAAAGCAGACAAGCAGAGGGTGTTAATAGCAGGTTGAAAAGGAATGGATAATGTAAAGTGAGTGAGTTGCCAAAAAAGAATGAACTAACTATATGTTACCTTACAAACCTCAAAAAAGATTGGTTGCTAATGCTCATAGAAAACTGAGGATTTCCACTGGTTGTGGTGTAAGACAAGATACCACATCTGATTTGGCTGATAAGTGAAAAAAATTGTGAGGGTCTGGTGATATCATTGTCCCAATTCACCACCTAGGAACTTTAATATTTTCTGTATTGGCTTACTTCATATGTCATCTACAGTTTTTGTTCATTCTTTTTTCCGCACTGTAAACCGATGAGTATCACACTATTTGGATGTCTCTGTGCTCATTGACATATTCAAAGTTACTCCATCTAAGTCTCTAATCATGACTGCGGTCAGTGATCATTGGTCTGCTTTTTGAAATACCAGAGAAAAGCTTCTATAAAAGGCCCATCAGACCCAATATTTAAAACAGCCATGTAATAACTCTGGAATAACAGTCAGCATGTAGCCCAGTAGATTAACAGTCAGATTGGCTAGAAAAACCAAGAAAAAAGTTTGGGCTATGCAGGTTTGGAAAACAAAGACAGAAACAACCAGGCAAGATGGTCCGACTAGAATCTATAAGGTCTATAACATCACTTACAAAAAAAAAAATAAATAAATAAAAAATAAAAATACCCCAAGTACATTTTAATTTTTAGTTTAGTTCTATTAAGGAATTTTTATTTCCATTGTCTTTCTCACAAAAAATTACCTCTGGATTACCAAATTTTTTTCTGTTGGTCTTATAGAGATCAGATTTAAAATAACATAAATAAAAACTACATAAAATATGTAAAAGTAAACAAACTATTTTTTTTCCAGCCTGGCACTAAAGTACCAACAGATACAACTACAGGACCAACAACAACACCAGGACAACCATCAAGAACCACACCAGCTGGACCTAGGCAACCAGGAGCAACCACAGGTGGAGCTGGTCAACCTGCAGGCACAACAGGAGGGGCTGGGCAGCCAGGAGTAACTACAGGTGGAGCTGGTCAACCAGGAGCAACCACAGTTGGAGGTGGACAACCTTCAGGAACAACAGGTGGTGCTGGTCAACCAGGAGCAACCACAGTTGGAGGTGGACAACCAGCAGGAACCACAGGTGGTGCTGGTCAACCTGCAGGAACCACAGTCAGAGGTGCTGGTCAACCAGGAGGAACCACAGTTGGAGGTGGACAACCAGCAGGTACAACAGGAGGTGCTGGTCAACCAGGAGGAACCACAGTTAGAGGTGCTGGTCAACCAGGAGCAACCACAGTTGGAGGTGGACAACCAGCAGGAACAACAGGTGGAGCTGGTCAACCAGGAGCAACCACAGTTGGAGGTGGACAACCAGCAGGAACAACAGGTGGTGCTGGGCAACCTGCAGGGACCACAGTTAGAGGTGCTGGTCAACCAGGAGGAACCACAGTTGGAGGTGGACAACCATCAGGAACAACAGGAGGTGCTGGTCAACCAGGAGGAACCACAGTTGGAGGTGGACAACCTTCTGGAACAACAGGAGGTGCTGGTCAACCAGCAGGAACCACAGTTAGAGGCGGTGGTCAACCAGGAGCAACCACAGTTGGAGGTGGGCAACCAGCAGGAACCACAGGTGGTGCTGGTCAACCTGCAGGAACCACAGTTAGAGGTGCTGGTCAACCAGGAGGAACCACAGTTGGAGGTGGACAACCTTCAGGAACAACAGGAGGTGCTGGTCAACCTGCAGGAACCACAGTTGGAGGTGGGCAACCAGCAGGAACAACACTTGGAGGTGGTCAACCAGCAGGTACAACAGGAGGTGCTGGTCAACCAGGAGCAACCACAGTTGGAGGTGGACAACCAGCAGGAACAACACTTGGAGGTGGACAACCAGCAGGGACAACACTTGGAGCTGGTCAACCAACAGGAACCACAGTTGGAGGTGGACAACCAGCAGGAACAACACTTGGAGGTGGACAACCAGCAGGTACAACAGGAGGTGCTGGTCAACCAGGAGGAACCACAGTTGGAGCTGGACAACCAGCAGGAACAACACTTGGAGGTGGACAACCAGCAGGAACAACACTTGGAGGTGGACAACCAGCAGGAACCACAGTTGGAGGTGGGCAACCTGCAGGAACAACACTTGGAGGTGGGCAACCAGCAGGAACAACAATTGGAGGTGGGCAACCAGCAGGGACAACACTTGAAGCTGGTCAACCTTCAGGAACCACAGTTGGAGGTGGGCAACCAGCAGGAACAACACTTGGAGGTGGGCAACCAGCAGGGACAACACTTGGAGCTGGTCAACCTTTAGGAACCACAGTTGGAGGTGGGCAACCAGCAGGAACAACACTTGGAGGTGGGCAACCAGCAGGAACAACACTTGGACTTGGGCAACCAGCAGGGACAACACTTGGAGCTGGTCAACCAGCAGGAACCACAGTTGGAGGTGGACAACCAGCAGGAACAACACTTGGAGGTGGGCAACCAGCAGGGACAACACTTGGAGCTGGTCAACCAGCAGGAACCACAGTTGGAGGTGGACAACCAGCAGGAACAACAATTGGAGGTGGACAACCAGCAGGGACAACACTTGGAGCTGGTCAACCTTCAGGAACCACAGTTGGAGGTGGGCAACCAGCAGGAACAACACTTGGAGGTGGACAACCAGCAGGAACAACACTTGGAGGTGGGCAACCAGCAGGAACAACACTTGGAGGTGGACAACCAGCAGGAACAACACTTGGAGGTGGGCAACCAGCAGGGACAACACTTGGAGCTGGTCAACCAGCAGGAACCACAGTTGGAGGTGGACAACCAGCAGGAACAACAATTGGAGGTGGACAACCAGCAGGGACAACAGGTGGTGCTGGTCAACCAGCAGGAACCACGGTTAGAGGCGGTGGTCAACCAGGAGCAACCACAGTTGGAGGTGGACAACCATCAGGAACAACTCCTTCTAGTCTTGGACCCCCTATTAAACCTGGCCCTTGTCAGGAGTGTTATTGTGGCCCAAAGATGGATCCAGTCACCAAGCTTAACATCATTCACTGCAAACCTATTGTTTGCAACAAAACCTGTCCAGAGGTAAACATTTTTTAACAAATGCACAGTAATTTTGTCTTTTTGTGATTCTTATGTACCTTTTTAGGAAACCCCATTAGCATTATGAGACACATTAGCCTATCAGGATTTAAGTTATAATACTTAAGTTATAATATTAAGTTTAGTTATAATATTTATATTATATTTATATAATAAATCACTTGTAATCTTCCATTGTTATAGACATTGTGATGATGCAAGCTGTCAGGTGCTGTGCTCCTGACAGCATCTAGTTTTTCCAACCTCACCTTATATTTCTCTGCTTCCAGGGTTTTGAATACGAGGATCAGCCTGAAAAGTGTTGTGGAAAGTGTGTCCAGAAGAGTTGCTTCCTCATTGCACCTGACAACAAAACACATATCATTGAGGTCAGTTATGGCACTGATTTAGTATTTTCATACACTTAAAAAAAAATACTATATATATGTATATATATATATATATATATATATATATATATATGCAGAATGCCACTTTCATCAGAAAGACCTGAGAGTTCTGAAATGTTATCAGAGAGATCCATAAGATATGTATATTACAGTTATCACACACACATACACACTCACACCCACTTCCATTTTCTTGTCAGCACAAATGCAGCTGCATTAAAACTTAGTTAGGTTTGCAAGATAGGCATTGGATACGATCACACATTGTTAGCTGATTTTACTTTTGCTTTCTGTTATTTCACAGGTCAACGAAACATTTACTCTTCCTGGTGAAAAGTGTGTGGAGTATGCCTGTGCTAATATCAATGGACAGCTCATCACTCAGGAGACCAAAACTGCTTGTCCCAAATTTGACCCCCTGGATTGTGAACCTGTGAGTAAATCAGACCTCTGCAGTTTATACACCTGACCTGTCTCAACACACCGCCCATATCTTACACATGTGTCTTCCTCCTCCAGGGTACAGAGACAACTGACTCTAGTGGATGCTGCAAAACCTGTAAGTTAGTAGGGACATATTTTAGAATAATTACTCCTAATTAAAAGGACAAAGCTGTGTCATTGTTAGAACATGTTGGAACTATTAAAAGAACCGTTGCTGTGTCTTACAGGCAAGCTGCGTAGTGTGTGTGAACTCGAAAGTAAGCTTGAAGTCATCAAGGTGAATGACTGCAAGAGCAAGCAGCCGGTCAACATGACATACTGTGCTGGTCACTGTGGAAGCAAGTCCATGTAAGTGTTTTAACAACCAGATTTGAAGTTCAGCTGTATCTGCAAAGCCACTTAAACACTTCTGTGTACTCAATTGTGGTCCTTGATGAGAAAACAGGTTTTGCCTGCATGTGAGTTCATTTTTTTTACCTCCAATTTCATGAAAAGTGGCCAGATGCACTTGGTTTTCCAGGTTCAGAAGCTTCTTGTGCACTGCTGTAAACTAGAAAATTCACTCTGGAAATTTTAGAATTGGCCACAGGGGCTACTGCTGGGGTGTGTACATTAGGATAAGATTTTTCTATAGATTTTAAATAATCTTAGTAGCATTGTGATATTATAAACAAGGAGCACAGCTACAACAATCATTCCCTTTTTAGGATTTAATAATCCAACAAATAACCAGTCTGAGCAGTAGAAATTTACACACACACACACACACACACACACACACACACACACACACACACTTTGCCTCTGTTATTACCTACGAGGGAGGTTCAGATGCAGAGCGACTTTCCCCCAAAGTATCATCTTTAGTCGTTACAAATTGCAAACAAGTCATAGCAGGAGCATAAATGTTTCACCATGAAAAATGGCAATGTGCAAGGATTGAATCAGAAGACACACTAGTCAATCTTTGAGGAGGGTATTCTGTTGCACAGTGACTAAAGCCCGCTTTTCCATGATGCATCCATGATTATCTTAATAGATAATCTGCTTAATATAACCTTGGTAAGTAGAACTCTGTTGTACTGTTGGGATTCATTTGCTCTGCAGTGGGTCATAAAGCTGAAGCACTCCACCAGTACAAAAGAGATTCAGTATTGTGTACTGTTGTAATCACTGGATATGTGTGTATTTTTGCAGATATTCAGCTGCTGCTAACGGGATGATGCACGAGTGCCAGTGTTGCCAAGAAGCCACGACCAGTGAAGGGAAGGTGGAGCTTGACTGTGCAGATGGTTCCAAGGTTTCTCACACCTACACCATAGTGGAGAGCTGTCACTGCCTTAAAGCAGAGTGTGTGGGAGGAACAACATATGTCCCGATAAAGCGCCGCAGAAGACGTTGATCACAGCTCAACAAAGGACTAGACCTCATCAGACACAGCCCAAGACTAAACTTTAGACCTTCTGTCTATTTTCTGCCTTTGATATTTGTAGCCAAATTAGGTTCTTTTTCAGCATCATATCATAACACTGTGATGTAAACTTTCTCAATATTATTAAAGCATCTGCAACACAAAGACTTTTGTGCACATTGTTGTTGATTGATTGGGAGTTGTTTTTGGTCAAGCATTTCGAATTTGGTATTGCAAGTGGATGCCTGAAAGATCACTTTGAGGGTCTTTGATGACGGTTCACCATTTTTATAGCCACACATTCAGGGCTGACTAGTAATTCAGTCCACTGCCTATAGGTAATGAAATGAAATTGTTAAATTGTTGTTACATTATTGTTTTGGTTCAAGTAAGACGGTTGGGGAAGAAGGTTGAGAAACCTTCCTCTGCAGTTTGGAATATATTTATAAATGAATATATAAAATTGATACTAATTTTAATGAGAAGTCACAAAGCATTCGTGTATAAAACTGGTCAAGCTCAGACTTATTGCTTTTGAATATCATGAAAAGACACTAATATGGGTGTTAGTTTATTTCATAAATACGAAAAGCTCATCATTAGGAGAATGATAAAAAAATAAAAACCCAAAACAAAAAATAATCAGCTTGGGGGACATCTACCAGTTGATCACCAAAGAAGCTGAAGGGGCACTACAGAGGAGCAGAGTCAGAAGTAATGCTGAGGAAAAGGTGCACCACTCTGAGACTACAAGTGTCTATCAGCACAGTGGAAAAAGCTCCTCATCTGAACAAACTCCTCTCCAAACATAAATATCCATGTGCAGTTGGCAAAACACAACAAAAACAGGAGAAAAAAATAGTGCAAAAATCGCAGAATATCCAGAGAGACCAGACTTTGGTGCTCGTTGGTTGAACACAGGTTCTGAAACGCACAATAATTTTGCTACTAATTACTGCTGTAATACAGGATTTATTTCTAATACTCAACATTCCTCTGCACTCCTCACAACTACACTACTGTCTAAAACAGTCTTGTATATACGTCAAATGTCTAAGCTTTTATTGTTGATATTATTGAAATATGTCATGTTTGTACATAGAAAGCAAGGTCTCCTGGAGTAAAATTCCTTATAAGTGTAACATACTTGGCCACGAATACAGTCTCTGATGGAAGTGACAAGAGCTTTGGACCAAAAAGGTGAACCTGTAAAGGCAGAAATCTGTGGTGCAGTTTTCGCTTCTTGTTTAAGAAAATACATTAGAAAGCACAGTTAAGTGGAAGTAGAACAATGATTCCACCTGCTGGAGACTGTGGGAGCAATTCTACGTGACAGTTATGGATACCAGACCTTTTTTTGCAAACATAGGCTGTGTCTCATTTTAGAGACCGCACCGTCTTTTTCTTTTCTTTTTTATTATTATTCCACCACACACATAATACACAGCACACCACACACTATTTACAAATGTACAGTAATTTACAAAGAAACAGAAAAATATTCAGGGTATCTCTGTTAAGTTCAAAGCATAAATCATATAATTCCCAAGGCTTCACATATTTGCACAGTTTTGATTGCTTTTTGGTTCTTCTTGAGTCCTGTCAATGTCCCAATATAATGTCTGAATTCCATTATATATTGTTGAAAACGTGTTTTTTTCCAGACCATTTTGATTTGTGCACATGAAATTTTCCAAATAATATAAAATGGTTTAACAAAAAAAAAATCATTTTGCATTCAAAACTTCTTTCAAAATACAAAATAATGTCTTTTATATTAAGGCAAATACTGATTCCCATTCTGTCTTTCACAAATCTTTCCATATCTATCAAGAACAGTTTAACATAAGGACAATTGTAAAATAAATGAATCTCAGTTTCTGGTTCACTATTACAAAATACACACATTTCATCCATTTCTCTAAATCTTGACAATATTTCTTTGACTGGGTAAATCCTATGAACAATTTTAACGAGACTTCTCTAATCCTATTGGTGACAGTATTTTTTATTTAAAGTCCATACTAATTTCCATTTGATGCTTTGAATTTTTGCCTCCCAGAAAGCCTTAATAGGGGGAACTGATGTTTCCTGAGAGTGACTCCTGATATAATAGTTGCTACATTTCCTATCGGTAAAGGTTAAACCTCCCAGCATTAGAGCGGATGTTAACTGAAGACCTCCATCTAAGGTCTCACATCCCCGGACAAGACTCAAAATACCTGGAGGTATCGCATCATAAACAATAGCGTACTCCTTTGGAGTAACTGGAATCCCCTATTTTCTTAAAAATTCTGTGTATGACAATAAATTTCCATCTCTATTTAACAATTGTGTCACCATCAAGATACCATTTTTCACCCAGCCATCAAAATAAATAGATTTATTCTTGTATTTGAGATATCTGTTATTCCAAATTAAATATTTGTGAGGAGAAAAATTGTGTTTGTAGGCTAACATCCATGCTAAAAACACTTGTTTGTAAAAACTAGATAACTGAGCGGGAATTTTGTTCAGGTCAAAGTCACACTTCAATAGAAAATCAATACCTCCAACATTTTTACATATCAAATTTGGAATGATATACATTTTTTTCTTACCAAGCATATAGTTTTTTAGCCATTTAATCTTTAACATAGTGTTTGAGGAGTTAAAGTCAAGAACACTGAGCCCACCTTGAGAACATGGGTTACACAAGACACCCTTTTTAAGATAATGAGGTTTGTTTCTCCAAATAAAAGTAAGCAACTTAGAATCAACTTGTTTAGTTAATGCTTGAGGAACAGCCAATGCCTGGGCACCATATATGAGCTGTGATAAGCCTTCGCTTTTTGATAACATATAATGATAGGTCTCGTCCCAGCCAGCTGTTGAATTTTTTACTCATCTTCTCTATTAGTGGAATAAAATTCAATTTGGCTCTTTCTTCTTGATTTTTGCAAATTTTAGTGCCTAGGTATGTTACCACATCTTTCACTGGGATCTCACATATTTCAGTTAAATTGGCGGGTTTGTCCTTTAAAAGGAAAAAGGTCACATTACTTGACATTAATTCTCAAACCTGATACATGAGCGAAGACATTCAGACATTCTAAGGCTTTTTTCACTTCACATTCGTTTTGTAAAAAGATTGCAGTGTCATCTGCCAGTTGACAGCACTTCAACTCCTCTCCATCCAATTCTATACCTCTAAAGTGATATTTCTTAATATATGAAGCCATCATTTGCATAATTAATAAAAATAGAAAGGGGGCAATAGGATCTCCTTGTTTAATCCTTCTATCGATATTGAATCAAGGTATGGTCCCATATGGTAACTTTATTGAACTATTACAACCCACATATAAAGTCTGAACCGCCCGTTTAAAATAATCACCAAATCCAAAGAGGTCCAACGTATTTAACAAAAAGGTATGCCCGACCGTGTCAAAGGCTTTATAAAAATCCACAAACAAAATGAAACTTTTATCAGGGAGTAATTCATTATAATCAATTAGGTCTAGAATTAGGCGGATGTTATTAGAAATATGTCTTCCTTTCATAAAACCTGACTGATAGTCACCAATGATTGTATCAAGGCAGGCCTTTAGTCTCTGAGATAATATCAAAGACAATAATTTAGCGTCGTTATTTATCAGGGTTATTGGTCTCCAATTTTCAATTTTTAAAGCATCTTTACCTGGCTTTGGGATTAGAGAAATAAGAGCTTGAGACATAGTTGCAGGCATCCTTCCCAAATCAATTGCCTCCTTGAAAACTCCTAAAAGAAATTCTGAAATGTCTTCCTGAAATACTTTATAGAATTCACCAGTTAAACGATCGTTACCTGGTGACTTATTGTCTTTTAATCTAGAGATGCATAATTTAATTTCATATTATGTGATCTTTCCATCACACATCTTTTAGATTCCTCACCTATAGATTTTGCATTTTGCTTAATAAATGAGAAAAAATCTGTATCATAAACATAATCATTTCTTTTATACAGTAATTCATAAAATTTTGTAATAAAATGCTTGATCTCGTTGGTCTCCTGTAATCCGGTCATTAATATTCAATTTAACTAAGGAGAACATTTCAACATCTCTTATTTCCAGATTGAAGAAGTATTTTGTGTTCTTCTCCCCCTCTTCTAACACTTTTCTCCTCGGTCTTACAAAGGCCCCTCTCGCCTTTTCTTCATATATGAGGTCCAATTGTAGGTGCAACATGTTCAAATGATCCTTGTCTTGATTACCCAAATTTTCCTTACCATGTATTGCAATAATTTCTTTAACAATATTATCTTCTTTTACCCTTTTATTTTTTTGCAATTTCTTTACTTCTCTGAATAGCCATTTTCCTAATGTCATATTTCATATATTCCCATTGCCCACCATAGAAATTCAGATTTTTGATCTTTGCATTAGGAAATATACTTATTAAGTTGGATATCTCCTCTTCAAACTCCCAAAACAGTGCTCTATTCTGTAAACTATTGTTTGTAGCATAAATGTTACCCATGATGAATACAATGTCCCTTTTCTCCAACACAAAAATTAGCCATCTTCCATATTCATGTGCTTTACTTTTCAAAATATTACCACTAAATTGTCCTCTCAAGCTTGCCACACCTGCGGATGTATTAGATCCATATGACATCCAAATATTATCGCCCCATTGATTCTTCCAAAAATTGTAATCAGATTTTATTGCATGAGTTTCTTGTAAAAGGTAAAAATCAGCCTTAAGTCTCTTACAAAACAAAAAGATTGCTTTTCTTTTCAATATATCTCTGATACCCTGAACATTAATTGAACACACTGATAAAGACACTTTCCTTCAAATGAAAATGAAAAATAAAAAAAAACTAAAAAGTGTCCGTCTGAAAACTAAGAAAACATGTAGGCTACCATAAAGATAAATGTCGATCCTAACATATCCAAAATACAGCCAGATGTTGCTGCACAAGATATTGCATTAGTTCAAACCAAACTTAACTGTTGGCATAATGCTGATCTTCATACCCTCAGCTCTCTCTCGTCGATTATGGCTCTAGCTCCAATAAAGAAGGCTTTCTTCCCCTCTTTATGCGCCGCCTCGATTTGGGGCCACAAACAGTTTTGAGTCTCTTTGTCCTTCGCAGTCAAGTCTTCTCCGAACCTCAGCTTCCTGGATGCAAGGTACTCGAATCCCTTGGCCTTCTTCCAGATGGACTCCTTGACTGCTCTGGATCTGATGATCACAGGACGCGTCCTCTTTCCATCTCTCCGTCCGATCCTGTAGGTGATGTCGATGTGGAGCTGCAGATGATCACCAAGGTCTGGAGCGATGGCAGATCTCCACCACATGTTGTCTGAGGTTTTCTCCCTCCTGTTCTTTCAGAGCGTACAGCCTCAGGTTCCGTCTCCTCTGGTACCTCTCTGCCTCGTTCACCTTGTCCTCCAACTCCGCGAGTCTCTTCTGAGGTCTTCATCGTAGGAGTGATGTGCTAACGTCTGTAAGACTCAAGATGAAGCAAGATGGCGCCGGTGTGTGTGGCTGGCCGTCTGCTACGTCTACTACTACTGCAATGTTTGTTTTTTCTGTTGTTTTTAACCATTGGCACTAAACAAATCGAGTCTCTGTTGGTTTATGATCGCCAGTCTCTTTTATTACTCAAACAAAAAGTCACAGATTTGCGTGGTTTTGATCGGGGTGGCAAAGACAGTCTGCCCCCGCTGTTGGCGGGGATTCCACCTCAGCTGTGCCGGGTGCCGGCCCTGCCTCCTCGCCGGAGGCGTCCTCGTCGCCGCGGCAGACGCGGCGGTCGGCTGGTGAAGCTAAAGCTTCGGCTGTCACAATCTTCGTCCATTTTCCGGACAGGACATGGATCATCCCCTCATGTCTTTGTGCCTCGTCGCTTTCTGGACCCGGTCGGCGTCTGTCTGGTACCTCTCATCGGCTCAGCGGAGGGACCCGAACCCCGCCGCCTCTGCCCTCTTCGGCTGTCACAGCGCGTGGTGGACCATCGGCTCCTCAGATCGCTGCGCCCGGCTCCCCGACCCACCGGACTGCAGGCCCCGGCCCCAGCACCCGCCAGGATCTGCCTGGTAAACGCCAGATCCCTGGTGAATAAAACTTTTATCCTGAGGGATTTCTTCAGCTCCCGTGCCCTGGATTTCCTCTGTGTGACAGAGACTTGGATCGGTGCGGGTGAGTCCAGCGCTCTGGCCGAACTTTTACCTCCCGACTGCTCTTACTTTAACTCCCCGCGGACGTCGGGTCGTGGTGGAGGAACAGCAACAGTATATAAGAATGGCTTTAAATGCAAGCAGCGCACTGTATCATCCTCTTATTCCAGCTTTGAAGTGACTTTATTTGAGGTGGGTCGGTCTGACCCGGTGCTGTGCGCGGTCATTTATCGCCCCCCCCCAATTACAATAAGGAGTTTTTGAATTACTTCTCTGGTCTACTGGCTGAAATTATGCCGAACTATGATCGTGTCCTTATTCTTGGGGATTTTAATATTCACCTGTGTTGTCCTGAAAAGCCGCTGGTGAAGGACTTTGTAAGTCTTATTGACTCTTTTAATTTGGTGCAGTGTGTGTCGGGTGCCACACACGAGCACGGGCATTTACTGGACCTCGTACTGTGTCATGGTTTACCTGTGTCTAACTTGGTGATACGTGATGATGTATTTTCTGATCACAGGCCTGTATTGTTTGAAGTGTACCTTTCTTGCTCTGAGGTTAAATCTGGAGCCCCTGCTCAGAGACGCCGGATTATTAACCCCTCCACTGCCGGTCGCTTCTCTGTGGCTTTTGAACAGCTCTGTGTCTGCCCTGCCTCTGCGAACACAGAGGTGCTCAGCTCCTGGTTTCATTCCTCCTGTGAAAACATTCTGGACTCTGTGGCTCCTTTAAAAACTGTTCGGCCAAGGGCTAAATTGGAGCCCTGGTTCAATGAAGAAACTCGCGCAGCCAGACGAGACTGCCACAAAGCTGAGCGAAAGTGGAAGAAGGACAAGCTGCAGGTGTCTTTCCAAATACTTAAGGACTCTTTGAACAGCTACCAGAGAACTGTTAAAGAGAGCAAAAGACAATATCTGGCAAACTTGGTGGAGTTAAATCATCAAAACCCACGTGTGTTGTTTAAAAGTATCGATGCTGTTCTTAACGCCCCACAGCCTGCCTGCTTAGAGGCATCTGTGGAAATGTGCAATAATTTTATGTACTTTTTTATTGAAAAGGTTGTGACTGCCAGGTCTCTCATCTCTGCTCCTGCATCCGACCCCTCTGTGCCTGTTCCTTGTTCTGCAGTTCTTGACAGGTTTGAGCCTGTGTCTTTGTCATTTTTAGAAGAGCTGGTTGGCCATATTAAGCCTGCTGGTTCTCCCTGTGATGTTGTCCCTCCCAGGCTGTTTAAAGAGGTTTTCCCCTGCATAGGTCAGTCTGTTCTGGCTATCATAAATAGCAGTCTGTCCTCTGGTGTTGTTCCGCCAGGTTTTAAACATGCAGTGGTGCAGCCTCTACTCAAAAAACCAGGCCTTGATTGCAGTGTGCTGGCCAATTTTAGGCCCATCTCCAAGCTTCCTTTTATTTCAAAGATTTTAGAGAAAGTTGTTCATGTTCAGTCCTTTCTGGATGAGCATGGTGTCTTGGAGGTCTTCCAGTCTGGTTTTAAAACTCGCCACAGCACGGAGTCTGCTTTAATAAGAGTTTTTAACGGCATCCTCCCGGCAAATGACTCTGGTGATTATGTTATTCTTGTTCTGTTAGATCTAACTGCAGCCTTCGACACAGTGGACCACAACACTCTGGTGGCTCTGCTAAGCTACCTTATAGGTGTCCGTGGTACTGCACTAGAGTGGTTCAAGTCATATTTAACAGACAGAACAATGAGTGTGAGCCTTGGAGATACAAAGTCCAGCTCTGCTCCACTGCCGTATGGGGTTCCACAAGGGTCGATTTTAGGGCCCCTGCTCTTTTCTTTGTATTTGTTGCCCCTGGGATCCATCTTAAGAAAGCATGGCATTTCATTTCATTGTTACGCTGATGACAGTCAGATATACACTACCGTTCAAAAGTTTGGGGTCACCCAAACAATTTTGTGTTTTCCATGAAAAGTCACACTTATTCACCACCATATGTTGTGAAATGAATAGAAAATAGAGTCAAGACATTGACAAGGTTAGAAATAATGATTTGGATTTGAAATAAGATTTTTTTTTACATCAAACTTTGCTTTCGTCAAAGAATCCTCCATTTGCAGCAATTACAGCATTGCAGACCTTTGGCATTCTAGCTGTTAATTTGTTGAGGCAATCTGGAGAAATTGCACCCCACGCTTCCAGAAGCAGCTCCCACAAGTTGGATTGGTTGCATGGGCACTTCTTGCGTACCATACGGTCAAGCTGCTCCCACAACAGCTCAATGGGGTTCAGATCTGGTGACTGCGCTGGCCACTCCATTACCGATAGAATACCAGCTGCCTGCTTCTGCTCTAAATAGTTCTTGCACAATTTGGAGGTGTGTTTAGGGTCATTGTCCTGTTGTAGGATGAAATTGGCTCCAATCAAGCGCTGTCCACTGGGTATGGCATGGCGTTGCAAAATGGAGTGATAGCCTTCCTTATTCAGAATCCCTTTTACCCTGTACAAATCTCCCACCTTACCAGCACCAAAGCAACCCCAGACCATCACATTACCTCCACCATGCTTAACAGATGGCGTCAGGCATTCTTCCAGCATCTTTTCATTTGTTCTGTGTCTCACAAACGTTCTTCTTTGTGATCCAAACACCTCAAACTTGGATTCATCCGTCCACAACACTTTTTTCCAGTCTTCATCTGTCCAATGTCTGTGTTCTTTTGCCCATCTTAATCTTTTTCTTTTATTGGCCAGTCTCAGATATGGCTTTTTCTTTGCCACCCTGCCCTGAAGCCCAGAATCCCGCAGCCGCCTCTTCACTGTAGATGTTGACACTGGTGTTTTGCGGGTACTATTTAATGAAGATGCCAGTTGGGGACCTGTGAGGCGTCTGTTTCTCAAACTAGAGACTCTAATGTACTTATCTTCTTGCTCAGTTGTGCAACGCGGCCTCCCACTTCTTTTTCTACTCTGGTTAGAGCCTGTTTGTGCTGTCCTCTGAAGGGAGTAGTACACACCGTTGTAGGAAATCTTCAATTTCTTAGCAATTTCTCGCATGGAATAGCCTTCATTTCTAAGAACAAGAATAGACTGTCGAGTTTCAGATGAAAGTTCTCTTTTTCTGGCCATTTTGAGCGTTTAAATGACCCCACAAATGTGATGCTCCAGAAACTCAATCTGCTCAAAGGAAGGTCAGTTTAGTAGCTTCTGTAACGAGCTAAACTGTTTTCAGATGTGTGAACATGATTGCACAAGGGTTTTCTAATCATCAATTAGCCTTCTGAGCCAATGAGCAAACACATTGTACCATTAGAACACTGGAGTGATAGTTGTTTGAAATGGGCCTCTATACACCTATGTAGATATTGCACCAAAAACCAGACATTTGCAGCTAGAATAGTCATTTACCACATTAGCAATGTATAGAGTGTATTTCTTTAAAGTTAAGACTAGTTTAAAGTTATCGTCATTGAAAAGTACAGTGCTTTTCCTTAAAAAATAAGGACATTTCAATGTGACCCCAAACTTTTGAACGGTAGTGTATGTGCCACTTAACAAGAAAAATGCTTTCTCCCTCACTCCACTTCTGGCATGTCTTGAAGACATCAAAGCCTGGATGGCCTTGAATTTCTTAAATTTCAATGAAAATAAAAACAGAAGTGATGGTCTTTGGTCCCAGTGGCCCTTGTGAAACCCCTCCTGTAGACTTGGGTATTTTAGCAGATTATTTAAAGCCAACCGTCTCAAATTTGGGTTTTAAGATGGACAGTGATTTTAAATTTGATAGGCAAATTAGCTCGGTAGTGAAGTCCAGTTTTTATCATATTATGCAGCTGGCGAAGGCAAAGCCTTTTCTTTCACATAAGCACTTTGAAACAGTAATCCATGCCTTTGTTACATCTCGGCTGGATTACTGTAACGCACTTTATTTTGGAGTCAGCCAGTCCTCCCTCTCATGTCTCCAGTTAGTTCAAAACGCAGCCGCCCGGCTCTTAACTGGAGTACGTAAGAGGGAGCACATTACTCCCATCCTGGCCTCCCTCCACTGGTTACCCGTGCATTTTAGAGTTCATTTTAAGATTCTTTTATTTGTTTTTAAATCTTTAAATGGTCTGGCTCCATCTTACCTCTCTGAGCTTCTCCACCCCTACACCCCAGCTTGGTGCCTCAGGTCAGCTGATCAGCTGCTCCTGGAGGTACCAAGGTCCAAACGGAAGCTCAGAGGGGATAGATCTTTTTCTGTTGCATCCCCAATTTTATGGAATGAGCTACCCCTCCAAATTAGAGAAGCCCCCACACTGTCCATTTTTAAAAGTCGTCTTAAAACCCATTTTTATTCATTGGCTTTTAACCCTCCATGAGACTCGGCTCCTGTTTTAGTGTTTTATGGTTTGTTTTTAGTTATTTGTTTCTGTGTTTTTAAATTAGTTTTTAAAAACATTGAAACTATACTTTTAATTCTGCTTTTATTTTATCCATTGTTTTAATTTTTTTTTTGTGATTGTTTTTTTATCTTGTTTTGTCTAGTTATGTACAGCACTTTGTACAGCTGTGGTTGTTTTAAAGTGCTTAACAAATAAAGTTGAGTTGAGTTGAGTTGAGTACAGAGGGGCGTTTTACACTGCGGCTCTGCTCCCTGATCTCTATATCAAACTGACTGTAGCTTGGAAGCTGCTCTGAAGGGAGTACAGAGGGGCGTTTTACACTGCGGCTCTGCTCCCTTGTCTCTGTGTATAAGTGGTAGTGGCTGGGAGGCTGCTCTAAAGGAGGCGCAGGGGGGCGTGCAGGACTGCGGCCCTGCTCCCTGATCTCTGCTTTGAATTGTCAGTGGTTTGGATTAATAAAATTGGCCAGATTTCTGGATACACGGGCCGCTCCATCTCGAGTGGGATGAATGCCGTCCCGACTAATCAGACCAGGCTTGCCCCAAAATGACTTCCAATTATCAATGAAGCCCACGCTGTTTTGCGGACACCACCTCGACAGCCAGCGGTTGAATGATGAGATACGGCTACACATCTCATCAGTTGTCTGATCGGGCAGGGGACTAGAGAAAACTACGTAGCCCGACATGGTTTTGGCATATTCACACACCGATTCCACGTTCAATTTAGTGACTTCCGACTGGCGGCGTCGGGAGTCATTAACGCCGACATGTATTACAATCTTACGGAATTTGCGTTTAGCCTTTGCCAGCAGTTTTAAACTACCTTCGATGTCGCCCGCTCTGGCCCCCGGAAGACACTAAACTGTGGCCGCTGACTTCGCTAATTTCACATTTCGGACTACAGAGTCTCCAATCACAAGAGCGTCGGGCTCAGCAGGTGTGTTGCTGAGAGGGGCAAATTTGTTTGAAATGTGAATATGGTGGTCTAACGTGGGCTTCTTGGGCCTACTGCTATGCTTCCCTTTCACAGTGACCCAAGCACTACTACATCCCGGCTGCTCGGGATTCGCCGGGGGGGGGAGGCTAAGCTAAGTCGACCCACACCGGCTACCGTGTCCTGGCTGGCTACCGCTACACTAGCATCAGTGCGGAGCCGCTTTTCTAACTCTGTAATCCTCGCCTCCAGAGCTAAGAATAAACTACACTTATAGCAGGTATCGTTATCGTCTAAGGAGGACGAGGAGTAACTGAACATCTGACACACTGAGCAGAAGCGAGCAGGAGAAGCAGGAGACCGGGGGGAAGCAATCGTTAGCAAGTGTAGCTAAGAGAAGCTAAGCTAAGAGAAGCTAGGAGCTAGTAAAGTAAATGATCAGAGAGATCACCCGGAGTGGAGATAAAGACGGTGCTTGGTGAAAACTATCAGAAATACTTACAGACTTTTTAAACAAACAGATGTAATGATAGATTACAGAGAGAAAATAACCCAAAATAGCAAGAGCGCTTTCAGGAGGAACAAAACGCTACACACAGTTCAACAACAAGGAAGGGAATGAAGCAATGCGCACACTTACCAGTCAGGAGGAGGAGTCTGTAGCCTCTTACTTGACAGTTTACTGTACAATATACAGTCCCCTCCAAAAGTATTGGAACAGCAAGGTTAATTCCTTTGGTTTTGTTTTATACTGAAGACATTTGGGTTTCAGATAAAAAGATGAATATGACACAAAAGTTAAGAATTCCAGCTTTTATTTCGTGGTTTTTACATCTAAATGTGTTAAACAACCCTGGAAAGATTACCTTTTCTTTGAACCCTACCACTTTTCAAGTGAGCAAAAGTATTGGAACATGTGACTGATGGGTGTTTCTAGTTGCTCAGGTGTTGCCTTTTAGATCGATTGCAGAGATATTAAACAGTTCTTGTTTTTGGCTTTGGGTTTCACCTGTGAAAACTGCATTTTCTGTTTAGCAATCATGAAGATCAGAGAGCTGTCTATGGGAGAAAAGCAAACCATTTTGGTCCTGAGAGAAGAGGGAAAATCTATCAGAGCTATTGCACAAACATTGGGCATAGCCACTACAACAATTTGGAATGTTTTGAAAAAGACAGAAACTACTGGTGTACTGAGCAACAAACTTCAAACAGGTCGGCCCAGGGTAACAACAGCAGTTGATGACAGAAACATTGTGAGAGCTGTGAAGAAAAACCCAAAAACAACAGTCACTATTCACTACTATTCATCAGCAAAAAGAATCGGAGGGCCAGATTGGATTTTGCAAAGAAGTAAAGAGATCAGCCACAAAAGTTTTGGAACAAAGTTTTGTGGACTGATGAGACCAAGATTAACCTGTGAAACATGGTGGATGTAGTGTCATGGCTTAGGCTTGCATGGCTGCTTCTGGAATGGGCTCACTGGTCCTTATTGATGATGTAACTCATGATGGTAGCAGCAGAATGAATTCTGATGTCTATAAAACCATTTTGTCTAGCAATTTACAGAAATGCATCCAAACTAATCAGGAGAAGCTTCATCATGTAACAAGACAATGACCCAAAGCACACTGCCAACACAACAAAGGACTTCATCAGGGGGAATAAGTGGAAGGTCTTGGGCTGGCCAAGTCAATCACCAGATCTTAACCCAATAGAACACGCATTTTACCTCCTGAAGAGGAGACTGAAGGTAGAAACCCCCAGAAACAAACAACAACTGAAAGAGGCTGCAGTAAAGACCTGGAACAGCATTTCTAATGAAGAATGCAACCGCCTGGTGAGGTCAATGGGTCGCAGGCTCAATGCAGTTATTGCAAGTAAGGGTTATGCCACCAAATATAAAATGTTATTCACTTTAAGTTAATACAATAATGCCTGCTCCAATACTTTTGCTCACTTGAAAAGTGAGTGGGTTCAAAGAAAAGGTGCTCTGTCTTGGGTTGTTTAACACATCTAGATGTAAAAACCACGAAATAAAATCTGGAATTCTAACCTTTTGTGTCATATTCATCTTTTTATCTGAAACCCAAATGTCTTCAATATACAACAAAAACAAAGGAATTAAACTTGCTGTTCCAATACTTTTGGAGGGGACTGTATACCCAGATACACCTCTGTGTGCATTTTTGAGCCACATACAAAACAGAACGAAAGTTTGCCGCTCCATTTGACATGCTATCATGATCATTTTCCCCCACTTTAAAAATCTAGTGAGTGGATGGGGCAGGGGTGCATTCTACGGCACAACACCAGTCATACGTTTCTCCAATGTAGACTCTCAGTTGGCACCTGTATCGCTCATATTTCTTCCTTACTTCAGCCTTTTCCTCAAAACTTTTACGTTTCCTTCCCTTTGATGTGTGGGGTAACAGAAGCGGCCTCCTGGTTTCGGTGTTTGTCTACTCCAGCTCCATTAAGCTTCAGCAGCTGTGCAGCTCGCTAATCACATGTATGTGAGGGGGGTAGTGGGGAGGAGGTGGGACCATGGGTGGGACGGTGCGGAGCAGGGGAGACAGGGGAGACGGGATTGGATTGATTTACGGACCACTCTGAACCACTGGTGGTTCGGATTGGTCGATTATTATGCCTTTTTGCAGCGAATATAAAGAATGTTTTTTTTTTTTTTTTCGTTCTTTTTTATCTTTATATTGCGTAGATCGGACCATAGGACCATAACGGCCTTATAAATGGTGTTATTAATAAGTACCAAGCTTCCAAATAGTAGACCATAGCTTTAAGAGTTGTAGGACAAATTACAGTTGAGGCCAAAATTATTAGCCTATGACATTTCAAGTTTTTTTCCAAAATTTCCTAAGTGCTGTTCAACAGATTAATGATTTTTTTACACAGCTTTTCCAAATATCCTAGTTTTATTTTGGATCCTTACATTATTGTACTTTGCGCACAGAAACAAAATTATTTCACAAAAACCAAAAACTACCAGGGTCAAAATTATTAGCCCCCTTAAGAATTGATGTTTTCATTGAGCCAAAAACAAAAAACAGTGTTGTACAATCACGTGCTTTCACTTTCGAAGCGAAAAATTTCACGAAAACTGGAAAGAAAACTGGTGGGAGATGTGTCTAAACAACCAAGAACAACCACCAACACAGTAGTTGCTGACTTAGCCAAGTCAGGAATTGTGGTGTCAAACAAGACAGTCTCTGGAGGCCAGAAATGGACTGTGAGGATGCAGGCCAAGAAAAACTCCACTTCTACAAAAGAGACACCTTCAAGCCAGACTGAGGTATGCGAAAGACAATCTGGAGAGAGATTGTGCATCTTTGCTAATGTTTGGAGAAAGAAGGGAGAGGCATATAACCCCAAGAACACTGTCCCCACAGTTAAACACGGTGGTGGGAGTATCATGCTGTGGGGATGTTTCAGTGCATCTGGAACTGGGAATCTTGTCAAGGTTGAGGGAATAACGAAGAAAGAAGGATATGTGAAGAAAACCTCAAGCATTCAGCAGCAAAACTGGGTCTGGGTCGTCGCTTTGTCTTCCAACATGACAACGACCCAAAATATACAGCGCTCCTGGTGAGGAGCTACCTCCAGGAAACCAAAGTGAACATTATTGACTGGCCTGCACAAAGCCCTGACTTAAATCCCATTGAAAATCTGTGGGCTGCAATGAAGACCAGGGTCCATGCTCGAAGACCATCAAATCTGGAGGAGCTTGACAGATTTGCCAAAGAGGAATGGGCTGGGATTCCTCAGGAGATGTGCCAGAGCCTTTTTACAAACTACAGCAAATGACTGCATGCTGTTATCCAGCAAAAAGGACACACAATCGACTATAAGCCTGAGGGGGACTAATAATTTTGACCCTGGTGTTTTTTGTTTTTTGTGAAATAATTTTGTTTCTGTGTGCAAAGTCAGATAATGTAAGGATCCAAATTAAAACTAGGATGTTTGGAAAAGCTGTGTAAAAAAATCATTAATCTGTTGAACAGCACTTATTTAATTTTGGAAAAACAGTTAAAATTTCATAGGGGGGCTAATAATTTTGGCCTCAACTGCGGGTATGAAGACTTGTGGTTTGATCATGATTGGTGTGCTATTACTTTTCTCCATTGTATATATATATATCTTTCTTGACATAATTTGCAAAAAAATGGAAAAAAAATTGCTATAGAAAAAGAGAAGCAATTATTGGAGTTTTTCAAACATCTACTGCAATGCTACTCATATTAATTATTTTAAATATCTGAAGAATCTCTTCATAATGTACAGACCCTAGTGAAGCCTCTGTGGCCCTTTAAATTCCCAGAGGGAATTTTGTCGTATATTTTGCAAGCACAGGATGAGGGAGCAGGTGGCACGGACTTACTGGCTATTAGTACAAAGGAGATGTAGCAGAGTCCCAAGCAGTTGGACCATGGAACAATTTATAGCCTACTGTGAGGAACTGTGTTATAATTATTCACAACTGGTACGTGTCGACAAAAGTGCTGGTTGCCCTAGCCACTCAAACAACCAAGCAGGCAGGACAAGCATCCTGCTTCGACCAACCAGTCACCACAGGGAGAGAGGCTCATACACAGGGGATCCTTCACAACATTACACATGCACACATGTGCACACACAGAGTAGCGATCTGAATTAATCATCGGATTAACTGTATGAACTTCATCACCAGTGTCCCTCATTAACACACCTGCCTTCTGCCATCCACACAGACACACCTGTGTTCACCAAGCTACAGCTTTTGCAGCAGCTCATTACACAACACCACTGTTTAAAAGAGATCTGACATAACATAATGGAGGGAAAAAATTCTTACCTTCACTCTGGTGTCTTAAACAGTCAGCATTATCAGTATTCCTGTTTTCATCCTGTTCCTCGCGGTTAGTGCATTTCATCCATTTGCATTATGTGAAAAAAGTTTTAGCTGGCTTTATCTTCAGGTGTCCTGATGGAGACCGACAGGAGGAGCATCTCTGGACTTGGTACTGAATCCAGACTACAGGTCCCGACAGGCCATGACTAACTCACTGTGTCGGAATCATGAAGCGGTCCGTGTCCGGAAGCATTGAACTGCATTTAACCACCTTTTGCCAGCTTGCAAAAGGTTGAGAATCCCTGCTCTAGTCCATAAAAATAAAACAAAGAACTGGTTCCAAATCAGGCACTAGCTCTGAAACCAGTTAGTTGGTAAAGGGTATTAAATGGGACAGGAAGAACAAGAAATCTCATATTTTGACCCATCAGATGAAAGTACAGATTTATTATTGTTTAATGCCCATGTATTGTGCTCCTCAGCCTGAGCAGTTCTCCTCTGCTTCTCACTGATCTTCACAAGGGGCTTCTTTGCAGAACTTTGACCATTAAGGCTTGCTTCACAGTGTCTGCATTGAACAATCAATGTTGAGATGTGTTTGCCATTTGACCTTTGTGAAACATTTATTAAACAGTTATTTAACTGAGCTAATGTGCCGTTAATTAGCATTTTTTTAGGCTGGTAACTCATTGAAAGTTTCCTCTGCTGTAGCAATCTTCATGAAATCCAGGTTCATTATTGAGTTTGTATTTGTAGTGTATTCAGTTGAGTATACAGTAGGTGAAAAAAGATTTGAAAATAATAGTATTCTGTTTTTATTCGAGTTTTACATAATGTCCCAACTTCATTGTACTTGGGGTTTGTACATTTTGATAAGTAGAGTACTGCTCTAAAGTATAGTGCTGCAGTAAAGCTCAGAGTTTAACAGTGTTATCATAGATCACAGTATAGTACACTGTGGTATAATTATTCACATGCTGTTATCTTGCTGTTGGTTGTTTATTGTAGTAGAATAGGAACGTATTTTACTGTCTAAGTCCTGTTGGCCCTGGAAAGTGTTTGTATCTTGATGATTGATGCAAGAGACTGAATGCCACACCAATCAGAGTGACCCACCTGGCAGCCAAGGGTGACAAAACATCCTGTCTGGAAGGATGCAGTCAAACACACACGCGTATCCATAACACTATGAAGGGCAAAGCACACATGGGGTGGGTGTTGGCTGCAAATGTAACAGTGGTAGCAATGAAACATCCGTCAGCATATCCACTAGATGTCATCAAATGTGAAAACATGAGCTCTACTAAGTTATACCAGTACATATGCAGTAGCTTTAGTTTTTAATAATTTTAGCCTACTAATATAAGTGCTTCACCCTCAAAGACCATTTTTGTTTCATAACTTCTCACAGAAAAACAACCTGGTATGGTTAATTACCTGAAAGGGCACATAAATATGGTCAAAAGATCTTTGTTTTTTATCTCAAATTAACACAGTAATATTCATCATATTCTTCACGAGCGTGTGTGCCAGTTATACAGCTGTATGAGCTCTTGGGTGTGATCTCCTAACCCTGCAAAACATAAATAAATTAAAAAACCAACCAACAAACAAAAAAAATCCCTTCGCATCAGAGCCTGCTCCCCCACCTTTCCTTGCTTGCATACTCAGAGCATGCAACGTGGCAGGTCTGACACAAAAGAAAAAGCGAATTGCACCTTGTTATTGTACACTGTGTGATCTTCTGGTCTAAACTTTTTCATTACATAGTCCAAAACTGAGTCAAACAGCAATCAATTGTAGCTCTCAATGGTTTGATACATATGTCATCAAGTGAAAAGGAGAATGCCAGTGTTTTACCTCTGAGAGCACTTCATTTAGGGCAGAATTTAACAAAGATTTTCTAGCTTTTCTGTGATTTCCTTGTTTACAGAACAGTTTCTCACTGTTGCTGTTGGAAGCGAGAACTGTATTAGTGCAACGTTGTTAGACGCTGGGCGTTACCAGATCTTGTTAAGGGAAGAACAGCCCTAAATGAGGGAATTTACAGGTGTCCTTGTAAAATTCATTTAACCTGTTATGATGACAGTAGAACTTACAGGCCAGACAGACAGTCTGTGTTAGACGTCTTTTTCTTTGAAGCTCATTTAAAAAGATACTTTGCCTCCTACCAATCATAGGCAAGCCACCATCCCATCTGTTAATTGACATCATTGCCAGTATAATATAGTATTAATGTACAGTACAGTAATGTTATTTGTGCATATTTGAGTATTTGCCATTGATTCTTTTTACCTATTAGTTCAGAAAACCACTGGGCAAGGATGTGACTGGTGCCATCCGTAGTGTAAAGAGAGATGCTGAGATAGAATCTGAGAGAACTGATATATGACGACAAAGATGCTGAGGTAACCACACTCACTTCAACTCTACTATAGCTGGGTGATTCAATAAAACCCCTTGACTCTGAGTTGTGCGTAGAATGATGAACTGAAGGCTTGTTGAGCTGTTTATATGACCATTTCATCACTGAACAGAAACAGACTAAGCACTGTTTGGTTTTACAGCTAGCTCATTACAGCCGCTCAAGTAGCACACTTGGGTATGTCTCTCATGTACAGGTAAACAGCTGAGAAATAGGGCAAATATGATGTCACAAAATATGAACAGGAAAAAATAACTGATCGCTCATACAGCTGACTCCTCACAGAAGCTCAGGTATCACATTACCAAAGGAGAGAAGGTGGTTAGCTAGCTTATGTAGGAATGCACGGTGGTATTACATGGACATTTTCATAACTGTAGCACAGGCAGCAACAGATTCATATATAACAGGGCATTTTGATTCCATATGGAGTGGAGACAAAAGACAGAATATACAGTTCTTGTACAACTCTTCTCAGCATGTCTCCGATATACTCACAGCCGTTGTTGTCGTTGAGTCCCCTGAACACTACTAGGGTGGACTTCTTGAGGTATTCATACAACCATCACTATGACTCAACCCACGTTCAATGATAGGTATATATAGATTTGACTTTTGAGCAGAAAACAACAAAAAAGGAAAAATTGTTTTCATAAATTTAAGTGTTAAAGGGTTAACGTCTAAATTAACAGACCTAGTTTAAAGTTGATGCTTTCAATCAAGATTTTTTCATGAAAGGGTTATGCTCAAGAACTAGGTTTCAGATCTCCATTAAACAGAGGTGTTGGGTAAAGAGCTGCTGTGAAACCTGTAGCTTGGTGAACACAGGTGTGTGTGGATGAGATGGGCTGTTTTGGTCAGACAGGTGTGTTAATGAGGAAGACTCTGGTGATGAAATTTTATTACACTTAATTAGGGCTGCAGCTATCGATTATTTTAGTAATCGAGTACTCTATCGATTAATCTGTCGATTAATCGAGTAATCGGATAAGAAATGTTTTGCTCTCACTGTAATACTTTGCATTGAATCACGTTTGCCTCAGAGCGGACTTAATGCATGGACCGGGTGTTTTCTTTTAAGGTGCTGCAGCATTGACGACGTGCTGTTGTGAAACGCCAACTCCGCCTTACAGTGAACGCACTGCACGGCGTTTTCTTTCCTTTTCAGTGTGTAATGGTCCCACACTTTAGACACTTTCTGCCGTTTCCTCTGTGTGTCATCTCTTTCTTCCTCTCTCTGTCTGTCCTCGTTTCCCTCCATGATTGAACCAAACGCGCCATAGACATAATAAAAGATAGACCCCGCATCGGCCGTTACCACGAATGGGCGCTGTCGAGAAATGCGGCCGCCATCTTGGTCCGGTCATCCGCCTCACTCTGCACCGCTGTTTAACCGGCGGAATGAAGTCTGAGCGCATTAATGAATCATAGTTCGCTCAATACTACGTAATTTTCTTCTCTGCAAACGCCATTCAAAGAGGCATGATAGAGGCCATATTTTTTTTTGGCGTTTTCAAATACTCAGAATGAATAAAATGATATTTTAGAACATGGCAGCAGTGGCTGTATTATAGTATAACAATTAATCAAGGATATATTTAGGTTTAGAGCTAGGTTCCTGCTATGTCTCAATAATTATTAATAACTGGCGGTATTAATAGGCCAATTCAATATATATTGATTTGATTATAATTTTTTATATAGTTTAATTTTATTTATCCATTTGTAGACACACACAAATAATGTCATATAGAAGCACTATTTTAATAACTGGAAAATACACACAAATATATAGCCTACATATCAAAAAGATTTAAACACAAGAACAGCATGACAGGACAGCATCTAAACTACATATCAATTTGCTTGTTGGCTACACAGCACAGAGGAATCACTTGCTGCGAATTTCTCCCTCTAACAGCAATCTCCCACTTCATCCTCAAGTTTTTGTCCTTAGGAAATCTTCAAAATGAAACAGGAGATCACCACAAAGAAATCTTTAATAAAACAGATAATAAAACAGAGCTCACTTTCTTCCTTTTTCTTTCTATTTTATTTCTTAACGTTTCTTAGAACCTCTCTCAAACAAAAGTTTTTCAATCTAATGCAAATCTGTTGATAATCGACCAAAGTTGCTATTATTGTGAATAAGCTAGCTGTTCGCAAATGCTGTTTCCTTTTTGGAGTTGACCGATAGTCTTCCTCTTTGGCCTACAAATGACTCTACAGTCAAGTGCAATGTTTAAAAAACGTTTAATCATAACTGTGAAAAGTTATTTCTTGAGCCCTGTTCTCTGCTGTCCGCCTGTTGGCACAGGAATACGCCGCACAGTGCTCCGGCATCGCTGAATGAATGAATATGATTGACCGGAGCGTATGGGAAGCTTGACCTGACCAAGATGGCGGCCGCATTTCTCGCTGCGCAGCGCCCCCAGCGGGGTCTACCCTTTTATTATGTCTATGAAACCATAGACATAATAAAAGGATAGACCCGTAGTATTGAGCGAACTATGATTCATTTAATGCGCTCAGACTTCATTCCGCTGGTTAAACAGCGGTGCAGAGTGAGGCGGATGACCGGACCAAGATGGCGGCCGCATTTCTCGACAGCGCCCATTCGTGGTAGCGGCCGATGCGGGGTCTATCTTTTATTATGTCTGTGTATGAAACGCGCGGCAGCGGAAGGAGCGGAAAGAGCACGCTGCTGCGCAACAGAAATAACCGTCCGTGTCAAACACCGTGCGCTGCACATGGTTCCGGATTTAAACGATTCCTCGAGGCATATAATTTGCCTCGAGGAATTTTATTAATCGAGTTACTCGAGTAATCGTTTCAGCCCTACACTTAATTCTAGGGATGCAATGGTACGTGGCAAAATATTGAACTGTTCGGTCCACTCTGCACGTGACAATACACCCTAATGGACTGCGGGTATTTTTGTTCTTTCATTTCGTACGGATGCTTTAACAGGCATCCGTCACTGTGTGTGTTCTTGTCCAGGCAGGTGCAAAGCCCTCCTCCAGCAAGGTACTGTTCAACCACATCTGTGCCTCCACGCTCTCAAAGGGCAGCCATAGTTGTCATGTCCACTTATCGCTTGCTTCTTCTGGCTTATTTTGAAAAGTCACTTTAAGATATTGGCAGTTGTAAGTTAGGTTTTTTTTTTTAGGCTTGTTCCAAAAGTGCAGTCGTTTTGGGCTTGTCCTGCTCCCAAACCCAGAAGAGACCTGAAACATGCGCCTATCAACCAGAGGTCCGTTTCACGTAGCAGGTTTAGTGGAAACTCCGAGTTTGTTAACCCTGAAATCAGGCAAACTCTGAGTTTTCCGTTTCACAAAGGAGGGTTAGTTAAACCAGGGAGAGAGGGGTAACTCTAACCTGTTTCACAAAGAGAGGTAACTCAACCTCGCGGTCAGTTACCACAGTAACAGACTCCGTGAACCTAACCTGCTCGGGAGCAGGTTTAACTCAGTAAACCCAGAGTTTCAGGTGAGACATCGGCATTTTCTCATTTTGATAATGTTTTACATTGTCAAGTAAGTATTAAGTGGCAGTTTGATCCCTTAAAAAATGCTCTTTTCACACTCAAAACTGAATTTTACTCTCTTATTATGTTCCGTTAAATGATTAGGAATATTAAACTAACACAAAAACGGGTGGTGGTCCAGCGGGGGGGTGGGGGGCAGAGGAGCTGCCCCCCACCCCCCCGTTCGACGATCGCGGCCGGTCCGATCGCAAATCCCCCCCCCCCCCACAGACACACACACACACACACACACACCAGTCCGACGATCGCTGCTACGGGGTGGGGGTTGCGATCGTCGAAGGGGGGGGCAGCTCCTCTGCCTCCGTTAAAGGTGGGGCTGCTGGACCACCACCCGTTTTTCTGGCATCTGCCCTCTTTCTGTTTGCTGAGTGAAAGTCTAATATTGAGTGTAGTGTGTGTTGGTTTAATATATGTACATATACATACTGAGAGTTAGTTTAATATTCCTAATCATTTAACGGAACATCATAAGAGAGTAAAATTCAATTTTGAGTGTGAAAAGAGCATTTTCTAAGGGATCAAACTGCCACTTAATACTTACTTGACAATGTAAAACATGATCAAAATGATTCAAGCAGTTTCCCTTCAACAGTCTGTCATTGTGATTGCACGAGACTAGATTTAAAGTTACGCATTGACGCGAGCAGCGATTTCCTCCCAAGCCCTCTCCCTCTCCTTTGCAGCTGCTGCACTTTCTTTTAAAAACATGCTGTAATTCGCTGTTGGCTTGCTGCTGCCCCCTCCTTCTCCCTGTTTCCATTGGTTGATCATTGAATCTGCGCTCCACAGATGCTGGCTGTTCATGTCTGGCGTGCACGTGCTTAACTCCAGGTCAAACTACTCGGAGTTGTTAAAACCGTCTCAAATCAGGTATTGTGAAACCGGAAACTCAGAGTTTCCTAACTCAGAGTAGATCAACTCAGAGTTAAGGATTTAACTCAGAGTTTGTTGAACCACCTACGTGAAACGGACCCCAGGTCTTACTCACCCAAAATACATAGTAATTGGTGCTTATGTTACTGAATACATGTGTGACAACACTGAGTGCAGCTCACACGCACACAGAAAAGGGAGAAAAGATAACCGAGAGGCATATCTAGCGCGAGTGGACGAGTCGAGAGACAAAAGTTTAAAGAAGCACCCGCCTTCTTCAAATCTCTGGTGTGGGTAAACTTTGGTTTTTTTAATTGAATACAATGACCTGAAATTTTACTGTCTGCAAACAATGCTTGATACGTGTATCTCATGAGCTACATGACCAAGCATCTCCAGCATAAGCATCCTGATATAATGCTTCCTGAACACAGGATGGTCGAAAGACTCTAAAAGGTATAAGCTAAAGGGTAAAACATACAGGATACGTATTGAACGCATAAAGTCAGTGTCACGTATCACGCAACAAATAGGTTGCCATTCTAATCAATGCAGCATCGCATACAGGACGCATCTCAGCTCTGTCACAGCTCCATGCATGTCATCCGGTATTTCATAATAAAACATATGTGAACTCCAGACTGTGTATCAGTCCGTGTAGATGAGAAATACTCACTGGTTATGGATTAATCAGTAACACAGAACAATCTGGTAGTCAACCCCTGATTTATGTGGACCCCAACAGGACTTTTAACTACTACCCCTGTTGAAAGTAACAGCACAGCATAAAGGAGCATAGTTTACTTTATTAAACACAGGTAAACCTGTAAAAAAACGAAACTGTAAAATCACATTGCTTTTTCACATATAGAAGAGGCTTAACAGTCACTGAATTATATCCAAATTAGCTGGAAATAGACCACAGAAAAGCAAAACAACTCGTTGTGAGCATGTTGTTTCCTCTACACTGAGCTCAACTGACTGCGACTGCACTACCCCGCTGCCCCGCTCCAATATGCATTATGTGTGCGATGAACAGCGCTGCTCGATGGAGCAGATGCTGAATGCAGATACTGATGGAATGTACTTGTGGCAAAATGGAGGGTTCAACAATTAAATTTTTGTGCCAAGCAACGCCACCTGGGGAGTTTCACCCCAGGAAATAAACCAAACCCTTACAATCTGAAGGTCACACAAATTCGTGACACCACAAAAATAGGGAGGACGAGAGACGGACTTCCAAAAAGATTAAAACAATTTTATTTATTTCAACTTTTGTTTTTAAAAGAGCACAAATATGAATAATAATCCTCGGAGTGCCAATAAACAATAAACACAGTAAACAAAAACGGGAACCAGGAGACTTGGTAGCAAACAGACTAAAGTAAAAAAGAAAAAAATTCAAAACCAAAGAAAACCACTGCAAACCAAGGAAAATTACTACAAACCAAAGAAAATCCTACAAACCAAACCACCACGTGCCACGGCAACTAAAGGGAGTGAAGGGGGAGGCCACCAACGGGGAAGTCTGTGGCCAGCTCCTGAAAAAGAAAGAAGAAAATCAATACTACAGTTGGTCACTCCAAAAAGCAATATGTAATACTGTTAAAAAATGGGTTAAATGACCCATTCTAAAAACACACACACACACACAAAAAGAAAAGAATAAACCTAACTTAATTGAGTAATGAACTAAATACCAAAACAAATACTCAACTAAACAAAATAAAAAGTTTCACTCGATAACCTATACGCTTAACAACCTAAATAAACCAAAGAAAATAAATAATTAAGCTCAGAAATAGGTAGTGTCGGGGGATAAACCAGTTCTTTGTATGGTATGTGACTCCAAAGAAGCAGCAGAGAAATGGAGCGGCCGCACATGGGCTGGAGGCCTAGGGAAGCCGTCCTTTAGGATGCCCAGCTGGCGACCAACGTAGTGGGCAGAAGTGGAGCCTCGCACGGAGCGCCGAGCAGTGGAGAGCCACAGAGGAGAGCCACAATCTATGGCTGCAGCAGCTACAAAGAAAGTAAGGCAGGTTACCATGCAGCAAATAAACAACTAAAAAAAACACAACCAAACAGCTAGCCTACCAGAGTGAAGTTAGCTTTATGCTCAGGCCAAACCAGTCACCGTCTTTTAGATGATGATGATGATAATGGAGAGCAAACACCACACTTAAAGCACCTCTTGTACATCCACGCCAGCAGCAGACCACGCTGTGAATGAAACATCACGGCTGCTGTCACACCAAGATACCCAATTAACACAGTCCAAGCATGAAAACTCATGCTTACCTTTATGTCCCACAAATGATCGAACCAACTGACCAGCGGATAGCAACACAGCCCGTCAGGTGAACATCGAGGAACAATGGGTTGAATGGGAGGACAGGACATATAAAGACCCCGCCCCGCAATCAGGCCAGGCACCGCTGAAAATTAGACGCAGCTGATGCCACTTAAGTGGAGGTGCAGCAGCAACCTGCCACACACTGAATATGGATCCTGTATGTTTTCATCTTAACATTTTGCTTTTTGCACAAAACGTACCGAAACCGAACCGAAACCGTGTGTGTGTGTGTGTGTGTGTGTGTGTGTGTGTGTGTGTGTGTGTGTAGAGCCATCTAACTCTAGATGATGGCTTTTAACTCTAAGGTGGTCTGTACACGAGTACGAATTTGTAAGACACCGGTAAAATAAACTATTGATCTGGTGATATTGACACACGGAGACGCGTATTTGTCCATGACTCCGTATCTTTTTTGAAAACGGGTCTGCAAGTGGATATCTGTGTATTCGTTTTCATGCCGTAGTTGGTGTAAATAGATAAGTCCGGTAAAGACGATGACCTCACAGCACCCCTCCTCCTCCCCGCCCCCCAACCCACGTTGTCACACACACAGTGCCAGGAGCGGCGTTCATAATTACCGCTGTTGTTTATGTACAGAACATAAGCATGGACAGGAAGAAAGTCCACCTTATATGCGCATGCGAATTCTCTGTTTTCGGTGCTTTGTGGCAATTTCACAGTGTCACCTTTAGGCCGGGCGTATGTACTACAGGATTTTGCGTGGATTTTGCATTGTCGTGTAAATGCACTAAGCCTATGTACAATACGATGTGTAAACAGCGATACACATTTTGGTGCCGACGCCAAGACAATACGGGGCCGTCCTCGTGTGAGGAGGGCCTAAAAAACAGCCAGCACTCAAAAAAGTAGCTGCCTGGCTGATCTGAAATGTTTACGACCATGAGCCTCCATCAACCCATCCTACCCTTGAAATCCCTCTACTTTCCAAATAGAGCCATACCCCGCAGTGGGATATTAGAGGGGATAAAGTTCTGGGGACTTTGTTGTGACACTGGAAACATATTGAGCCTAGGCTCTGGGTTAACATCCTGTGGCAAAAAATTATATATGTTTGCAGTGCTGTGGAGACAATCTAATAAGAGACATTTGCTCTGAGCCAGTGCTGATCGACATGGCAATATTTTGGCTGCCCACTCAAACTCAAGCCTAGCATGTACTAGATGACACTGGATTTTGACCCCAGTTGAAAATGAAGGATCACTTGAACCCTGATGAGCTTGCTTCACTTGATACTTGATGCCCCATTTGAGCTTTATTATGATAGGCAGCTTACGATCTCAATCACCTGTTTTTAACAAATGTCCATTAATACTGGAGCAAGAAGTTGACCAGGAAGAAGATTGTTTTTTTTTTTTTTTTTCTGTGTAGACCTCACAGTTACATGAACAAATTCAGCAGACCATACCATTTATTGACACTGCATAAACACTCAACAGTGCACTGCCATAATCAAAAATGCACTGCAGGATGTGTATCCCGGACAAGAAACAGAGTCACCATAGGTTAATTACACAGACCTAAAACACAAAGTTCCTCCCCGCCCTAAAGCAACACACGTCATATTTACTCCAGAACATTCTAATAATTTGCATAGACAGTTTATAATAGAGGTAGACAGCATCATAAGAGGATATTACAAACAAAGAATGTCACCCCAAGGTTTTAGTATCAGGATCAAAAACCTCTAAACAAGGACCTCAGGCTACGTACTAGCTTACCTGACCAAGATGTCAGGAGTGTAGTGGAGAGAGAAAAGCCACAAGTAGTATTCGAAGTCAGCTATAAGATCCTTAAATCAAGTCTTAATCAAATGGGCATAATGAGGTCACTGTTACTGGGTCCAGTTGAAGTCTAACAACAATTTTTGTACAATCTGGAGCCAATTTATAGATTCTGAATAGAGAGAAGAGAATGGGTCTGACCACCAGCTCATCAGCCTTGTATGGTTACCATCTTATCCTTAACTAAATAATTCGCCAACATCATGAAGTTGCATGACTGAATGAAAATTTGATATATCTCGTGTCTCTATTATCTTTGCAATGGTACAAAGGAATACGAAGGTCCATCCTCCCCCTTCAGTGTCATTGAAAGATAGCATTAAAATAAACACACAGGTAAAAAAAAGAACACCATCAACAGAACACCATATTCACATTCAATAAATATAAATATATTAAACTCTATTATTGCACTATTAGTCAGTTGGCTGCATTTAGAGCAGTTATGGCTCTTGCATGACAGTGGTTTCTCAGAAAGTTAGAAATATCAAAGATGCACACACTCATGCCTCAACGATACCAAAAAAATCTTTTTTCATTGAAGAACCTACCTCACAATTGGAATCGCAGCAGAGGTGATGGTACCTTAAATGAAGCACATATCATTACTTAGTTTAGCTTAGGCGGGAGTGGCAGTGTTTGACTTGTGTGATATTGAACAGAAACCAGGATCTATCCAACCTTCAATTAAGTGATAGCCTCAGTCAAACAAAACATTCAGGTTATCAGTCTTTATTCACAGCTAGGTTATTTTTTTGCCATATTTCATCTTACTTTTGTCTCATTCAACAAACTGTCATATAATTATAACAGCTTGTAAATACATGTTTATGGATAATAGAACAGCTGAAAAACAACATGTAGGGTAAATAAACTGCTTGTTACATTGGTTGAGGTAACTGCGTGTTTGCTGAGTAAACCAAAGATAATTTTGTGAACATTATCAGGTATAAATTAAATATGCAAATGTCACAGGTCAACCACACTGAAGATATTTAGACTGAGGGAGGGATCTATAGACCTGGTGTTGCTCCACCTTGACTGGCTGGATATAAAGGAGACATCCTCCAGGTTGGTTTTTCACAGAAGGTCAGTCCTCAGGGCCAACATGGGGACCATACAGCTACAATCAACATTAGGGCTCATCTATCTGACGCTGCTTCTCTGCTCTTTTACTCATACTGGTGAGTGACTCCTCAAAGTTTCCTCCAGCATCTTTATCTCCCCACGACATGTTTGAACATTAAACAAAGAGGAAGACTGGAAGCTGTTACTCCTTGGAGTGTGCTGTAAGAAACTAAACTTAATGTGGTTTCTCATCTTCCAGAAACTCTATGAGATGACCTGAGTAATCCACAAGGGTTTTGTTTTTTATTACTGAATGATTAATTACTTGTTCAGTCTGTTAAAAGTCCTTAAATGAAAAGTGCCCTTCACAACATCTTTGAAAAGTGTTTGTTGACTAACCTGAAGATTAAAAAACTCTTCACTAACTGTTGCAGCTCTAGAGATGCAGCAAACTCTCACAGCTGGAGTGATGGATCAAGCAAACATGACATGTTTCTGTCAGAAATTATTTCACCTTGATAAAATGACCACAACTTGTATGGCTGTGTTGTTTTAGGTAAAGCTCATATTGACCGTGTGTGCTCAACCTGGGGAAACTACAACTGGAAGACTTTCGATGGACAATTCTACAGACTGCCATCCTCCTGTAACCATGTCCTGGTCTCACAGTGCAAGGAATCCTTTGAGGGTTTTAACATCCAACTAAGACACACAGTCATTGACAACATTCCCACCATCGGCAAAATAATCATGAAACTGGATGGTGTTATTGTGAAGATGTGCAACAGCTCAGTGGATGTTGATGGCCAACCGTAAGTTCTAAAATTAGTCTCCTAAACGTTTTAATAGAAAAAGTCTGAAGTATATTCTTTTTTTTATTTTTTTTAAGACCTAACAGTAATCCACTATATATAAAAAATTGTAACAGTAGTTGAAATATGTGTAACGTTATCTAAACAACATTAATAGTTGTTATAAGAGTATGTTATCAGCAGCAACAGTGAGGCCACAGCACTAATCCAAGGGAACACATGGAACAGGGTAGCACCAGACTCCCAAGTGATTGAGAGAAAGAAATATGAATAATGAGATGTACACAGATGGAGAGAAACAGGGCCTTGCTGTATCATGTTCTTAAAGGGGTAGTATTATGCTTTTTCACATTCACAACAAAAGAAAGGAAGTTACATTTGTTTTGTTTTGGTGTCCATACTAGATGTACACAAATTTTCAAATCACAAGGTTAAAGTATATTGTCATAAACCTAGAAAACTGCTCAAGACAGTTTGTCGGGAAATCACATGATATCTCACTGAACCGTCGTTAAGTCTTACTAAACTAATGAGGTCATTGCAATAGGCTCTCCTTACTGGTTTATCTGTGCTTCCGGCACAGCCAAGCAGCGTGCAACCAGCAATGCATAAGGTGACATCCACAGTTAACGCCGCTTTACTGCACTACCCAATTGACACTACCTTCCTAGTTTCAGATGAACTGAGAACTCTCCAGCAAGTTTTTAGCCTTTTTACATTTTTTTAAAACTACTCCCTTTGAGATTTTTCACAGATTGAATTTATGGTATATATGTCTCTCACTGGACACAGCTGCTGTCATCTGTCTCACTTTTTGTTCTAACTCTGCGTGTCTCCCAGGGTGACTCTGCCATATACCAGATATGGCACAAGTATCAAAAGGACCACATCCGGTATCTTTGTTAACTCAAACATAGGAGTCAAGTTATTCTGGAACATGGATGACTCTCTGGATGTAAGAAGCACATTCTCACATTTCCACATGTGTTTTTTTTTCATCAGTCCAGTTATTGGAAGAACAAAATAACAAGTTTACATGACTGTGAGTTTAGTAAATAACCTCAGATCATAGAGCAAGATTTGTGACCAACCATAAGATCAACCATTGGATCTGATGGTGCAACTGCATAAGCCTGCTCTGGCAAATTCTTGCCCTGTATACAGAAATATATATTTTTTAAAAAGAACATGGTCCGAGGGCAAAATATATCCATGGACACAGATTTTCTTTTTATGCATGTGTTAGTTAGCATAAACCTCTAATAAATTAAAGGAAGGAAAAGAAATTTACATCCATATACATAATTCTGGCTATGCTTAAGTGGATGATTTGAGATTAAAACCAGTGTTAAGGTTTTATGTCATCTTATATCTTTCTTACATCATATCTTTTTGAATCAAATCCCCTGTATTAAACCATTAATTGATCCATAAAATTGATTCCTGATACACAGCCCTAGTCTGAAACCAAGAGTGTGAGTCGATAAAGATGGACAAAAAGATAATTGTTGAGTTGCATCTAGTGTCGAATAAAAAGGCTGACCGCAAACATCTTCACTTCATTACCTTATGACTTTATTTGTTGCACTCAAACATTTTGATTGATGAGCAGTCAATTAAAAATTTTGCTTAATTTTGGCCTCAAAAATTATAGCAGTGTTGTTTCTGATTATTATAGCCTCGTAGATAACAATGGTAATATCTGAACTCTGAAAAAGCCTAACAGATATTAAATGCAACAGCTGTTATGTTTTAACCGAAAAGTACAGGAAAGTCACATGAACTTTTGTGGGATATAGCCACACCAGTAGCATCAGTGTATGATCAACACCTGAGTGACCTTGAATTAGAGAGACCTCTTCCCCCTGGGAACCACAGTAACCATGTAGCCATTTCATCTGTCAGGTTGAGGCTTTCCCCATCAATCCTTAATATGTATCTGGGTGCAGATAATTTCAGAATAACAGAGGCTTTTCTATAGTCAGTTACTCAGCATCCCCAAAGGAGGCTAAGAGCATCTGATTTTCTAATAACTACTATTTTTGTGGGCTGTGTTAACAGATTGAAATTTCAGACGAATTCAAAAACCAAACTTGTGGACTCTGCGGAAACTTTGACGGCATAGCCAATGATTTCACTGACGACGGTAAGGTCCTGCTTGGTGAAATGAAGACATTACACACTGCACATTATACTGGCAGTGGTACACTCTAAAGTGCTTTTTACTTTTTCCTTTAAAATTATCACTGTTTGGCATTGAAAAGACTTTATTGTGAGGAAATTCAGTGTTTGTATCCTGGTGTTGACAAGAATACAATGCATATAGGTTGACAATCAGCACATAACATTAGAGTGTAAGATGCTGGCAGCCAAACCATACATAGAACAGTGTAACCAGGTAGCTGGCATAGTGTACAGGAACATATTTATTTATTTATTTATTTATTTTATTTCAAGAAACAGGTTGCTTCATAAACGTAGAAAGAACCATCACATTACCATTTCCATTTTCAATGACTTTTCAACTGTTTATTTTTATTATTTCAATTTTTAGGTCATTATCCTGAATTACTGAGTTTTTGTCTTAATACTTTATTAAGGCAAAACAACGCAACCACCATTTTTTTTTCTATCTAGCCTCAGCTGAAGTATCACTGAGCATATAACTTTGATTAACCCTGTGACTTCTGCAACTGGTTAGGAGCTTATCACAAGGGAAAAAACTGTCTTCAGTTTTAGCCTTTGAGCACAAAACTATAACAACCCAAACTTCCTGAAGCAAGTCACTATCTAAATATTCTTAGTAAAGGCTGACCTTCACCTGTCTGAAATCTAAAGGCTTAAAAATCTTGGACCTCCCACAATCAGTGAAAATGCTGCCACAAAGCTTTTGATATTAGGCCAAATAATCTTGAGATAACTGTGTGATTTGATTGTACTGTATCGTAGGGGCTATGGTTTCTGTGACAGACTTTGCTGAGATGTACAAGGTGAACAAGCCAGAAGAGCACTGTCAGGAGAATGAACCAACCAAAGACAATCCCTGTGGGGACATGGTACGCCTGCATTTTTATCATCATCACCATCATCATTAGTCACTTATTAGAGAGATCATTTGGATGTGACACAAAACATGTCCTTTTTCTGAGCTTTCAGCAGCAGAGACCAGACATGCAAAATGAAAATACTACTACTGCAACGACCATTAGGTCTACTTATTATTATTATTTTTTGTTGTTGTTGTTATTATTATTATTTTTGTTATTATTATTATTATTATTATTATTATTATTATATAACACAATGTCATTATATTCATTATCATTGTATAACAGCATTGGCTGTCTGATGAACAGTTCTTTTTTCATGCCAAACATAAACCATCAGTTTGCCATCTCATAGCTCTACTTTTTTTTCAAAAAAATAAATAAATAAAAATATAACAGTAAGATAAATAACAATAAATTGACCTAGCGTTGATACTGTAACTGTACTGATCTCAATTCCAAAGAAAAAAAAAACCTCACAGCAACAGTTAATCTTTAATTACAGTGATATACAGATTATCAGTACAGCAATTCAGGGGGTGGCAAATACTTATTGTGCACCCCCAGTATCACAGTCATTTGAAACACCTTTTGTCACATGATAAAAAAAAAAAACAACTCTTACATGGAATCTATATCAAATATCAAATTGGACATGGATGTCTACAAACTGTAACTGGGAGAAACATTACACTGAATAAAACAATCTTCAAAAGTGAACTCCCTATTCTGTATATTTTTGTTGACAAACTTCTCATATCACAAAACATTAAGGATGAATGGTAATATTCTGAAAATTGCTGTTATGAAAAAGGGTAACAGGTGTGGTAGAGTAAAAGAGAAAAAATTGACACAAATTTGAGTTTTCTCTTATAAATTAATTTTTATTACCAACATAACTCAATGATTTGCCTCACACCCCTGAATGTGTGTGCATTTTAGATTTCAAAATCAATGCAGATTATTGTCGACTTTAAAAGCTCAGAGCCCCTATACAGAATTTTTCACAACTCTTTGATTTGTTCTTCTTTTTCAGTATCATTGTATTGGGATCTTCTCAAAATCTGCATTCAGCGAGTGCCAAAACCTTTTGGATTTCGACGCCTTCGTTCATGTCTGTATGGTTGACAAGTGCCTCCCTGAAAATGAAACAGACTCCATGCTCTGTAAAACAGTCTCAGAGTTCTCCAGACAGTGTGTCCATGCAGGCGGCAACCCCCAAAGGTGGAGGACAGAGTTTTTTTGCCGTAAGGATGCTAACGCCTCAAGATAAAATATCTGCAGTCCTTATCTGCAGATGTTCCAGCTTATCAGCTCATTTTACAGCAACAGTAACATATTTGTCTCTACAGACAAGTCGTGTCCAGACAACATGGAGTTTATGGAGTGTGGCAGTTCATGTCCTGACACCTGCACCACTCCTCAGGCCAGCAAATTATGTGACATCCACTGCCATGATGGCTGCAGCTGCCCTGCTGGTATACACACACACGCACGCACGCACGCACGCACGCACGCACGCACGCACGCACGCACGCACGCACACACATAACCCCCTATGATGAAGATGATGATATCCCTTCTTATCTTCTCAGGAACGGTCTTAGATGACATTGATGACAATGGCTGTATTACAATGAGTATGTGTCCATGTGTACACAATGGGAAAGTCTACCAGGCTGGAGAGTCCTATTATCACAACTGCAGATCCTGGTAAGACTGGAGACCTTTGTTAAGTTGGCAAATACAGATTATTTCAAAATAAAACTAAGATTGAGAATGGGCCTCGATGGCAGCAAATTTGGTTTTATTCAATCCATCCCTTTCTTGAGCTTGGCTGTACCTTACCATTAAATCAAGCCTAAGCTTCCTAAAGAGCAATTTTTAATTAAGCACACACGTATATTGCAAAATGTACTTGGGGAAAATAAACCAATTGATGTCTTGGAAGTAAGTTTTATGCCAAGCATTCTGTCAAGAAAGAATGGTTTAATCCATGATTGATGTTTTGTGTGTGTGTTTGAATCCACAGTTTATGTTTGGATGGCCGTTGGAAGTGCTCAGAGGATGAAAACTGTGATGGATCCTGCTCTGTGACAGGAGGAGCTCATGTTAAAACCTTTGACGGAAAAGACTACGTCTTTCATGGAGACTGCACCTATGTTCTAATGGTAGTAAACGCCATCATATTTCATAACAGTAGTGTACAACTACATATCCACTGGAGTTATGGCACTGCTTGGAACAAACATGATAACGTGATGAAATCAACAGACAAAACTTTTTTTATTATTATAATTATTGTAGCAACCCAGTAATGTTCATTGGTAGCAATATAGTACCTAACTATGTATGTATGTTTGTATCTGCAGATATTCTGCACTCTTAGAATCAACCATATAACCACTAAAACAGCTTATTATATTGAACAAAAATAACAATTATGATAATAAGATAATAACACAAGCTTGGTAATAACCTGAGTGAAATATTCTCCTGCAGAGTGATGGGTTCCCATCTGTCTTCAGAATGATGCTTATGACAGGTTTAACTAGGGGGCATGTGGCATGAAATTGTGTTAGATCTATTTTGGACTAAATTATTTCAGTGTGTTAAAGAACTCATCAGTGTCTGTTGTCACAAGTTTTTTTTTTTTTGTGTGTGTGTGTGTGTGTGTTTTAGTCTCTGATGCATTTCTCTTTTCTATACTGTGTTGCAGAGTGGTGCTTCATTCACTGTACAGGTGGACCTGGAAAGGTGTGGTGGATCTCAAAGGCAGACTTGCCTCAGAGCTGTTGTAGTGGCCTTACACAGCAATACTATGGTAAGTTCTACATTAATGTGCGATTCATCAAGTAGTCATATTACACAGCCATGAATGGATCAATAATATTGCAAAAAAGTGTTATTTTGGATCGTAATCTGTCTGAAATAAGTGTTGCAATAAATGGCTTATCTAACTGTATAGAATATTTTCAGAGCCTATCAATATTTTGCAGCAAGCAAGGTTAGAGGTGTCTGCAAGATCTTTATGGAAATACTTTCGTATACGATCTTGATAAAAAAAATAATACATTTTCTTTCTTCTCAAAATGACAGGTGTTAAAAATCCATGCATCTGGACACATTCATATGAACCAGATTCGTTCTGAGCTTCCTCTCTCGAACAGTAAGTTACATAAAATTTCATTTTTAGGAGGCACAGAGCATGGGCTCTATTTCCGTGCCCGCCCGTGGTGTGGGGAGTGCGCTGAAAGCTCGCTGATTCAAACCTGGTTAAATATCCAGTTAATAGTCACACATGATGAAGTTAACAAGATATTAAATTCGTCTACCCCCCTTCAATCTCTCCCTCTTCCTCTTCTTTCTCACGCAGCCCGACTCAGACATGTCTCCATGTCCTCTCCCCACCCTGCTGCTGCTGCGTTGGCAAGGCTGACCAGATGATTTATTTTAGTGATCAGATGAGTTATTTACTTTGAAAATTTAAACAAAAAAATAAAAGAAACTTCCATTCAAAATTACCTGTTTATCTAATGTTCTCACATCCTAAAATTCTGTAAATATTCAATCCGCAGTTAGGCTCACATAAAAATATTATAATGTTCAGTTCAGAGCCAAGCTCATTTTATATGCCAACATCGGTGAAAGAAAGAGCCAGGCCATGGAGCGCGGTCATTCTTTTTGCACAGGTGGTTCAGATTTTAATGCCATTGTTGGAATTTTTTTATGTTGTGATCTGTGCACACAACCCACCTTTTTCATGTGGAGTGTAAATACATACAACTCGACGTGATTGTCTTTATTTGTGGAAAAGGTTGTTTGTCTTATCAGTGGGTACAAGCTGCGTCCTGTCGCCATCGTGTGGCATTGCTTTCTTCAGCCATCTCTTGATCTCTTCAACTACTTCACAAAAATTGTCATGCGCCTCGCTGGTGGTGGATTTAAAGGTGAGGAGAGGAGCTGGTGTGATTAGTGAAAACAGGACTCAGCTGTGTGAAACCCACTCCACGCCTTCTCCCCTCCCTGAAAATAGAGCCCCATGTCTTGGCTTAGAAGAACCATAAGTTACAACCTTCATCTATACACTTAAAAAGACTGCAAATAATTGCAGACGTAAATGCTTTTTAACAGGCACATATTTTGAATTGACAAATATAAAAGGTCCAAGTTGATTGGATAATATTTGATAACACACTTAAGAAATTGGAGCTCCAACTCAGGAGGAAGTAAAATAAGTCAGTATTTATTTATTTCTGACCAGTCTCATCAAAGTAAGTGAACTGCTCATCAGGAATCTGTTAAACTTTTGACAGAACTTCTCAAACAAAACAGTTGCTTTAAATGTAATTTTTTTATAACCAGTAAATGGTGAAACAGTGGGTGAAAAAATGAGCAACAATAATAGTAATAGTAAGAACATCAAGGTGCACTGACAACATCCAGAATAGAGCTTTGATTCCTCCCTGTGGGCCTTGTCTTGTATGTCCTCTTTCTGTCAATAAAGGCCCAAAAATACCATAATAAATTAAAACAAAAAACAAAACAACAACAAAAACTACAGAACATCAATGTGTTGTAAATGGGCAAATATGACATAGAAGTCTGCAAGTGCCTATGATTAGTCAGACAGACCAGAAAACACTATTCAATTTCAGTTACCATTTTAAAGAGATCACCCCTTTTATCAACAACCAATTAAAATTAGCGAGTTCTTACTTTGTAAATGTCACCAGGAAAGCTTCCCCCATGGGGATCCAGATTTGCAGCTCTGGCCTGACGACTTGAAGGGCTCTATTTTCGTGCCTTGCCGGAGGTGTGGCACAGGCACAGTGTAAGTCAGGTCCGCCGTGCCGACAAGGCGTGCCCAAGCACACTTTGGTATTCTGGTGAGCGGCCCAGTCCGGCATAAGTATCCCCCCTCCCTAACTCAGCTCCTCCCAGCGGCGTAAGTCGTACGAGAGGGAGGAGAGAGGGCGTGGAGTGGATTTAACACAGCCAAGACCTGTTTTCACCAATCATATAAGCTCTTCTCCTCACCTTTAAATCCGCCACCGGCGAGGCGTATTACAATTTTCGTGAAATAGTCAAAGAGATCAAGAGATGTCTGAAGACAGTAATGGCACACGATGGCGACAGAAGGCAGCCCCTCAACAAGTGTCGCTGTAAGCGCTGCAGAGGGCGTCCTCCACACTGTCTCATTTAAGCACAGATGGATTGGATCCGCTGGTAAGACAAACGCCCTTTTCCACAAATAAAGACAATCACATAAAGTTGCACATATTTAAACCCCATGTGACAAAGGTGGGTTGTGGGCACAGATCACAACATAAATTCCAATTATGGCATTAAAATCGGAACCATCTGTGCATAAAAGACGCATCGCGCTCCGTGGCCTGGCTCTTTCTTTCATAGATGATGGCATACAGAATAAATTTGGCTTACGCAACTGAATATTATAGCATTCATATGGAGGCTGAAAGTAAATAACTCATCTGATCACTGAAACAAATCATCTGTTCAGCCGCTGCAGCAGCAGTAGCAGGACGGGGAGAGGACACAGAGACATGTCCAGGTCGAGCTGCATGAGAAATAAGAGAGGAGAAAGATAGAAATAGGTAGGGAGACAAATTAAATATCTTGTTTACTTCATCATGTGTGTCTATTTACTAGATATTTAATTTAATTTACGGCGATTTCAGCTGTGTTAATTTGGACAGGCTGAGTGTCTCAACGTGTGCCAAATGCACTCATCAGATCAGATATAGATTAGAATGTATCTACAGATCTAAACGTATTTGCTGACTCCGAATACTGGTCGTCATTGATTATTTATTGCACTGAAATGTGCCCGACACTGTGGAAACCTGCCAGTGAGGCATCAGTGACGTATGCACATTACGCCACTGGTCTGCCAAAATACCACTAGACCAGCTGCGCTTCGCCTGCACTGAAAGCTGACCAGGTTTCAGCACACTTTTTACGACGCCGGCGAGCACGAAAGTGTCACTGCGCCAGCTGAGTCTGTCGACACCTCCTACCCTACCATGCCCAGCCTGGCGGACCTCAGTGCGCCTCAGTCTACAAAAATACTTTACTGCCTGTGAACCGGGCTCCGCCAGAAGAAAATACCACCCCGCGGGGCACGTCAACCTCCGCCGCGGCGCCGGCAGGCACAAAAATAGTGCTCATTGTCTCATCCTCAAATGGACACTGATGATGCTGAATGGTCTTGAAGTATATCAGATAGTATAGCAATGTGAGCAATAATAATCTCATTTATGTACTTACATACAGTGAAGAACTGATTGTAGATAAAATATCTGTGTAATTAAAACACACTATCTTAATATAGATAGTGTGTTTTAATAGATAGTATAAAATGTGCAAATGTTTCAAGTACTATTTCATCTACTTAGATTTGTATTTGGAAAACAAACATCCAGTCCTTATTGTAAGCTCAGAAAATGACCAATCATAAAAAGGAATGATGTAGTTTAATTGATCACTTGTTGTGATTGGTCAGTCGGGGTCTTTTGTAATATCACTGCATGTTTGATCAGAGGATGGTGTTTGATTAGGAATGCACAAAGGTGACCTGGGTTTGCCCACAGATTATGATCCCCGTGATAGAATAGGGAAATAGCACATTGAAAATGAGAGTTACTGAAGTCTAACAGTAATGAGATTATTTTAAGTTACAAAACTGTGCCATTAAGCTCTTCAAATCTTTTGACTGCTGCAGCTGAGCTCAACGTATTCAAGCAGTCATCCATCTTCATCTTTGTGAAGCTCAAGATTGGCATCAACATTGCAGTTCAGCTGACCCCCAAGATGCAGGTCTTCGTCATTGCAGACTCATCACTTAGAGGAAAAATTGTTGGTATGTGTCTAAAAACATGGACTCCATATTTAACCTGTAGCTTAATCTTGGGTTAGCCAACATTTCAGAATACAAGCTAAAAAGAAATCTTGTTTCAACAGGTTTGTGTGGTGACTTCAACAAAAAAATGAATGATGACTTCAAGACTCCTGCTACTCTGGTGGAGAGCACTGCTACAGCATTTGTAAACTATTTCAAAACCAGAAGCAGCTGCCCTGATGTAACCACACGCTTAGGACATCCCTGTGACCAGGGCATCAACCGCGGTACAACTTAACTTCTCATATCTTTTTCCACCCGAACATACTGTATCTATTAGTGCATTTAAAGACAATCCACTGGACCATAACAAACCACCATGTGTTTTTGTTTTGTAACCATGAATTTCTGTTTTTATTCAGGACATTTTGCACGGTACTGGTGCTCCAAACTATTGGATCCAAAAGGACCATTTTCAGTATGCCACCACTTTGTTGACCCACATCCATACAAAGAAGTGAGTCTATGCTAACAAGGCTGTGATGACAAATATACTTGACAACTGTTTTCTTGCTAATGCTTGTTGTGCCTTTCACAGAACTGCATGTATGATAGCTGCAACAGTGATAACAGTGAAGAGGGCATGTGTGCTGCTGTCTCAGCATATGTCTTTGACTGCGCAGAACGAGGAATCCTAGCTATTGGCTGGCGCGCACATATCTGTGGTGAGCAAAACAACAAGGACTTCTTGTATTCAATGTTGTGTTGTAAAGGGTGTCTGTAAAAAGCAGCTAATCACATATGACAAGACAGAGATCAAGGACAGCATATTCAATGAGTGATACCCCTAACTTTCTCACACCTCCTCTACAAGGTCAATACAGCTTATGTCCAGAAAAAACAGTCTATCATTACAACATGACCAGCTGCCAGCGTACCTGCCGATCCCTCAGCCAACCTGACTACTCCTGCCAGGCCAGCTTCACTACAGTGGACGGCTGTGGCTGTGCTGCAGGAACCTACATGAATGAGAAGGGGGAATGTGTGACCAGTGATGAATGTCCTTGCTATTACGATGACGACAGTATTCCTGCTGGACAATCTGTGTCAATAAAAGGCCACACTTGGTAAATACGAAGTGCTGTGATCTCAAGGGTTGAGCATGAAGGGTAACAAACACACAACAGTGGTTAACCTATTGCACTTCAAGTAAACAGAGATCATTTCAGATTCTCTGATAGTAAAACTTCATGTGGTGCAATCTCAGCTCTCTTAAGGATAATGAACCAGACTACTAAAACAGGGAATCTGTGGGGTCTTGAAAGTGTGAACAGTCAGGAAATCAATTCAGTGGAATTTCAGGCCTTTAAAAGTATTTAAAAGTCTTTATCACCTTCTTGCAAGGCATCAACTTATTTATTTGATGTGAGTTAAATATCTGTCAAGTATTTGTACACAAAACACTTGAATTTTAACATTTTGTTTGTGAACAAAGGGTTATACAACAAAACTAGTCACATCCAGCACAAACTAATACAGAACTCTTTGAATATTCTATTTCTTCTGCTGAAAAACAAAGCACAGTGCTGAATGATGAAATTGACACTGTTTTTGTACGCCTCTGTACCTGTTTTCACAGTTTCTGCAGACATGGAGCTCTCAGCTGTGCAAATTTCCCAGAAGGTAGGTTCAAAAACCTAAATCTTCATTCTTACTACTGTGGGCTTCTGTATGCTGTTGTGCTTTTACACATTTAGAATAGAATAGAATAGAATAGAATATTTCTTTATTGATCCCGCATGGTAGAAATTTTTTTGTCACAGCAGCATCACAGACAAAGAGTGCAAAAATGCAGTTATAAAAATAAAGATCTTAATATTAAGAACTTGAATAAATGTTATAATTAAGAAAAAAATAGAAAAGGAAAAAGGGAGAAGAAAAATAAAACTATCTACAATGTACACAATTTAAATGCCAGGAAAAAGTGGTGGTGTAAATCCAGTTATTATTACAGTTCGTTGTAAAGTCTTATTGCAGAGGGGAGGAATGACCTGCGGTAGCGCTCCGTCTTGCAAGGTGGGAGTCTTAGTCTGCTGCTGAAGGAGCTGCTTAAAGCCTCCACAGTCTGGTGCAGTGGGTGAGAGGGATTGTCCATGATGGATACAAGCTTTGTTAACATCCTCCTTTCACCCACCTCCTCCAGGGAGTCCAAAGAACAGTCCAGGACAGAACTGGTCCTCCTGATAAGTCTATTCAGTCTCTTCCTGTCCCTCTCGGTGCTCCCTGCCCCCCAGCAGACCACTGCATAGAAAAGTGCAGATGCTACCACAGAGTCATAGAAAGTCCTGAGCAGAATCCTGCACACCCCAAAAGACCTCAGTCTCCTCAGCAGGTGGAGACGACTTTGGCCCTTCTTGTACAGGATGTCTGTGTTGGTTGACCAGTCCAGTTTATTGTTGAGGTGGACACCCAGGAATCTGTAGGACTCCACCATCTCGATGTCCAGACCCTGTATGTTCACTGGAACTGTTTGAGGTGTCCCCCTCCTGCGGAAATCCACAACCATCTCCTTTGTCTTACTGGCGTTGAGCTGGAGGTGGTTTGTGCCACACCAGTTGACAAAGTCAGTGATGACAGTCCTGTATTCCCGCTCATCCCCTGACGATACACATCCAACGATGGCTGTGTCATCAGAGAACTTCTGGAGGTGACAGCTCCCAGAGTTGTAGCTGAAGTCTGAGGTGTACAGGGTGAAGAGGAAGGGGGAGAGCACTGTCCCCTGTGGAGCCCCCGTGCTGCAGACCACCATGTCCGATAGACAGTTCTGAAGCCACACAAACTGTGGTCTGTCGGTGAGGTAGTCCATGGTCCATGCGGCTAGGTGACAGTCCACTCCCGCCCTCTCGAGCTTCCCCCTGAGCAGTGAAGCCTGGATGGTGTTGAAAGCACTGGAGAAGTCAAAAAACATGACCCTCACAGTGCTGCTGGTGTTCTCCAAGTTGAGCCATGGACCTCTGCAGCAGGTAGATGACTGCGTCGTCCACCCGTATGTTCGGCTGGTACGCAAACTGCAGAGGATCCACATGAGAGCTCACCAGGGGGCCGAGGTTCCTCAGCACGATCCTCTCCAGAGTCTTCATCAGGTGAGAAGTGAGGGCCACAGGTCTGAAGTGGTTGGGCTCCCTGGGGTGTGCTGTCTTGGGGACAGGAATCACGCAGGAAGTCTTCCACAGTGTTGGGATCCTCTCCAGACTCAGGCTCAAGCTGAAGATGTGCAGTAGCACCTCACAGAGCTGGTCTGCACAGTCCTTCAGGAGTCTGGAGCTGATGCCATCAGGACCCGTGGCTTTCCTTGGCTTCATCTTCCTCAGCTCACTTCTCACCTGGTCAGCTGTTATGGAGAGACTGGGGGTGGTGCTGGGGGGGGGTGGTGGAGGATGAGTGGAGGGGGGTTAATGATGCCGGTGCCATGGGACTGAGGTGGTGTGAAGAAGAAGCAGCAGACAGGTCGTTGGTTTGATGAGTTGGGGGAGGAGTGGGAGCAGAGTCAAATCTATTGAAGAACAGATTCAGCTCGTTGGCCCACTCCCTGTCTCCTGCTTCAGGTCCCCTCTTGTGGCCCCTGCTATGACCTGAGATGGATTTCAGGCCTCTCCAGACCTCTCTTGTGTTGTTCTGTTGCAGAAGGTTTTCCATCTTGGTCTTGTAGCTGGCTTTCCCCTCTCTGACCCTCTTCTTCAGCTTCTTCTGCACCCTCCTCAGCTCCTCCTTGTCCCCAGATTTAAAGACCCTACTCTTCTCCTTCAGGAGGACTTTAAGTTCCGGGGTCACCCAAGGTTTGCTGTTGAAGAAACACCGTACTTTCCTGGTGGGTACGGTGTTCTCAACACAGAAGTTTATATAGTCTGTGATACAGTCTGTCATGGTGTCGATGTCATCACCATGTGGGCCGCACAGTACATCCCAGTCTGTGGTCTCAAAACAGTCCTGCAGCACCTCAGTAGCCTCCTCAGACCACCTCTTAACATACCTGATGGTGGGGGGTTGTTTCTTCACCATAGGTATGTAGATGGGCTGCAGTCTTGTGATCTGAGCGGCCCAGCGGAGGGAAGGGGGGAGGAGGTGTATGCATCCTTGGGGTTTGCATACAGTAAGTCCAAAGTTTTATTGTCTCTTGTTGGGCAGTTTACATACTGGCTGAAGGCAGGGAGAGTGGAGGAGAGCGATGCATAATTTAAGTCTCCAGAGATGATGATCAGAGACTGAGGGTGTGATGTTTGTAGCTTGGACACTTCACCATGGAGGAATTCACAGGCTGCAGCAGCATCAGCCGAGGGGGGGATGTAAACAGTTAACGCGATGACGTGCGAAAACTCCCTCGGCAGGTAATATGGCCGCAAACTCACAGCCAGCAGCTTAATGTCCTTAGAGCAGCGCTGCTCTTTAGCACTGACGTGCCCAGCATTACACCATCTCTCATTCACATACACCGCTATCCCGCCTCCTTTCTTCTTACCACTCTCCCTCACGCTCCGGTCCGCTCTGACGAGGTGAAATCCGTCCAAAGTTACGAGCGGGTCTGGAGTGAGTTCGTTCAGCCATGACTCCGTGAACATCATGAGGCTGCACTCCCGGTACTCCCACTGCAGCCTAGTCAGCGCTGTGAGCTCTTCCATTTTGTTGGGAAGAGACCTCACGTTTCCCATGATGATGGACGGGACAGTTGGTTTGTAACGTCTCGGCTTTGCCGGATGCTGAACTCCAGCTCTGCATCCTCTCCTTCTCCTGCGGAGCTTGGCGGGGATGTCCGGTCTGTCCAACGAGGGTGGCCGGGCTTGGCGCAGCGCCAACAGCTGTTCACAGCTGTAAACAATGGGGCTGCTGAACGGGTCGCCGGTCGCGGACTTAAAAACTCCAAAAAGTAAAAGAAAACAAAGTGCTAGAGTCATGAAATGCAAATCCATGGTTGGAATATGCAAAAAACAACAATAAGAAGGCAAAAATGTAAAGTCTGTGAGGAGCTGCTGTGACTTGCTGCCACTCTCAGGGCGCTCGAGTCAACCAACCAATTTATAAGTGATGCAATAAATCCTTGTCAAATTCTACTGAATTTGCCCACAATCCATCAGTTTAATACAAAGGTCTGTTCAGTGTCGACAAGTACTCTAGATTCTGTGGTCCTGACTTAATATTAATTGTAATCACAGCAGACTTAGTGGACATGTTGTTGAGGTAAACCAACTCTCAGCAGGCAGTGAAAACCTGCACTGACTGTGCAGGGTGGTGAGTGCAAGAGTTTGGATTTTACATTCTTGCAATGAAGTTGAACTCTGGACCAATTTGCTTCAAATAAATGCATCGTGGCAGGCAACTGCAAAGAGACATTTTGTTCTGCAAAGCTGTTTGGGTCACATTTTGCAAATCAGACACTGCCTTTTAAGGAATACGAAGAGGTCAAAAAGCCAGCAGTTCTCTTAGAACCAAGCCCTCAGAGCAAAATATAACATTGGACAAATTAGAGGAAATTAAACGCATACAGCAGACAGAAATCAACAATACTGGTGGGAAAAAAAATTAGAGCATTAATGTGTAAAAAAGGCTAATATGGTCTGATCTGTCATTACTGTATGCTCACATTAAGCAGCAGCTCACATTCACTGAATTAATGTTCTCCCTTGTGTGTAAACCTTGAAGATGTATAATCTCAGCTGCAGCAGTACTAGCAATGTACTGAACAGAAAAGACCTAAAGATGTAGAATGATATTCAAAGTGGTGAAACACCTAAAAGGCAGTGGTGCTTCTCTCAGTCTGTTGCATCATGAATATACTGTATTTTGATATGTCACTTGTGAAAATTACAGTGAAAGACAACATATTCCATCATAACCTTCTCCAGGGCAGGTAAAATAAATAAATAAATAAATAAATGGAATAGAGCAAAAAACTGCAACCTTTTTTGTGTTGTAGAAGAAATGTGGAAAATTTCATCAAGAGGTGATAGTTTTGAAGAAAAGAAAAGTTGATCCATTGAGAAAAAATAAGTATTTGGCAGCAGGTGATGTTTGTTGCAAAGTAGAAAAAAAACACAAAGAAAGATCATATACACTGTATGTAGAGAAGTACAACTATATTGTACAGATGAAAGAAATGTGTATTGCACAAAGTAAATTGTTTTTTTGTTGCGTGATTAGCTGAGAGTGCTTCAGGGACCTTAACCAACAAGAGTTAACTAACACTGTAGGACCAAAAACCCAGAATTGACCCTCCTGCTTTGTCGCACCTGCCTTTGGAGTTTTAACATAACTTAGTTCTATCAACTAAGTGTGCTTTACTATCCAGGCCCACCAAAATGCACCTCCCCCATGGTTTACTTCGACTGCACCCAAGCACAACCTGGGGAGGCTGGAACTGAGTGTGCGAAGAGCTGCGGCACTCTGGACATGGCTTGTGTAAGCAGCACATCGCACTCTTACAATCAGAGAAGATTTACAAGTACAAGAATTGTTTGTCTGAAACTGCCTTTTTGTCTTCTACTCTGCTTGAATACAGGTCAGCTCAGGCTGTACATCCGGCTGCATGTGCCCCAAAGGCCTGGTGTCAGATGGAGCAAGAGGCTGCATCAAAGAGAGCAATTGTCCATGTGTGCACAATGGACAAGCTTACCATGCTGGAGAAACACTGACTGTGGACTGCAATACCTGGTTTGTACAACGCCCTACATAAACACCATTATAACGTCAATAACTAGGAAATTTCCTCTGGGAAATTTTGAAAGGGCCATGAGGGCTTCTGCAGGGGTGTGTACATTATAATGAGATTCTTTAGAGATTCAAATTATTAATGCAAGTAGCATTTTGATAATATATACAAGGAGCACACCTCCAGCAAACATTTCTTATCAAGTATTTATTCATACAAACAAAAAACAGAGGCGTAGCAGTAGATGTTTGAAAAACCCAAATAATTGCTCTTACGTTGCGTAGAGTTGATAGTATAGAAAAATTACCACACCAATCCTGATCAAACTGCACATTTTGATACATATTTTGTCCTAAAACTCTTCAAAGTGTAGGACAAGTAGCAAATCAAAATTTGTTTAAAAGAGGAATAAGAAAAATCTACAGGATTACACATATATAGTACAGGGGCCAGTGCCTTGGGGCTTTGCCCTGTGGCCCTAATAATGATAATTGATAAGATTAATATAAAATCTGCTGCCAATTAGACCTGCTTGTTTTATTTTAATTTTGTCCCTCAGAGTATCTGTCAACATGAAACACTCGAAAATAGTTGGCTAAAAGACACATTTTTGATTGGTGCTTTGTCACTACATTGAGACTATAATTAAATGTTATAGCACATCAGAATTTTTTTTAGGTAATAACAATGCCAAAATCTGGGTGATGTAGATAGTTGCATGGGTCTCACCAATTTCTAATTTATTTATTTTTTCCAAAGCTTATTGAAATATTTCCATCGTTTTTGTGCACTTTGTGCACTCATTCAGTGTTGTTTGTCATTTAAAAACTTTGTTCTAAAAATAATGAGGTATTTTTAAAATATTTTTTTTTACCATGATGACAAACGTGTTCATTCTGTTCCAAAGGTAGTTAACAAGATGGTGCAGATAATCTTGTAGTAAAATGCATGAACAGGTCTTCCATTGATGTAAAAATGATTTCAGCAATATAAAAAGGTTGTCTTTTTTGTAACAAAAAATATATATATGCTCATAGGTGCTGTCTTTATGTTTACAATAAATTATGTAGGCCTCTGGAAATAAACTGGCTTAGCTGTTGTTACCCCCACTTAAGTGAACACTAGTTACTTAGCTTTACTCAGATTACAATGAACAGTCCTTAGATGGCCTAACTGTGCATCCTTGTTAGTGGAACATTTTCTCTGATAGTATAGAAAAACAAGGCCTTGTTACTGTCAGTCAGTGACATTTTTTTCCCATTCAATACCATTGTCAATTTCTCAGTTGATTCTCTGTTGTATGGTGTTTGTGTCTTAAACCTCTTCTGCCCTACCTCAGTTATTCTCCTCTCCCTGCTTTTTCCATTTACAAACCAGTGTCAAGCTAACTAAACAACTTAATTTGCACTGATTTGATTATGGTAAGTCCACCCCTATTTCTTTTTATAACAACAGGCTGATATAAAGATATAGAAAACCTTTGCTTTGGCCCTATCAGAATCAAGAGGCAGTCATATAACAATATAAGTTAAATTCCAGTGTTTTGACAGTGACCACTGGATCAAATAAGTTTGATTCTAATGCTGATTTGGAGTTTGGGTGACAACCAAACAAAAATTACTCAGCTCCCTTTATCAAACACTGAGATATGTGAGTTGTTGCACAGAAAGAATCAGGAAACATCTTCGGTGCACCTTTCTTTATTAGAGCCCCTTGGTGATGCAAGCTATTCTCTGCTTGGTAAAAAAAAAAGTAACTTACTCTGTACCAGTGTCTTGCAGGACCAGGATGTAGGTTAACAACCTTCTAATACAGGTGGTCACACAGGTGCCATCATCATTTGTAGAACAACCAGATGTAAAGACAGTTAGACAGCTTGTTTTCTTAGCTCGGCGTGAAAATAAGCTTATGCTGCTCTCTCAACTTTTCCCTGAAAAAAACTGTCCTTGATATCCAAGACCATAAAGGTCGGCCTGCTAATGGCAATGAAACTCAGTTAATCAAAGAATTTCAGTTAATCACATTCAAGTACTTTTCTCTTTTTTTTTTTTTTTTTTGGTCTTTGTTTGGATCATTTCTTTCTCACTTAAGATGAAACATTCATAGCATTACTGTCTGATTTATGTGACTGTCCATTATGGACAGAATATGACCCACACAAAGCAATAAAGTGGGTAAAGCCAGGAAATATAAATGCCATATATCAGGTTGTTGTGTTTACTCTTAGATGCTGGTCACTGGGTTCTTCTTCAGCAGGAGCACGGATGCTTCTCAGAACAGGGAGATAATCATAAAAATTTTGCTAATGACTCTAAACATTTGTTATGTTGACAACAAAACTTGCAGTCATTGAAATAATAAATGTTGCTTCTATCATCAGTATAATTTCTTAGCAGATACAGATGATTGAACTTTTGTATCTTGTGTTTGTCTTCTCAGCACCTGCTTTAATAGGAAGTTCACATGTACCAGCAAAGTGTGTGATGCTGTTTGTGGGATCTATGGTGACGGGCACTTCGTCACATTTGATGATAAGAGGTTTGACTTCAATGGACAGTGTGAATACAAACTCCTACAGGTAAAGTTAAATATGGTCAGCTGTAGAGTTACACTTTTGACCCTTGTGACACCAGCCTACCTTTGTAACAACAGATATGGGACAGAATGAGACTGAAGACTAAACTCCCAACAGCCTATAAAACTCTGTTTTTGTCCGGTGCGACAGGGGTTCTTACCTGACCAGAGAAGGTGTCTTCTTATCCTGGATCAGATGAAGCTAAATTCGACTCCATTATTTTGGATAGCACTGAAAATGTTCATATCATCTTACTATGATACTGCTGACTATCACACTACCAGGGATAGTACACATTATGGAAGGCATAGACAAATAAGCAGCACATTCCTAAATCTTAAGCTGGACATGACCTGCTCCTGAAGGTATTTTTCAAATCAAACCAATTGCCTTAACTGTAGTTTAAATCCAAAGTAAAGAGGTAAAAAGGAAAATTGTTACACAAGATCAAAACATGAACCTTGCTATCTTATTCAGTGTAAAGAAAAATGCATGAACTTGTGACACGTGCAAATGTTTTGTCCATTTTTGTTAAACTAGAATGTCTTGGGGTCACATATTGTATTTCAACAAAGATGTAATGATTCGACTCACCACAGTAAGATCATTATACTGTCTGAACACAAGGTCTTAACTTGTAGGTGACACCAGAGATGACGGTAGATACACTCAAAAGGTGTTGGCTGCAAAGTATTGCAAAATTGTTAATTTTGTGATCATGATCAAATCATTTAACAGTTTGCAAAAGTATACCATTTCAATCACCATCACATAAGGTGAAAAGTTAGCTTGTGTTCATTTCCCATAAATATCAAAGTATGTGGTAAAATTGTGGTAGAATTGTGGTAGAATTGCAGTCTCAGTGATTATTTGACATTATTTGGTTTCCTATCACCCTGTGGGGTGAGGGCAAGTCCAGTGAAAGTTGATTTTCAGGGCCTGAGAAACTGGCAAAAGTTTCTTTTCTAAAAGTTACCAGAGAAGGGGACAACAAACAACCAAAGCTCTGTTACATCCCTGGAAAACCTGGAGGTAACACAATGTGTGACCCCCATTTCTTAGAAAACAAGCAATACATTTCAAAATCAAATTTCACATCAGTTTTAGGGATCTTCAGTTGTGAGTGAAAGCCCAAACCAAGAAACTTAAGTTAACTAAATTAACTCTGGAATTATCTCAGAAAAAATAAACAAATAACAAACAGCTGATCACTTGACCATTTACAAAGGAAATAAAGGGAGCAAAAAAAGGCCTCTCACTCCCAATCTGCAACCAAAAGTGCTCTATATTTACTCTGTTTTCCCATTTACAAAATAATTGGAAGCTGGAAAGCAATTATCCAGTCATCTGAAATGTAAAATAAAATATCTAATTCACAATTTATCAACAAAGCAGGCCTACACAGTTAAGGCAATTCTAAGCTTCAGAACACACAGTCTAATGCTGTCAATCGGAAATGACAGGAGCAGGGGAGGGCAGACTGCAGCAGTAGAAATTTTAAACCAATATTTGGTTTAAACACTCATACAACCAAAACACACAAACAGTTTTGGTCACTGCATTCTCTGTCTGTTTTTGTTGTGTTCAGGACCACTGCAGTGAGGGTCAGGGTAAAGAAAGCTTCAGCATTATCACCGAGAATGTTCCATGCGGAACCACAGGAGTCACCTGCTCCAAGACCATCAAAATCTTCCTTGGGGTAAATACAACACATTTTTGCTATCTACCGCCACAAACACTGGATCAGGACATAAAACTTACAAACATGGGACTTGATAACAATGCTAACAATAGCATTATCATTGTGATTTTTTGAAATAACCTTAACTCAGAAAGGTAAGGAGTAACACATCATATCATAAACTTTAATAAGGAATTACATTAACAGAATTGTTATCATCCATTTCCAGTAATTTTCAAACTAGATCACAGGTACAGCTGGCTGAAATGAGTTTCCTCCTCAGGGTGGCTGGCCTTTGGCTTAGAGATAGGATGAGAAGCTCTGTTATGTGTGTGTGTGTGTGTGTGTGTGTGTGTGTGTGTGTGTGTGTGTGTGTGTGTGTGTGTGTGTGTGTGTGTGGTGGCAGTGGTTGTGGTGGTGGTGTTGGTGTTGGTGGTGTTGGGGGCTGCTGCTCCTCTGCCTTAAGAGGATGCCTCCTGGATGCCTCGCTGGTGAGATGTTCAGGGCACATCTCACTGGTAGGAAACCACAGGGAAGACAAAGGACACGCTGGAGAGACTCTGGGCTCTATTTTCGTGCCTCACTGGTGGTGTGGTGCAGGCGTGGCACAAGTCATGTCAGTCGTGCTGATGAGGTGTGCCCGAGCACACTTTGGTATTTTAGTGAGCAGCGCAGCCCGGCATAAGCATCTCCCCTCCTAACAGCTCCTCCTAGCGGTGTAAGTAGCAAAGAGGGAGGGGATAAGGTGTGGGGTGGGTTTAACACAGCCGAAGTAGTTAAGGAGATCAAGAGATGGCTGAAGACAGCAATGCCACACAATGGCAACTGAAGGCAGCCCCTCTACAAGTGTCACTGTAAGCGCTGCAGAGGGCGTCCTCCACACTCTCTCAATTAAGAGTAAGAGGGACTTGGTGCATGTAAGGTTGGACAATCACATCGAGCTGTATGTATTTAAACCCCAAATGACAAAGGTGGGTTGTGCGCACAGATCACAACGTAAACTAATTCCGATAATGGCATTAAAATTCTCACCATCTTTGCGTAAAGGAGCATTGTGCTCCGTGGCCTGGCTCTTTCTTTCATCCATGTTAGCAGATAAAATTAACTTGGCTCACGCAACTGAATATTATAATATTCATATGTAGGCCTAACTCCGGATTGAATATTCACAGAATTTTAAGGATGTGAGGACATTAGATAAAGAGGTTATTTTGAATGAAAGTTCCTTCTTTTCAAATATCTTGTTAACTTCATCATGTGTGACTATTTACTGGATATTTAATTAATGCGGTTTCAGCTCAGTTAATTTGGTCAGGTTGAGTGTCCAAACACGCTCATCAGATAAGATATAGATCAGAATATATCGATATAGATCTAAATGCATGTGCTGATTCAGATAGTTGCACTGAATATTGGTTGTTGTTGATTATTTGTGGCACTGAAATGTGCCTGACACTGTGGAAACCTGCCAGTGAGGGATCTGTGACGTATGCGCACTGTGCCGTCATTCTACTAAAATACCACTAGATCAGCTGCGCTCCGACTGTACTGAAAGTTGACCAGGTTTGAATCAGTGAGCTTTTAGCGCCCCCGCTCACGCTGCCGGTGAGCATGGAAATGTCACTGCCCCAGCAGATTCTGTTGACACCTCCCCCTAACGTGCCACCATGCCTAGCTTGGCGGACCTTGGTACGCCTCAGTCTACGAAAAATACTGGCTGGGCTTCACCAGATAAAAATACCACTTCGTGGGGTGCGCCACGCTGCCAGCGAGCATAAAAACAGAGCCCTATGTCTCTCGGCTGGCCTGTAAATGTTTCTGGGTCCCCCCAGGAGAAACTGGACAAAATGGCCAGGGAGAGGGAAGTCTTGGCTTCCCTGCTTAGGCTCCCACCTCTGTGACTCGACTCTGGATAAGCGGTAGAAGATGGATGGATGGATGATTTATCCGCATGACCGCTCCTGTGACCACAATATCTTTGGGGATGACATTGTCACATTAAATAATTATTGGTCACACTTTTATTTTGATGTGTTTTCTGAAGCAAGAGCGCTTCAAACTTAACCATCATCATTATAGATTTTATCTCCTGATTCTGATGAAATGCAGTACACTGATGCAGTACAAAATATGTTTCTTTTATGTCATCCACAGGAAAATGAATTCCAGCTTAAAGACGGAAACTTACATTTGGTCAAGGGCACCAGCAAAGTGTTCAATGTTAAGATCCAGAAGATGGGTATTTACCTGGTGGTCACAATCATGAAGGGACTGATAGTCATGTGGGACATGAAGACCAGTCTTTTCATTAAACTTGGCCCACAGTTCCAGGTAAACATTCAGGTTTGAATGTCATGATTGGAATCTGACTTTTGCAGAAAGTACAGTAAATAAGTCTCTCAGAGCTGTCAGAATGCATGACGACAGTTTGATACGATTATAGCCCAGTCAAGCAGACGAAGGGTGTTGGGACCTGTCAGCCCTGAAAATCAGTCAAGATATTTTGTGTCTCTGTTTCAAATAAGTAGTTTGTATAACTGTACAAAGTTAGATGGTTTGTACTAGAAATGACGTATTGTGCCCTCAAGGACACTTATGTAGTCTGATACAGTAACTTGCTCTGGGCCTGACATATAGAGAAGAAACCTATGGCAAAAGCAAATCCAGTTCCACGAACAAAACTTTGATTCTGGATATACACAGTTTGTAGTCAGCTGCTCTTTGGAAACATGTGCCTCTTAAAGACAAATCAAACCTGAGTAGAACATGGGACACAGTTGCTTTAGGTCAAGTGAGTAAAACATGCAACTATGTCAGAAATTAATAACTAAGTCAGCGAAGGTGGTCTACAAGAATAAAATCTGCCTTGAGGGGAAAAGAATATCTCACAGACACAAACTAATGTTCTTGTTTGTGCAAGTGATGTTGAATGAAAACTCATGCTGTCTTTGAACTTCTTCCTCTCAGGGTCAAGTCTGTGGTCTTTGTGGAAACTATGACGGCGACAGTAAGAACGATTTCACCACACCCTCCCAGGAGATAGTGGCAGATGTTATTGACTTTGGTAACAGTTGGAAAATTTCATCCAGTTGCCCAAATGCCCAACCGATCCCTGATCCCTGTGCCTCCAATGGCTATCGGGCAGCCTGGTCCAAGAGACAATGTAGCATCATCATCCGTGCCACCTTCAAGAAGTGCCACTCTCAGGTAAATATGGTGATATCAAGCACAGATCTTTGTTTGTTACCAATCAAACCCTTTAGACTGCAAATATTTAAGCTGAATATTCTCGGTCTTTACTGAGTTAATTCAGCAACCTTACCACACCCTCTTCTCTATCACTTGGACCAATAAGACAGCCTAAGACCAGCCTTTATACCATTGCAACCAATGCCCCTACTCCCATTAGTACAGAGCAACATTACTGTCACCCTCTATCTTTGAAACAGTGCTACAAGTACACTTTTGTCTGTTCAAGGTTGATCCCGGTCCATACTTTGAATCCTGTGTAAGAGACACTTGTGCTTGTGACACTGGTGGGGACTGCGAGTGTTTCTGCACTGCTGTGGCCGCTTATGCTGCAGCTTGTAATGAAGCCGGGGTCTGCGTGAGATGGAGAACTCCAAAAATGTGCCGTGAGTTTGATCATTGTATCACGAGGATCATCTGAGCCAGGATGTAAAGATTTAATGAGGAACCTTGGGCACTGATGAACCCTTGATATCTCTCACTCAAAGATTTACATTCATGAGTGAAATCAGCAGAATTGAAACAAATGTACTTTATCTTTTGCAGCTATATTCTGTGACTACTACAATGCCCCTGATGACTGTGAGTGGCATTACAAACCTTGTGGTGCTCCCTGCATGAAGACATGTAGAAATCCATCAGGAAAATGTTCCAAACTCATCACTGCCATGGAAGGTATATTCAAAAGATTTTATTTTTGCTTGTATTGTTTTTTAAAACAACAACTAAGACAACAACAAAAGTAACAAACCAGCACAATGGCAAGCTTTGAAAAATAGTTTCTTTGATTCCATAGTTGGCAACCCTTCCACGTCATTACTTCTGATCAGTCTACTTGCAGGACATTAAAGGGAACATTTCAGTTCACCCTCAAGTCATAGTCAATGCTGTGATATACAGGCTGAACATTTTCATTGATGGTTAAATTAGACATGGTGGTCAGCACTTCTGATATTAATGTAGGCTTTTGTCAGCTGCACCTCTCCTCAGAACAGTAATGACGCCTATAAAGATAAATAAGGCAAAGGTCACAACTTTTAACATTATTTCTCTCATCACTACCCCTTCAGTTATAAGTTACTGCATAGACTTGGAGGTTCACTCATCAGTACTGCTATAGTTGCCCGGATTGCAAGGCAGATTAAATTTAAAGTATCCATGATGCTAAGCCTACTCATTTGTTGCTAACACAGTTGATGTTTTCACCGAATTGTTTACTATTTATGAATACCAACAGAATTTTTTTTTTTTTCGTATTGTCAAAAAAGAGGGCGTGAGATGTGCTAGATTAAATTGTGGATGTGGTAGATTAAATTGATATTGCATGTATGATCTGGTCTTTTGTGACCTTGCTCATGCTGTTCAGAATTGTTATCAGAGGGGTTGACCATTCAGAATCAAGTGTTTAATAAAGCAAGGTGATTAGAGACGAAGCTGGGTAAAAGTTTTTTTTTTTTTTTTTTCAATATGCTTGAAACATTTTTTCATGATTCAACCATCTAGCTTTGAGCTATGATTTCTTGGAGTAAATTTCTGTAGCTCAATTCTGCAGTTTGTTCTGAGGTTGGATGTTGGATGGCCCCAAGTTTTCTTCAGCTTAATGACTCAAAATAAAAAATCATACTCTTCAATTACTCCAACTTCTCCATTCCACAGATAGAAAACTCCCTCGGGCCATTTTCCTCAATAATCACAGCAACTGCAAGATTGATCAATTAATTGATTGATTGAACTTTATTCAATTAAGATCCATCTCCAAGGTTAAATCAATTATGTCCCCAGCAAACGTGGGAAAATGCTCTCATCCCCCCTCAGTTAGATCACTGTAACTCACTCCTCTCTGGTATTACCCGTAAATCTCTCTCTCACCTCCAACTTGTCCAGAACACAGCAGTTCAGCTTCTTACTGGTTTTTACTGATGACATTATATCAGTCCTGTCCTTTCCTGCCTTCCCTGACTCCCTGTGGGTTTTAGGATTGAGTTATAAGATTTTTAATGTTGTTGTTGTTGTTGTTGTTGTTGTTAAGTGTTTGTCCTCTGAGGCTCAAACTGTCCAATATGAATTTGCAGGCTGCTACCCACAGTGTCCCCCTACCCGTCCCTACTTTGATGAAGACTCTATGAAATGCGTTTCATGGGAGCAATGTGGATGCTATGATAACAAGGGCAGTCATTACACTATCGGTCAGGAGGTTCCATCATCGCAAAACTGTTACACTTGGTATGTTTTGTTCACAGAAATGATTTTCAAATGAAGGGCATACACCTCAAGTACAAATTGATACATCTACCACAATTGGACATGCACACTTGCCATGTTCAGAAAAATGTCAAGTTCATATATATTTGAAATTATGGTACTTACTTTGATTGTCCAGTTTGATAGAAAACAAAATGTACTTCCATAATTTCACTGCCAGTCACTTAAGCATTGCTAAATCTGACTAAAACAAACCATAATTATTTAAGGAAAATTATAATAATGGGTTTTTTAAGGATTTGCATTGCTCATTGATGACTATAATTTTTTTATCTCTACGGTGGAGATCAGAATTCAAGTATCAATTTAAAAATAATAATTTCAGGAGAATATTGATATTGGTGAAATATCAACAAATTCATAAAACAGACTGAAAAGATAACAACCAACAACTGTTTGATGAATGCGTGGTCACACAAGTTTATTCTTAAAACAATTTTAGCTTTTTTAAACATACCGTAACTGTCTGAGATTGACACCCTGGTTTGCAGAGATTGCAACTTCTTTACCCCTTAAAAGGAGTTGGACTTCTGTACTTTTTAATTGAGGAGAGTTGAAGGTGTTTAAGTATATAGTTAACTCTAGCTACCTGGTGGTTATGCTAGATGAATTCCTTTAGGGTGAGACAAAACTCCACTGCAAAGCTTATAATCAGTTTTTACACACAGAGTTGATATATAAACAAGTTGTAGAGGTCTAAATGTGATTTTACTGGTTTAAAAATAATATGTCTTGAAAAAATAGTTCCCAGTTGTGAGTATGGTCTAGAACTGTTCTCTTCGCCACAAGGTAATATTTGTTGACATTGAATTAGTATTTTAAAAAATTTTCAATACTGATTAATTGATTACACTTTTTATTTTTGTGACATTTTCAAATTATAGAAGGAAAATCAGTGTTTCACTTGTTTTTATCATACTATTCAGATTTAAGGGGTTTTGAGTGTCAGAATCAGTATTTAACACAAACAGATGAAAAACAGAAGTAACAGGTGTTAACTTATCCATTTTTCATCTTTTTAAAAGCCTTTGTACAAGCTCTGGAATTGAGTGCAACTACACCGTGGAAAGTAAGTATAAGTATACACAGTCTGTAACATGCACACACAAATTGTCATTTATTAAAGATGTAAAGGTAGTATAAAAATGTAAATGACGGTATTCTTGATTTCTAGGCTGTCTGTGCTATGTGAATGCAAAAAGCTACAAATATGGAGAGATTCTCTACCAAACCCATGATGGCCTTGGACATTGCTTAATTGCTGTGTGTGGAGTCAATGGAACAGTGGAAAGACAAATATACCCATGCACAACGACCACAACTACTGGCCCGACTACAACTCCTTTTACTTTCACTACTGCTGAAACCACAACTTCAGGTGAACCACAACTTTTTGTAAATAACCAGAAAACTACCTTCCATTTTGATGGGAAAAGAACAGAAATATTGGTTTCTTTGATGTCATGTACGACTGATTTACCAATTACCCATAGCCAACAACCTTAGTGACAGTCAGTGTGTTTTCATGTTGTTTGAAAAAAGTTTTATCGCCTATTTCCTGATGAAACTGTAATTTTAAATGTATTTAAACATATTAGTCCAACAGAAATCACACTAAATTAAAGAGAGAGCCTGGGGGCTGGGAAGAGATAGCTGGGGGCTGGGGGTAGAGAACCGAGAGGCTTAACTTACCTCTTGATTTTTCCTGGCTAAAAATAATGTGGTGGTAGTACCTGATAGTGGGTTCACAGGTGCAAAGCCATCAACTGGCTCAAACCAGTGTCTTACCAGCAGTCTATTTTAGGAGTTGTAATTACTAGAATTAAAAAAAAAGTCTTTTTTGACAAAAATAAGTTTTTGGCCTAAATCATCTTTTGATAATGCTGGCCATCTATGGTAAAAATTGTCTAAATGCTTAGTTAAAAGAATCATGCCATGATCTTTACAACTAAGGATTTAGGTGATTTTACTGATTTTCGGCGATTTTATCATGGCATGATCCTTTTAACTAAGGATTTAGGCGATTTTACCAGAGATGGCCAGCATTATCAAGAGGTGATTTAGGCCAAAAACTCATTTTTGTCTAAAAATGACTGAGTCCATTATTTTAATAGGGTGACAATTTTTTAGAACCTCCTGATGCAGTCTTAATATCCAAAGACTTCCTGGTTTGGACCATCATTGGCCACCTGACAGCATACATCCAGTGCCTCTCCTTAAGTTTGTGATGCAGGGGTGTTTTTATCTTAAAAGATTAAAACCCTATTATGTCGAGCAGTCACCATCTGAGTTTTTTGCAGTGCCTCGTCTTTGTCTCTCTGGTTTAATGGCAGCATTATGTGGAGGTAAATTCACAACCAAAGATGCTGTACAGGTTGGCCGGTGCTAATTCAACACAACACCACCACCACCACCTCTGGTGGTTGAAAGCAACTGCAGCTACATATGACTGAAATGACAGATCCCAACAGGAAATGCTTGGTGGAATATCTAACTGAAAAAAATTTAGCCATGAGCTGGTGGCAGTCAGGAATCTGGCAGTGGGTTAGGGCTGCTTCCAAATTCTCTATGAAGAAAATCTCTGTATCTGGTTTAAGTGGTGGGGATTCATTTTTCCTATCATGTATACAACTCAATCAAACTGAAAATAGCCCAAGTGTCCTGCGCATGTTCCAGTGTCACACAACAGGCTCTGATCTGTTAGCAGCAGATAGAGGAGAAGGCTCAATTTTAATTCTTTTAGATCTCAGTGCAGCTTTTGATACAGTTGATCATGCTATTTTAATTGAACTTAGCTGGTGTCAGTCGCATCTTTTAGAGCAAACCTATGCGGTTACCATAGGTAATCACACCTTCCCTACTTCTGCTATCACCTTTGGTGTACAGCAAGGTTCAGTTTCCAGTCCAATTCTATTTTCTATCTACATGCTGCCCCTCGGCCAATTAACTAAGCACCACGAGTCTACTTTCACTGCTACGCAAACCCAAGAGGCCTAGCTGCTGTCATGGGGCTCTATTTTCGTCTGCCAAGGCGTTCCCAAGCACAATTTGATATTTTGATGAGCGGCGCAGCCCGGCGTAAGTATCCCCCCTCCCTAACTCAGCTCCTCCCAGCGGCGTAAGTCGTAGCGAGGGAGGAGAGAGGGCGTGGAGTGAGTTTAACACAGCCGAGACCTGTACTGACCAATAACATCAGCTCCTCTCCTCACCTTTAAATCCGCCACCGGCGAGGCGTATTACAATTTTCATGAAGTAGTCAAAGAGATCAAGAGACGTGTGAAGACAGCAATGCCACACGATGGCGACAGAATGCAGCCCCTCAACAAGTGTCACTGTAAGCGCTGCATTGGGCGTCCTCCACACTCTCTCATATAAGCACAGATGGATTTGGTGTGTGTAAGTTTGTACCCACTGGTAAGACAAACACCCTTTTCCACAAATAAAGACAATCACATAAAGTTGCATGTATTCAAACCTCACGTGACAAAGGTGGGTTGAGCGCACAGCATATAAAATAAATTTGGCTCACAAAACTGAATATTATAATATCCGTATATAGGCTAGTAAATAAGTCATCTGATCACTCAAACAAATCATCTGTTCAGCCACTGCAGGACAGGGAGAAGACACAAAGACATGTCCAGGTCAAGCTGCGCGAGAAATAAGAGGAAGAGGAAAAAGAAAAGGAGGGAGACGAATTACATATCTTGTTAACTTCATCATGTGTGTTTATTTACTAGATATTTAATTTAATTTAATGCGGTTTCAGCTGTGTTGACTCAGGTTGTGTGTCCAAATGAGTGCCAAACGTGCTCATCAGATCAGATATATTAATATAGATCTAAATGTGGAAACCTGCCGGTGAGGCATCAGTGACGTATGCCGACATGCCGTCGGTCTACCAAAATACCACTAGACCAGCTGCGCTTTGCCTGCGCTGAAAGCTGACCAGGTTTGAATCGGCGAACTTTCAGCGCACTTCATACGACGGTGGCGAGCACGAAAATTTCGACACCTCCCCCTGCCATGCTACCACGCCCAGCTTGGCGGATCTCGGTGCGCCTCAGTCCACGAAAATACCAATCCGGCTGTACGCTGGGCTCCGGCGTACAGCCTGCCACCTGCCTGCCACCTGCCAAAGTAGATAAAGACATGCTCTTGTCAATGATTAAATAACCTAATTGAGTCATGAATATAGCTTAACTTTACTTTGCATGTAAAGCTGGATAGAAATTGAGAGTAAAGTGACAATGGCACCAATTGTAACACCCCCCCAAAAAACTAACTCTTTTTTTGTTTTAACAGCACAATCAACAACAACTGAGACCACTGAAGAAACAGAAGAAACAACAACTGAAGAAACAGAGGAAACAACTAAAGCCACTGCAGGCACCACCTCAGTAACTGTGACACCCCGAACAACAGGCTCCACCGCCTCAACAACTACAACCACAATTACCACAACAGTTCCAGAAACATCTACTCCTGGAAGCACAACCTCACCAACTGTTTCCACAAAGACAACTGTCTCCACCACATCCACAACAAAACCAACCACAACAGTTTCGGAATTAACAACTCCTGAAAGCACCACCTCAGCAACTCCTACATACACCACCCCTGGCCCCCCAACATCCACAACATCCACAACCACGTCTACAACAACAGTTCCTGAAACAACAACTCCTGGAAGCACAACCTCACCAACTGTTTCCACAAAGACAACTGTCTCCACCACATCCACAACAAAACCAACCACAACAGTTTCGGAATTAACAACTCCTGAAAGCACCACCTCAGCAACTCCTACATACACCACCCCTGGCCCCCCAACATCCACAACATCCACAACCACGTCTACAACAACAGTTCCTGAAACAACAACTCCTGGAAGCACAACCTCACCAACTGTTTCCACAAAGACAACTGTCCGTACCACATCCACAACCACACCAACCACAACAGTTTCAGAGACAACAAGTCCTGAAAGCACCACCTCAGCAACTCCTACATACACCACCCCTGGCCCCACAACATCCACAACATCCACAACCAAATCTACAACAACAGTTCCTGAAACAACAACTCCTGGAAGCACAACCTCACCAACTGTTTCCACAAAGACAACTGTGTCCACCACATCCACGACCAAACCAACCACAACAGTTTTGGAAACAACAACTCCTGAAAGCACCACCTCAGCAACGCCTACTACCACCACCACTGGCCCCACAACAGTTACAACCTCATCTACCACAACAGTTACTCAAACATCTACTTCTGGAAGCACAACCTCACCAACTGTTTCCACAAAGACAACTGTCCCTACCACATCCACTACCACACCTAACACAACAGTTTCAGAAACAACAACTCCTGAAAGCACCACCACAGCAGCTCCTACAACCACAACCCCTGGCCCCACAACATCCACAACATCCACAACCTCATCTACCACAACAGTTACTCAAACATCTACTCCTGGAAGCACAACCTCACAAACTGTTTCCACAAAGACAACTGTCCCCACCACATCCATAACCACACCTTACACAACAGTTTCAGAAACAACAACTCCTGAAAGCACCACCTCAGCAACGCCTACAACCACCACCTCTGGCCCCACAACATCAACAACCTCATCTACCACAACAGTTCCAGAAACTACAACTCCTGGAAGCACAACCTCACCAACTGTTTCCACAAAGACAACTGTCTCCACCACATCCACAACCAAACCAACCACAACAGTTTCGGAATCAACAACTCCTGAAAGCACCACCTCAGCAACTCCTACATACACCACCCCTGGCCCCCCAACATCCACAACATCCACAACCGCGTCGACAACAACAGTTCCTGAAACAACAACTCCTGGAAGCACAACCTCACCAACTGTTTCCACAAAGACAACTGTCCCTACCACATCCACAACCACACCAACCACAACAATATCAGAAACAACAACTCCTGAAAGCACCACCTCAGCAACTCATACATACACCACCCCTGGCTCCCCAACATCCACAACCACATCTACAACAACAGTTCCTGAAACAACAACTCCTGGAAGCACAACCTCACCAACTGTTTCCACAAAGACAACTGTCCCTACCACATCCACAACCACACCAACCACAACAACATCAGAAACAACAACTACTGAAAGCACCACCTCAGCAACTCATACATACACCACCCCTGGCTCCCCAACATCCACAACCACATCTACAACAACAGTTCCTGAAACAACAACTCCTGGAAGCACAACCTCACCAACTGTTTCCACAAAGACAACTGTGTCCACCACATCCACAACCACACCTAACACAACAGTTTCAGAAACAACAACTCCTGAAAGCACCACCACAGCAACTCCTACTACCACCACCACTGGCTCCACAACAGTAACAACCTTATCTACTACAACAGTAACTCAAACATCTACTTCTGAAAGCACAACCTTATCAACTGTTTCCACAAAGACCACCGTCCCTACCACATCCACAACCACACCAACCACAACAATATCAGAAACAACAACTCCTGAAAGCACCACCTCAGCAACTCATACATACACCACCCCTGGCTCCCCAACATCCACAACCACATCTACAACAACAGTTTCAGAAACAACAACTCCTGAAAGCACCACCACAGCAACTCCTATTACCACAACCCCTAGCCACACAACATCCACAACATCCACAACCTCATCTACCACAACAGTTCCTCAAACATCTACTCCTGGAAGCACAACCTCACCGATTGTTTCCACAACGACCACTGTTACCACAACCACACCTAACACAACAGTTTCAGAAACAACAACTCCTGAAAGCACCACTCCAGCAACGCCTACTACCACCACCTCTGGCCCCACAACATCCACAACATCCACAACCTCATCTACCACAACAGTTCCTCAAACATCTACTTCTGGAAGCACAACCTCACCAACTGTTTCCACAAAGACAACTGTCCCCACCACATCCACAACCACACCAACCACAACAGTTTCAGAAACAACAACTCCTGAAAGCACCACCTCAGCCACTCCTACAACCACCACCTCTGGCCCCACAACATCCACAACCGTATATACCACAACAGTTCCTCAAACATCTACTCCTGGAAGCACAACCTCACCAACTGTTTCCACAAAGACAACTGTCCCCACCACATCCACAACCACACCAAACACAACATTTTCAGAAACAACAACCTCTGAAAGCACCACCTCAGCAACTACTACTCCCTCAACCCCTGGCCCCACAACATCCACAACATCGACAACCCTATCTACCACAACAGTTACTCAAACATCTACTCCTGGAAGCACAACCTCACCAACTGTTTCCACAACGACCACTGTCCCCACCACGTCCACGTCCACAACCACACCAACCACAACAGTTTCAGAAACAACAACTCCTGAAAGCACCACCTCAGCAACTCCTACAACCACCACCTCTGGCCCCACAACATCCACAACCTTATATACCACAACAGTTCCTCAAACATCTACTCCTGGAAGCACAACCTCACCAACTGTTTCCACAACTACCACTGTTACTACCACATCCACAACCACACCTAACACAACAGTTTCAGAAACAACAACTCCTGAAAGCACCACCTCAGCAACGCCTACTACCACCACCTCTGGCCCCACAACATCCACAACATCCACAACCTCATCTACCACAACAGTTCCTCAAACATCTACTTCTGGAAGCACAACCTCACCAACTGTTTCCACAAAGACAACTGTCCCCACCACATTAACAACCACACCAACCAAAAAAGTTTCAGAAACAACAACTCCTGAAAGCACCACCTCAGCAACTCCTACAACCACCACCTCTGGCCCCACAACATCCACAACCTTATATACCACAACAGTTCCTCAAACATCTACTCCTGGAAGCACAACCTCACCAACTGTTTCCACAAAGACAACTGTCCCCACCACATCCACAACCACACCAACCACAACAGGTTCAGAAACAACAACTCCTGAAAGCACCACCTCAGCAACTCCTACTACCACCACCCCTGGCTCCACAACATCCACAACATCGACAACCTCATCTACCACAACAGTTACTCAAACATCTACTCCTGGAAGCACAACCTCACCAACTGTTTCCACAAAGACAACTGTCCCCACCACATCCACAACCACACCAACCACAACAGTTTCAGAAACAACAACTCCTGAAAGCACCACCTCAGCAACTCCTACAACCACCACCTCTGGCCCCACAACATCCACAACCTTATATACCACAACAGTTCCTCAAACATCTACTCCTGGAAGCACAACCTCACCAACTGTTTCCACAAAGACAACTGTCCCCACCACATCCACAACCACACCAACCACAACAGTTTCAGAAACAACAACTCCTGAAAGCACCACCTCAGCAACTCCTACAACCACCACCTCTGGCCCCACAACATCCACAACCTTATATACCACAACAGTTCCTCAAACATCTACTCCTGGAAGCACAACCTCGCCAACTGTTTCCACAACGACCACTGTTACTACCACATCCACAACCACACCTAACACAACAGTTTCAGAAACAACAACTCCTGAAAGCACCACCTCAGCAACGCCTACTACCACAACCTCTGGCCCCACAACATCCACAACATCCACAACCTCATCTACAACAACAGTTCCTCAAACATCTACTCCTGGAAGCACAACCTCACCAACTGTTTCCACAAAGACAACTGTCACCACCACATCCACAACCACACCAACCACAACAGTTTCAGAAACAACAACTCCTGAAAGCACCACCTCAGCAACTCATACATACACCACCTCTGGCCCCACAACATCCACAACCCTATCTACCACAACAGTAACTCAAACATCTACTCCTGGAAGCACAACCTCACCAACTGTTACCACAAAGACAACTGTCCCCACCACATCCACAACCACAACAACCACAACAGTTTCAGAAACAACAACTCCTGAAAGCACCACCTCAGCAACTCCTACAACCACCACCTCTGGCCCCACAACATCCACAACCTTATATACCACAACAGTTCCTCAAACATCTACTCCTGGAAGCACAACCTCACCAACTGTTTCCACAACGACCACTGTTACTACCACATCCACAACCACACCTAACACAACTGTTTCAGAAACAACAACTCCTGAAAGCACCACCTCAGCAACGCCTACTACCACCACCTCTGGCCCTACAACATCCACAACATCCACAACCTCATCTACCACCACAGTTCCTCAAACATCTACTCCTGGAAGCACAACCTCACCAACTGTTTCCACAAAGACAACTGTTCCCACCACATCAACAACCACACCAACCACAACAGTTTCAGAAACAACAACTCCTGAAAGCACCACCTCAGCAACTCATACATACACCACCTCTGGCCCCACAACATCCACAACCCTATCTACCACAACAGTAACTCAAACATCTACTCCTGGAAGCACAACCTCACCAACTGTTACCACAAAGACAACTGTCCCCACCACATCCACAACCACACCAACCACAACAGTTTCAGAAACAACAACTCCTGAAAGCACCACCTCAGCAACTCCTACAACCACCACCTCTGGCCCCACAACATCCACAACCTTATATACCACAACAGTTACTCAACCATCTACTCCTGGAAGCACAACCTCACCAACTGTTTCCACAACGACCACTGTCCCCACCACGTCCACATCCACAACCACACCTAACACAACAGTTTCAGAAACAACAACTCCTGAAAGCACCACCTCAGCAACGCCTACTACCACCACCTCTGGCCCCACAACATCCACAACATCCACAACCTTATATACCACAACAGTTACTCAAACATCTACTCCTGGAAGCACAACCTCACCAACTGTTTCCACAAAGACAACTGTCACCACCACATCCACAACCACACCAACCACAACAGTTTCAGAAACAACCACTCCTGAAAGCACCACCTCAGCCACTCCTACAACCACCACCTCTGGCCCCACAACAACTACAACCTTATATACCACAACAGTTCCTCAAACATCTACTCCTGGAAGCACAACCTCACCAACTGTTTCCACAAAGACAACTGTTCCCACCACATCAACAACCACACCAACCACAACAGTTTCAGAAACAACAACTCCTGAAAGCACCACCTCAGCAACTCATACATACACCACCTCTGGCCCCACAACATCCACAACCCTATCTACCACAACAGTTACTCAAACATCTACTCCTGGAAGCACAACCTCACCAACTGTTACCACAAAGACAACTTCCACCACCACATCCACAACTGTTTCCACAACGACCACTGTCCCCACCACGTCCACAACCACACCAACCACAACAGTTTCAGAAACAACAACTCCTGAAAGCACCACCTCAGCAACTCCTACAACCACCACCTCTGGCCCCACAACATCCACAACCTTATATACCACAACAGTTCCTCAAACATCTACTCCTGGAAGCACAACCTCACCAACTGTTTCCACAACGACCACTGTTACTACCACATCCACATCCACAACCACACCTAACACAACAGTTTCAGAAACAACAACTCCTGAAAGCACCACCTCAGCAACGCCTACTACCACCACCTCTGGCCCCACAACATCCACAACATCCACAACCTTATATACCACAACAGTTCCTCAAACATCTACTCCTGGAAGCACAACCTCACCAACTGTTTCCACAAAGACAACTGTCACCACCACATCCACAACCACACCAACCACAACAGTTTCAGAAACAACCACTCCTGAAAGCACCACCTCAGCCACTCCTACAACCACCACCTCTGGCCCCACAACAACTACAACCTTATATACCACAACAGTTCCTCAAACATCTACTCCTGGAAGCACAACCTCACCAACTGTTTCCACAAAGACAACTGTCCCCACCACATCCACAACCACACCAACCACAACAGTTTCAGAAACAACAACTCCTGAAAGCACCACCTCAGCAACTCCTACTCCCTCAACCCCTGGCTCCACAACATCGACAACCTCATCTACCACAACAGTTACTCAAACATCTACTCCTGGAAGCACAACCTCACCAACTGTTTCCACAACGACCACTGTCCCCACCACGTCCACAACCACACCAACCACAACAGTTTCAGAAACAACAACTCCTGAAAGCACCACCTCAGCAACTCCTACAACCACCACCTCTGGCCCCACAACATCCACAACCTTATATACCACAACAGTTCCTCAAACATCTACTCCTGGAAGCACAACCTCACCAACTGTTTCCACAACGACCACTGTTACTACCACATCCACATCCACAACCACACCTAACACAACAGTTTCAGAAACAACAACTCCTGAAAGCACCACCTCAGCAACGCCTACTACCACCACCTCTGGCCCCACAACATCCACAACATCCACAACCTCATCTACCACAACAGTTCCTCAAACATCTACTCCTGGAAGCACAACCTCACCAACTGTTTCCACAAAGACAACTTCCACCACCACATCCACAACCACACCAACCACAACAGTTTCAGAAACAACAACTCCTGAAAGCACCACCTCAGCAACTCCTACAACCACCACCTCTGGCCCCACAACCTCCACAACCTTATATACCACAACAGTTCCTCAAACATCTACTCCTGGAAGCACAACCTCACCAACTGTTTCCACAAAGACAACTGTCCCCACCACATCCACAACCACACCTTACACAACATTTTCAGAAACAACAACCCCTGAAAGCACCACCTCAGCAACTCCTACTCCCTCAACCCCTGGCTCCACAACATCCACAACCTCATCTACCACAACAGTTCCTCAAACATCTACTTCTGGAAGCACAACCTCACCAACTGTTTCCACAAAGACAACTGTCCCCACCACATCCACAACCACACCAACCACAACAGTTTCAGAAACAACAACTCCTGAAAGCACCACCTCAGCCACTCCTACAACCACCACCTCTGGCCCCACAACATCCACAACCTTATATACCACAACAGTTCCTCAAACATCTACTCCTGGAAGCACAACCTCACCAACTGTTTCCACAACGACCACTGTTACTACCACATCCACAACCACACCTAACACAACAGTTTCAGAAACAACAACTCCTGAAAGCACCACCTCAGCAACGCCTACTACCACCACCTCTGGCCCCACAACATCCACAACATCGACAACCCTATCTACCACCACAGTTCCTCAAACATCTACTCCTGGAAGCACAACCTCACCAACTGTTTCCACAAAGACAACTGTCACCACCACATCCACAACCACACCAACCACAACAGTTTCAGAAACAACAACTCCTGAAAGCACCACCTCAGCAACTCCTACAACCACCACCTCTGGCCCCACAACCTCCACAACCTTATATACCACAACAGTTCCTCAAACATCTACTCCTGGAAGCACAACCTCACCAACTGTTTCCACAAAGACAACTGTCCCCACCACATCCACAACCACACCTTACACAACATTTTCAGAAACAACAACCCCTGAAAGCACCACCTCAGCAACTCCTACTCCCTCAACCCCTGGCTCCACAACATCGACAACCTCATCTACCACAACAGTTACTCAAACATCTACTCCTGGAAGCACAACCTCACCAACTGTTTCCACAAAGACAACTGTCCCCACCACATCCACAACCACACCAACCACAACAGTTTCAGAAACAACAACTCCTGAAAGCACCACCTCAGCAACTCCTACAACCACCACCTCTGGCCCCACAACATCCACAACCTTATATACCACAACAGTTCCTCAAACATCTACTCCTGGAAGCACAACCTCACCAACTGTTTCCACAACGACCACTGTTACTACCACATCCACATCCACAACCACACCTAACACAACAGTTTCAGAAACAACAACTCCTGAAAGCACCACCTCAGCAACGCCTACTACCACCACCTCTGGCCCCACAACATCCACAACATCCACAACCTCATCTACCACCACAGTTCCTCAAACATCTACTCCTGGAAGCACAACCTCACCAACTGTTTCCACAAAGACAACTGTCTCCACCACATCCACAACCACACCAACCACAACAGTTTCAGAAACAACAACTCCTGAAAGCACCACCTCAGCAACTCCTACAACCACCACCTCTGGCCCCACAACCTCCACAACCTTATATACCACAACAGTTCCTCAAACATCTACTCCTGGAAGCACAACCTCACCAACTGTTTCCACAACGACAACTGTCCCCACCACATCCACAACCACACCTTACACAACATTTTCAGAAACAACAACCCCTGAAAGCACCACCTCAGCAACTCCTACTCCCTCAACCCCTGGCCCCACAACATCCACAACATCGACAACCTCATCTACCACAACAGTTACTCAAACATCTACTCCTGGAAGCACAACCTCACCAACTGTTTCCACAAAGACAACTGTCCCCACCACATTAACAACCACACCAACCAAAAAAGTTTCAGAAACAACAACTCCTGAAAGCACCACCTCAGCAACTCCTACAACCACCACCTCTGGCCCCACAACATCCACAACCTTATATACCACAACAGTTCCTCAAACATCTACTCCTGGAAGCACAACCTCACCAACGGTTTCCACAAAGACAACTGTCCCCACCACATCCACAACCACACCTAACACAACAGTTTCAGAAACAACAACTCCTGAAAGCACCACCTCAGCAACGCCTACTACCACCACCTCTGGCCCCACAACATCCACAACATCCACAACCTCATCTACCACCACAGTTCCTCAAACATCTACTCCTGGAAGCACAACCTCACCAACTGTTTCCACAAAGACAACTGTCTCCACCACATCCACAACCACACCAACCACAACAGTTTCAGAAACAACAACTCCTGAAAGCACCACCTCAGCAACTCCTACAACCACCACCTCTGGCCCCACAACATCCACAACCTTATATACCACAACAGTTCCTCAAACATCTACTCCTGGAAGCACAACCTCACCAACTGTTTCCACAACGACCACTGTCCCTACCACATCCACAACCACACCTAACACAACAGTTTCAGAAACAACAACTCCTGAAAGCACCACCTCAGCAACTCCTACTACCACCACCCCTGGCCCCACAACATCCACAACATCCACAACCTCATCTACCACAACAGTTACTCAAACATCTACTCCTGGAAGCACAACCTCACCAACTGTTTCCACAAAGACAACTGTCCCCACCACATCCACAACCACACCAACAACAACAGTTACAGAGACAACAACTCCTGAGAGCACCACCTCAACAGCTGTCACACCTACCACCACTGGTTCCACAACATCCATAACCACACCTTACACAACAGTTTCAGAAACAACAACCATTGAAAGCACCACCTTAACAACAGTTTCCACAAGGACTACTGGCCCCACAACATCCACAACCACACCAACTACACCAGTTCTAGAAACAACTACTACTGGAAGCACCACATCACCAACTGTTACAACTCTCACCACAATAGTTACACAAACATTCAATGAAACTACCCCATCAGTTATCACTCAGTCAACCCAAAAGACAACTTTTAGCACTGGACATCAAGTTTATTCAAGTACTCCTACCTCTACAGTCACTTCTGTTGAGACCACAACTCTTCTTAGCTCTTCCACTGTGATACCGACAGGCAGCACAACTATTATCACAACTACCCCTGGTCAAAAATCAACTACAGTGCTTTCAACAACACCACTTCATACAACAACCACAACGTGTGTTTGCTTGGTCAATGGGACATCATACCTCCCTGGTGCGTAATTTTTCACTTTTAAAACTACCTTTTTGTTCTTTACTAAATATCTACATTTTTAAGTTCTCTTTGAGTTAAATTTTTAATATAAATTTCTTAGCCGTTTTTCACTTAAAAGAGTCCTTTTAGTAATACTGAAAATTAAAGTTTGATTTTCATGGAGAATAAAATCAGATCTTTTCAGTTAATTTTAAACAAGCATGCAGTTTTTCATGTGTAATCACACTGCTTTCTCCATTACAAGTAAAACAGCCTTAGGAATCAAAAAGAATTTCAAAATCCACTAAAACCCCCACTTTGTTTGTTTTTTTCTTGTTTTTTTTTTTTTTACTAAAAGTGTTCTCAGTGGTCTTTAAATTGTGATTATGATGTTTTTACCAAAAATCAGGTTAGCTGTGTCTCTTTCAAGGGCTTTTCTTCTGCAGAGCTCCGGTAGATCATTAGCAATTCACCTCTGAGTCATGGGCAGGGGACAGCGCTGCTCTTCACGTTAGCTTGCAGCCTAACATTGCAAGTGTAGTAGAAGCCGCAGGTAATACAGGAGCTATTCAGCTCGCAGACATGATGAAAGCAAATATCATAATTAGCTTTCTCATGAACAATGCAATCGGGGAACACACACGCTTGTTCTGCGATAGTTCTCTGAATTTCTCCTCTATATGAAGAGTGTGGCCTGCATAGAGGGGCTCCGGGGGCGGTGCTTGGATTGGTTACATATGAAATCTCACTGTTTCTAAACCTGCCATTTGGGTTTGCCAGAGATTTACAGAGATTTGACTGAAAAAATACTCAGAAAAGCAATTTAATATTTAGTTTTCTCATATTAGCATCAGAAAAATGCCATATGAACATATAAAAAACAAGAAAAACATGATTTTCATTAGAGTGGGTCTTTAATACACCAACATGCCTGCAAGGAACTTTAATTAGTTTAGTCATGATTAAAGACGTGATTGTTTCAGAATGTAAAGCAATCATCAAGACTCTGGGCTCTATTTTCATGCCTCGCCGAGAAGGCGTTCCCAAGCACAATTTGGTATTTTGGTGGGTGGCACAGCCCGGCGTAAGTATCCCCCCTCCTAACTCAGCTCCTCCCAGTGGCATAAGTCGTAGCGAGGGAGGAGAGAGGGCGTGGAGTAGTTTTAACACAGCTGAGACCTGTATTGACCAATAGCATCAGCTCCTCTCCTCGCCTTTAAATCCGCCACCAGCAAGGCGTATTACCATTTTCGTGAAGTAGTCAAAGAGATCAAGAGATGTCTGAAGACAGCAATGGCGTCAAAAGGCAGCCCCTCAACAAGTGTCACTTTAAACGCTGCAGAGGGCGTCCTTCACACTCTCTCATATGAGCACAGATGGATTTGATGTGTGTAAGTTTGGACCCACTGGTAAGACAAACAACCTTTTCCACGAATAGAGACACTCACATAAAGTTTCTTATATTCAAACCTCACGTGACAAAGGTGGGTTGTGCACACAGATCACATCATAAATTCCAAAAATGGCGTTAAAATCGGAACCATCTGTGTGTAAAGGATGCATCGCGCTCCGTGGCCTGGCTCTTTCTTTCATAGATGTTGGCATATAAAATAAATTAAACAAAACTGAATATTATAATATTCGTATGTAGGCTTAGAGTAAATAACTCATCTGATCACTAAAATAAATCATCACCAAAATACCACTAGACCAGCTGCGCTCTGCCTGTGCTAAAAGCTGACAAAGTTTAAACCGGCAAGCTTTCAGCGCACTTTTCACTCCACTGGCAAGCACAAAAATGTCACTGCGCCAGCTGATTCTGTCGACACCTCCCCTTGCCGCGCCACCACGCCCAGCTTGGCGGGCCTTGGTGCGCCGCAGTCTATGAAAATACCAAACTAGCTGTACGCCGGGCTCCGCCAGACGAAAAATACCACTGCATGGGGAAAATTCCACTACGTGTCATCGACGGGCACGAAAATAGAGCCCTATTTCCATGGGCTGTACTGCTCAGCCTCCAGTCTGTATTTTTCAGAATGTTGAGTTGTTAATTGTGTGTCATATCAGGGTGTGCACCAAAATACAGGACAGATAATGCAGAGAGGGACAGAGCATAAAAAAACAATAGGTCAGAATGATATCTGCTCATTTCCTTTTATGAACATGAATTATAACACAGGAGCCAACTTTAATGCATAAACTATGTCTTCACATGTTGGGATGACATGCAAAACAATATCAAAAAATATTGTTTATAAGACAGGAGAGTAATACGTATCTTCCATCATTCATATTTATAGAGAAAAAAGAAACTAGCAGGCCACTTCTTCTGATCGTGTCACCATGTATTTGTGTATGTAAGTGGTTTCTTTACAGGCTGAGGGCAGAGCTTGATGTTTTAGGCCTGTCCTCTTTATTGTGGCAACATAAAGCAATTGAGTAGTGCAGTGGAGCAGTTTTATTTGGGGGCGGGCTGTACACAGTGCCAAAAGCACAAATTAATCGGTTGAGAGAGCCTATTGCAATAATCACATAAGTTTAGTGAGTCTAGAGGCATGGTGAGATCTTTAGGGATTTTCCAACAAACTGCTTTGGGCAGTTTACATCGGTTTTCTAGGACTAATACAGCATAAGTTTACCTCCCGATTAAACATTTGTATAGGCTACATTTAATAAGGATACCAAACATTGTAACTTTACATTTTGTTTGTTAGTATGGAAAAGCATAGTCCCCCCTCTTTGAGAACAACATGAAACACATCCATACATACATGCCTATGTTTTCAGAACTCTTGGAACAGCTAATTCATGACAAATGACATCTACTTCTCACTGATGCAACTAATGTCTCCTGTAAAAAGAACTCAAAGCTACAACCAAACTATCACTGTAATGATCTTCAATGTATCCCTGCACATATAAGCGTACACACTACCCAAGTACTGCCTCACACACTTTTTTTTTTTTTTTAATATAAAATTTTGATAACAGCGCATTTCAGCCAGTGGCAATTGGCCCCCCCTAAGTCTCTTGGCTGCAAGTTTAAAACACCTTCTGTGTCACAGTACAGGAGTTTTCATGGTTAAAAGACAACTAGGTACAGTTGTGGATCATCTTGCTGCATCAGAAACCATAAAATGTTTTGGCTTTGATGCAGAGGGATATTTGAATTGCTCCTGCCCATTTTGTAAGCAAGGCGATGTTTGAATTATCACTGTTTCTCGCTGAGGCTTTGATAGTGGAGTGTGGCCGTATGCTGTGGTGTCTGGTTGGGCTACCATGGACCTCCGCTGCAGATTTGAGCATAGATAGTGATGTTGCTCTTGACTTGAGCAGGGCTGAGGCTTTTGAAGCAAGTTTTCTCATGCTTATCCTAGTTAGCAGGATGTCTGATTATAAGAGCAGCTTTAATGATGGTACAGTGATGATACATGATCAGAAGTGAATGAGTCTACTGTATGTTGGAACAACAATGAGAAATGAAGGCAGGAAAAGAATAAGTTTAGACAAGAAAATAACTCAGTTGATAATATTGAAGATAGAGACATGTCAGATTATTAGCTGTGATATTGTCAGAGATAACTGAAGAGCTCAGGAGGGTGCTGAACAGTGCTAAGGCATTGATAGTGCATTCTGCTTCTTCTACTTACAGACTGGCCTATACAGGGCTGCTTGTATTCTCTGTTCTCTTTGTAATGGCTGTCTTTACATGTTCAGTCACCCTTAAATTTACTAAATTAAAGTTTCCACTAAACTTTGCTTTTACAGGGGAAACAGTGTACAACGTCACTGACAATGCTGGCGCGCAAGGGGCGTGTTTTGTTGGACATTGCAATGCATCTTGCAAAATTGAGACAACTATTATTCCATGTCCAACAACCCCACCTCAAACTGTGGACTGCATCTACATGAATGAGACACGAAAGGTATGAAATCTCTGAGATGTTACTACACAAGACAGGGAAGGGTCCAGGTTCAAGGATTTGCTGAATAGTTTTTAAAAATATGTGACAAAGTCCTACATCTTTTCATCTGTTATTATTGAGAACAAGGGTATGAATTGAGTGTATATTCTAAGATAAAATAAGATGAACTTAATTTATCCCTGAGGGGAAATTCAAATTAAGTTTCTGTGATTGATTTAAATTTAGGATTAAAAAATAAATTTTAGGCCTACCAAAAGCATTTTTCTCTGATACATTTTATTTTCAAAGACATATAATCTCCATATGGCAACTGATGATGCTGCAAAGCTACAGAACATATAAAGACATTAAGCGGTGGGCTGACAGGATATAGGGATGTTTTATCCCTGGTGAGAGAAAAAAATTGGCCAAAGTTTCTTTGTCTGCAATCAGCGCATGCACACTCATAATTACAAAATAACATTTTATACACAAATTGAGATGCACATGGGGAATCAATTGGTCAATTGCTACTTATTATGGAGGAGCTTAAAGGGTTAGGAGAATATTGTTTCTTGGTGTTGTTTTTTGTATGCATTGAGTTAAAGTGTGTATTACACAGAAGTGCTGCTACCAGGACAAAAGTAAGCAGGAAGTTGTATTGTCTCAGAACGCAGTAAGAAGATTGAACTTACCACTTACAAACTTAGTGTGTAAATAAGGATGAGTGAAACAATGACAGCCAAAACCAGACAGATGTGGTTAAACTAGTTTAATCTGATAGGTTAAGAACTGATAGGCTCGTATGTATTGTGGCTGGCAATTGGTTCAACCGACAAAGTAGGCAGTTGCATTTCCTTGCAAGTTTAACAAACTTTAAATTGTGTTCCCACAAAATTGTACAAGAAGTTTAAGTGGCAATTCTGATTCTGAGATTCTGAGTAAGAATAAAATAATCTTCAATTCTCCCTCAATGGAGATCATTAATTTTCAAAATCAAAAGGTGATATGTGGTCACAGCCCACTGCCTACATGTGGAGCAGGTTCATAAAAGTAATCTTCATTGACATGTTCATTAAGGTTTAACTATTTAATGTGGAATTGCTGTAAAAATAGAAGTGAGCAGGAAAATGTCTCAGATTCACAGGATCCACTTTTATGTCTGTGTTCTGATTGAGAAAAACGAAAGGTAGTCCACATGAAAGGGTGTAAGCCAGGAGCAATACTGGGTCTCAATCAGTCAGGTGACCAAAAACACACGCTCACATGGTTCTGATGTTGCTGGTGTGCTGGGATACTCGGATGCCAGCTTTGCAAGCCTAGATAAATCTCTGCATGTCCTGTAAAAAGTTTTCAATGTTTGAGTCAATCCTTGGGGTCCCTGCTGTATGTGTAATACTCTTAATAGAAAGAGATATTGCAAAAAACATGTCGCATGGCTGCACTCCCCAGTCGAGCATTTCCCCTGGGTGTGGGACCTAAAGTCATTTGGAGCATCCATACATAGCCTCCCTGCTGCTCTAGGTGGGTCAGTGCAACATGGAGGGCTGTGGCCACGGCGTCTTCTGTGGATCTGTTTGCCCTGTATGCAAACTGATGTGGGTCCAGGCTTTTTGGCAGGTATGATGTGATGTGACCTCGGACCAGCATTTCAAAGGATTTAATCACCACTGGGGTGGTTGGTAGTCATTGAGGCTGGAAATGTGGGGTTTCTTGGGCAAGGGGACGATGGTGGAGGTCTTCAACATGGTGGGACAGTGGACGTGGACAGGGACTGGTTGAAAATCTTTGTGAAGACTCAAGCCAGCTGATCCGAGCAGTCCTTTAACACACGGCCAGACACTCCATCGGGCCCAGCAGCCTTCCTAGGGTCAACGGCACGCAGGGCACGCCTCGCCTCACGTTCTGTAAAGGTTAAGTTGCCCTGTGCAGTGGGGTGTAGTGTGGCTGCCTTGGGTGGTTCCACCTCAAAACCGGCAAAGAAAGTTTTCAGCTCCTCTGCCAGCGAGGCCTCACCTTCAGCAGCTCCAAAGGTGGGCCTGAAGGTGGTGAGTTGCTGGACTCCTTGCCACACTTGCCTGCTGTTGTTATTTTCCAGGTGTGCCTCAATCTTCTTCCGATAGTCCGCCTTGGCCCCTTTGATGCCTCTCCTCAGGTCAGCCCGCACCTCAGAGTAAAGGGCCTGGTCACCAGACCTTAAGGCGATGTTCCTCTCCCTCACCAGCTGCTGGACCTCCTGAGTCATCCAGGGCTTCCGGTTGGCGTAGACCTGGATCCATTTTTCCACAGTAACAGTGCCTATGCAGTGTCATATGTAACACAGCACATATAGCACAGTCCTGTAGCTGCTGAGAGGCACCATCGGGCCAAGTTGTTACAGTTTTTGTGATGATGGGTGTACTTTTCCTGAGGGGGGCATATGCAGGAATTAACAGCAGGGACAAATGGTCAGACTGGCCCAGGTGAGGTAGTGGTTTAGCTCTGTAGCCAAGCTTGATGTTAGAGTAGACCTTGTCCAGAGTCTTATCTCCTCTAGTCGTGCATTAAACATGTTGATTGAATTTAGGGAGTGCTGTTCTCAAATTAGCATGATTGAAGTCCGCGGCTACAATGTGTTCAGCGTCAGGATATTTGCTCTGCTGGCTGCTAATGCCACTGTACAAATGGCTGCAAGCCACCTTAGCATTAGCATCCAGTGGTATGTAAACAGCGGTTATCATTACGACAGAAAACTCTCTTGGGAGGCAGATAAGTCTGCATTTCACAGTTATGTACTCCAAGTCCGGGGAACAGTGGCTGTCCACAGTTACTGTGTTCGTACACCAGCTGTTATTTACAAACACACACAGCCCCCCTACTCTGCTTTTACCAGACCTCTGTGTCCTGTCCTGATGCTGTACAGTGGAGCCTGTTATCTCCGCCACTTAATCCAGAACAAGTGGGTGAAGCCAGGTCTCCGTGAAGAGCAGAATACAGATATCCTTCACGGCTTTGTTGGTTGAAATCTGTAGCCTTGGGTCATCCATTTTGTTTGCAAGAGATTGAGCATTGGCGAGAAACAGGCTGGGAAGCGGAGGTCTAAGTGGCTGCCTCCATAGACTGGCTAGCAGGCCAGCCCTGCAGCCCCGCTTTTGCCTCCTCTCACTCCGCCGCCTTCGCTGCTTCCGGATGGGGATGGTAATCCACGGGGAATCTGCTGTGCCAATTCTTCTGGTATGTTACGTGCATGGAGAAACCTTGCTGTAATACTCTTTTCGTAACAGACTCCTATCCTAAGGAGATCGTGCCGATTGTAGATGGTCTTCGCTCTACAGAAAACACCCAGGACACCCAGGACACACATGAACACGAAACTAAAAAGCCATATAAAGCACCAACCGAGAGCGCACCGGGCCGCAGCAACTGTGTGTGCTGCCATCTTTGTCTAACCCCGCCATCTTGGTCATCCTTGTTCTCACAGGCTTCCCCGATGAGCTGTGTCACCAGTCCAGTGTGTTCTAGACACCCTATTACTTTAGAGATCCCTCCCTTCTGTATCAACATGTCTATGTAGTTGTAACCGGAGAGGATGTCAGAAAGCTGCCTTGCTACTATAAAGATCTTTCCTTCCATGCTTAGTAGGGAAATCATCCTGAAATGGCTGATCTTCTTAGAATTCTTTTCTTTAGGAATCAAGACTCCTTCAGCATATCTCCACTGCTGTGCCACCATCCCTCTCCAGATGACTCCTAGGATCTTCGAGATTCGCTTAGGTAGCAATGGACAGTCTTTGTAGACCTTGTATGGGACAACACTTGGTCCAGGGGTGGAGCTAGATCTTTCCTTCTACACTATCTCTTGGAATTCAATCAGAAGTGGTTCCCTAATGTTGAAGACCTTGGTGAAAGGTGGTGGGTCTACAAGGATGTCACACTGGCCCAGCTGCCTGCTGGGGTTACTGTAGTTGTTCTGGATGTGCAGATTTAGCCTCTACTTAGAGCAGACCAGATTGCCATCTTGCTTCTGCCCCAACAGCGATTTGGTGAAGCCAAAGGGACTGGCGATAGACAAAGTCCGCATCCTGCCTCTCTTCTTCAGGTGCCTTTGGTGTCATTCTGCTCTGTGTAGAGTCATCAGTCTCTTCCTCAAGATGGCCAATTCTGCCAAGGGGGGCATTGCTCCTCCCTGGCTTCCTTGTATTGCTTCTTGAGGGACTTAAGCTCCTTGTGAGTCTTCACTGCTCTCTGGTTCATGGTGTAAGGCAACTGAGCAGCATTCTTCTCCACTGCACCAAACCTCTCCTAAGCTAGACTGATAATGATGGTTGTCATTGCCTGCAGCCTCTGATCCACATCACCATTTGCAGACGCTTCAAGCATCTTGTTGACATCCTTGTCAAACTGCCCCCATGCTCTTGTGTTGCAGGCCTGTGGCCAGTTGAGTTGAACATTTCCTAGGGGGAGATTTGGTTGTACCACATGAAGGCACTGGGCTGTATGCTTTTTTTTCCTGGCAAAACTCCTCCTGCATCTCAGCAGATGTAGTATCTGTGGTGCGTCAACTCTCCCCAAACACTTCATCTTGGCCTGGCGAATCTTGAAGCCTTGGCTGTTTTAGCAGATTTTCCTGCATCTGCATGTTGGGGTCCAGGTTGATATTCCGTATCCATTTGTTATTGCTGTTTTGTTCATCCAGTTGTGGTTAGGGTTAGGGTATGAAACACAGCCTTGTAAACAATACACTTAAATAAGCTGTGGGACTTTACAGCAACCCAATGTGTTAGTTTCATCAATACAACAATCTTCTTCTCAATCCCTTTTCAGCATAACGAGACCTGGGTGATTGACAACTGCACCATTGCCATCTGTGAGGATGGAAAAGTAATAGAGAAACCTAAAACCTGTCCTACAGTGGAAAAACTTGTGTGTGCCAGTGGACTCCAACCTGTTAAGGTCTATGATGAAGATGGATGCTGTTTCCACTATGAGTGTGAATGTAGGTTGAAAATCTGTTGAAAAAAGTGTACTTAAACATTTACAGATTTATTATAAATCTATCCATCTATTTATCTGTGTCTAAAGAGATATGTGTGTAGATAGATAGATAGATAGATAGATAGATAGATAGATAGATAGATAGATAGATAGATAGATAGATAGATAGATAGATAGATAGATAATTATGGATTTATAGCTAAATATGTTCAATAGCTTGATGTATACTGGCACACTGCTGGTACACAATCGCGGCCTTCTTGATAAAAATAATTTTCAGATGTCCTTGTCTAGTTTTTGCTAACTGCAGTGTTCTTCCAATTCTGCAGGTGTGTGCAGTGGTACACTAACTCACCACAGCACATTTGATGGCGTGTGTTACTTTTTCCATCAGGAATGTAAATTCACTTTGGTCAAAGAGATTATTGATAAATATAACCTATCTATCATAGTGGATTATGAGGAGTGTCCACAGTCTATCATCCCAAATTGTCCCCGTACCCTCATTATTTATTTCCAGTCACACAAGATAGTTTTGACACATACATCGGCTTCAACATTTGCGGTAAGCAACATTTCAAGTCAATAAGACATACTTTATGTTTACATGGTTATTTTCTGACTTAATTTAAAACTTTAAACTCTACATTTAATCTGTAACTCAAAGTGACATGACTTACTACACATAGTCATACAGTCAGTCAGAAAGTCATTTTTTTTTTCCTGTTTTGTCTCCCTGTCCTACAGGTATATGTGGACGGCAACCATATCTATCCTGCCTACAGCAATGCTTACCTAATCCTCACTAGCACAGTTTTTGAGGTCACTCTGAAGATCCCAGAAATTGATACAAAAATTGTTTATAGAATTCACTCGTTTACAATCTATCTCCCTCATTCCCGCTTTGGTGGCAATACCGAGGGACTATGTGGTGAGTTACCAAAGCATACAGCCAATACTGCTGTTTTTATTTTTTAACTCTGTTCAGTTAAGAAAGAAGGCCATTTGTGGGATAAAAAAACAATAATTTCAGGTGGTTTATGTATATTTCTGAAGGAATTTTACATTCAACAATGTCAACACGGAAAGTAGCAAGCTATTACAGGGCTCTTTTTACATGTGAACTACTGTAACTTCTCATTGAACAGGAAACTGTGACAATGACCGGACCAATGACTGCTCTTCTTCAAACGGCATGACACACAGTTGCCCAGAGACTGCAGCCAACTGGACTGTCCAAGGTAGACCCTGTGTAGTCTCCACAACCCCCCCAGGGAGCACAACTGTATCAGGAGGGACAACTACAACATCCCTAACATCACAGCTCCCGTGTAAATTTACAGTCTGTGAACTCTTAACACACAGGTGAGGAATAAAGACAACCGCTTTGGTTTGAACTACTTGACTGTTCACTGTGTATAGAATAACTTGTTTACAAGCTCAAAAAAGAAAAAATTGTGTATGATCTAAAATAAGCCTTGATCCAAAGTGAGTCATGCTGTTCACTACGTACAGTTTTGGATAGACCTAAAAATTGTGTTCTTGGTATTCCATACATCTTGTGGGAGAGTTTAAGGAATATGCTCAGTTTTACAGTATGAAACCGGTAAGAAATTTCTGTCTTCATTTAATTCAATTCCCTTAAGATCTTGCCAACTGATCTCAAAAGCTGTTTTATTGCTTTTGTCATGTTTTATGACAAACTGCTCTGACTTGTGTGTTTCCTTCTAGTGCGTTTGAGCCTTGCCACGCAGTCATACCCCCACTCCCATTCGCTGCAGCCTGTGAGGCCGGCAACTGCGATGACAACATGAATGTGACTTTCCCTTGCTCATTCCTGGAGCAATATGCTGCAATGTGTGCTATCGCAGGAGTCTGTATTGACTGGAGGAATGCTACCAACGGGCGGTGTGGTGAGATTTATGCCCTGTTTTATCAAATATACAGTTGTTGTGTGCAGTGTCTAAAATTTGTGTTGAGATGTTTTTCTATTTTACAGAGTACAAGTGTCCAGACAACAAAGTGTACAAGGCCTGTGCTCCCAGTGTAGAACCCACATGCAATAACAGGTAAAATATTTGTTGAGTAAGCAGTTTGACCCTTTGTTATGTCAATCTAAATTTGTGTCTCAACATCGAGAAATCCCTTTATAAGGTCATATGCTTCAATTTCTGATTTCAATAAAGCAGTTGGGAAAATAAAGATTTTTGAGCTAAATCTTAATTTTATGTGTCCTAAAGAAACACAAACATCTGAATTTTGGAATAATCATGACATTATTATGACATTACCCCATAGCCCTTTTTTTAAGGGTGAGTTATCAGGAGGCTTATCAAAATTGTGTTGCTTTAAAAGGACACAAGCAAGGTATAACCCTATTACCTGGACAAACACTTTTCATTTAGGACGTTGTGTAAAACATAAATAAAAACAGAAACCAATGATCTGCAATTCCTTTCTGTCTATTTTCAACTGAATACACTACAAATACAAGACATTTAATGTTTAAACTGATAAACTTTACTGTTGCTTTGCACATATTCTCTCATTTTGAAAATCTCCAAGGCTATCTCCAAACCATATGGTGCAATTTTAATGGAGTTAGGGTAATCACGGCACCATTCTGATTGGAAAAATTCATGTCAAAATCTGAAGCCTCTCAGTTCCTCCCACACACTTCCAATTCACAAACCCTGATGTCCTATTATGAGTTTCATTTACCTCTCTCATTTGTGGGATGAATATCTCAAAGAACAGTGATGAATGGACTTGTACGTCAAAAGTTCTACAGTTCTACAATTCTTCATCCTAAGTGTAATGAGGATAAGACTTACACAGCACTGTTTTCAGACCACTGCTTAAAAAAATTTACCAACCACGACAATAACTACTAATTTAATTTCGGTCACTTATTTCATTAGATACAACAAGAAGTTCAACGCAGGAGATATGTCTCTAAGTATTCCTCAGGAGGGTTGCTTCTGTCCTGAAGGAACCACCTTATTCAACCAAGTCCATCAAAAATGTGTCCCCTCATGCGGTAAGCAGAAGAATAAACTTTCTTTTGATGGGTCATGAAATATTTCACACCAACACTGACACATTTGCAAACTAATGGTCTCTGTTTGATACTCAGATTGTGTTGGACCTGATGGAGGACCAAAATTGGTGAGAGTTCAGCCTCAAACATACAACACTGAATACACCATCTAAGAAGAGCTGTGTGTCTAACCTGGGTATTCTCTCTCTTATTCTTGCTCTCTCTCTCTCTCTCTCTCTCTCTAATTCTTATTCTTGTTCTCTGTCTCTCTCTGTCTCTCTCTCTCTTATTCTCTCTCTCTCTCTCTCTCTCTCTCTCTCTCTCTCTCTCTCTCTCTCTCTCTCTTTCTTTCTTTGCCAGCCTGGTGAGAAATGGATCTCCAACTGCCAGGACTGTGAATGTAACAATGACTCCATGAGTGTCCAGTGTGAACCAATTATCTGCTCAACACCCTTGGTTCCTGACTGCAGTGAGCCCGGACAGAAGCTGGTCACCAAGAAAGTTGACTGCTGCTCCAAACATTCATGTGGTAAGTGTGTAGTGTTGTAGAAACAGATCACTGACACCAAACCACAAGGTTAGAAATATGAGCACAAGAAACAGCACACTATGTGTCAAAACATTGTAAATGGTATCTAATGGTGCCAGAGACTAGAACTACAAACCTCTCCTGTAGTCCAAAATACCACAACAGAGACCCTGGACTGTGGATCAGCTGAAGTGGTCCATCAATCAAGACTGTGAAAGAAATTACCTCCAAAGCTTCAACAGTCAGTTTCCTCATTTACACAGTTTACCAACTTCATTAGAATAGGGGTTTGTACTCATGGCCTGACTATAACTATAAATACAAAACAATATTAAACATTACTTAACATTACTGCTGGCTGCTTCACTAAGTAAGTAAACCGTTTGTGTTTTCACCTCTCTTAAGTAGCCACAGTGGTTTTTGTTATATTTCTGTGATCATTTCGGTACGACACAGACTGGCCAGACTGGTTGTACATAACAGCACAATGATATACACGCACCATGTCCATCAAGTAATTTAAAGATAAAAGAGGGTAAATCTCCAACACAAATCATTCTGTCCTCCTCTTCACTACAGAATGCGACGTAGCCCTGTGTCCTGAAAAAATGACCTGTCCCCTGGGCTTCGAACTCAACATCACACAGGGCATCTGCTGTCAATCCTACGTGTGTGGTATGTGAATTTGCTCTGCCCCACAGCAGGTTGGGTGTTCATTGTGGTGATTCAGAAAGAAGGGAATCACCTTTGTGGTTCAAGTTAAAACTGTTAAGTTACCTTGTGAACCCTGTCCATCAAGACCTCATTGGACTGTGGCACCTCCTACGTCCTTTCTGTTCTTTCTCCATTTATACATAAGCAGTATTTTACGACGGAAAAAAAAGAAGGGGTTTTGTAGCAGGATGCAAATAATCAGCACAACGGACACAACAATCATAATGAATTACGATGAAGGAAACCTCAGTTTCTTTTGCTGAAGGTCTCTTTGCCTTTGAAAGTCAGATGGAAGTGCACGTTTTAATTCAGTCCATTTTGTAACCAGTAAAAACCTCCCCGTAGAGCTTTGAAGTTTTGATTGTCATATTTTGATATTTAGAAGTGATTTTTTTTTTCTCAGAAAATCATATTGACACAAAAATTTGGATACTGACCTGAATTATACTGTTTGTGTTTTTGCAGTTCCTAAAGGTGTTTGTGTCTATCAAGGCACTGAGTACATGGTAAGTGAACAGTTTGGAGTCTAGACATTAATTATGAAGTCTGAAAATGTTGAGGTGTGATATGATAGGGGATCAGTCTAAGAAATAAAACCAGTGTGCAAATTCACAGTTTAGTCATGAATGTGTCAACCCTTCTGAGACTATATCCCTAAGTTTCATGTGTTCTGTTTACCCTGTTGGGGTTCTGATTTTCACAACTTTTCTTTATCACATTGTGTACAATGGTAATGGTAACAGTTAATGCTAAATGTTCTTTGAACATTGACCCCATAACTTTAGGAATAATAGTAATACAGCGCTTACACTCAAAATTGCCCATGGTTACGATATAGGGGCCTTTTAAAAAATTAGTTAACTTAGCTGTTAAGGAGGACTGGCGAAGTATTCAGAGGGAATCAGGGTGCAATTAAAAGTAACATCGTTACTTTTCTAACTTCTTTTCTATGATAGCCAAAGTGTAACTGTGAAACTATTTTAGTTTTAATTTGCCCTTCTGAATTATAATGCACTCAGTAGAGATTATGTCAAAACAATGGTGAATAAGTAAGTGGAATTAAGCTTTTTTTTATTTACAGCTCAAAGTTTGAGCAGTTAAAATAAAAAGATATCAGTGTAGAAAAATTCAACTGATAAAAAATGCTTACTTTATACTGTTTCAGCCAAATTCAACAATCCCAGTACCTGAACATCCATCAGGATCAACAACAACAGAGCAACCAGCAGGAGCTACTACAGGTGGAGCTGGACAACAAAGTAGAGGAACTACATCAGAATCTGGAGAACAGGGTGGAGGAAAAACTACATCTGAATCTGGACAACAGGGTGGAGGAAAAACTACAGCAGAATCTGGACAACAGGGTGGAGGACGAACTACATCAGAATCTGGACAACAGGGTGGAGGAAAAACTACATCAGAATCTGGACAACAGGGTGGAGGAAAAACTACAGCAGAATCTGGACAACAGGGTGGAGGAAAAACTACAGCAGAATCTGGACAACAGGGTGGAGGAAAAACTACAGCAGAATCTGGACAACAGGGTGGAGGAAAAACTACATCTGAATCTGGACAACAGGGTGGAGGAAGAACTACAGCAGAATCTGGACAACAGGGTGGAGGAAAAACTACAGCAGAATCTGGAGAACAGGGTGGAGGAAAAACTACAGCAGAATCTGGAGAACAGGGTGGAGGAAAAACTACAGCAGAATCTGGAGAACAGGGTGGAGGAAAAACTACATCAGAATCTGGAGAACAGGGTGGAGGAAAAACTACAGCAGAATCTGGAGAACAGGGTGGAGGAAAAACTACAGCAGAATCTGGAGAACAGGGTGGAGGAAAAACTACATCAGAATCTGGAGAACAGGGTGGAGGAAAAACTACATCAGAATCTGGAGAACAGGGTGGAGGAAAAACTACAGCAGAATCTGGAGAACAGGGTGGAGGAAAAACTACAGCAGAATCTGGAGAACAGGGTGGAGGAAAAACTACAGCAGAATCTGGAGAACAGGGTGGAGGAAAAACTACATCTGAATCTGGAGAACAGGGTGGAGGAAAAACTACAGCAGAATCTGGACAACAGGGTGGAGGAAGAACTACAGCAGAATCTGGACAACAGGGTGGAGGAAGAACTACAGCAGAATCTGGACAACAGGGTGGAGGAAGAACTACAGCAGAATCTGGACAACAGGGTGGAGGAACAACTACAGCAGAATCTGGACAACAGGGTGGAGGAACAACTACAGCAGAATCTGGACAACAGGGTGGAGGAACAACTACAGCAGAATCTGGACAACAGGGTGGAGGAAAAACTACAGCAGAATCTGGACAACAGGGTGGAGGAAAAACTACAGCAGAATCTGGACAACAGGGTGGAGGAAAAACTACAGCAGAATCTGGACAACAGGGTGGAGGAAGAACTACAGCAGAATCTGGACAACAGGGTGGAGGAAAAACTACAGAAGGAGCTGGACAACAGGGTGGAACAACAACAGGACAGCCTTTTGTTCCTGGGCCCTGTCAGGAGTGCTATTGTGGACCCAGGATGGACCCAGTCACCAAGCTTCACATCATTGAATGCAAACCCATTGTTTGCAATAAAACCTGTCCAGAAGTAAGTCAAACAAATGCAAAAGCCAACCTCCCCCATTTTTTATTTTTAGTTTTTTCAGAAGCAATTCAAGATAGTGTTGACACTGATCATGTACATGAAACAAACAATTTTATCCAGCATTCAACATTGCCTCTCTTTTTTTTCTTAAGCCAGTCCTAACCTGAAGAATATATAGCCAAGCAAAAATTATTATGTGCCCGCCAAGCCAGCCTTGCGAGCAAGGTATGCACATATTGTTATCAACCGGGCAGGCTCAGTAACGGCCCCAAAATGCAAAGCAGCACAACCCGGTATAGTGCATTCAGACATGACATGGCGACGCTAGACGCCAAAAAGGAGCGAAAATTTCGCCATGTAAGCAGATGGGAGAGGGCGGGGAAAAAAAAAACAATTCTTTGCATGACTTTGACGCCTTGCCCTGTCGCCATACTTTGATGTAGAAGTGAAAATTGTAACACCCGACCTGTGATTTCAAAAGTGTAGACAGCTCGTCCATATCTGATACGGTTTGGCCACAGTAACTGTTCAAGCAAGGTGTGCAAACGAGGATTTTCCATTTTTAGAGTGATGACTCATTATTTTATAGTGAAGAGAAGTTAACGTGTAATCCCAATTTTTAATTTATAAATCACTGCCACGACCACAATTTTCGTTCGACACACACAAATTGTACATCAAAAAGTAGCAAATCTATCAGACGGACAGAAAATGTGGACCTTGAAGCTGCGAGATGCTCAGTTTTCAAGCTACAAGGTTTTGTTTGGGAGGAGGTACCTGTTTCACCTCCATCCATTCAAAAAGAACACAAATGCTCCACATCCAACTGTTGCTCATTTTCTCTGAACAACTCATGCTCCTGCCTAACCATATAGTGTAGCAACTTGTCCTTCTGATATGTTGTAGCTGTATTCAAGCAACTTGTCCCTCTGATATGTCGTAGCTGTATTCCAGCAGTCGCTCATAGTCCAAAGTTTATTCCGATACAACATGTAGTTTGTCAGCAACAAGCCTTTTGTGGGCACTAGTGAGATATCAAGATTCCTATTCAAAGTGAATGGAGCTGCTGAAAACATGGGGCAGTCACCATATTTGGAGCTTGATTGTGATGTCATACTTTGAGGTAGAAATGTGATTTGAACTCTGACCTTTAGATGAGACCCGTACCCTTCAACCTGTGAAAACCGCATTTCAATATCTCTTACGGTTTTCCTACAAAGTGAGTTTGTTTGGGCTAGTCCTGTCCTAAGCAGGCAGAGGCTCAGTGAGGCTAAGTCTGTGTCACAGGTGAGCTGCAGGTGCACTGTGACCATGGAGACAATTCCCACTCAGAGCACAGGGCCTGCCCACCTGGTCTTGATTGACAGCTGTCTTCCAGACACCACAACATAGAGACAGCCGGATTGCCTTGAGTTTCAAGTCAGATTCATGACAAAGGCCCTTAATCACCAATGCTTTGACATATCAGCACCATATTTGACACTTCCCCTTGTGACCCCACACTATGTCCCATTGGCTGCCATCTTGGATGACCCGACCATCCCCAAATAAGAAATTAAGATGAAGATTAAGACTAAGAAGAACTTTATTTATCGCGGAAGGGAAATTCAATTGTCTGTTGTCTCACGTAATATGTCTCTAAAAGCTATCTACTATTTAAACAAGGGTTATTAAGTCTGATGGCTGTTGGTACAAAAGATCTTCTGAATCTTTCTGTCCTGCAGTGTAGAGAGAGGAACTGTCCACAACCATTAGCCCTTTGATTCATCAGGGTGTTGTGAAGTGGGTGATCGCTGTTCTTTATAATAGACTCCACCTTCCTCAGTGTAGATCTCGCCACCACATCCTCCACTGAGCCCAGCTTGAGTCCAAAAACAGAGCCAGCCTTTTTCACCAGTTTGTTAAGACGTCTTGCATCTTTGTGTTTGATGCTTCCTCCCCAGCAGACTGCAGCGTAGAACAGAACACTGTAGACACCACAGGCTGATAAAACATCTGCAGCATCTTACTACAGATGTCTATTGATCGGAGTCTTCTCAGGCAAAAGAGGCGGCTCTGCCCCTTTCCATAGATGAAGTCTATATTCTTAAACCAGTCCAACTTATTATCCAGATGTACACTAGGGTATTTATATGATGTCACCACTTCGATGTCCACTCCACAGATGTTCACTGGCTGAAGAGGGGGTTTGGAGTCTATGACCATCTCCTTTGTCTTTGAGGTGTTGAAGATGAGGCACTTTTTGTGACTCCAGTCACTGAAGGCTCTTATTAGATCTCTGTATTCAGCTTCTTGTTCATTTCTGATACATGCCACAATAGCAGTGTCATCTGAGTATTTCTGGATGTGGCAGGACTCAGTGCTGTATTTGAAGTCTGACGTATACAGTGTGAACCGGAATGGTGCCAGCACTGTCCCTTGTGGAGCCCCTGTACTGTTCATTAATGTCCCAGAAACAGTTTCCCAGCCTGACAAACTGTGGCCTTCCTGTCAGGTAATCTGTGATCCAGGAAACACAGGAAGGGTCCACTCCCATCTCTGTGAGCTTGTCTTTGAGTATGGTGGGTTTGATGGTGTTGAATGCACTTGAAAAGAACATGATCCTCACATAAACCCCAGGTTCCTCCAGATGAGACAGGGCACGGTGAAGCATGTAGAGGACAGCATCGTCCACTCCAATATGTTCTTTGTATACAAACTGCAGGGAATCCAGTTTGTCTCAGACCTCAGACCTCAGAGGGTGTAGAATCAGCTGCTGCAGGGTTTTCATGATGTGTGAAGTGAGGGCCACTGGTCTGTAGTCATTGAGTTCAGCAGGACATTTTGTTTTTGGTACTGGCACAATGCAGGATGTTTTCCACAGAGCAGGTACCTGCCACAGCTGTAGACTCAGGTTGAAGATCCTGCGGAGAGGTTGACACAGTTCTGCAGCACAGTCTCTAAGCAGCCTTAGACACACACCATCTGGACCAGCTGCCTTCCCAGGACAAAGTCTTCCAAGCCCCATCCTCACCCGTGTTTCGGTGACAGACAAAGACTGGTGTTCTAGGAGGGAGGCAGTTGAAGTGGTTGAGACATTTGAACAAGATGGAGGAGGAACATGAGAAGTTGAAGTGGAGATTTGTTGAGGAGAGGAAGGTGGAGTTGCAGTGGAAGTGGGTGTGACAGCAGAATCAAATCTGTTAAACAGGTTGAGTTCATCAGCTCTTTCCAGATCACCCACCACTGGCTGTCTTTTCTTTTGACTGCTGTGTCCAGAGATGGTACTGATTCCTCTCCACACTTCATGGATGTTGCTGTGTTGAAGATTATTCTCTATCTTCTTTTTGTACTCCAGCTTTGCCATCTTCAGTCTCCTCTTCAACTCTTGTTGCACTTGTTTGAGTCATTCTTTGTCGTCATCTTTAAAAGCTTTCTTTTTCTGGTCAAGGATTGTTTTTATGTCACTTGTCATCCAGGGTTTGTTGTTGGGGAAACAGCGAACAGTCTTTGTAGCTATAACTGTGTCTCTACAGAAGTTGACATAATCAGTAAAGCAGTCAACCTGTTTATCAATGTTCATACTATCCACATCTGTTTCCAGCAGCACATTCCAGTCTGTTGATTTAAAACAGTCCCTAAGAGCTTCACTGGTTTGAGGTGTCCATCTTCTAATTTTGACTTTGGTCACAGGCTGCCTCAGCACACAAGATCTGTAACAGGTTTGCAGATAGACCAAGTTATGATCTGACTTGCCCAGTGGTGGTAAGGCAGTGGCTCTGTAGGCTTCTTTGACGTTGGCATACAGCAGATCCAGGGTTTTGTTTTCTCTGGTAGGACAGTTCACAAACTGTGTGAATCCAGTCAGGTGAGAGGAGAGGGTGACATGGTTTAAGTCTCCCGATATTATTATTAATGCCTCTGGGTGTTGAGTCTTTAGCCTGGCAACACTATTTTGCAAAACATCCCACAGAATTTCTTCAGTTCATTTGGGTGGAATGTAAACAACTACTGTTATGATATGACTAAAGTCTCTTGGAACATAATATGGCTGAAGAGCAACTGCCAACAGTTCAATATCTGGACAACACAACTTCTCCTTGACAGTTATGTGTGAAGGGTTACACCATCTCTGGTTGACAAATAAAGCCAGACAGCTCTACACAGTCCAGTTGCCTGTTTTAAGTCTTCAAGATAATAAAGCCATACCTCCTCCTTTCTTCTTGCTACTAACATGAGCATCTCTGTCTGACCTTATGAGAGTGAAGCCAGGTAGATCCACACTGGAGTCTGAGTTGGTTTAATTCAACCAGGTTTCAGTGAAACACAGGAAACTGCACTCACGGTATGCTTTCTCAGTCTTCACCAATATCTCCAGTTCATTGCGTTTGTTGGGCAGAGAGTTGACGTTTCCCATGATGACTGATGGAAGAAAGGGTTTATATTGCCACCTCCTAGCATTCAGCTTTGCCTTCACCTTTGCATCAGCACAACAACCACGATAAAACCTCATGATGTCCTCTGGAATTGTATGTTGTTGTCCAGATTTGCTTTTCCTCAATGAAAGGAGCTCTTCTCTTGAGTAAACTCTTCGTCCAACAAAACTATGAAAAAAAATCTGGCTAAAATTACAGATAATACTGAGAGACCAGACTTGCAGCAACCTCTCAGTTCAAGCGCATCATTTGAATATGATATGATTTATAGCCCTTAACACATTAATGCCCTCGTGTATCTCCACCCAAAACATGGCCTAAATGTGAGTACATCAGTGGCAAGCAGCAGCAAATGGGCAAGCAGGCACAAATCAAAATTTCCATGGAATTTTCTAGTTTCTATTGTTATTTCATTATGAAATGTGCTTGTTGTCAACTGTTGTCAAAGATAAGAGTATCTTTGCAGATAAATGAAAATGCTGTGTCCATCTGTGTGCTCTGAGGTACATCAGTGTAATTTGATTAAGTTAATCTCTCAACCATAGACTGTATAAAGAATGGACAGAGTCTGCCTCCTTGCTAGCCACTCCGAGAACAGCACCCTCTGTTGACGGGCTGCAGTATAGGTCATAAATCCCACCTCCGCCAGCAAAGCTTATGGGGCTGTAGACAAACTTTATAAATTTATTACATAGAACATGAATTTTTCTATATACAGTATATACAATCTATGCTCTCAATAGACAAGCACGACCAGACAGTAAAATGCAGTTTTCCAACTGGAAAACCATAGGCAATAAGTATTTAAATCAAGTTTAGCGTTGGTTCAAGCTTAGGTGACAGTAAATTAGCTAAACCTTACCATAGGCTGCATAATAACAGAAGAATTATCATCCAGTTATTCCTAAAGCACTTTTGAAGCTGAACAGCGGCTGTCCCCCATATTGGTAATGTTTATCTATGTGCCTACCTGTCAATCAAATCAGATGTGCCTCTTAATTGCCAAACTTGTAACAATAATTAATTCAGCTCAAGCTCAATATATATATATATATATATATATATATATATATATATATATATATACTACAGGCCAAAAGTTTGGAAGCAAGGCCATCACAGGCCAAACAGTTGGGAGTAACTTCGAGTTTTTGCTCGCAATGCTTTTTTCAGTCATGTCATTGCTGTTCCTGATGGCCTATTTTGTACTAAGGGATAAGTGTTCCTTACTCATGCCAAGAACTAGAGTTGAGGGCAATGAGTGCTCAGTGAATTTTTAGTTTATAATTCTCTATTTATTCAACACCTCCATTTTGGACCTGTTTAGACCTTGTTTGCTTCTGTGTATGACTTTAGTGGCATGGTTCTCCATTTAAGCTGCATAGCCTCCTCTCCTCTGCTGGTGCTTTCATGTAAGCAGATGGAGGCCTGGGAGATTTGCCTGTGTGGCTGTTTATCTGCTTTTTCTGCTGGTCTCCATACTGCCAAACAAATGTAAGTAATTTATTCTTGGGGGGGGGGGGGGGGGAGGTCCTAACTGAACTAGCTTATTTTGCCCCAATCTTTGACTGTGTTCTTTAGCACATGTGTAATGCACAGTTAACGGCCTGTATTTGTGATCATGGACCCTCAGCGATACGTGTAGGTGGATTTGATAGTGATCATTCATTTTACTTGAGTTAAATTTAAAGACGTTGGTGTACATTTTTCATGTTTACAATGGTACAGTAGAAATTGCAGATGATGCTTCGTGTAGGTGTCAAGGCAAAAGCTTTTGGTTTTAATTGTGCAAGTACATTTGCTGATCCAGCACAGTTCAAGGTTAGATCAATTTGCAAGTAAGGGGGATGTTTTTAGGTGTTCAGTTTAATGTTAACAACACAGATTCCACTTATTTGTTAGGCTAATCTAGAGATAGTGGGTAACTACTTTTTAAACACACTGAATATGAATAAAAGGGCGTGATTTTTTTTTTCTAGTCCACCTAATTCATTAAGCAGCCATTCCAGAGGACAATATCAAAGTAAATGCCACTATGTTATACATTTAGGTGCAAGATGGATCCTAAATATACTCCTGTTAGCAGTGAGGGCGATAATATAAATACCATGAACCTGGTTATAGGCATGTCACTGAAAGAAACCTGTAAAAAGAAAACACATCTGATAACTGACACACCAAAATTTCTGACACTAGTTTGCAGAGCAATAAAATGGACAGAGCACATCAAAAAATGAAGCCTCTGAGTCTAGTTTTTACTTAGGTGATTATTGTAGACTGTGTGAACCAAGACTTGTGCCATAGTAACCCTGATATTATATTTGGTTATCTATTTTAGTGCCCTTTGTTCTGGGTCCATGTATTATCCTTCCATTCAATTATTCCATTCAATCTAGTAAACGAAAAACGAAAAAACAAGTCAATATTTTATTTATTTGTTTTTCTGTATAACCAAAAAATAAAAAATTAGTCTTTGTTTTCGTATTTTCAGCTCAAACCAGAATATATAATAGAGAAGGAAACGGAAATGAAATAATAAATCTTATTTACAATTATTTATTTTCAGTGCGCCTGTTTTGAGCATACATGCATGGAGGCTACACTGGCTTTCCCATGATCCTCAGAGACAGTTACCATGGCTAAAGATGCGACAGAGCGGTTTGAGCGCCAAAATCTTACGTTGTAACAGAGCTCTGGTTGTAATTTTTTCAACAGTCATATCTTCCTCCTTCAGCGTGACCCTCCTGGCAGCTTTGAATAATACGTAGGATGCGTCCATCTCCATGACAGCAGGGTAGCCTTTCTCAACTGCTCTGGCCTGGAGTTTTTGGTCCGCGTTGTTGGCTGCTTTGTTGCACAATGCGCATGTGCAAACAGTAGAAAGGCACTGTGGGAAATGGGGGACATCAATAACCGGAAAACAAAAGTAGATTTTTTTATTTTGTTTTCGTTTCCATCTCTATTATATATTCTGTTTTGAACTGAAAATAAGAGAAAAAAAAAACACTAATCAATGATTTTTGGTTATACAGAAAAACAAATAAACAAAATATTGACTCAGATTTTCATTTTTCGTTTTCTAGATTGAATGGAATAATTGAATGGACAGATAATACACAAAACGTTTTAATTTGAATTTTGTACATCACCCAAATGTGACTGTTGTCGATAGACTCCAGATTTTGAATATGATTCTTTAGGTTTCAGCCATATTTCACAAATACATGAAGTTGAATTTGTTTTAAAGCTTTTAATTTTAACCATAACATGCCATACCATTTTCAAAAATATGTCTGACACCACAGTTCCTTGAAAAAAACACATTTTATTGCTGACTGCTTCAGGATAAAAGATCACTGGCACAAAAGGCTTAAGACTGTTTTCAAAGTTCCTGTATTTGAAAGTTAAGGGCGGGATGTCATCAAATAGGATAAATTGTCAGAAATCAAGACAGCTGTTCTCCTGTTTCCTTTTCCTTACTCCTTCACTCTTGTCTTTCAGGGTTTTGAATACGAGGATGTACCTGATAAGTGTTGTGGAAAGTGTGTCCAGAAGAGCTGCTTCCTCATTGCACCTGACAACAAAACACATATCATTGAGGTCAGTAATGCTGTTCTAAGCTTCAACACTCATTCTTTTGGAAAGCCACTGATCAGTTTTAGTAGTCTATTTAAATTAAAGGCTAAAATTTAAGACTTGCTTTTTTCCCCAAATGTTAGTTTGGAATTGCTTGAATACGGCAAATTTAAAAAAAAAAAGTGTCTGCCAAAAGCAAACTAAATCATCTTTGTCTCATTTGATTGTTTTAGGATTGGGTTATTTTCCTTTGGTGCAAATGAGGTTAAATTAAATCCAAGTCAGGATGGCATCTGAGCTAATAAAGTTTTTGTACTTAGCTTTTGCTTTCTGTTATTTTACAGGTCAATGAAACATTTACTCTTCCTGGTGAAAAGTGTGTGGAGTATGCCTGTGCCAATATCAATGGACAGCTCATCACTCAGGAGACCAAAACTGTTTGTCCTAAATTTGACCCCCTGGATTGTGAACCTGTGAGTAAATCAGACATCTGCATTTTATACACCTGACCTGTCTCAACACACCGCCCATATCTTACACATGTGTCTTCCTCCTCCAGGGTACAGAGACAACTGACTCTAGTGGATGCTGCAAAACCTGTAAGTTAGTAGAGGATTGTGCTGTGTGTCATTACCGGACCGTCTTTGAACCACTGACAAGAACAAATGTTCTGTTCTACAGGCAAGCTGCGCAGTGTGTGTGAGGTCCTCCATAAGCAACAAGTCATCAAAGTGAATGACTGCGTGAGCAAGAAGCCGGTCAACATGACGTACTGTGCTGGTCACTGTGGAAGTAGATCCATGTAAGTGTTTTAACAACCAGATATGAAGTCAATTTTGACCACTCAAAGATGCACTTTTAAATCCAGGATCATCTTTTTAAGTGTTGAAGTGAAGCTTCTGTAACAGCTTTATGTGCATTATTGTGCATTACACAAATACAGTGTTGGATGTGACCCAATTGGCAGACTGATACTTCTCCAAATATCATGCAACCTCTTATACAGCAGCCTCATCCTTTGTGTCAGTACAACTTCTAGTGAACACGACTTAAATAGATTTCTATTTTCAGTGACCCCTGAAAGGCATTTTTTTTATCAGTGCATGTTAAGGACTGTATGTCAGACTGTCCTGGGTAGCTTAGATTATCCAAAATTGATACTACAAAATTGAACCATCTGAACTAAATGAAATGAATGTTTAAAAGCTGGCTTGGGATCAACAGTTTACTCAGCAAGTTATTATTGATTTTGGTTCTTGATCAACACTTGCACTCCAATCTTCCCAAGAAGATTGAAAATGAAAAAAAATAAATAAATAGATGAATGAAGAGAGGTATCAACCTGCTATTTCAAGAAACAGTGTAGTGATTTACAGCAAATATTCATGGTCAATGTTGCAGTATGACTCATTAGCTTTGCTGAGGCCACAAAGCTGTAGAACTTCATGGGTATTAGACAATAAAGATTCAACACTACAGACGAAAATGTGATGTTTACTGCCGTGATTGGTGGTAAAACTGTTATTGGTGTGTGTTTGCAGGTATTCAGCTGCTGCTAACGGGATGATTCACGAGTGCCAGTGTTGCCAAGAAGCCACGACCAGTGAGAGCAAGGTGGAGCTTGACTGTGCAGATGACACCAAGGTTTATCACACCTACACCATAGTGGAGAGCTGTCACTGCCTCAGAGCAGAGTGTGTGGGAGGAACAACATATGTGCCGATAAAGCGCCGCAGAAGACGTTGATCACCCAATCACAGGTCAACACAGGACTAGACCTTATAAGACACAGCCCAAGACTAAACCTTAGACCTTTTTGTTCATTTTCTGCCTTTAATTTTTGGTGTCAAACTGGGTTCTTTTTCAGCATCATAACATAACACTGTGATGTAAACTTTCTTCTCTTCACCCATTAAAATAAGGTATCTGCAAGATAAACAGCTGTGTGGACATATTGTTTGGTCAAGTATGTATTGTTGCACATATTGAGTTGTGACAGTCTAATGTTATAGTAGCCAGAACATAAGTTGCATTTAATGTTGAGTTTGGTGTTTGTGTGATGTTGTGCATTGATTCACAATAAGTTAACAAAGCCATTTTTTGAGATGACATCTTCAGTCTGGTTTAAAGTGAACTTTGGTGTTTATTTGACCCCATATGTTTGTGTGTATTTGACTGATGGGGCAAACAGTTTATGAAATTGGTCCAGTTGTAAAACGAACTTAAAGGTAGTTTGACTGGGCAATTGAGCATGGCCAAACTGAGTCCACTACTCCACTACAGGCTCACATTGGTATTACATATCCTAAAACTAGAATGGCAAGGTCCCTTGCCTTCCACTTGACCCAGTCTGTGACTCTCACAGTGTCACTTATTCACGTCTTCCTGCAGCAAGTAAGATCTTGCAAGATGTCTTAACACCTCTCCACCAATGAGATTTGGTTGTACACAGACCATGGGCCTTATTTATAAATGCTGGGTACGTACAAAAGAAACACTACTTGCCACTTGTCAGCAATGTTTGGGATTTATAAAAAACAAACTTGACAATGTGCTCACTGTCACGACACTCTACCGTATGCACAAAATCTGGAGAAATGGGAAATTGCGACCCCACCAGTAGAAGGACAAAGGTAAAGTCAGCTATGTGAAATTGTATGTTTATTTATGTTTCATAATCAAATACTACACATTTTACAAAACATATCATAAATCAAGGATATATTTCCAAACACGAAGAAAGATGAAAAATGTATATTGATGCCCCAAGCAGACTGCGAGCAAACCTATGTGTGCTTCCACGAATACGTAGCCTGTGTTATTGAATCAGTTAAAGATGGGGTAGGTAGGATTCTGTTAAAGAAGCATCTTTTTTTGTGGTGTATATACAAAAAAGCTTTTAATATCACTCAATAGCTATTAGTTATTGATTACATTTGGTAATATCATGATATCGCTGTGTTTTGTTATGTCTGTGTAGTCAACATTTTACATTTTTAGAGCAGCCCACTCTTTCTGACTGTAAACAAAGCCATTATCCCCCTCCCCCAACCTGATTGGTTGTGAGGTGGACGCTGCTCCCTTATGTTGTGAGGCACGCTCCATGCCCTCCAATAATGTGCACGCTCCCAAACAAAGTTAGTGTGCAACAACATCGGACAGTAGAAACCAACCAGAAAGTACAGGAAACACAAGCAATGAAACAAAGTAAATACAGGAGACTGGTGGAATAACAGGCACTTAAAATGGACGTAGGCTGGACAAGAGCTAAAAAGCCGGGTCAACATCAGCATAAACGATGGGGGACACTTCGGGATCTTACGGACCCTGTAACCTCTCTGCTTGTCCTGCGTGAAGCTGGACCCCCACCCCACGCAAAATTTCGAAAAATATTCTAATTCGTTTGTGCTTTGTTTGTGTGTGTGTTTTTGTTTTTGTGGCGTTACATTTTTTGTTTGTGCTGCTTTGGTTTTAAAGTTACAGTATTACACGCTTTTTTTTTCAGCGATGACTTCACCCAGCCTCCCATTTGCTCCAAATGGACCCGAAATGGTGCCAATCATTTGTGCCGCTGTTGCTGAGAAGTATGCAATTCTCAGAAACGCGCACCACTTTAATAGAGTGGTCCAAGGAAATGTACAGTTTAAAACCCATACAGTTCTTACTTGTGGGGCTAAACAATGATCAGTAATGATCCGAAAATGAGGTATATATCTTTTGTGTCATTTATGTTGAATAGATGTTGAGATCAGACGTTTTATCAGCCCAAATGTTTCACTGGAGTGACTTTATTTCGATGATTGAAACACAAACCCCATAATGATGAATTATAATTATTATGATGACAAATTGAAATGTGCTTCTCAGGTGTTCTGTTGATCGAGCCCACAGATTTTAGCGTATATCATCACCGATAAGTAAACAAGCAACTAGAATCAAAGAGTTTCTTTAAGTTATAGTGTAGTCGGCAGATGCTTAATACTAACCTTATATCAGCTGTTTTTCTGTTTGCTGAAATATGCATCCACCCGTTAATAAGCTGTTGAGACAACAATAAGACACCAATATTACACCAGGAAAGTCCACCCATTCTTTGGGAAAGTCCCAAAGAATCAATCTTTATGGGTGGATGCATTTCTCTGCAATACTGATGCCTGTAATGTCTGTAAGTATTTGTTATTAGATTAAGTATAAGTGAAGCTGCAAACTTTTTTGTTTTGTTTTAACAATAACAAATTGTAAAAAAAAAAAAAAAAAAAAAAGCTACGATATGCCTTGAACTTATTCAGTCCACAAATATTGGTATTTAAGTCCTCATATGTTTCACATGCTCTCCCGTATGAGGATCTTTGAACATCTATGTGCAATGCAGCACTATTTGTCTGAAGCTGCCCTGAACGCATCACTCTGAGATGGTACAAGACTATCAACGTAGATATTATATCTCACGTTTGTTTCCCTTTCATTGAAGTGTTCATTTTGCAACAAACACTGCTTAAATACAGTTTACAGCTTAAACCTACCGAAATCATCCCAAATTGTAAAGTAAAAGTATCAATCCAGTGTCTGTGAGTCTCAGCAGAAACACAGAACAATCTTTGGTTGTCTGGAAACCTGGAAACTTTGGAAAATATCGTGATCCGATTCATGAACGTGGATCATGCAAACTACAGGAGATTCCCGGAAGAAATGACAATACGGGAGGTGGGCGAGTCCCAGGAAAAATAGGAGTGTTGGCAGGTATAAGTCGTGTTTTCACTATTGTACAGCGTCTCATCAGTTCTGCTCAGAGCCCGACTTAAGTGTGACAAAAAACAAATCAGTAGCCGCTAACATTAGCTACCGTTGTTATTTATAATTTTATAGCTATGCTTTGTGACACATCATGCTATCTGGACAAACATCTACCCATCCCGTGGCATGTAGCCTTCCAAATTTAAGTCGCCAAGGGAGTATTTTGCTTGCTGGAGCAAAGAGGGAGGGGAGAGGAGGAAAACTGGTTGGGAGGGGTTGTGTTTACATTTAAGACTTCCCAAAAACTGGCACTTCCCCAGATCCTGCCTACCCCACCTTTTAACCTATGATTAATCATTGTGAAACAAACCCTACAGGTTATTATGAAATCCATTCACATAAACAATTAGGCAGACAGTACCAGTTTTCCTAAAATGGGCCATAGAAATAAAGTTTTATATTAATAATTGGAGCCTTATCAAAATGATGTGATTGTTGCACAAAACTGCTGATCAATTAGGCTACAACACCTGTAGCTGTTCAGGAAATGAAATAAAGGTTTTATATTGAAAGGCACACACTCACATTGTGTAAAGATGCACAATGGCGTATCAGGCAACTCAGGGTGCTGATCTTTAGAGACCTGCAAGACCTATTGGCTCACAATGATGAGCGGTTCCAGCTGTTTTAACCTTAGCAGCAGTGCAACCTTCTGAGGCAGTGTTATTGACAACATCAGCACCATGCTTCCACTCATTTGGAAATCAAATTCATATAATGACAGAAAGCTGAGCCTGGTTGTCCATAGTATATAAAGTCTATGGTTTGAACATTAAATATCCTGTCTTTGTGGTGTATTTAGTCTAATATAAGTGGGAAAGGATTTAAAGATCATTGTATAATGCTAATGTAAGAATTCAACATTGGCTACATAACTGCAAATTTAATATGAAGTAAAAACAAAAATGTGCCTCTGTGCAACAGCTTTACAGCAAACTTTAACAAAAAAACAAAATTACAATCACAATGGGACAACTCTTTGCTTCAACAAAAATGTAAATGAAAAATGTAAACGATCTCTGATCAAAGACTGGATTTAGTCAAAGACACATTTTAGTCTTTAGTTTAACATAGTTTTAGTTGAAATGTAGTCAGTTTGTAGTCTTTATCTCATTTTTCGTATAATTTTAATCAGAAGTAATTTGACAGGTGCTTTATAGCCTACTGAACTAGATTTTACAGAAGGATATTTGTCATGGTTATAAAAATTCAATATTAGTCATGCCTTTAACTTTTTGTTTACTCATTAAAACTAAGAATGTAGTCTACCACATTGCTGTTGTAGTATAATAAAATGTTGAAAGCCTATCAGAAAAAGTCAAAGTTCTCGAGAGGCATAAAACTTGGATTAGCACGCACCACTAGCATCGTAGCTGTCTCGGTGGCGGTCAGCAACCTTATTAAACTCAAATCAATCATATCTTCAGAATTCTGACTTTAATCTCATAATAATAATAATAAAACAAACATTATATCAGATTTTTTTTCAGTGGCTCTAATCCTCTTCCATACCAAACAGTTGTGATGACGCAAGCAAAAACTTATAAGAGCCAACATGTCTGCCATGTGGACATATTTAAATGTATGTGAGAACTACAGATAGTGATTAGCAAAGCCTGTAATGCTGAAATTTTAATAAGGCGTGCATCTGCAAAGAGTTCCTCATGTCGGGTTTAATGTATTACCTGAATTCCAAACATCCTGATCACCATTCTGAGTGTCAGAAGAACGGGGCACAGAGCAGGACAATCCCTCCGAGCGAGCCCACTGTGGTGGATGTCGTAGCCAAATACACAAGCGGACGGTGGGGAAAGTTAAACTTCTTATCTTCTCATCTTTCCAGAGAAGATGGCCTTTAACTTGAAATGACATCCAGCAGTCAAATTGGTGCTTGGCTGATCATAAATGTCGCCACCCAACTAACACTAGGGGCTCTATTTTTGTGCCTCGCCGGTGGCGTGGCATAGGCGTGGCGTAAATCAGGTCCGCCACGCCAACAAGGTGTGCCCAAGCACATTTTGGTATTTTGGTGAGTGGCGCAGCCCGGCCCAAGTATCCCCCCTCCCTAACTCAGCTCCTCCCAGCGGCTAAGTCGTAGAGAGGGAGGAGAGAGGAATGGACTGGGTTTAACACAACCAAGACCTGTTTTCGCCAATCATAACAGCTCCTCTCCTCACCTTTAAATCGAGGCGTATTACAATTTTCGTGCAGTAGTCGAAGAGATCAAGAGATGTCTGAAGGCAGTAATGCCACACGATGGCAACAGAAGGCAGCTCCTCAACAAGTGCCACTGTGAGCGCTTCAGAGGGCGTCCTTCACACTTTCTCAAATAAGCATAGAGGGATTTGGTTTGTGTAAGGTTGTACCCACAGTAAGACATCATATCATCGGATATACAGGTAATTTTGAATGAAAGTTTATTTTATTTTTTTGTTCAAATTGTCCAAGTCAATAATTCATCTGATCACTAAAATAAATTATCTGGTCAACCCGCAGCAGCAGGACAGGGAGAGGACACGTGAGAGGGTTGTGCGCACAGATAACAACATAAATTTGAATAATGGCATTAAAATCGGAACCACCTGTGCATTAAGGACGCTTCGCGCTCCGTGGCCTGGCTCTCTCTTTCATTGATGTTGGCATATAGGATGATTTTAGCTCACACAACTGAATATTTTAATATTCGTATGTAAGCCTAACTCCGGATTGAATATTCACAGAACTTTAAGGATGTAGGACATTAGATAATTGGGTTATTTGAATGAAAGTTTCTTTTACTTTTTTTGTTCAAATTTTTGAAGTAAATAATCCATCTGATCACTTAAAGGGGCCATGGCATGAAAAACTGACTTTGTTAACGGGAGGGGGGTGCATATCAGGGATAGAAAACGGCTACAATCCCCCCAAGTTCTAAAAAATTCCATCCAGTCGTTTTTTAGTTATCTCCGTATTTAGGAACTGTGTGCTCAGAGCCGGCCGTTCTGAAAACTCCGCTGACATGACGTCATGGCAGTGCTGGCGGGTTGAAAGTATGATCTGAAAAAGAGGCAGCGTTTGCTCTGTTGTTGGCTGCACAAACAAGCACAAAACTGTTTTGAAAACTCCTTCGTCTGAGGATTTGAGGACTCAATGGATGGATTTTATTTATAATGGGAATGTACCCGCGGCACTTCCAACATATCTGTACGTATGTGCGCACCATTTCACTTCAGACTGTTTTATCAATGAGGGACAGTTCAACGCTGGATTTGCTAGATGTCTGAAGATAAAGAATGGATCCGTACCAACTATCCGTGATCCTACTACAAACGTGGCATCTGTAAGTGTGAACGTTTTATTTTGACTGACTGTTTAGCCTAAATTCCCCCCGGTGCCTCAGCACGGCCATCACGCTTTGATAAACACACCGGATCCGCGCTGGTTTACCGGATCCTCCCGTATTTTAGCCGCTCGCTTCTTCCCCGACAACTCCGCCGGCGGGGGACAAAATCCCCCTCTGAAGCAGCATGTAGCTTTAGCATTTACCCGTGCAGCGACGCGCCTCTTTTGGCTCAAATAAGGGACGTTCCGGCTAATGCTGGACGGTCGGCCATCCTATTAACCAGGCTTCAGAGAAGTTTTAGAGCACCAAAATCTTACATTGTAGCAGAGCTCTGGTTGTAATTTTTTCTACATTCATATCTTCCTCCTTAAGCGTGACCCTCCTGGCGGCTTTGAATAATACATTGGATGTGTTGACTAGGTCGCTTCAAGTCGCGTTTGGTCTGAACGCGGCTAAGAGTTTCTTCCGGAGCCTCTCCCTCTGGGTCAGACTCTGGCTCAAACTGGTAGGGTTGTACGAGCGATCTTCTTGCAGCCATGACCGAGCCAGTGGAAACATTAGCACATGGCTATCGGAGCACAGCCACAGCTCCTTCCAGAGAGATGGGTGTAAAGTGGACGTGGCTTAGCTGCAGCTCATTTCATTAAAGAGACATGGCCCAAAACGGAGGATTTTGAGCGGAGCTGTTTTTAGCTGATAAAAAGAGCACTAAAATAATTGATCCAAATCGAATTTTGACCGAAGGACGTCACAGACATGCTTTTAACACAACGGGGGACTATTTTAAGTTGTGTGAAATTGGCATGCCATGGGACATTTAACTAAATCACCTGTTCAGCCTTGCTGCCGCAGCATCAGGAACGGGGAGAGGACACAATTGATTGATTGATTGATTGATTGATTGATTGATTCGGTCAGGTTGTGTGTCCAAACGCATGCCAAATGCGCTCATCAGATCAGCTATAGATCAGAACATATCCATCGATCTGAATGTATTTGCTGACTGAGAATATTGGTTGTTGTTAATTATTTATTGCACTGAAATGTGCCTGACACTGTGGAAACCTGCATGTAAGGCATCGGTGACGTATACACAGTATGCTGCCGGTCTACCAAAATACCACTAGACCAGCTGTGCTCCGCCTGCACTGAAAGCTGACCAGGTTTGAATCAGCGAGCTTTCAGCACACTTTCCACGCCGTCAGCGAGCACGAAAATGCCACTGCGTCAGCTGATTCTGTCAACACCTCCCCCTGTTGCGCCACCACGCTTAGCTTGGCGGGCCTTGGTGCACCTCAGTCTACGAAAATACCAAACTGGCTGTGCGCTGGGCTCCCCCAGACGAAAATACCACTTAGCCGGGCACGAAAATAGGAGTTCCTCAACTTTCCAAAGAAAGCCATGCCCCACACAGGGATATTTTAGGAAATAAAGTTTTTGGGACATTATTTTGACCCTGGTCCTTGCCTTGGAAACACACTAACCTCCACTTGAAGAAAGACAACTCGTTTATGGGTACAATAGAAACAGTCTGACCTGTCTAAAAATAACATTAGTCTTGCAGCAAAACCGATCAACAGTAAACATTTTGGTCATAAACCAGCTATCTATAGCCACAATGTTCACAAGTATCTTTGGCTGATGAGTCAGACAGTAGAACTTTTTTTAGTTGCTTGTAGTAGATGTGCCTCATTAGTTGGGGCCCTGTCTTGTAGAGTCCCTCAGGATTCTGTCTTTGGCCCTCTGTTGTTTTCTTCATACATGCTCCCACTGGGGTATCTTGTAAGGACCTTCAAAGGTGTCTCCTCAGTTTTAGGCAAACAACATCCAGTTGTACATGTCTTTTGAACCCAATATCTCACAATTGTTTATTTTAATTGATTGTTTGAACTGTATTGAAACATGGATGGTGGAGAATTTTCTCTAGTTGACTGCTGAAACAGAGTTTGTTTTTTTTTTAATCTAAGCCCCATGTTCATGCTGTGCTTAATGTTGTAAAAAGTCTTGAAGTTCTGTCCCAAGCTGTAAAACCTGCCTTCTGAAACCTAGGTGTTCGAAAAGGCCTGGTCCTGAGTCTAGATTGGTATGTAAATGGTTTTGTTTGTTCATCCTTTTACCGTTCAAGAAACATAAGTGGCTGGTCAGTCCTCAGTTGTCTTGCTGCTGGATAAGTCTGCTGTCTTTGACACAGTAAACCATCAAATCCTCCTCTTCACACTCTCCCCACTTAGTATCTTGGGGTCTGCCCAGGGTCTAGTTCAAGTTCTACCACTAAGGGAGACCTTTTAGAGTATCATTGAGGGGAGAAGTGTTCAATATGCATGGCTCATCAACAGGGGTGCCTCAAGGTCCAATGCTTGGTCCCCTCCTTTTCTCAATATACACCACATCACTTGGTGAAATCATCCACTCCCACAGCTATGCAGATGATACACAGCTTTTCAAGTGCTTTCCATCTGATGACACAGCTTTCTCATCTCGGATCTCATCCTGCCTTGCTGACATCTCTAGATGGATGAGGGAACATCACCTAGACTTCAATCTGTCCAAGACTGAGCTTATTATCATCCCGGCCAGTCCCACTGTGGACCCACAGATCAATATCCAGTTTGGTCCTCATATCTACTGAGTCTGCCCGAAATCTGAGAGTCATGATTGATGACCAGCTAACCTTCAGGGTTCATGTTGCTTTTATTGCATGGTCCCACAGATTTGCCTTATATAACTTAAAGAGGATCAGACCCTATCTGATATAGAGCATGCAACACAGTTCTTGGTTTAGGCGCTTGTAATATCAGCATTGACAACTGCAGCTCCTTTGTGGCAGGCCCGCTTGCACAGTGATCCAGAATGCAGCAGCATGTCTGGTCTTCAACCAGCACAAGACAGCCCATGTCACGACTTTTTTTTTCTGTTGTCCCTTGGTGGAGTGTCCTTATTTTATTGAAAAAATTTAATAAAAAAAAATAAAAAATAACAAAACACATTCACTTTTGTGCATTGCTTTCTACAGTGCTTGGCAGTACTCTTACTAATCTTGTTTCCTCTTGTCCTGATTTTTGCTTGTGTTGTTCTTGTTCTTGTATGTAAGTCACTTTGGATAAAAGCGTCTGCTAAATGACACTGTAGCATTGCAACAGAGTCTCTCATTCCTGCTGACACCAGGAGAAAAAGCTCTACTGTAATGATATACAGGCGTCTGAACACCCATAAGGCTCTTGTAGCACAGTCATGACCCTTTCTGGATCTTGCCGTTCAGCACTGAGATGATATTTCATCTCATCGCATACCTCTACTTCTCGATAGTCAAACATTAAAAAGGCCTGATCTGATGCAGACAAATAATGAGCTCTCATGCAAGCCTGCACCTCCTCAATCTACTTACCTAACCCAATGCCTCAAAACATTTATTATTCTCTATCCTGTTATTTTCTATCCTGGGGCACAAAAACAAATCTCTAACAGGGTGCTAGCAGAGGAGGGCACCGCAGAAGCAGAGGATGCAGCACTTGGAGCAGGCATGGCATGGCCGCAGCCTGTTCCTGCCGCAGTCTCTCGTTTTCTGCTTTTAACTGTGCAACTAACTCCCTCAACTCCTGCAACTCTGCCTTAATAGCTACACCATGACAATAATACAGAGACAATTGTTACCAGGGGCAGCGCTGACAAATTTCAGCACAACAAACCAATTCTTACCTGATCACAGGAATACAGAAACAATTGCCGCTTTGCCTCTTATTTAGCTTTTCTGCATTACTTATGGTAATTACACTGTACTTAAGATACAAAAAAGAGGTATCTGTTATAATTGTCTTTCACTGTGCTAATGTTAGACTTGTACTTTTTCACTCAACTCATTTAACTCACTGTCTGTCTGTTCTCTGTTCACTTCAGATTCAGATTTATACTTTCCCATTGAACTAATGCAACTTAATGTTTTTTTTATATTCAACTCACAGGTTGTTTTCATTTAAGCAGGACATACATATTTCATCGCACATTTTAGTAAAATCACGTAAACAGTGGTTGGCCTTTTCACATCAGAGATAACTGGCCAATGATACCCAGTTGCGTGTAAGTCCAACCACTGCCCAAGAAGACAAATGTGAATTATACCCAGAAATGGGAACTCATTGTGATGGAAATCCTAGGAGCTCTTGAAAACTTGAAGACTTCTTTGGTTGTCTTTGGGCACTGAACTAAAGAACTGATTCTTACAACTTTGGTGCCGTGACCAGGATTGGCTGACTCTGAGATCAGTTCTGATTGAGGACTGCTTGAGTTTGGACACATGCTCTTCAAAGATTCATGACATTAAATGTGGGGTCCCCCAAGGCTCAACTTTAGGCCCCATACTGTTTAATTTATATGTGCTTCCACTGGGAGATGTCATCAGGAGGCATGGTATCTGTTACGTCCTGATGGGCTAGGGGTACTAGGGACTAACAAAATAGCAATTAAAAAAACAGGTAAGGATGGAAACAAAAAGCGAATGGCAAGGATAGGTAATAACTCAAGTATTTAAGAATGAAACTCAGGTCAGCACTACCACAAAAATAAAACAATCCTCACAGAACTAAGGACAGTCATAATTATAACAACAAAAAGTGATCCTCTCAAAAACAGGACAACTAACCAATAACAGGTGTTAGCTACAAAACTCACCAAACTGAGGTAGAAATAAAAGAGACACCACTCGGTCTAAAACAAAGAGAAATCAATTTTCCAATCACTACTGAAAATCACACTCAGGCTGCTACTGCTCCACTGCAGAACGTCACTCTGGGCTGAGAAAGAGAGAATGAGCCACATGTCCTCTGCTCCCTTTATTGCAGCAGCTGCAAGTGCTGGGCAACCTGCAATTAGACAGTGAAGCACACCCACAGATGTGAGATGTATGATCTCTCACACAGACACTCACTCTCACTCTCAAAGAGACACTCCCACACAAGTACAGTCTCACTTTCACATGCAGACACATCCACACAGATACTCATACACTCACACTTGGACACTCATACACTCCTGGACACTCACACACATCTAATGTAACAGTATCACTTTTCACAGTTATGCTGATGACACACAGCTGTACATATCCATGTCTCCTGATGACACAGGGTCAATTGATGCCCTTTTTAGCTGTATCCTAGACATTAAATCCTGGATGGCAGAAAACTTCCTACAGCTCAACCAACTGAGGTTTTAATGATCGATCCCAAGGCTCAGGGAGAGAAACTTTTATCAAAACTAAAAACCCTGTCCTTAATTCCATCAAATCAGGTGAAGAATCTGGGCTACATCTTTGACTCCGAGCTGACTTTTATCCCACATATTAAAAACATACCTAAAACAGGATTTTATCATTTGAAGAACATAGCCAGAGTCCGCCCCTTTCTCTCCTGGGCTAACACAGAGACGCTAATGTATGCTTTTATCTCTAGTCGTCTTGACTATTGTAACGCCCTGGTTTCTGGTCTTCCAAAAAGAAACATTGCAAGTTTACAACTGTTGCAAAACTCAGCAGCACGTGTGCTGACGAGGACCAGAAGGTGGGCACATATTACACCAGTTTTAAAATCACTGCACTGGCTCCCTGTGTGCTTTAGGATCGAATTTAAGGTCCTTTTAATGTTTTTTTTTACGGTGGAACTTACGGTGAGGCATCTTTCCAGCATTATGGCCCCCATCTTTGGAACAGCCTGTCAGAGGACCTGAGGGCTGCAGAGAATGTTCATATTTTTAAAAGCAGGCTCAAGACCCACCTATTTAATTTGGCTTTTTACTAATGGTTATTCTTATCTATATTTTTATTTTATTTTATTTATATATTTTAGTCCTCATTTTACATGGTATGTTTATTCTGTTTATTGACTGATTTTAAATGGTATTTTTGCTATTTATTAGTATTGTAGAATTTTATTTAATTTGATGTTCTTAGCCAATGTAGTTTATGTTTTTATCAGTTTCTCCAGTGTTTCCTCAGTGGAGGCCACCCGCACAGGGGGCTGTGACTGGCTCTGTCTGGGATTTCTTTGCCTTGTGGTGTGCACTCAGCCCGGCCAGGTGGTGGTCTGCAGCAGTGCTTGCTGCTGTGGGCCGCTTACTGGCCTGTAGTTGGGTGTCCCAGCCCTGGGGCCTCATGTATCAACGCTGGCGGCGCCAGAAAACCTTGCGTTCGCCAAGATCGGCGCAAACGTCCAGATTTATCATCGCGACACGAGCGTCGGTTCCAGCGCAAATCCACGCGAAGTGAGGAGGTGGTGTAGAAGTTGGTGTTGAGCCGATACTTTGGCGACGCTGTGTGGCGGTGTTTGGTGACTCACTATGTGACAAGCGTTCACACATCGCAGTGGACCTGCACCACATCCCCGTGGCCGAGCAGCACGTCGCCCCACATGACGAACCAGCAGCAGACGGAGGGATGCGAGCTGATCCCTGCCGAGCCGCCGTCCTCGCGCGGGAGAATCTCATCGCCACAGTGTGAATGGGTAAGAAGTGAATACACAGTTAAATGGGCCAAATTAATTTATTTACTCCACCAGACGCTCGAGGACATTTACGAGCCGGTCCAGCCGCTCGTTGATCCCCGCGATCCCCCTGATGATTTCTTCCTGCGATTGCAGGACCGCCTCCGTGAGGACCCTTCCACTGGGTGCGGGTGGTGGACGCTCCACCGCATGTCGGTGCGCTGGTGCTGGTGCTGGGGCCGGGGGCCGGGGTGGCCCAAATGCCGCTGGTCCTGGCCGGCGACTCCGAGCCGGCGGACGGGCTGCCGCAGGCCGGGGTTCCGCAAGCCGGTGACACGGCCGACACATTGATTTCTGTGACACAATAAAAATATTGGTTCATTTCAATTCCTGCTACTGTGTATCTGTTGCGTTTACATCTATGGCAAAGCATGTGGACATTTGTGTGACACGCCACAGAGGCGCCCCCCCATAATCGCCACCACCCGCTGCTCAAACGGCGTGAGGGTCTCCTCCCCGGACCCCCACGTGTCTGGCCGGTACTCCTCCGGAGGGCAGCTGTACGCCACTTGACCTCCACCTTGAGGTCCGACCACTTTTTTTAAATCTCCACGGGGGTGCGTGTCTCGGAACCCACTGCGTTCACCCTCTCGCCAACTTTCTCCCACTCTGACGCCCACTTTGCACTGACGCCACTGGACAGGCTGCCAAACAAAACACGCTGTCGCACCTCCACCTCGCACGCCGTAAATTTAGTTTTTCTTGTCATTTTGTCTGCATGCGAGGACAGGGAGACCCTAAATAAATCTGCATATTTATAGGAGGGCGTAACGGGGGCGGGCCCGGTCACTCCGACATCTGCGCTCAATTTCAAGCTGATTGGGATTTATCAAGGAAACACACGTGGCTTTCGGCGCCCGCACACCTTGATACATATGAATTTTTTTCAGCGTGACGGACCTTGCGTGCGCTCGTTTCCGGTATGAGTCCCACGCAAGTGTTGATACATGAGGCCCCTGGACCGTAAGCAGCCTCCAGTGAAGTCAGCCTCCTGACGTTTCCACGTTTCCTGACCTGGCTTCTCTGTATTCAGCCACAGGCTTTTAAAGTGTGTGTGTGTGTGTGTATGCTGGGATGGGGTCTTGGGGGGGGGGGGGGGGATCCCCCCTCTTACTAAATACAGTAATGTGTAACTTGACTGTAATTTTCAAATGGTTGTACAGGCAGTGTATAGTCCTGTCTTGAGCATTTTCAGGTAGTGTCATCAAGGTCTGACTTTTGCATTGGAAAACACAAAGGGCGGCCTTGAGCTCAGCCCTTAATGGTCCAATACATGCCCCTCAGCCCTAAGCTGCAGCGTCATCCACAGTAGTTCTTAGTTTATCATCACTCAAAACAAAGAAATAAATCAAGATTTGGTCACTAGGCCATAACAGTGATAGTAATAGTGACAGTGACAGAAAATGGCTATTATTTAACTGGTGTCTGTCATCCAAATAGCTGGTTAGATATTGGCTATCCACATGCATAAAAACAAAAGCCATAAAAACAAAAATGTTACTCAAAAATAAATGCCAAAGAGGTCAAAGAGGACTGGTTATTTTTGCACTGGCCTCAGAGTTACATGGACAAAATTTGGCAGAACATTATTTTTTATTGACACAGCACAAACACCAAACAACGGAACAGGACACATAATCAAAAATGCATCGCAGGATGCATATCCTGGACTGAGGGCCTGAGTCAATGTAGATTATTTGCACAGACCTGTTACACAGGCCCAAAATTTCTTCCCCGCCTTAGAGTAACACAGGGCCTCTTTACTCCTGAACAATGTTCTGTATTCTGATAGCTTGCATCGCTACAGCTGCATTAGACGCTGCACTAACCTTGGTGCCCCTGCAGCTTCTTTTCTTTGCCTTCAAAAGAACAAAGTAAAGAATAAGAATTTAGAAGAATGTATAAGCAATGTACTTCAAGACAGACAGACAGACAGACAGACAGATAGATAGATGACTTTATTAAATCCCGAATGTAAATTAAATTGTCATAGCAGTCCGACAAAATACAATAAAATAAATAAAATACTAAAGACAAGAGAATGAAAAACAAGGGGCACTATTTTCGTGCCTCGCCGGAGACGTGCCACAGGCGCAGCTTAAGTCAGGTCCGCCGCGCCGACAAGGTGTTCCCAAGCACAATTTGGTATTTTGGTGAGCGGTGCAGCCTGGCGTAAGTATCCCCCCTCCCTAACTCAGCTTCTCCCAGCAGCGTGAGTCGTAGCGAGGGAGGAGAGAGGGCGTAGAGTGGGTTTAACACAGCCGAGACCTGTTTTCACCGATCACAAAAGCTCCTCTCCTTACCTTTAAATCCACCACTGGTGAGGTGTATTACAATTTTCATGAAGTAGTCAAAGAAATCAAGAGATGTCTGAAGACAGTAATGCCACACGATGGGGACAGAAGGCAGCTCCTACACAAGTGTCACTGTAAGCGCTGCATTGGGCATCCTTCACACTCTCTCATATGAGCACAGATGGATTTGGTGTGCGTTATGTTGGACCCACTGGTAAGACAAACACCCTTTTCCACAAATAAAGACAATCGCATAAAGTTGCTCATATTCAAACCTCACGTGAGAAAGGTGGGTTGTGCGCACAGATCACAACATAAATTCCAATAATGGCATTAAAATCGGAACCATCTGTGCGTAAATGACGCATCGTGGTCCGTGGCCTGGCTCTTTCTTTCATAGATGTTGGCATATAAAATAAATTTGGCTCACAAAACTGAATATTATAATATCCATATGTAGGCTTAAAGTAAATAACTCATCTGATCACTGAAACAAATCATCTGTTCAGCTCCTGCAGCAGGATGGAGAGAGGACAAGGAGACATGTCCAGGTCGAGCTGCGTGGGAAATAAGAGGAAGAGAAAGAAAGCAAAGGAGGGAGACGAATTACATATCTAGTTAACTTGATCATGTGTGTCTATTAACTAGATATTTAATTTAATGCGGTTTCAGCTGTGTTGATTCGGTCAGGTTGTGTGTCCAAACGCGTGCCAAACGCGCTCATCAGACCAGATATAGATCAGAATATATCTATATAGATCTAAATGTATGTGCTAACTCAGATTAATAGTTGTTGTTTATTATTTATTGCACTGAAATGTGCCTGACACTGTAGAAACCTGCCGGTAGAAACCTGCCGGTCTACCAAAATACCACTCGACCAGCTGCGCTCTGCCTGCGCTGAAAGCTGACCAGGTTTGAACCAGCGAGCTTTCAGTGCACTTTACATGCCACTGGCAAGTACGAAAATGCCACTGCAGCAGCTGATTCTGTTGACACCTCCCCCTGCCACGCCATCACGCCCAGCTTGGCGGATCTCGGTTTGCCTCCGTGTGCCTCAGTCCACGAAAATACCAAATTGGCTCCGCCAGACGAAAATACAACTGCGCGGGGTCTGCCACCCTCCGCCGCCTCACCGGCATACATGAAAATAGAGCCCAAGATGTTAACAATATATACACATGCCTTAATTAGAATACCTGAGTCATATGAATATTTGCATGTGCATACAGTGTACAATACAGTAAAAGTGAATGCAGAAGGTGGCAGGTAGAATACTATTTAATATAGTACAAGTCTTGTGATAGTGTGGATGGTGGCAGGTTGAATTAGTCCAGGCTTGAGAACCTGGCTCTGACAGAGGTAGATGAGTTGTACAGTCTGATTGCTGTGGGTAGGAGTGTATTTTCTGTTTTCAGTGAATGAGTCTGTTGCTGAAGCTGCTTTTCAGCTTGTCCAGTGAATTGTGGAGGGGGTGAGAGGGATTGGCCATAATTGCCAGCAGTTTTGTCCAAATCGTGCCTTCCGTCACCTCTTCCAAGGTAACCAGTTTGGAGCCAACAACAGATTCTGCCTTCCTTATCAGTTTGTTCAGTCTGTTGGCATCCTCTGTCTTGATGCCTGCACCCCAGGACACTACAACAAAGAAGATGGTGCTTGCCACAACAGACTGATAAAACATCAGACATGAACGGACTTAAGCCTTCAGGAAGTATAAACAAACAGTATTTAATACAACAGCCAGTGTTTCTTAAGCTCAATGAAAACCAAGAGGTTAAACTGTCAAGAAAAAAAAATGATAATGCTCTGATTGGTTTGTTTCATGATACACAAAAAGCATGTTTGATAAACTAATTAACCTAATCAAATCCAATCCCTTTGCACCAGAGAATGTACTGTTCACCTCACAACAGCTAATATAACAGTTTTAGAGTTAAGGCTGAAGAATTTGACAGGGACTCACCACCTCTAGCCAGCTTTTATGTGTCATTACCAAGGTGTTTTAAGATTAGAAAAGACTAAAAAACGATGTTAATCCATGTTGAAAATTACTTGAAAATAAAACAGCTTGCACTATGTTTAATCAATCAATCTTTGTTTTATATGGCATCAAGCCACAACAACTGTGATCCAAAGATACTTAATGAAGAAAAGCTGGTCTAGATAAAGACATAATTTCACCGTAGCCTGAGTTATATTATCAATATTAGCAGCAGGGGCAGAAGCACCTAAAATGACCTACATGTCACTACTTAGCTTAGCTTCGCTTAGCTTAGGGTGGAGAGGTGGTTTAGGTCAAATACTGAAGAAAAATAACCTTTGACAATATTGACCCGGATCCAGGATCTATCTCACCTTTAATTGAGTGAAAGCTCCAACAGAGTAATACATTTAAACTTTACCCACTGTTGATCCTGAAATGATTCCCTACCATGTACCATCATTTTCTGACTCAGTCAACAAGTTGGCAAAGAATTCTAAGAATTCGTCATTTTTGATGTTTTGACAGATAACAAGACTGTTTAAAATGGTCTGGTTGGGTGAATAATCTGTTTGGTACACTGACTGAAGTGTTGCCATGTTGACTAAGAAGACAAATAATAATTTTTGAACATTGTTGGATATTAATTTAATATGCAAATATCACAAGTCAGCCGCAGTGAAGATATTTGAAGTGAGGGAGGGATCCATGATGGACTGACCAACATCTCTAACCTGTAGAAGTGTTGCTCCACCTTGCCTGGCTGGATATAAAGGAGACATCCTCCAGGTTGGTTTTTCAAAGAAGGTCAGTCCTCAGGGCCAACATGGGGACCATACAGCTACAATCAACATTAGGGCTCATCTATCTGATGCTGCTTCTCTGCTCTTTTACTCAATATGGTGAGTGACTCCTCAAAGTTTCCTCCAGCATCTTAATGTTTGAACATTAAACAAAGAGGAAGACTGGAAGCTGTTACTCCTTGGAGTGTGCTGTAAGAAACTAAACTTAATGTGCTTACTCATCTTCCAGAAACTCTATGAGATGACCTGAGTAATCCACAAGGGTTTTTTTTTATTACTGAATGATTAATTACTTGTTCAGTCTGTTAAAAGTCCTTAAATGAAAAGTGCCCTTCACAACATCTTTGAAAAGTGTTTGTTGACTAACCTGAAGATTAAAAAACTCTTCACTAACTGTTTCAGCTCTAGAGATGCAGCAAACTCTCACAGCTGGAGTGATGGATCAAGCAAACATGACATGTTTCTGTCAGAAATTATTTCACCTTGATAAAATGACCACAACTTGTATGGCTGTGTGACTGTTGTTTTAGGTAAAGCTCATATTGACCGTGTGTGCTCAACCTGGGGAAACTACAACTGGAAGACTTTCGATGGACAATTCTACAGACTGCCATCCTCCTGTAACCATGTCCTGGTCTCACAGTGCAAGGAATCCTTTGAGGGTTTTAACATCCAACTAAGACACACAGTCATTGACGGCAAGCCCACCATTGGCAAAATATCCATGAGGTTGAATGCTGTTATTGTGAAGATGTGCAACAGCTCAGTGGAGGTTGATGGCCAACCGTAAGTTCTAAAATAAGCCTCCTAAACTCTCTTTGAGCTCTTAAAGTTGTGACAGACAAATAAGAACTTTGTTGGTGAGAGGACAGTTTTAAATTCTTTCCCAGTTTTTATAGGGTGGCACACTAGATATCAGGGCCCGACCAATATGGATTTGGGGGGGGGTAAAAAGAAAAACAGATTTAAAAAAAAATTTTTTTGAAGTTATAAAAAATACATCTATACTGAAGATATCTACAGCAGATATCTACTGTAGATATCTACAGTATACTATATACTGTAGATTTACTGTAGGCTACTGCTCTTCACGCCAATAGGAAGACTGACAGATCAAACTCGGACCAGAGACGCGTTTTCAACTACCCCCCTTCTGCCAAATGTTGCCGTCGTGTCTTAACTCACGTTACACATTTCCGGTCCAGTCTCATCTGGAGACATGCAGCTGCCTCAGTAAGAGAAGTAGCTTGATCACGTAATATGTACTGTGGTTTATTCTACCGTTACTGGCACAGCTAACAGTGTAGCAAGGCTAATAGCAGATGTCTAACTCTAACTTTAGCGTCCATATTACACGGTGCTTCACCATTAACTCGGCCTGACCGAGACCAGCACAGCGGGAACATCGTGAAGTGGGTTGGACTGAAACTTTTTGACTTATTGTGTATTTCACCAACTGATTTATTTACCGCGGACCACTCTCCTCCATGCGTCCCTGAGCTGCCTGCTACAGATCCGTCACTCTGCTGTGCTGTGAGGTAGGATGAGTCAGGGAACTTTTCAAATGGTGAAACATTTTCGAAGTGAAACTGAATCTTATTCTCTGCATTTTATTTCTAAAATATCTGTGAAAATTGGCGAGTTTTGGTCGATTCCCGATTAGTCTCAAATGGGCTACAATTGGCCAGTTTAATCGGCTTGCCAATAAATCGGTCGGGGCCTACTAGATATATGTAAGTTTCCAGATTGGGGAGTTAACATATGTTGTAATAATCCTGGGAAATCACACGTGATTTCGCAGAGCCTGCTGGAACTGGACACCTTGTAACAGCTGCTGCTATCAGTTTGATTTTTTTGGTACTGACTTTGTGTGTCCTTCAGGGTGAGTCTGCCACATGCAAGATTTGGCGTGAGTATCAAAAAGACCACATCTGGTGTCTCTGTGGACTCAAAGATGGGAATCAAGGCAGTCTGGAACCTGGATGATTCTCTGGATGTAAGAAGCTGTTCTTTTCAGTTTGGAGTTATTGTCAAAGTGTCAGGCCTGGGCTTTAGGGAGGACTCAGAAGCAGAGGTTCAAAGATCAACAAATGCTTTATTTTGAAAATCATCTTCTTTACTCAGTAGATAGAGTGATAAACAAATAGGCTATGAAAACCTATATCTATACTAATGGCAAACAGACAAAACACAGAAAAAAAACAAACCAAGACTGAACAAAAATTCACTCCAAAAGGGAGGAAAAATCTGTAGGCTGATCTTTTCTAATCTTCAGAGGAATAACTATGAAAATTTGTAAACAAAAAACGCTCCAAAAGGAGGCTACAAACTTAACTACACTGCACTACTAAGCTAGAAAAAACTGTAAGAAAAAAAAGTCACTCCAAAAGGGAGGAAAAAACATCAAGGCTATGAAACAAATGCTAGATCTAGAAACTAAACAGGAGAAACTACAACAGAAAATCACTCTTCTAAAGAGGAAACAAGGATTATCAAAATAACAACGTGGTTTTTGGGCAAGGCTGTGGACATGAAGGCTGGAGGAACACGACTAAACGAGACACTCTGGCACAGGACAAAGGGAGACGCCGACTATAAGACACATGAGGTTAATGGGGAACAGGTGGCAACAATCAGGGATCAGGGGAGACATCAGACTGGTGACACAAGAGGAAGGGCAGGTGACCGCGTTGTGACACAAAAGCTGCGTCCGAATTGCCAAGTAGTAGTCGAAGTAGTAGTCGAAGTAGTATCTAGCATGTCCGAATTGTGCCACCGGAGCGAGTAGCATGCTACTTCAGATACTACTTCAGATGCTAGACACGCCCACATTGTAGGTTGGTCTCGGTGCATCCTACGGGCATGCTACTGACCCAAAATGCACCGCGGGCTTCTTCTTCGTCCTCTTAAAAGTTGTAGAGGCGCATGTGATGCTAGCGCCACCAGCTGCTGCCTATTTAGATGCGTCGCGAACGCCGGCTGGCCACAGCAGCGCGCACCATGTCGGAGCAGCAGCAGCAGCAGGCGGGACCGCAGCAGTACAGATGTAAGTTTCATGTAACTTCACACACTGTCCTAAAAAATGTGCGGTTGTATCTCTTTGTCATGTCATGGTGTCATATTTGCCCAAGTAATCATTTTATGAGCAAGTGGCGACATCATGGAGGTAAAGCTCACTTATTCCATCATTAAACTGCACAGCTGCAGTACTACAGCCAGGCCCGCAGATGAGGGGCTTCAGTTACCACTGTCTGCACGGGCGCAGTACCTACTCTCTGCCTGCGGGGGTCGTCTTTCCCCACCGCTCGTCTAGTGTGTCCGAATTGGGCCAACGAGTTTAGGATGTAGGAGTAGGATCTAGTAGTAGCACGTAGCCGTAGCATGTAGTATCCGAGCGGGCAGTTCGGACGCAGCAAAAGAAACAAAACAACAAACGATACTACGAGTTTAGTAAATAACCGAGATGGAACTACATAGACTCATTTAATCAAATCTTTGCTATGAATGCAAAAAAAAAAAAAGAGTCTGGGGGAAAAACATATACCTCTGCATTAGACGATTATTTCCCTTTCATGTAATGTGGCTGCAATAGATTTGGAGTTGGGGGGGGGGGGGGGGGGGGCATCTGTAGACCCCATTTACGTCTGAAATTAAAATGCAATCATAGTGCTTGACCACATACATTTACACTTTGTATTAATATGTGTCTTCAGCATCCACATACAAATCACACTGGGATCCACTTACACTATTTTCCTGCTCGCAGCTTTATCTTCTTCTACCACTTTTTCTCCTTTGTACCTGCGTTATGTTCCAAACCATTAACCATCATCAGTAACAGTGAAATTCATTTCCATTTACTGACCACAGCATCCACTAAAAACTCTCCAAATCAACAATGAAAACACGCAGTAATGACATATTTTATTTCATTGATTCATAATAATTCAGACTGCAGAGTTTTATTCAGCATGCTAGCACAACTCATGTGAAGTCAAACTCACAGCTTCAGGTGTCATCACTTTACTCTCAGTCCCTCTCTCTAAAATCAATTAAAATGCATCCATCAGTCTAATTTCAACAGTAATGCAGGATCCGGTACAGTTTAAGCCTTTGTATATGCTGTTATCAATGATTGCATTGATGTTTTTTTATGCACACAGCAGAAAGTTTTTGGCACAGTTAAACTGCAAATCTAAAAACACAAGTGTAAATATGACAGAGAAAAATTACACTTTTATCTTCTGAAATTGATATTCTTGGACTGCAGTGGAGTTCTTAAGAAGGACGACTGCACTATGTGCTTCATGAGTAATAACTATTTTTACTAACAATTTTTTCATCTGTTGTATTCGTGTATTTTTAAAGATGAGAAATCAAGTCCTAAATCAGCCAAATCTTATCCTTCAAAATGATGGCAGATTTAGGACTTGCATGATCAATGGGATGTTTCTGCCTATTACAGCCATATGAACAACAACAATAGCACTCAGCTAACTAGGGCTCAGGTGGGTATGTGATCAAACCTGATTCTGAGTGACCTTGAATCAGAGAGACCCCTTCACCCTGAAAACCAGAGAAACAATGTAGCCTTCATTACATATGTCAGGTTGAGGTTTTCCCCTCACATCTTTGTAGCAATCAAGACAACCCTGGATGTGAAACCCACACATTCCTTACAGGAAAGTTTCCTTATCTGGTCCCAGGAAACAGGATATAAATCTTTCCAGACGTGTTTGCCCTTTCAGGTTAAATAAGTGACCCAACCGGAGGTTGACTAAACCTCTGACTCTTCAGGATTGGTCAGTTCGGCGAACAGAGACAGAGTTTTTATTACCTTTCAAACTGACTCCATTTGCTGACCATCTAAATAAACATTAACCTTAACCCAGATCTCCCATTTGAGATTAAGCGTCTTAAAGTGTGTGAACATACGGACCCCAGGATAAGGGGGGACACTGACCTCCAGACCTCGGTCGTAAAACCCTGCTCGACCATACACTGATAAAGACTGCATTCCTTTGGTGAAAGAATACAAATGACTGATCATGACATCTTATGCATTCAGCAATGTACTAATCTGTCTAATCATGAAATTTGTGTTAAAATGAGATGTTTCCCGTTTTTCTATGTGCTACAGAAGCCAAGTTATCTTATCTGACAGAATAAATCCTTATTCTTTAGTTCTTTAGACCAACAGCTTTTCAGACTGTTTCATGAACTTTTAAGAGTTAAATTTATTGACTATGAATCCTAAGTTTACTCTAAGTAACAGAAATAGTTTAGAAATGTTTGGTTTATATTTTAGTTATTTATTTAGTATCTTAACCATTAGGTGGTTATAATGTCATTGAATAACCTGAATGTGAGTATTTAGAATCCATTATTAATCATGATGACGTTCATTCACATGTATTTACTCTTTTGTTGTTCACAGTTTCCATGTGTTACTATCTGTTTCATTTCAGAGTAATTTAGCATGTTCAATGTGATACTTAAAACATAATGAGAATGTTTGATGTGATCCTACACTTCATTCATATGTGTTTAGTATCAAATTATTTATCATGAAACCAAGCATTCAATGATATTAATCATAGTGAGTGAGTATCAGATCTGACTCTTTTACCAGCCAAAAGAATAAGTTAGATCAAATAATCAGAGACCCGATGACCCCTCCTCTTTCTCCTCAGACACACCCAGTGTGAGAAGATAAAACCAGTGAAGTGGGGTTGCTCACTCGCTTATTCTCTCTTATTCCTCTTATGCTCTTGTCCTCTCTTATGCTTCTGCTCTTCTGCTGACTCTCTTGTCCCCGGCTCTTATGCCCCTTTTCTTCTGTCCACACCCTTCTGTGGTGCGTTTCTTTGTTTTCTCTTAGAACTTTTTCTTAGTCTTCTAAGTTTTACGCCACGTGTTGATTCACGTTGATTTTTCTTTAACATCGTCTTAGTTCAAGTTTTGAAACTTCAACTTTTTGTGCGCATAGCAATTCAAGATTAAGCCTTTGATTGATTTTTCTTTAATTTCGCAAAGCCATTTTTGAAAGTTTTCTCTGCTCTTCGAGCCTCGTTTTTCTGAGTTTTCTGCGTGATTTCAAAGTCACCTCTGAACGCAACCCAGCAGGCCCAGGTCATCCTCTGTGCCAGAGTTTTTGAGTGAGACCAAAGAAGTACCCAAACGAGCATCCACAGGATCCACAGGCGCTGGCTTTGCTTCGGGCCCGAGTGCTGCAACTCCTGGCTCATCCTTCGGCTGACTTCAGTCGTCTTCTGAGCTGAACCGCTCGAACCGCCAGTAGCCCCGGACCTTCGGAACCTGCTCCATCTTCTCCAAGGACCAGTCTCACTTAAGTATGCAAACCTCCAGAGCTCCAGACAGGGCTGATGCTGTCTCACGCGTTCATAACTCAGATATCCACCTATTTCTGGTGATCTTAGATTCCTCCAAATCTACACCCGAGTTTATCTCGACACCAAAGTTAGTGTAGGTTAATATGTTAGCGCATATTCACTCACTATCATTAACTTTAGTGCTCCTAGCCTGACTCAGAATCTTTATTTATTCACCTATTATTATCTATCTTCATTATCTTATCATCATTTATTGCATGTGTGTTGTACCATAATTTATCCTGTAATAAACAGATCATTATTTTTCTAAGTTCCTGTCTGTTAGTGTTCTTCCAGAAGTGGAGTCCCTGAAATTAGAATTTCGACTGATTAATTAAGACTGATTAATTTAGACTGATTAATTAAAACTGACTTGATGTTTGATTTCTGAATTAAACTTTTGTTTTCTTTATTTTCCCACCATTAAGGGTGGGTGGTGCCCCTTTCAACGAGTGCATAAATGTCATAATTTGAGATTATTAATCTTCAGACATTTATTATAAATTCCAATCGCCAAGTATTATTTTGGTGCGGCCTTGTGAGGCTCATTTCAAATCGCTACATATATTTTGGTGCGACCGTATGAGGCTCATTTCAAATCACTACATATATTTTGGAGCCCCTGCGTGAGGCGTTTCAAACAAAACTTCTGGATACTAACAGACAACCTAAAACTTAGCCTTCCAAATTGATGCGAGAAACTTATTTCCAGGCTATTTTGACTTAATCACAATCAATGCTATGCTTGCTGAAGTTGCTTGACTAAGTTCTGATGTTTTCATGATCTATGCATAAAACCTTTATGCTCTGTGTTTCACACACTCTTGTACTACATGCCTGTAGTCTGTGTTTGAGCTGGACAGCGTGAAATGTTGTTCTGAGTAGCAGTGAGACTGACTCCTCTGCTCTGTCTAGACTGTCCAATATTTAAGTGCACGATTGTGGCGTCGCCGTACGCTTGTATTTAAGGCCTTTGGCTGAACCCAGTGTTCGCGATGCTCCGAGCTGTGGTTTCAAGCCCCTGAAGTCTCTGTAGTCTGCTACGAGGTTCTAGTAACTATATGGGATTCAGATTTCCTCCTTTCCCCTGACAGATTAGCTACCTGTCACAGGAAACCACTGTAACAGTGGGAGGTTGTTGTTTGAATGAATTCAGACAAAATTTGTGTTCACAAATCGCCGCATTTGTGATTTTAAAGTCTGCAGTTGAATCTGCTGTTTAAGAATTTGTCACTTTGATTCTTGTTCCTGTAAATGATTTTATTGAACCAATCTGCCTGAGCAGATGGTGTAAAGTTCTATGTTTGAGGGTGCAGACGCAGCCTGCTGTGAAATGTTAACCCTTTGTTGTCAGTGGAGAGACTGACCATTTGGCCTTAAGCAGATAAGGCCCTTCAAGGAGGCAGAGCCTAAAGGCCCCTTCCTTCAGACTTCCCAACTCCTCACAGCCACAAGAGGCTAAGTGGATGACTGTTTCCTCTTTTCTTCTTCTTCTCCACTTGTGTTGAGCTTGTGCAGTTACCCCAACTCCATACTGCCCCACATGGTTGCTTTTGGTATTGAGCTAACACTGTTATCTGCCTGCAGTATCAGCCAGCTGTACTGCCTCTCTGTAGTCAGTGTGTAACACTCTACAGACATAACTCAAGTGATTGACTTGGTTGATGAAGTTTGATGTGCTTATTCTAAATCATTGATCATTGATTTTTGATTTTTATCTTTGTTATAAGAGCCTCCATAATGTATTGATAAAGTAACTCCTTGAATCAATCACCTGATCTTGTTGTTACTTATCACACCATTGAGCAGTTTTACTGTTCCCTATAATACATGAATGTATTAACCCTCCTCATAAGATTGATTAATTAATTAATGAACAAATTAATTAATATTTGAAATTTCTTTTAACACTCCAGATGGATTTGGTAGTTGAACCTTTGGATTTATTGCAATTTGTGAATTAACTTCAGAGTTAATTCCTTAAATTGACAATTTCATCGATTTTGCCAATTCATCCAACTGCACCAGGCAGTTTATTTAAGCTTTGCTGATCTCTGCAACACGGAGACAAACTGAACCCTTTATTCAATGGTTCTGTATCTGATGTTAAATTTAATTTAACATTATTTCACCTTTTTTCAATTTTCATTGAAATGAATTTAACTTTATGTTATTTTTCTCTCCATTAGAGATCTACTCAGATAGGCTCTTCCTCTTTATCAAGCACTGATAAATTAAGTCGATTAACCCACTTAATTTGATATTTTGCTTCTTCTTTTCATTTTAAGCCAACTCAAACTCATCAACCAACCACCTGCTCCTCTTAACCAAAACCAAACATGCCTAACACAAAAGAGTCCAGCCAGGGAGACCCCCTGAGGGACATACACCCAGTGTTGGCAAACTTGACTAGTCAGCTGATACCTCAGTACATGACTAAGATTCAAAAGGCCAAACCCTCCAATCCGGAGGATGGAATGGCTGACCTACTGGAAACAGCCTTAACCATGACACTTCGTGACAAAGAGCTCACTAGACGCATGTCTGTCGTGATGTCTTCTCAGCTTGAGTATAAAGACTACTTGCTGGAATGCGCTTTAGCAAAGATAAAGACGCAAAAAGAAGAAAACAGCGCTCTGAAAAAGACGCTAGAAGAGACTAAGAAGTCTCTAAGTGTTTTAGAAAAACACAGTGCCAGATGTGAAGCGTCAAAGCTTCCCTCACTGATAAGTCATGAAGAAAATCTTGATCTTAAAGACAAGATGGAAAGACTTAATGAAACCCTTTACAAAAAGGAGAAAGAACTTGATGACACGAATAAGCAGCTTGCTAAGACCACAGAGGATCTGATACAGTCAGAATCCCTGCTAGAGCAAGCAACAGAAGATGTAAAAGCTTTGAAAGCACTGGTCAAAGTGCGTGCTGAAGCTCTTGAAGTTAAGGAGAAGCAAACTTCTACCTTACAGCACCAGCTCCAGATAGCTCAAAGACAGTTAATTCTTTGTCAAGAACGGCAAGAAAAGACAGACAAAGAACTTGAAGATGCCCAAAGAGAGTTACGATGCTCCCTCCAGTCAGGTCGAGCCCAAAGAGAACGCATGAAGCAAACGTTTCTTGAAGAAATGATAGGTGATCAGCCTCCTGAGAGAGCGCCATCACTTCCTTCCAAACCAACTCTTAAGTATCTCTCTCAGCATCATGACAGGACCCTGCTTGACCCTGAGAGGTTATCCTTAAACCAAGAGTCCTACTCTCCTCCTCATGATGGCTTCTTACCATTTCCCTCAGACAGGGATCTTGACAAAATTGCTCGCATCATAGCACGCTTTGAACCTGAGCACCAAGGTGCTATTGACACCTGCACCTACTTGAAAGACATTGACTTTTACCTGAGGAAATTTCCAGGTGCAACCATTGATGACAAAATCTACCTTATTAAGGCGACGTCAAGTCGAGAGGTTAGCAGTTTCCTTGAACGACAGCCTTATCATGTCAGAAATAATTATGACTTGCTCTGCCAAGCATTAATCGAAGAGTTTTCTGACTATTTGACCCAGACAGGCCTCTCTGCTGCTCTGTCTATTAAACAAGGGAGATCAGAATCTCCCCAACAGTATTACAACCGCTTACGCGAAGCTTACTTTGGTTTCCGAAATGAACCAGAAATGGAGGAGGACTTGAACTTCAAAACGCTGTTCGTCCAGAACCTCCACCCTACCACCAGTCATCACCTTGGCGTCTTAGCTTGTCCAAACACTTTGACTAGCCGACAGCTTCGTGAACTTGCTGTAAAAGGTTTTGCCAAACAACGACAAACTTTGGCTAAGAAAGCAGAGCCCGTTACTCTCTTGGCTATGGGGACAAAATCACTGCCCATGGAGCTGAACGAAGCTTCAGACTGTGTATTTTCAGGCTCCGATAAGCCTCCAAATGAGTGGTTAACCAGGCCTCCAAAACCTTTTCGACCTCAACACACTCACAAAGGTCAAAGTTACACACCAAGGCCCAGTTCTGACACAGACCAACGCCAGGTAAACTTTGAGACCAACTGTTGTTATTCAGACTCCCGTCACGGTGGGTTTTGTCCCAGACAAAGGAAAAACCATCAACACCGCCAAAGTGGGGTGAATGACTGGCAGAATCAGAGTAAATCATACTCTCAGAAACGACGATCTTATTATCCACCTCAATCGGTTTCATCCACTTTGAAGGTGAATAAACATGACCACTCAGCTAACCACTGAGATTAACACTGCGGAGTCATGAAGGTGTGAGTCCTGCGAAAGCAGAAGTCACTCAGCCAAAGCTAAATGACTCCAATAAGATATCCAAATGCTGTGGTGATACATTGATGACTGCAATACCAGTTGCTGCTTTCTTTGTTAGCATTTGTCTCTCCTCTGTCAATATAGTCAGCTTGTCAGCTGTCAAATATCCCATGAACAGATTAAAACCTGAAATTTCTGTCACTAAGACTCAGATTGACAAATTTCAGACTCAACAGCAGATAATTAGTCAAACCAATAAGAGCATCATCCCCAAGTTTAACAGACAAAGTTTAAGAGAAACTCTGTGCAGTAAACTTTTGATGTTTGTGATTCAGGTTGACTATGCTCATACACAGATGGTTAATATGTCTATAGCAGACATTTCTTTTCCACCTAAGTCTTAACCATTTTTGAAACTGAAATGGAACTTTCAGACTTCTCCAGCAAGCATGAAAAACAGCTATAGCTTTAGATCCAGTTAGCATTCACACTAAATCGTGTTTTTCTAAATCTCATTAATATTGAAAATTAGGAGATTTTCTTTCACATTAGTCTACCAATAGTTAACTGAGAAAACTCTAACAACTAGACGATTTTATTTGATAGCTTAATGCATGCTTAATTTTATCTCAAAGCAGTACTAGTGATTCACATAGTGATGACGAGACGCATCAGTCCTATTTGCATACACCTGCTGCTGCTTCATGGTTGTCTACTCGTCGTCCCGATGCTCCATGGACAGGACCACCGTGACGAAGGGGGGACTGTAGCAATCAAGACAACCCTGGATGTGAAACCCACACATTCCTTACAGGAAAGTTTCCTTATCTGGTCCCAGGAAACAGGATATAAATCTTTCCAGACGTGTTTGCCCTTTCAGGTTAAATAAGTGACCCAACCGGAGGTTGACTAAACCTCTGACTCTTCAGGATTGGTCAGTTCGGCGAACAGAGACAGAGTTTTTATTACCTTTCAAACTGACTCCATTTGCTGACCATCTAAATAAACATTAACCTTAACCCAGATCTCCCATTTGAGATTAAGCGTCTTAAAGTGTGTGAACATACGGACCCCAGGATAAGGGGGGACACTGACCTCCAGACCTCGGTCGTAAAACCCTGCTCGACCATACACTGATAAAGACTGCATTCCTTTGGTGAAAGAATACAAATGACTGATCATGACATCTTATGCATTCAGCAATGTACTAATCTGTCTAATCATGAAATTTGTGTTAAAATGAGATGTTTCCCGTTTTTCTATGTGCTACAGAAGCCAAGTTATCTTATCTGACAGAATAAATCCTTATTCTTTAGTTCTTTAGACCAACAGCTTTTCAGACTGTTTCATGAACTTTTAAGAGTTAAATTTATTGACTATGAATCCTAAGTTTACTCTAAGTAACAGAAATAGTTTAGAAATGTTTGGTTTATATTTTAGTTATTTATTTAGTATCTTAACCATTAGGTGGTTATAATGTCATTGAATAACCTGAATGTGAGTATTTAGAATCCATTATTAATCATGATGACGTTCATTCACATGTATTTACTCTTTTGTTGTTCACAGTTTCCATGTGTTACTATCTGTTTCATTTCAGAGTAATTTAGCATGTTCAATGTGATACTTAAAACATAATGAGAATGTTTGATGTGATCCTACACTTCATTCATATGTGTTTAGTATCAAATTATTTATCATGAAACCAAGCATTCAATGATATTAATCATAGTGAGTGAGTATCAGATCTGACTCTTTTACCAGCCAAAAGAATAAGTTAGATCAAATAATCAGAGACCCGATGACCCCTCCTCTTTCTCCTCAGACACACCCAGTGTGAGAAGATAAAACCAGTGAAGTGGGGTTGCTCACTCGCTTATTCTCTCTTATTCCTCTTATGCTCTTGTCCTCTCTTATGCTTCTGCTCTTCTGCTGACTCTCTTGTCCCCGGCTCTTATGCCCCTTTTCTTCTGTCCACACCCTTCTGTGGTGCGTTTCTTTGTTTTCTCTTAGAACTTTTTCTTAGTCTTCTAAGTTTTACGCCACGTGTTGATTCACGTTGATTTTTCTTTAACATCGTCTTAGTTCAAGTTTTGAAACTTCAACTTTTTGTGCGCATAGCAATTCAAGATTAAGCCTTTGATTGATTTTTCTTTAATTTCGCAAAGCCATTTTTGAAAGTTTTCTCTGCTCTTCGAGCCTCGTTTTTCTGAGTTTTCTGCGTGATTTCAAAGTCACCTCTGAACGCAACCCAGCAGGCCCAGGTCATCCTCTGTGCCAGAGTTTTTGAGTGAGACCAAAGAAGTACCCAAACGAGCATCCACAGGATCCACAGGCGCTGGCTTTGCTTCGGGCCCGAGTGCTGCAACTCCTGGCTCATCCTTCGGCTGACTTCAGTCGTCTTCTGAGCTGAACCGCTCGAACCGCCAGTAGCCCCGGACCTTCGGAACCTGCTCCATCTTCTCCAAGGACCAGTCTCACTTAAGTATGCAAACCTCCAGAGCTCCAGACAGGGCTGATGCTGTCTCACGCGTTCATAACTCAGATATCCACCTATTTCTGGTGATCTTAGATTCCTCCAAATCTACACCCGAGTTTATCTCGACACCAAAGTTAGTGTAGGTTAATATGTTAGCGCATATTCACTCACTATCATTAACTTTAGTGCTCCTAGCCTGACTCAGAATCTTTATTTATTCACCTATTATTATCTATCTTCATTATCTTATCATCATTTATTGCATGTGTGTTGTACCATAATTTATCCTGTAATAAACAGATCATTATTTTTCTAAGTTCCTGTCTGTTAGTGTTCTTCCAGAAGTGGAGTCCCTGAAATTAGAATTTCGACTGATTAATTAAGACTGATTAATTTAGACTGATTAATTAAAACTGACTTGATGTTTGATTTCTGAATTAAACTTTTGTTTTCTTTATTTTCCCACCATTAAGGGTGGGTGGTGCCCCTTTCAACGAGTGCATAAATGTCATAATTTGAGATTATTAATCTTCAGACATTTATTATAAATTCCAATCGCCAAGTATTATTTTGGTGCGGCCTTGTGAGGCTCATTTCAAATCGCTACATATATTTTGGTGCGACCGTATGAGGCTCATTTCAAATCACTACATCTTTAATATGTAGCTGCTGGGTGCAGATAATCTCAGCATAACAGAGTTTGTCTTCATTTGCAGATTAAACAAGTGTATGTGGACCAGCTAAAAAACAAACTCTTGACACAACACAGTTGCACTCTGAGTTTTGCTGCAGGCTAAGACCAGCTCCCTGTCTTGTTCACAAATCTTTGATTAAATCCTGAAACTCAACAAAAGAAAAAAGGGAGACTTTCTGCTTTTGGCTGCTTATAATCCCTAAACATAAAATGAAGTGAAATGATCAAATCTTTTTCAATAAATCCTATATTTGTGGGCTGTGTTAACAGATTGAAATGCCAGAAGATTTCAAAAACCAAACTTGTGGAATCTGTGGAAACTTTGACGGTATAGCCGATGATTTCACTGACGATGGTAAGGTCCTGCTTAATGAATACAGAAATAACACAACACATCATATTTACACTTGTACACATAGTATAGGTCACTGAAATGTTTCATTGTGAGGGGTTTCTCATAAACCAGCGCAATGTGACAACTGCCTAAAAAAAGAATTCTGACAGATTTAAACCTGGTTACTTTTTTGCATATTAATGGTACAAAAGACCAAAAGTAACAAAAAAGTTATTTATTAAGAATGATTACGCAAAGGCAATCAAAATTCTGGTCAAAACACCAGAATTTTGACTGTAAGGACAATCAGAACTGGGACATGTGCCCACGAACAAACACACAAGAATAATTTCCCACAATGTGCTTTTGTTATTTAAAATGTTTTCTATTTTAATAATTCATAAACATTGTCCTTTTCATTTTTACAATTTTCCTTGAAATAGTGGTCAAAAACATTTTATTCCCCCCTCGACCTCCCCTATGCAAAATGGTATGGCCTATCATGTCAGGGAATTGAAATAGTTCTGACTGCTGCCATTACTGTGAACAGTCACAACAGCAAGTCTAAAAACAAGAAAAAAAGAGAGCTCTGATGGGGTTTCACCCTTTTGGATGGCTCTTCTCACTCTAGACTCACACTAGAGCCAAAACTGAGTCAACAGAGAACAAGTACCCATGCCCATATTTTGTGTACCCTGCCATTGCAAAAACCAACACAGTATTGAAACCAGATCATGCATGATTACATTCTACAGGAAAGATAACCAAACAATTTGGGTTATTTTGAACGTGTGACAGCATCCTGTATCAAAGCTACATCTTTGCGTATGCAACAATCAAAATTGGGTAAAAATTGGATAAAAATTGGTGGAGTTACGGTTAATATAGTTTGGTATTCCTACCTTCCTTAATGGAAATAAATGCACTGGGGGGCCCATGGAGGGACCCATCCTAGATGCTGATACCTGAGCTCCAATAGACAGCATCAGTCTTTGAGGCATCTATGTAAATTGTGTCTATGGTATGGACCCCAGGGCCTCTCTGACAATACATGGCAGTGGGGCAGGCAGCACCATAGACATAAAGTGTAGACGCTGCAATGACAGCTACTTACTGTTGGCGTTGATGTGCAGAAGGTCGCCATCTTGATCCAGTTGGCTGCTCCACTTAGTGCTATCAGTTTGACAGGAGCAGTGATGTGTCAGAGCTATAACTCACTGAAAAACTAAAAAAAACTCACAAGGTTTCTATTTTGTAAACGTCATTCATGTATGTCCATGTGGATTCTCATTCATCATGGTCATGGTTTTCTTGAAGACTCCAAAATCAGGCAACTGATTTTGGAGTCTTCAAGTCATTCATGTAGGCATGAGACAGGACCCATGATTCGGCGCATAACCGTCACGTTTCAGTTTTTTATGGCAAAAAACTATATTCTAGCCTTCCTATCAGCTGTCCTCCCGTATTAGTGTTTTCTGATAATATGATTAAATCATATATGATTAAAAAAAACATTCCTCTGCCTCTCTAAACTGAACTCTGTCACAAACCTTGCAAGAACTGCCACCTGCAGTAGCCTGGATGGCAATGGCAAAAAGGCATGCTTAACAGATTCTGATCACTTAATTGTAGTTAGTTAGTGTTTGACAAGTGGCTAGTTTTGAGTTCTATATATCTGTGTTGAAATGCAAGGGATAGTGGAGCTTAGTTGGTGTGGTGGCACAGCTCACAGCAGGCACAGAATTTTTTTTCGTAATTTTAAATCCAAAGCTTGATGGCTCAGCGTGTTTTGATAGTCATAGTGGGCTTAATAGTAATACGATATTCTGTTATGTGATGTGTGTGACGTATGATAGGTATTGTGAAAAAAACACACACACAGTACATACAAATAAATTTATACATACACATATTGTTACGTGTACAAAAGGCCAGGACCCAATATTGCAGAGACAAAATCACCAAAAGTTTATCAACAAAAATACAAAGAAAAAACATCATAAAATCACCACACAGGGTAAAAAGGCCCGGGAGGCACGGACAGCTACTGAAAACGAAGAAAAACAAGTGTCGGGAAAAATTACAGAAAAACTCAAACAACCTCTGACACTAAAAGTACAACTCAAGTATACCACATGAGGCAGGTAACAAAGGAATATAAAGTCAACTAGAAAGTTCAACAGAAAACAAAAGACAAACTGAAAATCACCTCAGAAAAATGCGAGGGGAAAAAATAGAACTTTAAAGTGCAAAACAACTGAAACAAAGTGACAAACAAACTTACAAAAGACGCAAAGGCAGACTTGAGGCACAAGCAGGCGGACACAAGAGGAAGACTGCGATTATGATCCCACAAAAAGCAGGACAGGAATCTGGCTTTTAAAGGCCAGCTGATGAGCACAATGAGGTGCAGGTGTGTTCCTGATCAGCCAAGCCAGCTCCGCCCCCTGTCATGCCCTAGTGCTGCAGGAAGAGAAAGAGAGAGAGCACACAGACAACCAAAACACAGGGAAACAGCCCTGGATCATGACATATATAGTTTATTTAAGGTTAATTTAAAACTCAAAAGATCAGGGGTAAAAATCAAACATGTCTAGAGGTAAAGAATTAAAAAGTATGCAGGGTTATGTCTATGGGTAGGAGGACCGGACCAAGATGGCAGCCGTATTGCACGTGCCCCAGCAGCCAATAAGGCGTCTACTCTTTATAATGTTTATGGGCGGCAAAGCCGAGGACTTTTGCTCAAGTGATGAGACAGAAGAGAGAGCAGGGCAGGAGGGGCTGCAGTCTCTTGACTTTTCACAGGGAGAGAGACAGTGAGACACAGATGCAGCAGCCACTGCTGGGCCAGAGCAAGTAAAAAGAATCTGAGTCATGCAGACAAGAAATGGAGGGTAGTTTGAGTGAATCATGGTGGTTTGTGGTTATTGCGAGATTTAGCTGCCCTGCCTAAAGCATTTGAAAATGTTTAAATATTCTCTACATATTGACTGAAACTTCTTTAGCTGGGTAAAATATTTTTATAACCTTGTGTTTGACTGTACTGCATCAAAGGGGCTGAGGTTTCTGTGACAAACTTTGCGGGGATCCACAAGGTGGACAGGCCAGGAGAGAACTGTGAAGACCCCGAAATTACCCCAGACAAGCAATGTGGGGAAGTGGTATGTATTCAGTTTCTATCATCATTATTATAATCATGATTATCATCATCATCATCAGATGTTGAGATGTAAGAATCTATAGAATCCATCCATTTTCCAAAATATAAGTATGTTACAACCTTTTCCAACAAGACAGCTATGCTAAGATTTTATTAGCACAAGCCCAAATGTGAGACCAGCTCTGAGGCAAAAGAAATTTGTTCTTTTTCAAGTTCCCAGCTCAAGTTGCTGTGGCAACCTGTGAGCCTCAGGCCAGAAACCTTGACTAGAAAAACACTCATGATGAGTAGCTTTATGCTGAGACTGGATAAGGGGGGGGGGGGGGGGTAGATGAGTGAAAAAAATGGATGAATAGACCCCAGAAAAGTAAAGTAGAGCCAAAATAACAACAGACTGATGAATGAAGATTTGTGTATCTATTTATTAGAATGGTATTCATTAGAATAATCAGAATCAGAATACTTTATTTCTCCATGGTAGAAGTAGAAACGAAGTTAGAATAGAAGTAGAGTTAGAATAGAATAGAATAGAAGATGTACCGTAAAGGACCAATTAGTAGCCCGGTGTCAAACTGCCGCCGGGTCTCATATAATGGCCGAGGGTCCGACCTCATTTTGTCAATTACACGCCTGTCTCAAATAAACGCCAGGTTCATTTAAACGCCTTGGGTAATTATTTGAGATTGATTTTATGTAAACTTGGTTTCATGTAAGATTTTGCAATTTATTTCAACTTACCAGTAATTTATGTCGCATGACGTTAGTGCACCGCAAACAGCAAATCTTCAAGCTCACGGTGCCTTGGAAAAAAAAAAGAAAAAAAGATCTACAAGATGATAACGCATCAGCCATCAACGCATTGTAAATGTGTAGATCTGCTATTTTGGCTGCACAACACTGTCATGCAACGAAGTATACGGGCCTCAAGTTGTTACGCCCCAAACAGAAACAGCACGAGTAACAAGAAGCATGGCGGATGAAAGTGAACGACAGGTGGATGAAGGGAACATGGTGGAGAATTTGGCCAGGAGTTTGATCAAAATGCCGACATAAGAGTGAGGAAGAAAAAAAGATTTGATTTAACGTTCAAACTAGCGGTGGTGAAATATGCCGAGCAGCACTCCAGAGAAGCAGCGGCCAGACAGTTTTATGTGGATCCCAAGCGCATTAGAGAATGGAAGAAACGAAAAAAGTGAAATGACTTTTCAGGCTGACTCGGATGGCAAGCATGCTTGTTTGTCAGGTGGAGGCAAGAAGAAAGTGAGTGAGGAGCTGGAAGCTAAACTGTGTCAGTGGATTCACCACATGCGTGGACGGAACCTACGGTTTCCCGCAAAATGATTTGAGTTAAGGCCAAGGAGATGTACGCTGTGGTGGATGATAAGAGAGATGGGGGGGCGATCGAGGTGAGTGTCGGCTGGCTTTTTAGATTCCTCCAGCGCAACAACTTTTCTCAAATCAACTGTTGCTCAGAAAGATGCTCCTATTGATAAGATTGTAAACTTCGTCATCTACTGCGGCCAGCAGATACAGAGCAAAAAGATCACCGCGAAGAATATCATCGCGAAACGATCACGACGAAACGGCTGTCTGGTTTGACATGGTGGGTGACAGTACAATTGATGCAAGAGGCGCCCGCTCCGTTTCGCTTAAGACAACCAGCCACAAGAAAGCTCGCATCACGGTGGCCCTGGCAGCCAAAGCCGACGGGACTATGTTCAGTTTTACATGATAAGTGGCATTGAAAGTACTACGGAAGGCCTATTTTTGTTACTGTTTTGTACGGTATGCACTTTTTGTTAACGGTATATTTTTTACTGTAGTTTTTCTTTCTCCTTTTTTATTATCAATATTTGCACAACTGCCTTTTTTTTTTTTTTACTGTAAAGTGTTCTTGTGTAAAGTGTTCTCTGGACAATCTTGATATTTGCACTACTGTTCTTGAAAGTACTACAGTATATTGTTATGCCTTGCCAAAATAAATAAAAGCCTGTTACCAGTAGACACCTGGTCTCTTTTAAACGCCCGGGGTCCACATCGATTTTGCAAAATTAACGCCGGGCTACTAATTGGTCATTTACGGTATCTAATGTTTCAAATCACAAGGTAAATGTACTTTGTCATAAACCTGGAAAATAGATGTAGGCTGCTCAAATCTTAGACAAATGTAGGATCATGGCAAGATTTACTAAAATTGCTTAACTGATAGAGGTAGCAGAGTCAAAAGATTGAGCTAGCAAAAAAATCACATAAAGCTATTAAAAGTGTATCGGAAAGGAAGTAAAGAGTCTGGAAAAAAAAAGCATAATACCACAACAGTATTTTAAAAATAGGTAGAGCAAAAATCCAGTAACAAATTAGGGATTACAACAAACATAATTCACTCAGAACAAACAGGTTTAACAGACAAATATTGATCTCCTACCACCATTACCACAACCTCTTGGAACCCCTTTTGTCACGAAGACTTCCTAATTTCTACCCACTACCCAAATCCACCCAAATTCTGAAACTTCTCAAAACACAATGAGGATTTTTTTTTTTTTTTTTTTCACAACATAGGGAGGGTATATATCTAGTGACAACAGATTGCAGGTTGCTAGGACTAATTTTGAAAGACAAGTACAACAAACCAAGTGTGGATTTCCCAGTAGGGGGAGTTTTCCAGCCGCAGAAAGAGTCAGTGTTAGTTGTTTAAAAGGTCATTTTCTGAGCTGGAGGATTTTTGAAAGATGCACTCGTTTTGGTTCACTTTTTTGAGTTCTGACAACATATCATAGCCTACCACCTTTTGTCCTTCATTTTTATTTTGCTGATGTTGATGTCAGTGCAGTAAAATGGGACAAATTTGATACTAAATTTAACATTTGAAATCAGGGATAATTGAATATCAAATAAAGACATATCTAGGTGTGCTTAAAGGATCAGATACTCAGCAGCTGGCTGAGGCAAGGTTTAAAGCAACTATAGATGACTTAATGATACAGCAGCCAGCTTTTTGCAAATGAGTATATATTCATTTAGAATTTTCAAAATCATTGCTTGAGTGAGAAAAAATATTTAACATCTTTAAAAAACTCAAGTCCCTTTGACAGGATTCTTGTTACCTATCTGTAAATTTTTCTTTTTTAAGGGATCTTGTGTCAGGATCTTCTACAACGCTACATTCAGCGAGTGCCAAAACCTTTTGGATTTGGAAGCCTTCGTTCATGTCTGTATGGTTGACAAGTGCCTCCCTGAAAATGAAACAGACTCCATGCTCTGTAAAACTGTCTCAGAGTTCTCCAGACAGTGTGTCCATGCAGGCGGCAACCCCAAAAGGTGGAGGACAGAGTCTTTTTGCCGTAAGGATGCTAACACCTCAAGATAAAATATCTACAGTCCTTACGGATGTTCCAGTTTATCAGCTCATTTTACAGCAACAGTAACATATTTGTCTCCACAGACAAATCGTGTCCAGACAACATGGAGTTTATGGAGTGTGGCAGTTCATGTCCTGACACCTGCAGCACTCCTCAGGCCAGTAAATTATGTGACATCCACTGCCATGATGGCTGCAGCTGCCCTGCTGGTACACACACACACACACACACACACACACACACACACACACACACACACACACACACACACACACACACACACACACACACACACATACACACATAACCCTTCAGTAACACAATAACTGTGGTGATGATGATGATGATGATGATGATGATGATATCCCCTCTTCTCTTCTCAGGAATGGTCTTAGATGACATTAGTAAAAATGGCTGTATTACAATGAGTATGTGTCCATGTGAACACAATGGCAAAGTCTACCAGGCTGGAGAGTCCTATTATCACAACTGCAGATCCTGGTAAGACTGGAGACTTTTGATAAATTGGCAAATACAGATTATTTTAAAACAAAATGAAGCTTGGGGTGGAGCCTTAATGGAAGAAAACCTGTTTTGATTCCAGTCCAGCACTTCATACAAGTTATTCTCTCTGTCTTCCTTCTGTTTAGCTGTACCATTAAATCCAGCCTAACTGGCCTATTAAACACATCTCAATCCAGCAAGCACTTCTCAACTGCAAAATGTGCTTGTAAAAATAAAAATCCTTTCAAATGTCCTGTGGCATTCTGTAAAAGAGGAAGATTACTGCAAAATATGTTTTGTGTGTGTTTGTGTCAACAGTATGTGTATGAATGGTCGGTGGAGGTGCACAGCGGAGGACTGTGCAGAAGCCTGCTCTGTGACAGGAGGCGCTCATGTCAACACCTTTGACGGCAAAGACTACATCTTTCATGGAGACTGCACCTACGTTCTACTTGAGGTAGTGCACATCCTCATTTTAACAATACTAGAAGTGGCATACTCGGGCTGTTTGAGAAGCAGGGGCAAAATAAAGTATCTCCTGTTTGCCATGGGGCATCTGTGCACAGAAAGTTGTGGTTAATTCTAATTATAAGCAGCGTTGTATAAACTGTTTTGTAAGCTCTTCTTTTTTTTCTATCTTTTCCAAGAATTCTGGGATCATAAGGTCATTCTGAAACAGAACAGGTCAAGCACACTTTCAATGTGGGAACATTTAACTGCCGTGCATGAATTGTTGAAAGTGCAAAGCACATGCACAGAGTGGAGTGTGCTGTCAGCGTTTTCATTGAAAACTCTGGTTTGCTGTTTGCTGACAATGGTGGCTGCGGCGTTTCAGAAATGTTCGAATCTGGAGGGCATTTGTAAAAGTTACTATTTGAGGTGGGCTTCAACGCCATTTCCATTATCACGAGAAAACAATCTTTGTTATGTTGAGATAACAAAAAATAATTCCAGAAAACAAGTTGTTCCGTCAACTGGGGAATAGTCTTCCTTTCTTCTGTACGGGGGGGCGTTTCTCAGTCACACAGAGATAAGTGTCCACACCTACTACATGTACCAAACTAAGGACAAATAGCCTGTGTCTGGCTTTGGTGAAAAGTCCATGACAAATAACTTGGACATGGATGAATTCGTGAGAGTTTTTGCAAAGGAAAACAGGAGACTGTTGTTATAGAGTGGAGTGGAGAGAAGAGAGAGTGGAAGGAAGAGGAGTGAGAAGAAATGAGAGGTGTGGTGAGAAGGGATTTTTGAACTAAGTTGCTAACAAAAAAGAGAAAAAAGATATAAAATGTTTTGCTCTATATCTGTTTATAGATTCGTTTTATTTTTTATGATTTTTATTTTTTTTTTAAGGCTACCTTTCAGTTTTGTAAATATTGACCATGGTGTGTGAGGTCTTGTTTTAGGTTCAAATTTATTTGAAAACAAGACCAGCCAGTTAAGATAAATGTTAAGTAGTAAGTTGTTCAAATCTGGAAATTTTATTTTATTTTTATTTTTTAGTTTCCTTTTGCTGTGGGATTGCCACTTTATTGAGGTCAGGGGGGTTGTGTTCCTCAGTGACCTTAAGAGCTATACCAGCAGGAGGTGAGGAAGAAGTGAGTTGTGTTTGGTCTCTTTGCTAAAGAAACCAGGCAAAGCTAAAAAGATGTTTGATGGCTGGTACTATGGCCGGGACCCTATATGTACTGTTGATGAAGTTAGGTGCTGTTCTGAGAATTATTTGTGGCTATAGAGTGGCTTTTTGGTTGAGGTTTGCACGTGGACATGTAGACCACTGTGTCTTGCTACCGTGCGGTCGTTACTAAAGTTGGTATAACTAGAGAAGCAAGCAAGCAACATTCATCTCTCGATGGGGTGTCTAACTCGGTGTTATGGTGTGTTTGACCCTAACTTAAATTTACACCAGAAAATCCTTTAAGCATGATGCCCCTTTCACATTTCTGGCTGCCCCCTCATATATGCCTGCCTAGAACCACCCCTGTTAGAGGGAAATTCTTTTACATTTTATACTCTATTTATTTCATGTTTCATATTCTTGAAGGGAATCAAGTGAGCGCATTTTTATTTTTATCAACTTGAAGGGCATCCAGAGGACCCTTTATTCTTTTACAAAGGGAGGACATCTGGAGGGTGCTTTTTTAGGTTTTATATTCTGAAAGACATATTCAGAGGGCTCCTTTTTTTTTTTTTCTTTTTGTAACATTTACAGGAACACAGGAATAATCAAATGACCCTTTTTCGTGGTTCTACCTTTTGAAAGGCAGTGGGAAAAAATACTTTTTCATGCTTTTATCAACTAGAGTGGACATTTTATTATTTAACAACTTGAGGGCACGAGAGGGAATGATTCCCCTGAGTACAGTACTGATCACCAGTGTACCACCACTGGTGATCAGTTGTGGTCGGTAAAACACTGGAGTTTTGACACTGCTTGTAGCCAATCCTTCAGCATGATAAATGATAAAGACGACAGTATAACTGTAGCAATTCTGTAAGATTTATTCAGAGCTTTGCAGCAATTTGTCGCCTGTACAAAGATACACTATTTGGTGGACATAAGCATGTCTAGCTTTACCTGCAGATAATCAAAGCCCCCTTTTATATCTAAAGGTCTACCCAGGGTTAACTATCCAACCAAAGACAGAGTTTTTGAAGTGGATGGGTTTTAATTCAGAAAAAAAAGTGAGGCCTTTCTATGCAATATGAAAAACAACATGACTTGAAAAAAAAAAAGCAAACCCTGACATAATCAATCTACATGCAGGTGAAACCCATAGATAAGTATTCATTTATTCTTTTAAGATAAGCATTGTCAGTCCTCAGACATCCCCATATGAGCAAGCAGGATGATATCAGACAAAACCACATAAAATAATGTTTAGACCCAGAAAGAAAGTGACTTCTCTGAGTTATCATTAATAACCCAGAAGAAGTCTGGTGCTGGTCTTAATCTGCAGAAGTTATGTTCTGCCAGTTTTATTTTTGGTTTTAGATTTTTCGAGTTCTTTGAACATTTAGTGTGAATCAGAAACACCTACAGGGCTCTGAATCAAGTTAAACGATGATGAAGAGCTTACTACTGCAGAGACTGGGTTACCAGCTTATACATACTTGAACAGCCACAACAAGAGTGCTCTCACTATTCCTCTTACCTGTGTATATTTGTTTACAACAGACATAAAAAGCTGAAGCAACTCATAATGTAATAATGGCTAATAATGTTATAGTGAATCATAATTAAATAACATGAATGTCATAAAAGTTCATAACGTAATAATACATTCATAGTGTAATAAACTGTTACATTCTTACATTGTGTGAAAAGACATTATTACATTAGACGTGATTTTTTTTACATGACTTGCTATAAATCCAGAGTAATAGTATTGAAGAAAAATGACCATAACACAACAATGTTAAGCAACACAAGCTGGGTTAAATGTTCCCCTGGGGCATGGCCTGTTAGCCACCTGTCTGGAGAATAATGCATACAGTGTAACAGTCTTTCTTGTGGCCGTGAAATGAAATTGTGGAAGATCTATTTAGTAACTTATGGACAGAATTGATTCAGTGTGACATGAACTATTGTTCACTTGTAAGAGTTTTTGTGGTTTCAGTTTTAATTAAGTTCATTTTTTTCCAATGTGTGTTGCAGAATGGCTCTTTTTTCACTGTACTGGTGGACCTGGAAAGGTGTGGTTTAGCTCAAAGGCAGACTTGCCTCCGAGCTGTTACTGTGGCCTTACACAGCAGCACTACAGTAAGCTCTACACAAATGATATTCTCCAACTTGTCCCGAAACACAACAATGAACAGACCAGTGATCTAGGAAAATAATTATATTTTGCATTGTAGTGTAGGTAGTGATGACATACTTCAAAGTATGGAATTTGTGCAAAAACTATTTAACTGGCACACCATGACAGTTTAAAAGTTCAAAAATAATCAAGAACTTTTTGGAAATATTGCTTGAAATATGGTAAAATTAAACTTCTTTTCAAAATGACAGGTGTTAAAAATCCATGCATCTGGACGGATTCATATGAACCAGATTCGTTCTGAGCTTCCTCTCTCTAACAGTGAGTTACTTCAAAATTTTTTAGTAGAAACACTGCATGTTACAGCTAAAAGGCCCTGAGAATCCTAAGTTATATTCTTTATCAATGAACCAAAAAGGACTGCAAATATTTTTAAACTTTAACCCTTTAAATGAGTAGACACTGTGAATCTAAGACACTGTTTTTTTTTTATTTTATGATTGCTGCAGCTGAGCTCATCGCATTCAAGCAGTCATCCTTCTTCATCTTTGTGAAGATCAAGATGGGCATCAACATTGCAATTCAGCTTATCCCGGAGGTGCAGCTCTTCGTCATGGCAGACCCTTCACTGAAAGGAAATATTTCTGGTACATGTCTGCATTATTGTAACAGGAAAACAACGACTCAAACTCAACCTGGCTCAACTCTATCGCCATTTATCTGGATACCCTGTATACAGTTGAAAAAAGTGGCATTTCTAACAGGCCAGGTGCAAACAAGTGTGAAAGAAAAACAACAGACAAACAAGACAAAACACAGAGGAAAAACTGCAAGATGCAGGGCATATAGCTGTGTTTTTTCTCTTATTATGAGACTAAGATATTGATTATGTTGACTCTACAATATGTGTAGAGTGCAGTCAGAAATATTGAGGGATGTGAATGGCAGCAGCATGTTAAAGTCCCACCTCGATTGTTTTTTCTAATGTTTCAAGTGTTCTCAATGGTCTTTAAATTGTGTTTATGAAGTTTTTAGTCAAAATCACATTACCTGTGTCATTTTCAAGGGCTTTTATTCTACAGAGCTCCAGTAGCTCATTAGCAATTAGCAATTTGCAGAGAAAGCACTGCTCTGCACACTCCTCTTCCTGCTAGCTTGCAGCCTAGCATTGCCAGTGTAGCAGAAGTGTCAGGCAACATTGGAGCTATTCAGCTCTCAGACATTAATGTCTTTGGGGACATGATGGAAGTTAATATCATTATTACATTTCTTACAAGCATTGCAATTCGCTAACACACACTTATTTGGCGATTGTCCTCTCTACTTCTCGGAGTCTGGTCGGCACAGCAGGACTCTGGGGGCAGAGCTTGGAGTTGTGACGTAGGAAATCTCAGTGGCCCTCATTTATCAATCTTGTGCAGATCTGAGCGCAGGATTCATCGTACGATAGGACACACGTGAAATTTATGAAAGGGTTCGTATCTGACCAATCCCAGTGTACGCATGATCGGGTCTTGATAAATGCGGCGGCTGAAATTGATCGTGAAGTGTGAATAAATCATTGGTCAATAAGTTTCTCATGATGATAAATTAATATCTCATACATGCCTCATATTTTTTTATTGCCATGACAGGGTACGTTGCTCCTATTTTTGAAAGTATTTAGGTTTAATTTGTTGTGTCTTTGTAATGTAGAGCAGACTGGAGAGTCTGACAGAGGCTGAACAAAAATAATTATTAACATCACCAAACGGTGTGTTGCTGCCCCTGAGGCACATTTTTATGGATTTCTATTGGATTTTTATCACTGATTAAACAGCAAGAGCACTTTCTAAACTTATACTTTACATGTCAGAATCCATGGATAAGGTCCTGTCTCCTCAGTGCAGCACCTTTGTGGAGTCTCTCCTCATTATCGTTTCCGGGCATCGGGTCCTCACGTTGCACCGGCACAGCCAACGGCACTCCATTCGCCAGTGCAACATTGTACTAAACTGTACTGGCCCAAATGATGTCCCACACCCTTTCAGGAGTGTACAACAATGTCCCCACTGCTGGCCCAAGACAGAGCTACCTGCATTTTAGGAGTCAAATGCAGCGCTCCACAGTGGCGCATGTGCTTGTGTGCGTTATGTTAAAACGGCGCTCCTGCTCTGTGGCAGTGTTTCTGGGCAGAGTTATCAAATAGGCCTATTTACTAAGGACATAACAAATTTATTTTATTTTATTTACGTCTTAATCTTTGATGAAATCTGGCTGATTGTGCTTAGTGACAGGTTTGAGGTTTGTTTATCAATTATTTTGAGACAGACATTTGCTGCACCACAGATCCACACTGACTCAAACTTGCGTACACGATGTCAGACCTGTCGTGAGATTTGGTCATAGCGTACGCTCACGTGCAGATTGATAAATGCCAATCCCAACGTCATAATTGTTGTACGCAAGGTGTACGCAAGTTTTCTGCCGTACGCAAGCTTGATAAATGAGGGCCACTGTGTCTGAACCTGCTGTTTGGGTCTGCGAGAGGTTCACAGTGATTTGAATGCAAAAATACTCAGAAATGCAATTTCGCACTTGCTGTGAAATCTCTTGCCTGATGAAAGGGGCACAAATAGTCTGTGTGAAAGGTGTGAGGGGTCCTTCACATGTGCAAAAGTTCTGAATGGAGGGAAGAGAGACCCCTATGATCCTATGATCTTAACTGTCCTCACTCTTCGTTATAGGGTCTTGTATCATCATCCTGGGTTTGTCAAAATGAGAAAAGTAAGTTATGTGATCTTGTTCTGACAGGTTTGTGTGGTAACTTCAACAACAAAATGAAGGATGACTTCATGGTTCCCTCTGGTCTGGTGGAGAGCACCGCTACAGCATTTGCAAACTCTTTGAAAACCAAAGCCAGCTGCCCTGATATAACCACACGTTTAGGACATCCCTGCAACCATGGCATTGACAGGGGTACAACTTAATGTCTCATATGATTGTCTGTCATGAAACAGATGGAGCCTCTAAAAAAAATATACCTGCCCAGAACACACTTCAATTTTTTCCATATGTTTTTGTTTTGCAATCACTTCATTTGCTGCTTTAATACAGGAAGATTTGCACTGTACTGGTGCTCCAAATTATTGGATTCAAAAGGAGCATTTGGACCATGCCACCACTTTGTTGACCCACATCCATACAAAGAAGTGAGTCTGTGCTAACAAGGCTGTGATGACAAATAGACTTGACCGCTGTTTTCTTGTTAATGCTTGTTGTGCCTTTCACAGAACTGCATGTATGATAGCTGCAACAGTGATAACAGTGAAAAGAGCATGTGTGCTGCTGTCTCAGCATACGTCTTTGACTGCGCAAAACGAGGAATCCTAGTTATTGGCTGGCGCGCACATATCTGTGGTGAGCAAAACAACAAGGACTTCTTGTATTCAATGTTGTGTTGTAAAAAGCAGCTAATCACATATGACAAGACAGAGACCAAGGACAGCATATTCAATGAGTGATACCCCTAACTTTCTCACACCTCCTCTACAAGGTCAATACAGCTTATGTCCAGAAAAAACAGTCTATCATTACAACATGACCAGCTGCCAGCGTACCTGCCGATCCCTCAGCCAACCTGACTACTCCTGCCAGGCCAGCTTCACTACAGTGGACGGCTGTGGCTGTGCTGCAGGAACCTACATGAATGAGAAGGGGGAATGTGTGACCAGTAATGAATGTCCTTGCTATTACAAAGATGAAATTGTTCCTACTGGGACATTTGTGAAAACCAACAACCATAACTGGTAAATACAAAGTGTGGTGATGTCAAGGGTTGTGTATGTTGGGGTCAAGCAACAAATACACAACAGTGTTTTTTTTGTTATTAATTAAAAAAAGGGGTTGCACACCAAAAAAACACAGTGTAACACACTAAGAGCTTACTCCTGCATCTTTTTCTAGCTTGATGTTTGATGACGACATTAACACTGTTTTCTGTGCTCCTCCTGCACCTGCTGTCACAGTATCTGCAGACATGGAGCTCTCAGCTGCTCAGAGGGACACTCACAAAGTAGGTTCAAATATTTGAGATACAGGACTAATTTAATACAAGGTTGTAAGTAATGGAATGAATCCTAAATTCTATTGCATTTACTCACAGTCCATCTGTTTTATGTTGGAGTCTGTTGAGTGTTAACATGTATTTTAAATTCTCACTGAGACCTATAGATTGACAGAGGGTAGTTGACATTGTTTAAATGACACCTGGTTGCTATACTACAAGAGAGTTCAACAAACCAAAGTTATCTTCTGGTTAACTGGCTTCACTTTCCCCAAATAATAAAATGAGACTCAAAACTCACTCAGATCTATAGAGTTATATCCCTAATTAGTCCAACAAAGCTTTCTATGATGGAGTTAACAAAAAAGGGGCAGAGTTTACAGCCAGAGATAACTAAAGAATGCTTAAATGCACCAGCTTCACCTGAAAACAATCAGGCTAACAATCAGAGTATTTGTGAAAAGGGTATGTGACGTGCAAGGTGGTTAATCAGACATTAGGGAACAAGTGAGTGAGAGGAATAGGCATGAGTGAGAGAAGAATGAGTGAAAATGTGTTTTAGGTGTCATTGGCCTCACAATAAGTGAGGTCAATGACAAATGTGATAAAAAATTCCATTGTTTATAAAAGCTTGCTACATGAAAACAGACATCAAGAGATGTGTGGTGTCCCCCTTAGAAAAGCATTACACTGCTACTCTTTTGTATCAGTAATGCATGTTGAATCTGACTGTAAAAACATCATATTAATTTCTTTCTGTGACATTCATGAAAGTTTTAGGTGTGTTGTCTTAGCAGGCTTTGGTTCTTCTGTCAGTCTGTGTTGAAGGATGATATCAGCCCTGAATAATTAATATATTTCATATATATAAAATATATATGGAAAATTACAGGGTGAAGGACTTTTCCATTTTAAACTGATTTGAGGCAGGTTCTGTGCCCAGCATAAGAGGCTACAGGGATCTAATCAATCTAAACCCTGTAGTTAACTAGCCAGCAAAAACTCCTACAAATTCCATGAGTTTTGATAGAGCTACAGTAATTCTGATTATTTATTTGTGTCTTACTAACCAGGCCCCAAAACATGCAAATCCCCTAAGGTTTACTTTGATTGCACCAACGCGCAGCCTGAGGAAGCTGGAACTGAGTGTGAGAAAAGCTGCAGAACTCTGGATATGGCTTGTGTAAGCAGCACGGTGCACCCAATCACACAAGGGGCTCTATTTTCATGTATGCCGGTGAGGCGGCGGAGGGTGGCGGACCCCGCGCGGTTGTATTTTCATCTAGCGGAGCCCGGCATACAGCCAGTTTGGTATTTTCGTGGACTGAGGCGCACCGAGATCCGCCAAGCTGGGCGTGGTGGCGTGGCAGGGGGAGGTGTCAACAGAATCAGCAGGCGCAGGGACATTTTCGTGCTCGCCACCATCGTATAAAGTGTGCTGAAAGCTCGCCGATTCAAACCTGGTCAGCTTTCAGTGCAGGCGAAACACAGCTGGTCTAGTGGTTTTTTGGTAGACCGGCGGCGTATCGGCATACGTCACCACAGGTTTCCACAGTGTCAGGCACATTTCAGTGCAATAAATAATCATCAACAACTAATAATCTGACTCAGCACATACATTTAGATCTATATAGATATATTCTGATCTATATCTGATCTGATGAGCGCATTTGGCACGCATTTGGACACACAACCTGACCGAATCAACACAGCTGAAACCGCATTAAATTAAATTAAATATCTAGTAAATAGACACACATGATGAAGTTAACAAGATATGTAATTCGTCTTCCTCCTTTCCTTTCTTTCTCTTCCTCTCATTTTTCACGCAGCTTGACCTGGACATGTCTCCGTGTCCTCTCCCCATCCTGCTGCAGCTGCTGCTGCGGCGGCTGAACAGATGATTTGTTTCAGTGATCAGATGAGTTATTTACTTTAAGCCTACATACGAATATTATAATATTCAGTTTTGTGAGCCAAGTTTCAACATCTATGAAAGAAAGAGCCAGGCCACGGAGCACGATGCGTCATTTACGCTGGGCTGTGCAGCTCACCAAAATACCAAATTGTGCTTAGGAAGGCCTTGTCGGCACGGTGGACCTGACTTACGCCGCGCCTGCACCACGTCTCCGGCGAGGCACAAAAATAGAGCCCAAGATCTTCAAGTACAAAAATTGTTTGTCTGAAACTGTCTTTTTGCCCTCTACTCTGCTTGAATACAGGTGAATTCGGGCTGTACATCTGGCTGCATGTGCCCCAAAGGCCTGGTATCAGATGGAGCAGGAGGCTGCGTCAAAGAGAGCAAATGTCCATGTGTGCACAATGGACAAGTCTACCGTGCTGGTGAAACACTGACTGTGGACTGCAATACTTGGTGTGTACAAGGCCGAAAATAACCACTGGTGTATTGAATCCATTAATCAAATCAAATCAAATCAAACTTTATTTATATAGCACTTTTCAGGCAAAAACAAATGCAGCACAAAGTGCTTTACAACTTAAAACAATTAATGATAATAACAAGTTTGATTATTATTATTATTATTATTATTATTATTATTATTGTTATTATTACTATTTCAGTCAGGATCACTTTAGTCAAAATTAATTATTTATTACAACAAACATTTTTACATTGGTGGTATGGCTCTGTTCTGAGAGTTCCCTGCCCTTCCATGTGCTTGCACGGAATGGCTCTAAGAGGGGAGAGCTCCTCCCCTCCCTTTCATGTGCTTACATGAGGAGCCAGGCAGAGAAGCAGTAGCAAATAAATTCGATTAAGATAAATAGATAAAAATCCCAGCACGGAACAGAGCAAGCATCAGTAACAATACATATGACACTGGTAAGATCAGACACAACATAAACAGGAGGAGTTGGGGTGGAGACGGGTTGCAGAGTGGTTGCAGCAGGCAGAAGAAGCAGTTTAAATAGGGCGCCATTTTGACATCAGCCAATAGGATGTGAAGAGGGTGATTACCTGAGCTGTCAGCTGACTGAAGGCTGGCTTAAGATCAGCTGACTGTAGCCTTTAGCTTGACTCCGTGACCTGCCTGAACTACCGCTACGTTTAATTTCAGTCAGGATCACTTTAGATGTAAGCACAGGTGGTCGTGCCTGCTTGGCATTTTTGCCTGACGCACCTCCGACGGTGCCATCGTGCAGACTGCAGGGTCGTCAGCCGGGGGGCCACCCTTCACTGGTGTTTCGCTCCATTATCCCCCGGAACACCTCTGGGTGGTGGAGCAGCAACAGGGATGTCTCCCTGCCGCTTCCTGCAGCTTGTAAGGATCTGTATTCAACCCACACTCTGCTCCCAGTTGTATTGTTGTTGTGTATGTGGGGTGAGTCCCAGGGGACTATGCATGGCAGGGGCGTCCATCTCCCTGAGTCAAGCGTGGGCCTGACCGCATACCATAACGTCTCTCTTAAGAGCCTTCTGTTCCCCACGCCCTGTCCTTCCTTCTGAGCCATAGCCAGAAGCTCCCTTCCTCGGCCTCCTCCGCAAGGTCGCGAAGAGCTCGCTTCCTGTTGGATCCTGTGACTCCAAGCGTGTTCAGTAGCCGCTGTGTGGATGTCCCGGTGAAGCCCCTACATCCGACCTCCACTGGGAAGGTAAATGGTCTCCACCCAGCTTGTGAGCATGTTGCTGCCAGTTCTGCGTATTTGTCATTCTTACGCTCGTGTGCGGCCTCCATGTGTTCCTCCCATGGAACTGTCAGTTCAACCATGATGACGACTTTGGCAGGTGCTGACCAGAGCACAATGTCCGGGTGTAGGGATGTCGTGGTGATCTCTGCAGGGAACTTGAGTTGATGGCTGAGGTCGGCTGTAAGCTGCCACTGGCCCCCTAGTGAAGCGACCGCTCTGTCCTCGTGCCACGCCACGCTGTCGTCCCTGGCCTTGTAAACTGGATCCACTTCGGGGATGTGGGTGGGTTTTCCCGGTTTACTTGCTGTCTGCGGGCTTCAAGGAACTCTGCTAGCTTGCGCAGGACCTTGTCATGCCGCCACCTGTACCTTCCCTGCAACAATGCCGTCTTGCATCCTGAGAGGATGTGCTTTAGGTTTGGGTTTGGGGAACTGCAGAGGTGGCAGGGTTCTTCTGTGCCGAACCAAGTGAGGAGGTTCCGGGGGCTGGGTAAGGTGTTGTATGTGGCCCTAATCCGGAAGCTCAGTCTCGCCTGGGGAGTTCTCCACATGTCGGCCCAATTGATGGTTCTTTTGATCACAGCCTCCCAAGTCATCCATCTGCCTTGCTATTGCTGGCTCACCACTGTGATCTTGTAGGTTTCCTCCTCCATCCTGGCGACTTCGGAGATTACAAGATCCTTCCTCTCCTTCTTGGTCGCTTTGGACCAGCACTTTGGCGCTGTTGCCCATCCTAGGCCAGATCTGCCTGACTGTGTGAAGCCAACGATCTCTTGGTGCTTCAGCCGCTCCACTGCCTGGTCAATTGCTTTGGATGCATTCCACTTCCGTCCGGTACGAGTCTGAGGGTTGGCAGCTTGAATTGCCGGGTCCATAGAGTCCTTCAGCTCAAAGTGGAGCCTCACCTTCTCCTTTTTGTACCCCAGCCTTGTGGACTGCAGTGGGAGCTGGAGGGCGTTTCTCCCGAACAGTGCCGTGGAGGAGAGGGATCGAGAAAGGCCGAGCCACTTCCGGATGAAGTTGTTGGCCTTTGCCTCCAGCTTCAGGACCGTGCTCATGGTGATGTTGCTGAGTTTCAGGGGCCACATTAGGCGATGGTACAGAGTGAACTGGTAGCACCACACCTTGAACTTCCCTGGTAGGGGGCACTGATCGATCTTGTGCAGGCCCTCTTGGAGTTGAGCTGTGACAGCTGAGGCCATGTTCTTGTCGGAGAGGTCTGCCGTGTACATCCTGCCGACGGGGGCTTCTGCCAGTAGAGGGATTCTTTCGCCGGCCACAGTGAAGACGATGTTATCGTTCCTGGTCCCTTTCCAGATCGACAGGCTGCGAGACTTTGGTGGCTTGATCTTCATGCAAGCCCAGGCTAGTAGTTCTTCCAGTCGTTTGAAGAGTCTGGCTGTGCAGGCTGCTGTTTGGAGGAGGGTGGTGACGTCATCCATGTAGCACCTAATGGCTGGCAGTCTTTGGCCTGTCTGCGCTCTGACCCCTCGAACCATTTGTCTTCCACCTATCAGTAGGATCTCAAAAGCCACAGTGAAGAGGATGGGAGAGATGGCACATCCCATTGCTATCCCCTTCTCGAGTCGGTGCCAGGTTGGGTAGCAAACGTGCAGGTTGTTGAAGTATTTGGCTACTAGGTTCTTGGCGCGTGGTGGTACGTGGAAGAAGCTAAGGGCATACGTGATGAGCTGGTGGGGAACTGAGCCAAAAGCATTTGCCAGGTCAAGTCAGACTACGTGCAGGTCTTCTTTGCTTCGTTTGGCTGTCTGGATTTGTTCCCAGATCACCGCTGAGTGTTCAACGCAGCCAGGGAATCCTGAGACTCCTGCCTTTTGGCAACTGGTGTCGATGTACTTATTTGCCAGGAAGTAGCTCGTCATCCGTCTGGCCAAGATGGAGAAAAAGATTTTCCCCTCCACGTTCAGCAGAGCGATGCCTCTGAACTGACTGAGGTTTTGGGAGTCTTTCTCCTTTGGGATGAAGGTGGTGACTGCTTGACACCATGACAAAGGGATGGACTCTGTTTTCCAAGCCACAACCATGAGCCTCCATAGCGCATAGGAGCCCAGGGCAGTTCTTAAATACCTTATATGGCACGCCGTTTGGCCCAGGTGCTGATGCCGATCTTGCGCGTTCTACTACCTGTTTGACTTCTGCCCACCTGGGAGGGGACGTGTCAAACTCTATGGAAGGCTCAGTTGGGCGAGGTACATGGCCTGGTGGTCCCAGGGGCTTTTCTCTCAGTTTGTCGCTCAGCTGATCTACAATGTGTTGCTCCAGCTCCTGCTTTGTGACCTGTAGTGTTCCTGTCTTATTCTCCTCCAGGAGGCTGCAGGGGAATTTGAAGGGGTCCCGGAAGAAGCATGTCCTTGCCTTCTCCCTACGGCTTCTCCGCTTCTTTATCCTTTCAGCTCTCCTGAGGTGTACAAGCCTTTCCTTGATCTTGTTCCAGAGGTCCTTCAAGCCCTCTTTTTCCTCCGCCTCAGCTTTCCTCCATGACTTTCTCAAGAGACGTCGCTCCTTTACCAGTTGAAAGATTTCCCTTTCCCGCCTTCCGCTTTGTTTAGGACTGGGCCACTTCACGGGCTTGTCTCCAAACCGGTTTCTCCCTTCCTCGTAGATGAAATGGCCGAGGATGTTCAGTTTGGAGGTTGCGTTGCCCTTTAGGGAGTTCTGGAGGTTGGTGCATGTTCTCTCGTCAAAGTTTCTCCATACTTCCCTGTCGCTGGACTTTGGCCACTTGACTTGGGGTTTCTGTGCATACTTCTCTGGGGGGACTCTTACGGGCACTGTGTGTGCAATGTTGTTCTCCTGCTGTGGCTCTGTGCGTGCAGCGTTGCTCTCCTGCTGCGGGGGGCTCTGCTGCTCCAAATTTAGTCAAATTTAATTATTTATTACAAGCAAACATTTTTACTTTGGTGGTATGGCTCTGTTCCGAGGGTTTCCTGCCCTTCTATGCGCTTACACGAAATGGCTCTAAGAGGGGAGAAGAAGAAGAAGAAGAACTTTATTGCTCCCCAAAGGGAAATTCAATTGTCTGTTGTTTCATGTAATATGTCTATAAAAGTTATCTATTATTTACGTAAGAGTTATAAAGCCTGATGGCTGTTGGTACAAAAGATCTTCTGAATCTTTCTGTCCTGCAGCGAAGAGAGAGGAGCCGTCCACCACCATTTGCCCTTTGGTCCATCAAGGTGTTGTGAAGAGGGTAATCCATGTTCTTGAGAATAGTCTCCACCTTCCTCAGTGTAGATCTCTCCACCACATCCTCCACTGAGTCCAGCTTGAGTCCTACCACTGAGCCAGCCTTTTTCACCAGTTTGTTAAGACGTCTTGCATCTTTGTATTTGATGTTTCCCCCCCCAGCAGACTGCAGCATAGAACGGAACACTGTAGACACAACAGACTGATAAAACATCTGTAGCGTCTTACTACAGATGTCTATTGATCGGAGTCTTCTCAGGCAAAAAAGGCGGCTCTTCCCCTTTCTGTCGATGAAGTCTATATTCTTAGACCAATCCAACTTATTATCCAGATGTACACCTAGGTATTTATATGATGTCACCACTTCGATGTCCACTCCACAGGTGTTAACTAGCTGAAGAGGGGGTTTGGATCTACGGAAGTCTATGACAATCTCCTTTGTCTTTGAGGTGTTGAGGAGGAGGCAGTTTTTTGTGACTCCAGTCACTGAAGGCTCTTATCAGATCTCTGTATTCAGCTTCTTGTCCGTTTCTGATAAATGCCAAAATAGCAGTGTCATCTGAGTATTTCTGGATGTGGCAGGACTCAGTACTGTTTTGAAGTCTGACGTGCACAGTGTGAACAGGAATGGCCCCAGCACTGTCCCTTGTGGAGCCCCTGTACTGCTCCTTAATGTCCCAGAAACACAGTTTCCCAGCCTGACAAACTGTGGCCTTCCTGTCAGGTAATCTGCGATCCAGGAAACACAGGAAGGATCCACTCCCATCTTTGTGAGCTTGTCTTTGAGTATGGTGGGTTGGATGGTGTTGAATGCACTTGAAAAGTCAAAGAACATGATCCTTACATAAACCCCAGGTTCCTCCAGATGAGACAGGGCACGGTGAAGCATGTAGAGGACAGCATCATCCACTCCAATGTGTTCTTTGTATGCAAACTGCAGGGAATCCAGTTTGTCTTTGACCTCAGACCTCAGAAGGCGTAGAATCAGCCGCTCCAGGGTTTTCATGATGTGTGGAGTGAGGGCGTGTATTTAGTTAATGAAATGTACACACAGCAGTACGTATTTCAGCACTTTTTCTTTTTTTTTTTGGGGGGGGGGGGGCGGGGGGACATTTTAGGGGAAGCTGAGCTTCCCTTGCAGTCTTAGAGCAATCGCCACTGGTCCAAAGGTAACGTTCTTTATGCCTCCATCTGGGGCAGCTGTGTGTGACCGTTTTGAGTTAAGTGTTTAAAAAAACAGAAAAGAAAGTTATCTCCAAATAGCCAAAGCAAAATGCGTTTTCATTGTTTATTAATGAGTATGTTTAATGAAATTCTGTCAAATTCATTGTCTAATTTGTTTTTGTTTTGTCTTTGTAGTCCAGTGAGAATTTATTTTATCTAAAATCTTTGCAGCATAAATATTGTGGTCACCAAGGTTGTCCTAAAAAGAAATCGATGCCTGAAACTAAATTGTGCTTGAACAGGTTGAGGTTTACATACATTATTATAGATTATTACTGTTGTGAGAAATGCACACAATGCACAGGAGACAGGATGAGATCTCAAGAGCAGCCTGGGCGTCTTAAATGTACTGATACAGAAATCAGTACAGTTGACACAGAGGCTAGACTGAAATCATCAGAGCTCTCCTCTCGCTCACTTTTCTGCTGCTGAGTATGTACGTGAACATTATAGGTGCGTATTACATTGTGTTTTGCAAATGTCATCTCTCAAGTGTGTGTGAGTCCCTTTAGATGTGGATTGCAAGTCCAAGTCTTTTCCTGTTTAATAGCTGACACCCTGGGAGGTTGTCCAAAGCCATATCTCTTGTTCCGAAATTTAACAGAACATTAGTGTTTCTGTGAAACCAACTTAACTGGCAGTCATTAGGATCAAATCCACTTTTGGCGAACTGAGATATGTTCAGGCTCTTGCAAAACAGCTTGCTTATACTACCCAACAGCTGTAAGGCCATGTAAGCAAAGCCATCTCAGCCTGTTATAAAAAACTATAATTGCTCCATCACGGATCCGTTGTTCACTAAAAACAGCAAAATGACAAGGATTATCAAATGCTGATCTATTCAATGCTGGTGAGCTTTCAAAAAGCTGTTACGGAAGCTGTGGCTCAAGAGTAGAGTTAGCCTTCTTCCAATAAGAAAGTCGGGGGATCTGCCATCAGTGAGTGACTGTAGTGTGAATGGGTGAATGTGATATGGGATGTAAAAGCTCTGAGTGGTCAGAAGACTAGAGAAAGAAAAACAGTCCATTTACCATTTTAAGATATGCACTTTTTTTTCTGGTTCAGTTCAAATTCTTTGTTGTCTTTGGTTTTTTATTATCCTTATTCCAACATTTTTTAAAGCATTTCTCAATGCATACTATTTTTCAAAATTGTTAATTTTGCTCGAATGATATTCGATAAAATGGTGCAAGTGATCATGTGCTAAGATACATGAACAGTTCTTGACTCAACCTGTAGAGCTTTCTCATCTGTAGCAACCCTCTACCTGCATAATATCTCCTTTTAACACAACCACTTATTCACAAATCAATGAAAAACACTAATTGTTGGCATCAAATCATTCACTTTTAAATTGGTTGTATTTCTCCATTGAAATTCAAGAGCTAAATTACAGTCCATTTTGTAAACTTTCCAAAACCCTGTCACTGTTGACTGTGTTGATATAGGAAACTTGCAGCCTTTAAAATAATAAATGTTCCCTGTATTATCAGTATAATTTCTTAACCGGTACAAATGGCTGAACTTAATATCTTGTGTTTGTCTTCTCAGCACCTGCTTTAATAGGAAGTTCACATGTACCAGCAAAGTGTGTGATGCTGTTTGTGGGATCTATGGTGATGGGCACTACATCACATTTGATGATAAGAGATTTGACTTCAATGGACAGTGTGAATACACACTCCTACAGGTAAAGTTGGTAACCTTCTGTTACCAGTTCAGCCAAACAAACTTACTCTGTTTTCTTAAGACAGTCTGTTATGTGCCAAGAAGCATTTTTCCAGCATGGTATGAGCTTCCGCCTCTTGCTTGCATGTGCAATGAGCTTCTGAGTGCTTTGTGTTCTTATGGCTTCATCATGATAAACTTAAATAAACATCTGAAGTGTAAAACACGTTAATTTGTATGGAATCAGATTTGTGTCCAAAATAATCAAACAAAACTTCTTCAATATCAAACAAAAATAAGAATTTGAGCAAGAATGAAACTGAAGAGAAAAATGTCATCTGGAAGGTAAAACTTGTAACTTTCAAACAAATTATTTTTACAATTGTGTCAACTATTGGTCTTCAACTGTTTGTGGTCTTTCAACTTCGTGTGTGTGTGTCTGAATCATAGACTGTATATAGAATGGATGCCGTCTGCCTCCTCGCTGGGTGAAGCCACTCCGAGAACAGCACCCTCTGTTGATGGGCTGCAGTATAGGTCATAAATCCCGCCTCCGCCAGCAAAGCTTATGGAGCTGTGGACAAACTTGAGAAATTTATTACACAGAACATAAATTTTTCTCCCCCCTGCTTGCGATGTTGACATGTAGTTACTGTAAGAATGGTTTGTGCTCAAGTCCTCTTTTTTCTGTGAAGCCCCGTTTTTAAAAGTTATTAGGAGGTTCATGTTTGCTATGATTGACACCTGATACAGCCTATGGGCGTTCAGGGATTGCGTAGCTCTCCCGGGGATATGCTGTTTGAGCCGAGCGTCATCACAGTGACTCTCTGCGACTGCGCGGCCGAATGCGCGCATCGCTACTGCGCAGCGCTGGTTTCAGGAAATGAAGAAAAATTACGGAAATACCAAGAGCTTTTTGGCTTCAAATCCGTATACAGGCGGTAGGCGGAACCAGGTTGTCCATAGTATATACAGTCTATGGTCTGGATGTACTGGCCTGTGTTCATTTCTGGTTAGCATGTGATGATAGCTTTTGTTAAAAAGCACACTTATTTGCCATGGGAATCAGTGGAGGCTGGTAGAGTTGTTCCAGTTTTATCCTGTTATCTTCTCTCTGTAGAACAATGTTATAGCTTCTCTTCTTACTTAACCCAACAAAACATCTAGCGCAGCACAGACAACATATGTAAATGGCCAATACTTACTCTTAACGAGAGAGCTGGCAGCGAGACTGTAAAACGGGCAGTGAGAGCAAGAATCTGGTCAGCGAGAAAGAAACAGAGGGACCTTTAAATAAAAAAATGTATTAAAAAAACAGTTAAAGACCAATAGTTGACACAATTGTGAAAATAATTTGTTTGAAAGTTATGTTTTACTTTCTAGATGACATTTTTTTCTTCAGTTTCATTCTTGCTCAAATTCTTATTTTTGTTTGATATTGAAGAAGTTTTGTTTGATTATTGTTGACGCTAATCTGATTCCATAAATTTGTCCATTAATACCAGCTAAACTTCACTGTATTGTATTTTTCAATGTAGATCTCTACAAATATAAATACTATGGATGGATTCTGAAAGTCTGGCAAGTTTTTGGTTTCGCCTAAAGGCAAGGACTATGGGCTCTATTTTCCTGTACGCTGGTGACGCGGCAGGGGGTGGTAGACCCCGCACAGTGGTATTTTCATTTGGTGGAGCCCGGCGCACAGCCAGTTTGGTATTTTCGTAAACTGAGATGTGCCGAGGTCTGCCAAGGTGGGCGTGGATGCGCGGTAGGGGGAGGTGTTGACAGAATCCGCTGGCGCAGTGACATTTTCGTGCTCGCCGGTGGCATGAAAAGTGTGCTGAAAGCTCGCCGATTCAAACCTTGTCAGCTGGTGTAGAGGTATTTTGTTACACCGGTGCGGCACCAGCGGCGTATTGCGCATATGTCACCGATGCCTCACCGGCAGGTATCCACAGTGTTGCACACATTTTAGTGCATTAATAATCATCACTAACCACTATTCAGTGCAATGATCTGAATCAGCACATACATTTAGATCTATATCGATATATTCTGATCTATATCTTATCTGATGAGCACGTTTGGCATGCGTTTGGACACTCAACCTGACCGAATTAACACAGCTGAAACCGCATTAAATATCCAGTAAACAGTCACACATTATGAAGTTAACAAGATATTTAATTTGTCTCCCCGCTTATCCTTCTTCTTCTAGATGTTGTGCCGTAGAATGCACCCCTGCCGTAGAATGCATCCCCTGCATCCTATCCACTCATTAGTAGTGGTGTGTTGGTCATGAATGAACGGATCAAAAGAACTAGTTCTTTTTGGTGAACGAAATGAACGAGGTCACCCTAAATGATCCGTTCAGTTCTTGTGATTGGCTGAAGAGTCACTTCACCGTTCCTTAGGGCAGGACTATCTCTGTGCTTGCCTGTCTTATCCTATCGTTGTGCCTCTCTCTGTTGGTGGGTGGGGCTTAGAGAAGCAGCAGCAGCAGTACTGAGCTGACTGAAAGACCGGGAACGATGACCGACTCTGTCTCCATCTTTTCAGTCAGCTCGGTCTGACCGAGAGATTGACCGACTCTTAGACTGACTGAGTACAAGCGTTCACTCTCTCAGCCAGAGGCAGAGACTCACTAGCAGAAGGTTTAGCACGCTAAGCTAACAAACAGCGGTTGATAAGAGTATGTGAGGTTGCTTGAGGCAGCCGGATGCGTTTGTCCAGCAAAATATCCCGATGCTGTATGGTGTCTGTGTACAGACACATCTGTATTCAGCCACCATTTGAATTAGTACCAATGCATAATGTGCTAGCCAAGCTATATAGCTTGGTTTAGCTGGGTCAACATGCCGGTGTTTCGGTGTAAAAAGTGACCCTGTTACCTGGAGACTTTCGAAAAAATGCACATGAGATTGTCCCAAGTCACACAGCTGTTGAATACGTATCCTTAGATCTCTCTGTTTTGAATGTCAGCAAAGACGTATTTGTTGGAAATACTTGATGTTATTGTCACAAAGGGAGCTAAGAGGCTCTCGTTCATTCAGAGTCTGAACAGATCTCCCCCTGCATAAACCCAGTCAGTCATGTCGAGTCAGTCCGTTCGCTCACGTTCACGTTCGTTCAGATGCTAAACGAACGTGAACATGAGCGAATGGACTGATTAAGGACCAAGTGACCGAAATGACCAAAATGAACAGATCTTTTTACCCAACGAACCGGAATGATCCGGTTCACTGAAATGAACGGTTTTGCCCACCACTACTCATTAGCTTCTTAAAGTGGAAGAAAATGATCTCATATTTGAAAAAAAAAACACGAGTATTGGATCATGACATGTCAAATGGAGCAGCAAACTTTCGTTCTGTTTTAAGGTATTTGAAAAATGCATATACAGAGGTGTAATTGGGTATATAAACTGTACAGTAAGCTGTTATGGTAGAGAACATTATATTTTCGGGGCAGCAAATATTCCGAATCAGAGGGCTATCATTTTCGGCTTATCTGAATAACCTAAATGAAATCATTAAAAAGAACATGCTTTTGAATCTATCCAACGGAAAGGAAAACTTGGATTATTTTGCCCTGTTGTGTACTTTCAACCACACTCCCGTCAGGGGGTGCATTCTACGGCAGGGGTACATTCTATGGCACAACACCTGACATGTCTCCGTGTCCTCTTTCCATCCTGCTGCTGCTGCGGCAGCAAGGCTGACCAGATAATTTATATTAGTGATCAGATGAGTCATTTACTTCGAAAATTTGAACAAAAAATAAAATACAATATAAAAAACTTTCACTCAAAATTACCTGTTCATCTGATTTTCTCACATCATCAAGATTCGATTCTGTAAATATTCAATCCGGAGTTAGGCCCACATACAAATACTCAGTTTTGTGAGCCAAATTTATTTTATATGCCAACATCTATGAAAGAAAGAGCCAGGCCACGGAGCGCAATGCGTCATTTACGCGCAGGTGGTTCCGATTTTAATGCCATTATTGGAATTTATGTTGTGCTCTGTGCGCACAACCCACCTTTGTCACGTGAGATTTGAATATATGCAACTTTATGTGAGTGTCTTTATTTGTGGAAAAGGGTGTTTGTCCTACTAGTGGGTACAACCTTACACACACCAAATACATATGTACTTATGATGAGAGAGTGTGGAGCGCGCCCTCTGCAGCGCTTACAGCGACACTTGTTGAGGGGCTGCCTTCTGTCGCCATCGTGTGGCATTACTGTCTTCAGCCACCTCTTGATCTTTTCGACTACTGCACGAAAATTGTAATACGCCTTGCCGGTGGCGGATTTAAAGGTGAGGAGAGGAGCTGATGTTATTGGTCAATACAGGTCTCGGCTGTGTTAAACCCATTCCACGCCTTCTCTCCTCCCTCCATACAACTCACGCCGCTGGTAGGAGCTGAGTTAGGAAGGGGGGGATACTTATGCCGGGCTGCGCCGTTCACCAAAATACCAAATTGTGCTTGGGAAGGCCTTGTCGGCGCGGCGGACCTGACTTATGCTGCCTTTGCAGCACGCTGCCAGCGAGGCATGAAAATAAGGCCCTATGACTTAAAGAAACATACGCACAGCAAAACCTTTTTGGTCATTGTATCCTGTGTCTCTGTCTTATCTAGAATGACTGTAGTGAGGGTCAGAGAAGTCTGAGAATTATCTCTGAGAATGTTGCATGTGGAAGCAAAGGAACCACCTGCTCCAGGAGCATCAAAATCTTCTTCTGGGTAAACACAACACACTTTTGACCGTCCACTACCACAACTCAGAACATCAGACATAAAACAAATAGTTCATACTTGAGTAGTACTAGGACTACCCCTAAAAATAATCTGTAACCTGTTATTCATTTGTCATTACCAAGTCTTTGATCATTTTAAAATGTTAGGAAAAATTGGAGTGCCAAACCAAACAGACGCTTCACTTCATTTTCTTCCTCGATGGAAAGCATTCAGTTTCGATTAAAACCAATGATCATACATTTCAACACAAGAGTCCCCTGAAATGCAGTTAACATTGTATATTTCTCTAATGTTGATACCCACAGGACAATGAATTTCTTCTCAAAGATGAGAACTTCCATGTGGCCAAGGGCAGCACTAAAATACTTCTTCGTCCGGTGCACAAGATGGGTATTTACTTGGTGGTGACGATCATGGAGGGTTTTTTGCTTGTGTGGGACAAGAAGACCAGTCTTTTCATTAAAATCAGCCCAAAGTTTCAGGTAAATATATGAGTCAGAGTGTCATGATTGAAATTTAATTTTTTGACAAAGCATTGATATGCAGTAATTTAAAGCTGTCTGACTATATGAGGAAGCATTTTCACTTGCAGATGAGGTTATTTAGTTACCAAAAGATAATTGCATCAATCAATACGTTTAGTCATTTCTGCTACATTTTGGTTCTAGATTGTCTTTTTCTTTTGTTGGCCAACAAATTTACAGTTTGGGAGGGTGTCAGCCAGTTTTTTCATCCACAAGTAGTGAGTAACTGTGGACTGTCTGTGACAGCAACCCTAAGAAAGTACCATTTTTGATAGCTGGCTAAGACAAAGGGGAGGCTAGGGTAAATTTATGACATAACTTGCTGGATGATTTGAGTTTCAAGTAGACACAATCGCCATTTACTCAAATGGAAGGATGAGTACTGAGTAAAATAATAATGCAAAAAAGAATTATGTCCTTACCCCAGAATTTAAAAAGTAAGTTACCTAGTGTGCCAAATGATCCTTAATGTCCCTCTACAGTTCCTATGACAACCTAGCATGAAGATCAGGATAGATGGACAGTGAGATCCAGCGCATTCCCTTGGTTTGACCTCTTTCCAGCAGTATGGCTCTGGGTTAAGCAATACACACAACTGTGTCTGCACTGAATAAATGGGTCAGCAAGGCTGGTCTATGAAAATGATTACCTTTTTCAATTTTTCGTGCTGGAACAGATACAGATATTCTGTCTGAACTGGCAATCTTAAAGTCAATCCTGTCTCAGTGTCGAAGTACAGTCTTGCATTCCCCTGTTACTTGTTTTTGAGCTGCTGTAACAAGAGAATTCCCCCCAGTATACAGTGCATCCGGAAAGTATTCATACCACTTCACTTTTTCCACATTTTGTTATGTTACAGCCGTATTCCAAAATGGATTAAATTCCCTTTTTCCCTCAAAAATTCTACACAAAATACCCCATAATGACAAAGTGAAAACTTTTTTTAGAACATTTTGCAAATTTATTAAAAATAAGAACACTCAAATGTTGCATACACATAAGTATTCACACCCTTTACTCAATACTTGGTCGAAGCACCTTTGGCAGCGAATACAGCCTCCAGTCTTCTTGTGTAGGATGCAACAAGCTTGGCACACCTGGATCTGGGGAGTTTTTCCCATTCTTCCTTGCACATCCTCTCAAGCTCAGTGAGGTTGGATGGGCAGCATCGGTGCACAGCTACTTTCAGGTCTTTCCAAAGATGTTTAATCGGGTTCAAGTCTGGGCTCTAGATGGACCACTCAAGGACATTCAGAGACTTGTCCTAAAGCCACTCCTTTGTCTTCTTGGCTGTGTGCTTAGGGTCATTGTCATGCTGGAAGATGAAGCGTTGCCCCAGTTGAAGGTCTCGAGTGCTCTGGAGCAGGTTTTCATCAAGGATTTCGATGTACTTAGCTGCATTCATTTTCCCCAAGTCTCCCAGTTCCTGCCGCTGAAAAACATCCCCACAGCATGATGCTGCCACGACCATGCTTCACTGTAGGGATGGTATTGGCGAGGGGGTGAGCGGTGCCTGGTTTCCTCCAGACATGACACTTGGCATTCAGTCCAAAGAGTTAGATCTTCGTTTCATCAGACCAGAGAATTTTGTTTCTCCTGGTCTGTGAGTCCTTCAGGTGCCTTCTAGCAAATTGCAAGTGGGCTGTCATGTGCTTTTTACTTAGGAGTGGCTTCTGTCTGGCCACTCTACTTTAAATGCCTGACTGTTGGAGTGCTGCAGAGATGGTGGTCCTTCTGCAGGGTTCTCCCATCTCCTCAGAGGAATACTGGAGTTCTGTCAGAGTGACCATTGGGTTCTTGGTCACCTCCCTGACCAAGGAACCTCTCCCCTGCTTGCTCATTTTGGCTGGGAGGCCAGCTCTAGGAACAGTCCTCGTGGTTCCAAATGTCTTCCATTTCTTAATGATGGAGACCACTGTGCTTTTTGAGATCTTCAATGCAGCAGATATTGTTCTGTAACCTTCCCCAGATCTGTGCACCGATACAACCCTGTTTCGGAGGTCTACAGACAATTCTTTCGACTTCATGGCTTGGTTTGTGTTCTGACGTGCTCTGTCAGCTTATATAGACAAGTGTGGCTTTCCAAATCATGTCCAATAAGCTGAATTTGCTACAGGTGGTATGCAATCAAGTTGGAGGAACATTTCAAGGCTGATCAGTGAAAAAAGGATGCACCTGAGCTCAATTTTAAGTTTTCTAGCAAATGGTGTGAATACTTATGTATATGCAACATTTGAGTGTCTTATTTTTAAAAAAAATTGCAAAATGTTCTAAAAAAAGTTTTTTGCTCTGTCATTATGGGGTATGTTGCATAGAATTTTTGAGGGAAAAAGGGAATTTAATCAATTTTGGAATAAGGCTGTAACATAACAAAATGTGGAAAAAGTGAAGTGGTATGAATACTTTCCAGATGCACTGTATCATTTCTTATCTGAACTTATTTCTCTCAGGGTCAGGTCTGTGGTCTTTGTGGAAACTATGATGGCGACAGTAAGAACGACTTCACCACACCCTCCCAGGAGATAGTGGCAGATGTTATTGACTTTGGTAACAGTTGGAAAGTTTCATCCAGTTGCCCAAATGCCCAACCGATCCCTGATCCCTGTGCCGCCAATGGCTATCGGGCAGACTGGTCCAAGAGACAATGTAGCATCATCATCAGTGTCACCTTCAAGAAGTGCCACTCTCAGGTAAATATGGTGATATCAAGCACAGATCTTTGTTTGTTACCAATCAAACCCTTTAGACTGTAAATATTTAAGCTGAATATTCTCGGTCTTTACTGAGTTAATTCAGCAACCTTACCACACCCTCTTCTCTATCACTTGGACCAATAAGACAGCCTAAGACCAGCCTTTATACCATTGCAACCAATGCCCCTACTCCCATTAGCACAACGCAACATTACTGTCACCCTCTATCTTTGATACAGTGCTACAAGTACACTTTTGTTTGTTCAAGGTTGACCCCGGTCCATACTTTGAATCCTGTGTAAGAGACACTTGTGCTTGTGACACTGGTGGGGACTGCGAGTGTTTCTGCACTGCTGTTGCTGTCTACGCTGCAGCTTGTAATGAAAACGGGGTCTGCGTGAGGTGGAGAACTCCAAAAATGTGCCGTGAGTTTGATCATTGTATCATCAGGATCACCTGAGCCATGATTTAATGGGAAACCTTGGGCACTAATGAACCCTTGATATCTCTCACTCAAAGATTTACATTCATGAGTGAAATCAGCAGAATTAAAACAAATGTACTTTATCTTTTGCAGCTATATTCTGTGACTACTACAACGCCCCTGATGACTGTGAGTGGCATTACAAACCTTGTGGTGCTCCCTGCATGAAGACATGTAGAAATCCATCAGGAAATTGTTCCAAACTCATCACTGCCATGGAAGGTACAGCCAACTTTAGTTTTGCTTCAAATAGTAAAGATGGTGAATGGCAAAGAATGTTCCTCTCATTGTGTGGGCAGCAATGAATGCCATTAATACAAAAAAAATGAATGCAACAGTCTTTCATAGTTTAATTCAATGGCTTTGAGTTTCTAAAATTCCTTGGAGTAAGCTTGCCCTGAACCTTAAAAAAAAATGTTTACAGGTCTAAATAAACATGTTAAAGTGATTCTCAAAAAGGTGCTGACTTATAAAAGAAGATATCTTAGCATTTCCACATTCAAAATGATTTAAAATACATTTTGTGCATTGCCTAGGTGGACATAAAATGTGTTTATCAAACTGTCCAATATGCTTTTGCAGGCTGCTACCCACAGTGTCCCCCTACCCATCCCTACTTTGATGAAGACTCCATGAAGTGTGTTTCATGGGAGCAATGTGGCTGCTATGATAACATGGGCAATCATTACACTATTGGAGAGGCGGTTCCATCACAAAACTGTTACACTTGGTATGTTTCATTCATAGAATTGATATATAAATAAAGGGCCACACAGCATGATTTAATACAATTATCACGATAGGGCATGTACCCAAATTATGTTAATAGAGGAGTTATTTATGTTTCATAAGTTCACTAATACTTGGATTTATTGTACCCTTATTTTGATCATTCATTCAGACTATGGCATTTTAAAGGGATATTCCAGCATAAGTTAAAGTCATGGTCAAACACACCATAACACTGAGTTAAACACCCCGTGATGAATTTTGCGGACTGCTTGCTTTTCTAGTAACACCAACTTCAGCAATGACCACACAACAGCAATACACAGCAGTCTATGCAAACTACAACCAAAAAGCCACTCGTAGCCACAAATGCTTAGAACAGCACCTAACTTCATCACAGGTACGTGTAGAGTCCCAGCCATAGTACTAACCACCAAACATCTTTTTAGTTTTGTCTAGTTTCATTGGCAAGGAGACCAAACACAACTTAACCACTCTCCTCCAGCAGCCGCTTGTTTGTGGGGGAGCCCTGATGAGTTGATCACTGAGTGTAGTGGAAAATTATGATTATTACTTCATGGAAATGCAATCAGACCAAGGCACTAAGGCAGAAGAACTACCATGTCTGCAGTGCACATACAAGATACATAAGAACTGTGATGCATTTCCATGAAGTAATAATCATAAATTTTTTTCCTTGAGCTGGGAAACTCCGCTGCACAACGGATCATATTGCTGGGATGATTAGATTCAGGGAAGTGGATGCAAATGAATGAAGACGGTTGTATTAATCAACAGTTTGTTTTATTCAGCACAGAACTGAAATGACAGCTAGAGGGGAGCTCAATCAACCAACCTTTATGTAATGGGAGCATTGAAAGAACATTTAACAATAACTAAAAAGTTACTTTCTCAGTAATGCATTACTTTCTGGTTTAAGTAACTGAGTTACTAACTGAGTTACTTATTTTTACAAAGTAACTAGTAACTGACTAGTTACTGTTTTTCAGTAACTAGTGCAACACTGCCTAGATGTACTGTTGATGAAGTTAGGTGCTGTTCTGACCACTGTTTATTGCTATTGTGCAGTCATTGCTAAAGTTGGTGTAAGTAAATAAGCAAGCGGTCAGCAGAATACATCTTTAGAGAGGGGTGTCTAACTCAGTGTCACAGTGTGCTTGACCATGACTTAAACTTATGCCAGAATATCCAGACAACAAAAATACGAATTTGCCATTGACTCAAATCCTTATCAATCCTTGCCACGTAGGTGTATAGGTGGCCATCTAAATCTTCAATCAGTTTAACTTATTTCTTTTTGTTTAGTTGTGACCCTCTGAGATTGATTACCTCACTGCTCCAACTTTACTACTGACTGTAGACAGCCATTAGCCATAAATCTACCGAATAGTTTAGAGCTTTCCCAATAAATTTAAAGTGATATGCTTCCCATTTCCAGCATGGCCACAGTAAATGGCTGTTTGACAAGAGTCTGGCTTGGTTTAAGGTTTCTGCTGGTCAGTAGAAAGTTTTTCTTTGCCACTGTAACTTCATAAATGCTGCAAAGTGCTTTACATTTGGCGTATCAAGTATTATCTTAGGTGGGGTTAGAGAAGGGAAAGAGAGCGATACAGAGAGAGAGATTAACAACAACACAACAGCAGAAAAAAATGTTAAAAAAAGCATAGTCTGGACATGCTCTGTTAGTTAAGCATCTTGAGATAACAGTTGTCATGATTTAGTGTAATATAAAGATTGATTGATTGATTGATTGATTGATTGATTGATTGAACATTTTGCAAAACTTTAAAACAAGAAAAGTAAATTCATAAACAGTGAACTATTTCTAGTCCATTTACCATTCAAAATAATCAACTTTTGTTTAGGAGTTTTGGCCTGCAAAGATCCAGTATTTTACACGGTATGGTCTAAAGAAAAAAAAGCCACCTGACATCAAGTGTTGACTAATCTATTCTTTCATCTTTTTTTCAGTCAATGTACAAGCTTTGGAATAAAGTGCAGCTATGATTTTGAATGTAAGTACATTTACACAAAATTTAATTTTGTGTAAAACGTTTTTGTTCATTCATTCATGATTTAGGTGTTCCTTTCTCTTACACACACATACACATTGACGTACGCTCATACACACATATACAAACAATCAAACAAACAAAGTCCAGCACATACACTGTCATACATGGTAAGTGAAAATCTAATATTGTACTCTTAATTTGTAGACTGTATGTGCTTTATGTTTGGAAAACGCTTCAAATATGGGGAGATTATCTACCAAACTCATGATGGCATTGAAAACTGCATCATAGCTGTGTGTGGAATTAATGGAACTATAGAAAGAAACATTTATCCATGCACCACTACCACAACTGGCCCTACATCAACCCCATTTACCTTCAGCAGGGCTAAAACCACAGGTATGAAATTATACAATTGATAGCCAGAATTCTACTTTCATTTTATGTATTTATTTTTCCCAAAAAGGGGTTGTTAGGAGAGAAAAATGTGATTTGTTAGTTCCATGTTGTAAAAAGGGATAGAGTTTCAGAAACAACTACCACTGAAAACACCAACTCACAAACTGTCTCAACTACAACCACAGGCCCAAAGACTATATCTACAACTTCTCCATCCACAACCATATCTGAAACAACTATCACTGAAAGCACAACTTCACCAACTGTCTCAACAACAACCACAGGCCCAACAACAACATCTTCGACCTCTCCGTCCACTCCAATATCTGAAACAACAACAACAAAAAGAACCACCTTACCAACCATCTCAACAACAACCACAGGCCCAACAACAACATCTACAACCTCTCCATCCACTCCAATATCTGAAACAACAATCACTGAAAGCACAACCTCACCAACTGTCTCAACAACAACCACAGGGCCAACCACAACATCTATAACTGCTCCATCCACAACAATATCTGAAACAACAACAACCAAAAGTACCACTTCACCAACTATCTCAACAACAACCACAGACCAATCATCTACGAGTTCTCCATCCGCAAAAATATCTGAAACAACAACAACAAAAAGCACTACCTTACCGACCGTCTCAACAACAACCACAGGCCCAAAGACTATATCTAAAACTTCTCCATCCACAACCATATCTGAAACAACTATCACTGAAAGCACAACCTCACCAACTGTCTCAACAACAACCACAGGCCCAACAACAACATCTACAACCTCTCCATCTACTCCAATATCTGAAACAACAACCAAAAGTACCACTTCACCAACTGTCTCAACAACAACCACAGGCCAATCATCTACAACTTCTCCATCCACAACCACATCTGAAACAACAACAACAAAAAGCACCACCTTTCCAACTGTCTCAACAACAACCACAGGCCCAAAGACTATATCTACAACTTCTCCATCCACAACCATATCTGAAACAACTATCACTGAAAGCACAACCTCACCAACTGTCACAACAACAACCACAGGCCACTCATCTACAAGTTCTCCATCCACAACCACATCTGAAACAACAACAAAAAGCACCACCTTTCCAACTGTCTCAAAAAAAATCACAGGCCCAAAGACTATATCTCCAACTTCTCCATCCACAACCATATCTGAAACAACTATCACTGAAAGGACAACTTCACCAACTGTCTCAACAACAACCAGAGGCCAAACAACAAAATCTACAACCTCTCCATCCACTCCAATATCTGAAACAACAACAACCAAAAGTACCACTTCACCAACTGTCTCAACAACAACCACAGGCCAATCATCTACGACTTCTCCATCCACAACCATATCTGAAACAACAACAACAAAAAGAACCACCTTACCAACCATCTCAACAACATCCACAGGCCCAACAACAACATCTATTACTGCTCCATCCACAACAATATCTGAAACAACAACAACAAAAAGCACAACCTCACCAACTGTCTCAACAACAACCACAGGGCCAACCACAACATCTATTACTGCTCCATCCACAACCATATCTGAAACAACAACAACCAAAAGTACCACTTCACCAACTGTCTCAACAACAACCACAGGCCAATCATCTACGAGTTCTCCATCCACAACAATATCTGAAACAACAACAACAAAAAGCACAACCTCACCAACTGTCTCAACAACAACCACAGGGCCAACCACAACATCTATAACTGCTCCATCCACAACCATATCTGAAACAACAACAACCAAAAGTACCACTTCACCAACTGTCTCAACAACAACCACAGGCCAATCATCTACGAGTTCTCCATCCACAACAATATCTGAAACAACAACAACAAAAAGCACAACCTCACCAACTGTCTCAACAACAACCACAGGCCCAACCACAACATCTATAACTGCTCCATCCTCAACCATATCTGAAACAACAACAACCAAAAGCACCATTTCACCAACTGTCTCAGCAACAACCACAGGCCCAACAACAACATCTACAACCTCTCCATCTACTCCAATATCTGAAACAACAACCAAAAGTACCACTTCACCAACTGTCTCAACAACAACCACAGGCCAGTCATCTACAACTTCTCCATCCACAACCACATCTGAAACAACAACAACAAAAAGCACCACCTTTCCAACTGTCTCAACAACAACCACAGGCCCAAAGACTATATCTACAACTTCTCCATCCACAACCATATCTGAAACAACTATCACTGAAAGCACAACCTCACCAACTGTCACAACAACAACCACAGGCCACTCATCTACAAGTTCTCCATCCACAACCACATCTGAAACAACAACAAAAAGCACCACCTTTCCAACTGTCTCAAAAAAAATCACAGGCCCAAAGACTATATCTACAACTTCTCCATCCACAACCATATCTGAAACAACTATCACTGAAAGGACAACTTCACCAACTGTCTCAACAACAACCAGAGGCCAAACAACAAAATCTACAACCTCTCCATCCACTCCAATATCTGAAACAACAACAACCAAAAGTACCACTTCACCAACTGTCTCAACAACAACCACAGGCCAATCATCTACGACTTCTCCATCCACAACCATATCTGAAACAACAACAACAAAAAGAACCACCTTACCAACCATCTCAACAACAACCACAGGCCCAACAACAACATCTATTACTGCTCCATCCACAACAATATCTGAAACAACAACAACAAAAAGCACAACCTCACCAACTGTCTCAACAACAACCACAGGGCCAGCCACAACATCTATTACTGCTCCATCCCCAACCATATCTGAAACAACAACAACCAAAAGTACCACTTCACCAACTGTCTCAACAACAACCACAGGCCAATCATCTACGAGTTCTCCATCCACAACAATATCTGAAACAACAACAACAAAAAGCACAACCTCACCAACTGTCTCAACAACAACCACAGGGCCAACCACAACATCTATAACTGCTCCATCCACAACCATATCTGAAACAACAACAACCAAAAGTACCACTTCACCAACTGTCTCAACAACAACCACAGGCCAATCATCTACGAGTTCTCCATCCACAACAATATCTGAAACAACAACAACAAAAAGCACAACCTCACCAACTGTCTCAACAACAACCACAGGCCCAACCACAACATCTATAACTGCTCCATCCTCAACCATATCTGAAACAACAACAACCAAAAGTACCACTTCACCAACTGTCTCAACAACAACCACAGGCCAATCATCTACGACCTCTCCATCCACATCAATATCTGAAACAACAACAACAAAAAGCACAACCTCACCAACTGTCTCAACAACAACCACAGGCCCAACAACAACATCTACAACCTCTCCATCCATTCCAATATCTAAAACAACAACAACAAATAGCACTACCTCACCAACCGTCTCAACAACAACCACAGGGCCAAGCACAACATTTATAACTGCTCCATCCACAACCATATCTGAAACAACAACAATCAAAAGTACCACTTCACCAACTGTCTCAACAACAACCACAGGCCACTCCTCTACGAGTTCTCCATCCACAACAATATCTGAAACAACAACAACAAAAAGCACAACCTCACCAACTGTCTCAACAACAACCACAGGCCCAACAACAACATCTATTACTGCTCCATCCACTCCAATATCTGAAACAACAACAACAAAAAGAACCACCTTACCAATCATCTCAACAACAACCACAGGCCCAACAACAACATCTACAACCTCTCCATCCACTCCAATATCTAAAACAACAACAACAAAAAGCACAACCTCACCAACTGTCTCAACAACAACCACAGGGCCAACCACAACATCTATAACTGCTCCATCCACAACCATATCTGAAACAACAACAATCAAAAGTACCACTTCACCAACTGTCTCAACAACAACCACAGGCCCAACCACAACATCTATAACTGCTCCATCCACAACCATATCTGAAACAACAACAACCAAAAGTACCACTTCACCAACTGTCTCAACAACAACCACAGGCCAATCATCTACGAGTTCTCCATCCACATCAATATCTGAAACAACAACAACAAAAAGCACAACCTCACCAACTGTCTCAACAACAACCACAGGCCCAACAACAACATCTACAACCTCTCCATCCACTCCAATAACTAAAACAACAACGACAAATAGCACTACCTCACCAACCGTCTCAACAACAACCACAGGGCCAAGCACAACATTTATAACTGCTCCATCCACAACCATATCTGAAACAACAACAACCAAAAGTACCACTTCACCAACTGTCTCAACAACAACCACAGGCCACTCATCTACGAGTTCTCCACCCACAACAATATCTGAAACAACAACAACAAAAAGCACAACCTCACCAACTGTCTCAACAACAACCGCAGGCCCAACAACAACATCTATTACTGCTCCATCCACTCCAATATCTGGAACAACAACGACAAAAAGAACCACCTTACCAATCATCTCAACAACAACCACAGGCCCAACAACAACATCTACAACCTCTCCATCCACTCCAATATCTAAAACAACAACAACAAAAAGCACAACCTCACCAACTGTCTCAACAGCAACCACAGGGCCAACCACAACATCTATAACTGCTCCATCCACAACCATATCTGAAACAACAACAACCAAAAGTACCACTTCACCAACTGTCTCAACAACAACCACAGGCCAATCATCTACGAGTTCTCCATCCATAACAATATCTGAAACAACAATCACTGAAAGCACAACCTCACCAACTGTCTCAACAACAACCACAGGCCCAACAACAACATCTACAACCTCTCAATCCACTCCAATATCTGAAACAACAACAACAAAAAGAACCACTTTACCAACCATCTCAACAACAACCACAGGCCCAACAACAACATCTACGACCTCTCCATCCACTCCAATATCTAAAACAACAATCACTGAAAGCACAACCTCACCAACTGTCTCAACAACAACCACAGGGCCAACCACAACATCTATAACTGCTCCATCCACAACCATATCTGAAACAACAACAACCAAAAGTACCACTTCACCAACTGTCTCAACAACAACCACAGGCCAATCATCTACGAGTTCTCCATCCACAACAATATCTGAAACAACAACAACAAAAAGCACAACCTCACCAACTGTCTCAACAACAACCACAGGGCCAACCACAACATCTATAACTGCTCCATCCACAACCATATCTGAAACAACAACAACCAAAAGTACCACTTCACCAACTGTCTCAACAACAACCACAGGCCAATCATCTACGAGTTCTCCATCCACAACAATATCTGAAACAACAAAAAGCACAACCTCACCAACTGTCTCAACAACAACCACAGGGCCAACCACAACATCTATAACTGCTCCATCCACAACCATATCTGAAACAACAACAACCAAAAGTACCACTTCACCAACTGTCTCAACAACAACCACAGGCAAATCATCTACAAGTTCTCCATCCACAACAATACCTGAAACAACAACTACAAAGAGCACCACCTTACCAACAGTCTCAACAACAACCACAGGGCCAACCACAACATCTATAACTGCTCCAACCACAACCATATCTGAAACAACAACAACCAAAAGTACCACTTCACCAATTTTCTCAACAACAACCACAGGCCAATCATCTACGAGTTCTCCATCCACATCAATATCTGAAACAACAAGAACAAAAAGCACAACCTCACCAACTGTCTCAACAACAACCACAGGGCCAACCACAACATCTATAACTGCTACATCCACAACCATATCTGAAACAACAACAACCAAAAGTACCATTTCACCAACTGTCTCAACAACAACCACAGGCAAATCATCTATGAGTTCTCCATCCACAACAATATCTGAAACAACAACAACCAAAAGCACAACCTCACCAACTGTCTCAACAACAACCACAGGTCCAACAACAACAGCTACAACCTCTCAATCCACTCCAATATCTGAAACAACAACAACAAAAAGAACCACCTTACCAACCATCTCAACAACAACCACAGGCCCAACAACAACATCTACGACCTCTCCATCCACTCCAATATCTAAAACAACAATCACTGAAAGCACAACCTCACCAACTGTCTCAACAACAACCACAGGGCCAACCACAACATCTATAACTGCTCCATCCACAACCATATCTGAAACAACAACAACCAAAAGTACCACTTCACCAACTGTCTCAACAACAACCACAGGCCAATCATCTACGAGTTCTCCATCCACAACAATATCTGAAACAACAACAACAAAAAGCACAACCTCACCAACTGTCTCAACAACAACCAATGGGCCAACCACAACATCTATAACTGCTCCATACACAACCATATCTGAAACAACAACAACCAAAAGTACCACTTCACCAACTGTCTCAACAACAACCACAGGCCTATCATCTACAAGTTCTCCATCCACAACAATATCTGAAACAACAAAAAGCACAACCTCACCAACTGTCTCAACAACAACCACAGGGCCAACAACAACATCTACAACCTCTCCATCCACTCCAATATCTGAAACAACAACAACAAAAAGCACTACCTTACCAACCGTCTCAACAACAACCACAGGGCCAACCACAACATCTATAACTGCTCCATCCACAACCATATCTGATACAACAACAACCAAAAGTACCACTTCACCAACTGTCTCAACAACAACCACAGGCAAATCATCTACGAGTTCTCCATCCACAACATTATCTGAAACAACAACAACAAAGAGCACTACCTTACCAACCGTCTCAACAACAACCACAGGGCCAACCACAACATCTATAACTGCTCCAACCACAACCATATCTGAAACAACAACAACCAAAAGTACCACTTCACCAACTTTCTCAACAACAACCACAGGCCAGTCATCTACGAGTTCTACATCCACATCAATATCTGAAACAACAACAACAAAAAGCACAACCTCACCAACTGTCTCAACAACAACCACAGGCCCAACCACAACATCTATAACTGCTCCATCCACAACCATATCTGAAACAACAACAACCAAAAGTACCACTTCACCAACTGTCTCAACAACAACCACAGGCCAATCATCTACGAGTTCTCCATCCACATCAATATCTGAAACAACAACAACAAAAAGCACAACCTCACCAACTGTCTCAACAACAACCACAGGCCCAACAACAACATCTACAACCTCTCCATCCACTCCAATATCTAAAACAACAACAACAAATAGCACTACCTCACCAACCGTCTCAACAACAACCACAGGGCCAAGCACAACATTTATAACTGCTCCATCCACAACCATATCTGAAACAACAACAACCAAAAGTACCACTTCACCAACTGTCTCAACAACAACCACAGGCCACTCCTCTACGAGTTCTCCATCCACAACAATATCTGAAACAACAACAACAAAAAGCACAACCTCACCAACTGTCTCAACAACAACCACAGGCCCAACAACAACATCTATTACTGCTCCATCCACTCCAATATCTGAAACAACAACAACAAAAAGAACCACCTTACCAATCATCTCAACAACAACCACAGGCCCAACAACAACATCTACAACCTCTCCATCCACTCCAATATCTAAAACAACAACAACAAAAAGCACAACCTCACCAACTGTCTCAACAACAACCACAGGGCCAACCACAACATCTATAACTGCTCCATCCACAACCATATCTGAAACAACAACAACCAAAAGTACCACTTCACCAACTGTCTCAACAACAACCACAGGCCAATCATCTACAAGTTCTCCATCCACAACAATATCTGAAACAACAACAACAAAAAGCACTACCTCACCAACTGTCTCAACAACAACCACAGGCCCAACAACAACATCTACAACCTCTCCATCCACTCCAATATCTAAAACAACAACAACAAATAGCACTACCTCACCAACCGTCTCAACAACAACCACAGGGCCAAGCACAACATCTATAACTGCTCCAACCACAACCATATCTGAAACAACAACAACCAAAAGTACCACTTCACCAACTTTCTCAACAACAACCACAGGCCAGTCATCTACGAGTTCTACATCCACATCAATATCTGAAACAACAACAACAAAAAGCACAACCTCACCAACTGTCTCAACAACAACCACAGGGCCAACCACAACATCTATAACTGCTCCATCCACAACCATATCTGAAACAACAACAACCAAAAGTACCACTTCACCAACTGTCTCAACAACAACCACAGGCCAATCATCTACGAGTTCTCCATCCACATCAATATCTGAAACAACAACAACAAAAAGCACAACCTCACCAACTGTCTCAACAACAACCACAGGCCCAACAACAACATCTACAACCTCTCCATCCACTCCAATATCTAAAACAACAACAACAAATAGCACTACCTCACCAACCGTCTCAACAACAACCACAGGGCCAAGCGCAACATTTATAACTGCTCCATCCACAACCATATCTGAAACAACAACAACCAAAAGTACCACTTCACCAACTGTCTCAACAACAACCACAGGCCACTCCTCTACGAGTTCTCCATCCACAACAATATCTGAAACAACAACAACAAAAAGCACAACCTCACCAACTGTCTCAACAACAACCACAGGCCCAACAACAACATCTATTACTGCTCCATCCACTCCAATATCTGAAACAACAACAACAAAAAGAACCACCTTACCAATCATCTCAACAACAACCACAGGCCCAACAACAACAGCTACAACCTCTCAATCCACTCCAATATCTGAAACAACAACAACAAAAAGAACCACCTTACCAACCATCTCAACAACAACCACAGGCCCAACAACAACATCTACGACCTCTCCATCCACTCCAATATCTAAAACAACAATCACTGAAAGCACAACCTCACCAACTGTCTCAACAACAACCACAGGGCCAACCACAACATCTATAACTGCTCCATCCACAACCATATCTGAAACAACAACAACCAAAAGTACCACTTCACCAACTGTCTCAACAACAACCACAGGCCAATCATCTACGAGTTCTCCATCCACAACAATATCTGAAACAACAACAACAAAAAGCACAACCTCACCAACTGTCTCAACAACAACCAATGGGCCAACCACAACATCCATAACTGCTCCATACACAACCATATCTGAAACAACAACAACCAAAAGTACCACTTCACCAACTGTCTCAACAACAACCACAGGCCAATCATCTACAAGTTCTCCATCCACAACAATATCTGAAACAACAAAAAGCACAACCTCACCAACTGTCTCAACAACAACCACAGGGCCAACAACAACATCTACAACCTCTCCATCCACTCCAATATCTGAAACAACAACAACAAAAAGCACTACCTTACCAACCGTCTCAACAACAACCACAGGGCCAACCACAACATCTATAACTGCTCCAACCACAACCATATCTGATACAACAACAACCAAAAGTACCACTTCACCAACTGTCTCAACAACAACCACAGGCAAATCATCTACGAGTTCTCCATCCACAACATTATCTGAAACAACAACAACAAAGAGCACTACCTTACCAACCGTCTCAACAACAACCACAGGGCCAACCACAACATCTATAACTGCTCCAACCACAACCATATCTGAAACAACAACAACCAAAAGTACCACTTCACCAACTTTCTCAACAACAACCACAGGCCAGTCATCTACGAGTTCTACATCCACATCAATATCTGAAACAACAACAACAAAAAGCACAACCTCACCAACTGTCTCAACAACAACCACAGGCCCAACCACAACATCTATAACTGCTCCATCCACAACCATATCTGAAACAACAACAACCAAAAGTACCACTTCACCAACTGTCTCAACAACAACCACAGGCCAATCATCTACGAGTTCTCCATCCACATCAATATCTGAAACAACAACAACAGAAAGCAGAACCTCACCAACTGTCTCAACAACAACCACAGGCCCAACAACAACATCTACAACCTCTCCATCCACTCCAATATCTAAAACAACAACAACAAATAGCACTACCTCACCAACCGTCTCAACAACAACCACAGGGCCAAGCACAACATTTATAACTGCTCCATCCACAACCATATCTGAAACAACAACAACCAAAAGTACCACTTCACCAACTGTCTCAACAACAACCACAGGCCACTCCTCTACGAGTTCTCCATCCACAACAATATCTGAAACAACAACAACAAAAAGCACAACCTCACCAACTGTCTCAACAACAACCACAGGCCCAACAACAACATCTATTACTGCTCCATCCACTCCAATATCTGAAACAAAAACAACAAAAAGAACCACCTTACCAATCATCTCAACAACAACCACAGGCCCAACAACAACATCTACAACCTCTCCATCCACTCCAATATCTAAAACAACAACAACAAAAAGCACAACCTCACCAACTGTCTCAACAGCAACCACAGGGCCAACCACAACATCTATAACTGCTCCATCCACAACCATATCTGAAACAACAACAACCAAAAGTACCACTTCACCAACTGTCTCAACAACAACCACAGGCCAATCATCTACAAGTTCTCCATCCACAACAATATCTGAAACAACAACAACAAAAAGCACTACCTCACCAACTGTCTCAACAACAACCACAGGGCCAACCACAACATCTATAACTGCTCCATCCACAACCATATCTGAAACAACAAAAACCAAAAGTACCACTTCACCAACTGTCTCAACAACAACCACAGGCCAATCATCTACGAGTTCTCCATCAATAACAATATCTGAAACAACAATCACTGAAAGCACAACCTCACCAACTGTCTCAACAACAACCACAGGCCCAACAACAACATCTACAACCTCTCAATCTATTCCAATATCTGAAACAACAACAACAAAAAGAACCACTTTACCAACCATCTCAACAACAACCACAGGCCCAACAACAACATCTACGACCTCTCCATCCACTCCAATATCTAAAACAACAATCACTGAAAGCACAACCTCACCAACTGTCTCAACAACAACCACAGGGCCAACCACAACATCTATAACTGCTCCATCCACAACCATATCTGAAACAACAACAACCAAAAGTACCACTTCACCAACTGTCTCAACAACAACCACAGGCAAATCATCTACGAGTTCTCCATCCACAACAATATCTGAAACAACAACTACAAAGAGCACCACCTTACCAACAGTCTCAACAACAACCACAGGGCCAACCACAACATCTATAACTGCTCCAACCACAACCATATCTGAAACAACAACAACCAAAAGTACCACTTCACCAATTTTCTCAACAACAACCACAGGCCAATCATCTACGAGTTCTCCATCCACATCAATATCTGAAACAACAACAACAAAAAGCACAACCTCACCAACTGTCTCAACAACAACCACAGGGCCAACCACAACATCTATAACTGCTACATCCACAACCATATCTGAAACAACAACAACCAAAAGTACCATTTCACCAACTGTCTCAACAACAACCACAGGCAAATCATCTACGAGTTCTCCATCCACAACAATATCTGAAACAACAACAACCAAAAGCACAACCTCACCAACTGTCTCAACAACAACCACAGGTCCAACAACAACAGCTACAACCTCTCAATCCACTCCAATATCTGAAACAACAACAACAAAAAGAACCACCTTACCAACCATCTCAACAACAACCACAGGCCCAACAACAACATCTACGACCTCTCCATCCACTCCAATATCTAAAACAACAATCACTGAAAGCACAACCTCACCAACTGTCTCAACAACAACCACAGGGCCAACCACAACATCTATAACTGCTCCATCCACAACCATATCTGAAACAACATCAACCAAAAGTACGACTTCACCAACTGTCTCAACAACAACCACAGGCCAATCATCTACGAGTTCTCCATCCACAACAATATTTGAAACAACAACAACAAAAAGCACAACCTCACCAACTGTCTCAACAACAACCAATGGGCCAACCACAACATCTATAACTGCTCCATACACAACCATATCTGAAACAACAACAACCAAAAGTACCACTTCACCAACTGTCTCAACAACAACCACAGGCCAATCATCTACGAGTTCTCCATCCACAACAATATTTGAAACAACAACAACAAAAAGCACAACCTCACCAACTGTCTCAACAACAACCACAGGGCCAACAACAACATCTACAACCTCTCCATCCACTCCAATATCTGAAACAACAACAACAAAAAGCACTACCTTACCAACCGTCTCAACAACAACCACAGGGCCAACCACAACATCTATAACTGCTCCATCCACAACCATATCTGATACAACAACAACCAAAAGTACCACTTCACCAACTGTCTCAACAACAACCACAGGCAAATCATCTACGAGTTCTCCATCCACAACATTATCTGAAACAACAACAACAAAGAGCACTACCTTACCAACCGTCTCAACAACAACCACAGGGCCAACCACAACATCTATAACTGCTCCAACCACAACCATATCTGAAACAACAACAACCAAAAGTACCACTTCACCAACTTTCTCAACAACAACCACAGGCCAGTCATCTACGAGTTCTACATCCACATCAATATCTGAAACAACAACAACAAAAAGCACAAACTCACCAACTGTCTCAACAACAACCACAGGGCCAACCACAACATCTATAACTGCTCCATCCACAACCATATCTGAAACAACAACAACCAAAAGTACCACTTCACCAACTTTCTCAACAACAACCACAGGCAAATCATCTACGAGTTCTCCATCCACAACAATATCTGAAACAACAACAACAAAAAGCACAACCTCACCAACTGTCTCAACAACAACCACAGGGCCAACCACAACATCTATAACTGCTCCATCCACAACCATATCTGAAACAACAACAACCAAAAGTACCACTTCACCAACTGTCTCAACAACAACCACAGGCCAATCATCAACGAGTTCTCCATCCAGAACAATATCTGAAACAACAAAAAGCACAACCTCACCAACTGTCTCAACAACAACCACAGGGCCAACCACAACATCTATAACTGCTCCATCCACAACCATATCTGAAACAACAACAACCAAAAGTACCACTTCACCAACTGTCTCAACAACAACCACAGGCAAATCATCTACGAGTTCTCCATCCACAACAATATCTGAAACAACAACTACAAAGAGCACCACCTTACCAACAGTCTCAACAACAACCACAGGGCCAACCACAACATCTATAACTGCTCCAACCACAACCATATCTGAAACATCAACAACCAAAAGTACCACTTCACCAATTTTCTCAACAACAACCACAGGCCAATCATCTACGAGTTCTCCATCCACATCAATATCTGAAACAACAACAACAAAAAGCACAACCTCACCAACTGTCTCAACAACAACCACAGGGCCAACCACAACATCTATAACTGCTACATCCACAACCATATCTGAAACAACAACAACCAAAAGTACCATTTCACCAACTGTCTCAACAACAACCACAGGCAAATCATCTACGAGTTCTCCATCCACAACAATATCTGAAACAACAACAACCAAAAGCACAACCTCACCAACTGTCTCAACAACAACCACAGGTCCAACAACAACAGCTACAACCTCTCAATCCACTCCAATATCTGAAACAACAAAAACAAAAAGAACCACCTTACCAACCATCTCAACAACAACCACAGGCCCAACAACAACATCTACGACCTCTCCATCCACTCCAATATCTAAAACAACAATCACTGAAAGCACAACCTCACCAACTGTCTCAACAACAACCACAGGGCCAACCACAACATCTATAACTGCTCCATCCACAACCATATCTGAAACAACATCAACCAAAAGTACGACTTCACCAACTGTCTCAACAACAACCACAGGCCAATCATCTACGAGTTCTCCATCCACAACAATATTTGAAACAACAACAACAAAAAGCACAACCTCACCAACTGTCTCAACAACAACCAATGGGCCAACCACAACATCTATAACTGCTCCATACACAACCATATCTGAAACAACAACAACCAAAAGTACCACTTCACCAACTGTCTCAACAACAACCACAGGCCAATCATCTACAAGTTTTCCATCCACAACAATATCTGAAACAACAAAAAGCACAACCTCACCAACTGTCTCAACAACAACCACAGGGCCAACAACAACATCTACAACCTCTCCATCCACTCCAATATCTGAAACAACAACAACAAAAAGCACTACCTTACCAACCGTCTCAACAACAACCACAGGGCCAACCACAACATCTATAACTGCTCCATCCACAACCATATCTGAAACAACAACAACCAAAAGTACCACTTCACCAACTGTCTCAACAACAACCACAGGCAAATCATCTACGAGTTCTCCATCCACAACATTATCTGAAACAACAACAACAAAGAGCACTACCTTACCAACCGTCTCAACAACAACCACAGGGCCAACCACAACATCTATAACTGCTCCAACCACAACCATATCTGAAACAACAACAACCAAAAGTACCACTTCACCAACTTTCTCAACAACAACCACAGGCCAGTCATCTACGAGTTCTACATCCACATCAATATCTGAAACAACAACAACAAAAAGCACAACCTCACCAACTGTCTCAACAACAACCACAGGGCCAACCACAACATCTATAACTGCTCCATCCACAACCATATCTGAAACAACAACAACCAAAAGTACCACTTCACCAACTGTCTCAACAACAACCACAGGCCAATCATCTACGAGTTCTCCATCCACAACAATATCTGAAACAACAACAACAAAAAGCACAACCTCACCAACTGTCTCAACAACAACCACAGGGCAAACCACAACATCTATAACTGCTACATCCACAACCATATCTGAAACAACAACAACCAAAAGTACCATGTCACCAACTGTCTCAACAACAACCACAGGCCACTCATCTACGAGTTCTCCATCCACAACAATATCTGAAACAACAACAAAAAAAAGCACTACCTCACCAACCGTCTCAACAACAACCACAGGGCCAACCACAAAATCTATAACTGCTCCATCCACAACCATATCTGAAACAACAACAACCAAAAGTACCACTTCACCAACTTTCTCAACAACAACCACAGGCCAATCATCTACGAGTTCTCCATCCAAATCAATATCTGAAACAACAACAACAAAAAGCACTACCTCACCAACTGTCTCAACAACAACCACAGGGCCAACCACAACATCTATAACTGCTACATCCACAACCATATCTGAAACAACAACAACCAAAAGTACCACTTCACCAACTGTCTCAACAACAACCACAGGCCAATCATCTACGAGTTCTCCATCCACATTAATATCTGAAACAACAATCACTGAAAGCACAACCTCACCAACTGTCTCAACAACAACCACAGGCCCAACAACAACATCTACAACCTCTCAATCCACTCCAATATCTGAAACAACAACAACAAAAAGAACCACTTTACCAACCATCTCAACAACAACCACAGGCCCAACAACAACATCTACGACCTCTCCATCCACTCCAATATCCAAAACAACAATCACTGAAAGCACAACCTCACCAACTCTCTCAACAACAACCACAGGGCCAACCACAACATCTTTCACTGCTCCATCCACAACCATATCTGAAACAACAACAACCAAAAGTACCACTTCACCAACTTTCTCAACAACAACCACAGGCCAATCATCTACGAGTTCTCCATCCACAACAATATCTGAAACAACAACAACAAAAAGCACAACCTCACCAACTGTCTCAACAACAACCACAGGGCCAACCACAACATCTATAACTGCTCCATCCACAACCAAATCTGAAACAACAACAACCAAAAGTACCACTTCACCAACTGTCTCAACAACAACCACAGGCCAATCATCTACGAGTTCTCCATCCACAACAATATCTGAAACAACAACTACAAAGAGCACCACCTTACCAACAGTCTCAACAACAACCACAGGGCCAACCACAACATCTATAACTGCTCCAACCACAACCATATCTGAAACAACAACAACCAAAAGTACCACTTCACCAATTTTCTCAACAACAACCACAGGCCAATCATCTACGAGTTCTCCATCCACATCAATATCTGAAACAACAACAACAAAAAGCACAACCTCACCAACTGTCTCAACAACAACCACAGGGCCAACCACAACATCTATAACTGCTACATCCACAACCATATCTGAAACAACAACAACCAAAAGTACCATTTCACCAACTGTCTCAACAACAACCACAGGCAAATCATCTACGAGTTCTCCATCCACAACAATATCTGAAACAACAACAACCAAAAGCACAACCTTACCAACTGTCTCAAAAACAACCACAGGTCAAACAACAACATCTACAACCTCTCAATCCACTCCAATATCTGAAACAACAACAACAAAAAGAACCACTTTACCAACCATCTCAACAACAACCACAGGCCCAACAACAACATCTATAACTGCTCCATCCACAACCATATCTGAAACAACAACAACCAAAAGTACCACTTCACCAACTGTCTCAACAACAACCACAGGCAAATCATCTACGAGTTCTCCATCCACAACAATATCTGAAACAACAACTACAAAGAGCACCACCTTACCAACTGTCTCAACAACAACCACAGGGCCAACCACAACATCTATAACTGCTCCAACCACAACCATATCTGAAACAACAACAACCAAAAGTACCACTTCACCAATTTTCTCAACAACAACCACAGGCCAATCATCTACGAGTTCTCCATCCACATCAATATCTGAAACAACAACAACAAAAAGCACAACCTCACCAACTGTCTCAACAACAACCACAGGGCCAACCACAACATCTATAACTGCTACATCCACAACCATATCTGAAACAACAACAACCAAAAGTACCATTTCACCAACTGTCTCAACAACAACCACAGGCAAATCATCTACGAGTTCTCCATCCACAACAATATCTGAAACAACAACAACCAAAAGTACCACTTCACCAACTGTCTCAACAACAACCACAAGCCAATCATCTACAAGTTCTCCATCCACAACAATATCTGAAACAACAGAAAGCACAACCTCACCAACTGTCTCAACAACAACCACAGGGCCAACAAAAACATCTACAACCTCTCCATCCACTCCAATATCTGAAACAACAACAACAAAAAGCACTACCTTACCAACCGTCTCAACAACAACCACAGGGCCAACCACAACATCTATAACTGCTACATCCACAACCATATCTGAAACAACAACAACCAAAAGTACCATTTCACCAACTGTCTCAACAACAACCACAGGCAAATCATCTACGAGTTCTCCATCCACAACAATATCTGAAACAACAACAACCAAAAGCACAACCTTACCAACTGTCTCAACAACAACCACAGGTCCAACAACAACAGCTACAACCTCTCAATCCACTCCAATATCTGAAACAACAACAACAAAAAGAACCACTTTACCAACCATCTCAACAACAACCACAGGCCCAACAACAACATCTACGACCTCTCCATCCACTCCAATATCTAAAACAACAATCACTGAAAGCACAACCTCACCAACTGTCTCAACAACAACCACAGGGCCAACCACAACATCTATAACTGCTCCATCCACAACCATATCTGAAACAACAACAACCAAAAGTACCACTTCACCAACTGTCTCAACAACAACCACAGGCCAATCATCTACGAGTTCTCCATCCACAACATTATCTGAAACAACAACAACAAAAAGCACAACCTCACCAACTGTCTCAACAACAACCACAGGCCAATCATCTACAAGTTCTCCATCCACAACAATATCTGAAACAACAAAAAGCACAACCTCACCAACTGTCTCAACAACAACCACAGGGCCAACAACAACATCTACAACCTCTCCATCCACTCCAATATCTGAAACAACAACAACAAAAAGCACTACCTTACCAACCGTCTCAACAACAACCACAGGGCCAACCACAACATCTATAACTGCTCCATCCACAACAATATCTGATACAACAACAACCAAAAGTACCACTTCACCAACTGTCTCAACAACAACCACAGGCCAATCATCTACGAGTTCTCCATCCACAACAATATCTGAAACAACAACAACAAAAAGCACAACCTCACCAACTGTCTCAACAACAACCACAGGGCCAACCACAACATCTATAACTGCTCCATCCACAACCATATCTGAAACAACAACAACCAAAAGTACCACTTCACCAACTGTCTCAACAACAACCACAGGCCAATCATCTACGAGTTCTCCATCCACAACAATATCTGAAACAACAACAACAAAAAGCACTACCTCACCAACTGTCTCAAAAACAACCACACGGCCAACCACAACCTCTATAACTGCTCCATCCACAACCATATCTGAAACAACAACAACCAAAAGTACCACTTCACCAACTGTCTCAACAACAACCACAGGCAAATCATCTACGAGTTCTCCATCCACAACAATATCTGAAACAACAATCACTGAAAGCACAACCTCACCAACTGTCTCAACAACAACCACAGGCCCAACAACAACATCTACAACCTCTCCATCCACTCCAATATCTGAAACAACAACAACAAAAAGCACTACCTTACCAACCGTCTCAACAACAAACACAGGGCCAACCACAACATCTATAACTGCTCCATCCACAACCATATCTGAAACAACAACAACCAAAAGTACCACTTCACCAACTGTCTCAACAACAACCACAGGCCAATCATCTACGAGTTCTCCATCCACAACAATATCTGAAACAACAACAACAAAAAGCACTACCTCACCAACTGTCTCAACAACAACCACAGGCCCAACCACAACATCTATAACTGCTCCATCCACAACCATATCTGAAACAACAACAACCAAAAGTACCACTTCACCTACCATCTCAACAACAACCACAGGCCAATCATCTACAAGTTCTCCATCCACAACAATATCTGAAACAACAACAACAAAAAGCACAACCTCACCAACTGTCTCAACAACAACCACAGGGCCAACCACAACATCTATAACTGCTCCATCCACAACCATATCTGAAACAACAACAACCAAAAGTACCACTTCACCAACTGTCTCAACAACAACCACAGGCCCATCATCTACGAGTTCTCCATCCACAACAATATCTGAAACAACAACAACAAAAAGCACAACCTCACCAACTGTCTCAACAACAACCACAGGGCCAACCACCACATCTATAACTGCTCCATCCACAACCATATCTGAAACAACAACAACCAAAAGTACCACTTCACCAACTGTCTCAACAACAACCACAGGCCAATCATCTACGAGTTCTCCATCCACAACCATATCTGAAACAACAACAACCAAAAGTACCACTTCACCAACTGTCTCAACAACAACCACAGGCCAATCATCTAAGAGTTCTCCATCCACAACAATATCTGAAACAACAAAAAGCACAACCTCACCAACTGTCTCAACAACAACCACAGGGCCAACCACCACATCTATAACTGCTCCATCCACAACCATATCTGAAACAACAACAACCAAACGTACCACTTCACCAACTGTCTCAACAACAACCACAGGCCAATCATCTACGAGTTCCCCATCCACAACCATATCTGAAACAACAACAACCAAAAGTACCACTTCACCAACTGTCTCAACAACAACCACAGGCAAATCATCTACGAGTTCTCCATCCACAACAATATCTGAAACAACAACAACAAAAAGCACTACCTTACCAACCGTCTCAACAACAACCACAGGGCCAACCACAACATCTATAACTGCTCCATCCACAACCATATCTGAAACAAGAACAACCAAAAGAACCACTTTACCAACCATCTCAACAACAACCACAGGCCCAACAACATCTACAACCTCTCCATCCACTCCAATATCTGAAACAACAATCACTGAAAGCACAACCTCACCAACTGTCTCAACAACAACCACAGGGCCAACCACAACATCTATAACTGCTCCATCCACAACCATATCTGAAACAACAACAACCAAAAGTACCACTTCACCAACTGTCTCAACAACAACCACAGGCCAATCATCTACGAGTTCTCCATCCACAACAATATCTGAAACAACAACAAAGCAAAGCACAACCTCACCAACTGTCTCAACAACAACCACAGGGCCAACCACAACATCTTTAACTGCTACATCCACAACCATATCTGAAACAACAACAACCAAAAGTACCACTTCACCAACTGTCTCAACAACAACCACAGGCCAATCATCTACGAGTTCTCCATCCACAACAATATCTGAAACAACAACAACAAAAAGCACTACCTCGCCAACTGTCTCAACAACAACCACAGGGCCAACCACCACATCTATAACTGCTCCATCCACAACCATATCTGAAACAACAACAACCAAAAGTCCCACTTCACCAACTGTCTCAACAACAACCACAGGCCAATCATCTACGAGTTCTCCATCCACAACAATACCTGAAACAACAAAAAGCACAACCTCACCAACTGTCTCAACAACAACCACAGGGCCAACCACAACATCTATAACTGCTCCATCCACAACCATATCTGAAACAACAACAACCAAAAGTACCACTTCACCAACTGTCTCAACAACAACCACAGGCCAATCATCTACGAGTTCTCCATCCACAACCATATCTGAAACAACAACAACCAAAAGTACCACTTCACCAACTGTCTCAACAACAACCACAGGCCAATCATCTACGAGTTCTCCATCCACAACAATATCTGAAACAACAACAACAAAAAGCACAACCTCACCAACTGTCTCAACAACAACCACAGGGCCAACCACCACATCTATAACTGCTCCATCCACAACCATATCTGAAACAACAACAACCAAAAGTACCACTTCACCAACTGTCTCAACAACAACCACAGGCCAATCATCTATGAGTTCTCCATCCACAACCATATCTGAAACCACAAAAAGCACAACCTCACCAACTGTCTCAACAACAACCACAGGGCCAACCACAACATCTATAACTGCTCCATCCACAACCATATCTGAAACAACAACAACCAAAAGTACCACTTCACCAACTGTCTCAACAACAACCACAGGCCAATCATCTATGAGTTCTCCATCCACAACAATATCTGAAACAACAAAAAGCACAACCTCACCAACTGTCTCAACAACAACCACAGGGCCAACCACAACATCTATAACTGCTCCATCCACAACCATATCTGAAACAACAACAACCAAAAGTACCACTTCACCAACTGTCTCAACAACAACCACAGGCCAATCATCTACGAGTTCTCCATCCACAACCATATCTGAAACAACAACAACCAAAAGTACCACTTCACCAACTGTCTCAACAACAACCACAGGCCAATCATCTACGAGTTCTCCATCCACAACAATATCTGAAACAACAATCACTGAAAGCACAACCTCACCAACTGTCTCAACAACAACCACAGGCCCAACAACAACATCTACAACCTCTCCATCCACTCCAATATCTGAAACAACAACAACAAAAAGCACTACCTTACCAACCGTCTCAACAACAACCACAGGGCCAACCACAACATCTATAACTGCTCCATCCACAACCATATCTGAAACAACAACAACCAAAAGTACCACTTCACCAACTGTCTCAACACCAACCACAGGCCAACCATCTACGAGTTCTCCATCCACAACAATATCTGAAACAACAACAACAAAAAGTACTACCTCACCAACTGTCTCAACAACAACCACAGGGCCAACCACAACATCTATAACTGCTCCATCCACAACAATATCTGAAACAACAATCACTGAAAGCACAACCTCACCAACTGTCTCAACAACAACCACAGGCCCAACAACAACATCTACAACCTCTCCATCCACTCCAATATCTGAAACAACAACAACAAAAAGCACTACCTTACCAACCGTCTCAACAACAACCACAGGGCCAACCACAACATCTATAACTGCTCCATCCACAACCATATCTGAAACAACAACAACCAAAAGTACCACTTCACCAACTGTCTCAACACCAACCACAGGCCAACCATCTACGAGTTCTCCATCCACAACAATATCTGAAACAACAACAACAAAAAGTACTACCTCACCAACTGTCTCAACAACAACCACAGGGCCAACCACAACATCTATAACTGCTCCATCCACAACCATATCTGAGACAACAACAACCAAAAGTACCACTTCACCAACTGTCTCAACAACAACCACAGGCCAATCATCTACGAGTTCTCCATCCACAACAATATCTGAAACAACAACAACAAAAAGCACTACCTCACCAACTGTCTCAACAACAACCACAGGCCCAAACACAACATCTATAACCGCTCCATCCACAACCATATCTGAAACAACAACAACCAAAAGTACCACTTCACCAACTGTCTCAACAACAACAACAGGCCAATCATCTACGAGTTCTCCATCCACAACAATATCTGAAACAACAACAACAAAAAGCACAACCTCACCAACTGTCTCAACAACAACCACAGGGCCAACCACAACATCTATAACTGCTCCATCCACAACCATATCTGAAACAACAACCAAAAGTACCACTTCACCAACTGTCTCAACAACAACCACAGGCCACTCATCTACGAGTTCTCCATCCACAACAATATCTGAAACAACAACAACAAAAAGCACAACCTCACCAACTGTCTCAACAACAACCACAGGCCCAACCACAACATCTATAACTGCTCCATCCACAACAATATCTGAAACAACAACAACAAAAAGCACAACCTCACCAACTGTCTCAACAACAACCACAGGGCCAACCACAACATATATAACTGCTCCATCCACAACCATATCTGAAACAACAACAACCAAAAGTACCAATTACCAACCATCTCAACAACAACCACTCTCAACATCTACAACCTCTCCATCCACTCCAATATCTGAAACAACAATCACTGAAAGCACAACCTCACCAACTGTCTCAACAACAACCACAGGGCCAACCACAACATCTATAACTGCTCCATCCACAACCATATCTGAAACAACAACAACCAAAAGTACCACTTCACCAACTGTCTCAACAACAACCACAGGCAAATCATCTACGAGTTCTCCATCCACAACAATATCTGAAACAACAATCACTGAAATCACAACCTCACCAACTGTCTCAACAACAACCACAAGCCCAACAACAACATCTACAACCTCTCCATCCACTCCAATATCTGAAACAACAACAACAAAAAGCACTACCTTACCAACTGTCTCAACAACAACCACAGGGCCAACCACAACATCTATAACTGCTCATTCCAAAACCATATCTGAAACAACAACAACCAAAAGTACCACTTTACCAACTGTCTCAACAACAACCACAGGCCAATCATCTACGAGTTCTCCATCCACAACAATATCTGAAACAACAACAACAAAAAGCACAACCTCACCAACTGTCTCAACAACAACCACAGGGCCAACCACAACATCTATAACTGCTCCATCCACAACCATATCTGAAACAACAACAACCAAAAGTACCACTTCACCAACTGTCTCAACAACAACCACAGGCCAATCATCTACGAGTTCTCCATCCACAACAATATCTGAAACAACAACAACAAAAAGCACTACCTCACCAACTGTCTCAACAACAACCACAGGCCCAACCACAACATCTATAACTGCTCCATCCACAACCATATCTGAAACAAGAACAACCAAAAGAACCACTTTACCAACCATCTCAACAACAACCACAGGCCCAACAACATCTACAACCTCTCCATCCACTCCAATATCTGAAACAACAATCACTGAAAGCACAACCTCACCAACTGTCTCAACAACAACCACAGGGCCAACCACAACATCTATAACTGCTCCATCCACAACCATATCTGAAACAACAACAACCAAAAGTACCACTTCACCAACTGTCTCAACAACAACCACAGGCCAATCATCTACGAGTTCTCCATCCACAACAATATCTGAAACAACAAAAAGCACAACCTCACCAACTGTCTCAACAACAACCACAGGGCCAACCACAACATCTATAACTGCTCTCCATCCACATCCATATCTGAAACAACAACAACCAAAAGTACCACTTCACCAACAGTCTCAACAAGAACCACAGGCCAATCATCTACGAGTTCTCCATCCACAACAATATCTGAAACAACAACAACAAAAAGCACAACCTCACCAACTGTCTCAACAACAACCACAGGCCCAACCACAACATCTATAACTGCTCCATCCACAACCATATCTGAAACAACAACAACCAAAAGTACCACTTCACCTACTGTCTCAACAACAACCACAGGCCAATCATCTACGAGTTTTCCATCCACAACAATATCTGAAACAACAACAACAAAAAGCACTACCTCACCAACTGTCTCAACAACAACCACAGGCCCAACCACAACATCTATAACTGCTCCATCCACAACCATATCTGAAACAACAACAACCAAAAGTACCACTTCACCAACTGTCTCAACAACAACCACAGGCCAATCATCTACGAGTTCTCCATCCACAACCATATCTGAAACAACAACAACCAAAAGTACCACTTCACCAACTGTCTCAACAACAACCACAGGCAAATCATCTACGAGTTCTCCATCCACAACAATATCTGAAACAACAATCACTGAAAGCACAACCTCACCAACTGTCTCAACAACAACCACAGGCCCAACAACAACATCTACAACCTCTCCATCCACTCCAATATCTGAAACAACAACAACAAAAAGCACTACCTTACCAACCGTCTCAACAACAACCACAGGGCCAACCACAACATCTATAACTGCTCCATCCACAATTATATCTGAAACAACAACAACCAAAAGTACCACTTCACCAACTGTCTCAACAACAACCACAGGCCAATCATCTACAAGTTCTCCATCCACAACAATATCTGAAACAACAACAACAAAAAGCACTACCTCACCAACTGTCTCAACAACAACCACAGGGCCAACCACAACATCTATAACTGCTCCATCCACAACCATATCTGAGACAACAACAACCAAAAGTACCACTTCACCAACTGTCTCAACAACAACCACAGGCCAATCATCTACAAGTTCTCCATCCACAACAATATCTGAAACAACAACAACAAAAAGCACTACCTCACCAACTGTCTCAACAACAACCACAGGGCCAACCACAACATCTATAACTGCTCCATCCACAACCATATCTGAGACAACAACAACCAAAAGTACCACTTCACCAACTGTCTCAACAACAACCACAGGCCAATCATCTACGAGTTCTCCATCCACAACAATATCTGAAACAACAACAACAAAAAGCACTACCTCACCAACTGTCTCAACAACAACCACAGGCCCAACCACAACATCTATAACTGCTCCATCCACAACTATATCTGAAACAACAACAACCAAAAGTACCACTTCACCAACTGTCTCAACTACAACCACAGGCCAATCATCTACGAGTTCTCCATCCACAACAATATCTGAAACAACAACAACAAAAAGCAAAACCTTTCCAACTGTCTCAACAACAACCACGGGGCCAACCACAACATATATAACTGCTCCATCCACAACCATATCTGAAACAACAACAACCAAAAGTACCAATTCACCAACTGTCTCAACAACAACCACAGGCCAATCATCAACGAGTTCTCCATCCACAACAATATCTGAAACAACAACAACAAAAAGCACAACCTCACCAACTGTCTCAACAACAACCACAGGGCCAACCACAACATCTATAACTGCTCCATCCACAACCATATCTGAAACAACAACAACCAAAAGTACCACTTCACCAACTGTCTCAACAACAACCACAGGCCAATCATCTACGAGTTCTCCATCCACAACAATATCTGAAACAACAACAACAAAAAGCACAACCTCACCAACTGTCTCAACAACAACCACAGGGCCAACCACAACATCTTTTACTGCTCCATCCACAACCATATCTGAAACAACAACAACCAAAAGTACCACTTCACCAACTGTCTCAACAACAACCACAGGCCAATCATCTACGAGTTCTCCATCCACAACAATATCTGAAACAACAACAACAAAAAGCACAACCTCACCAACTGTCTCAACAACAACCACAGGGCCAACCACAACATCTATAACTGCTACATCCACAACCATATCTGAAACAACAGCAACCAAAAGTACCACTTCAACAACAGTCTCAACAACAACCACAGGCCAATCATCTACGAGTTCTCCATCCACAACAATATCTGAAACAACAACAACAAAAAGCACAACCTCACCAACTGTCTCAACAACAACCACAGGGCCAACCACAACATCTATAACTGCTCCATCCACAACCATATCTGAAACAACAACAACCAAAAGTACCAATTCACCAACTGTCTCAACAACAACCACAGGCCCATCATCTACGAGTTCTCCATCCACAACAATATCTGAAACAACAACAACAAAAAGCACAACCTCACCAACTGTCTCAACAACAACCACAGGGCCAACCACAACATCTATAACTGCTCCATCCACAACCATATCTGAAACAACAACAACCAAAAGTACCACTTCACCAACTGTCTCAACAACAACCACAGGCCAATCATCTACGAGTTCTCCATCCACAACAATATCTGAAACAACAACAAGAAAAAGCACTACCTCACCAACTGTCTCAACAACAACCACAGGCCCAACCACAACATCTATAACTGCTCCATCCACAACCATATCTGAAACAACAACAACCAAAAGTACCACTTCACCTACTGTCTCAACAACAACCACAGGCCAATCATCTACGAGTTCTCCATCCACAACAATATCTGAAACAACAACAACAAAAAGCACTACCTTACCAACCGTCTCAACAACAACCACAGGGCCAACCACAACATCTATAACTGCTCCATCCACAACCATATCTGAAACAACAACAACCAAAAGTACCACTTCACCAACTGTCTCAACAACAACCACAGGCCAATCATCTACGAGTTCTCCATCCACAACAATATCTGAAACAACAACAACCAAAAGTACCACTTCACCAACTGTCTCAACAACAACCACAGGCAAATCATCTACGAGTTCTCCATCCACAACAATATCTGAAACAACAATCACTGAAAGCACAACCTCACCAACTGTCTCAACAACAACCACAGGCCCAACAACAACATCTACAACCTCTCCATCCACTCCAATATCTGAAACAACAACAACAAAAAGCACTACCTCACCAACTGTCTCAACAACAACCACAGGCCCAACCACAACATCTATAACTGCTCCATCCACAACCATATCTGAAACAACAACAACCAAAAGTACCACTTCACCTACTGTCTCAACAACAACCACAGGCCAATCATCTACAAGTTTTCCATCCACAACAATATCTGAAACAACAACAACAAAAAGCACTACCTCACCAACTGTCTCAACAACAACCACAGGCCCAACCACAACATCTATAACTGCTCCATCCACAACCATATCAGAAACAACAACAACAAAAAGCACAACCTCACCAACTGTCTCAAAAACAACCACAGGCCAACCACAACATCTATAACTGCTCCATCCACAACCATATCTGAAACAACAACAACCAAAAGTACCACTTCACCAACTGTCTCAACAACAACCACAGGCCAATCATCTACGAGTTCTCCATCCACAACAATATCTGAAACAACAATCACTGAAAGCACAACCTCACCAACTGTCTCAACAACAACCACAGCCCACAACATCTACAACTCTCCATCCACACAATATCTGAAACAACAACAACAAAAAGCACTACCTTCACCAACTGTCTCAACAACAACCACAGGCCAACCACAACATCTATAACTGCTCCATCCACAACCATATCTGAAACAACAACAACCAAAAGTACCACTTCACCAACTGTCTCAACAACAACCACAGGCCAATCATCTACGAGTTCTCCATCCACAACAATATCTGAAACAACAACAACAAAAAGCACTACCTCACCAACTGTCTCAACAACAACCACAGGGCCAACCACAACATCTATAACTGCTCCATCCACAACCATATCTGAAACAACAACAACCAAAAGTACCACTTCACCAACTGTCTCAACAACAACCACAGGCCAATCATCTACGAGTTCTCCATCCACAACAATATCTGAAACAACAACAACAAAAAGCACTACCTCACCAACTGTCTCAACAACAACCACAGGGCCAACCACAACATCTATAACTGCTCCATCCACAACCATATCTGAAACAACAACAACCAAAAGTACCACTTCACCAACTGTCTCAACAACAACCACAGGCCAATCATCTACAAGTTCTCCATCCACAACAATATCTGAAACAACAACAACAAAAAGCACAACCTCACCAACTGTCTCAACAACAACCACAGGGCCAACCACAACATCTATAACTGCTCCATCCACAACCATATCTGAAACAACAACAACCAAAAGTACCACTTCACCAACTGTCTCAACAACAACCACAGGCCAATCATCTACGAGTTCTCCATCCACAACAATATCTGAAACAACAACAAAAAAAGCACAACCTCACCAACTGTCTCAACAACAACCACAGGGCCAACCACAACATCTATAACTGCTCCATCCACAACCATATCTGAAACAACAACAACCAAAAGTACCACTTCACCAACTGTCTCAACAACAACCACAGGCCAATCATCTACGAGTTCTCCATCCACAACAATATCTGAAACAACAACAACAAAAAGCACAACCTTTCCAACTGTCTCAACAACAACCACAGGGCCAACCACAACATCTATAACTGCTCCATCCACAACCATATCTGAAACAACAACAACCAAAAGTACAATGACAATCACCAACGCACAACCTCACCAACTGTCTCAACAACAACCACAGGGCCAACCACAACATCTATAACTGCTCCATCCACAACCATATCTGAAACAACAACAACCAAAAGTACCACTTCACCAACTGTCTCAACAACAACCACAGGCCAATCATCTACGAGTTCTCCATCCACAACAATATCTGAAACAACAACAACAAAAAGCACAACCTCACCAACTGTCTCAACAACAACCACAGGGCCAACCACAACATCTATAACTGCTCCATCCACAACCATATCTGAAACAACAACAACCAAAAGTACCACTTCACCAACTGTCTCAACAACAACCACAGGCCAATCATCTACGAGTTCTCCATCCACAACAATATCTGAAACAACAACAACAAAAAGCACAACCTCACCAACTGTCTCAACAACAACCACAGGGCCAACCACAACATCTATAACTGCTCCATCCACAACCATATCTGAAACAACAACAACAAAAGTACCAATTCACCAACTGTCTCAACAACAACCACAACAACAACCAAAAGTACCACTTCACCAACTGTCTCAACAACAACCACAGGCCAATCATCTACGAGTTCTCCATCCACAACAATATCTGAAACAACAACAACAAAAAGCACAACCTCACCAACTGTCTCAACAACAACCACAGGGCCAACCACAACATCTTTTACTGCTCCATCCACAACCATATCTGAAACAACAACAACCAAAAGTACCACTTCACCAACTGTCTCAACAACAACCACAGGCCAATCATCTACGAGTTCTCCATCCACAACAATATCTGAAACAACAACAACAAAAAGCACAACCTCACCAACTGTCTCAACAACAACCACAGGGCCAACCACAACATCTATAACTGCTACATCCACAACCATATCTGAAACAACAACAACCAAAAGTACCACTTCACCAACTGTCTCAACAACAACCACAGGCCAATCATCTACGAGTTCTCCATCCACAACAATATCTGAAACAACAACAACAAAAAGCACAACCTCACCAACTGTCTCAACAACAACCACAGGGCCAACCACAACATATATAACTGCTCCATCCACAACCATATCTGAAACAACAACAACCAAAAGCACTACCTCACCAACTGTCTCAACAACAACCACAGGCCAATCATCTACGAGTTCTCCATCCACAACAATATCTGAAACAACAACAACCAAAAGTACCACTTCACCAACTGTCTCAACAACAACCACAGGCCCAACAACAACATCTACAACCTCTCCATCCACTCCAATATCTGAAACAACAACAACAAAAAGCACCACTTCACCAACTGTCTCAACAACAATCACAGGACCAACCACAACATCTATAACTGCTCAGTCCACAACCATATCTGAAACAACAACCAAAAGTACCACTTCACCAACTGTCTCAACAACAACCACAGGCCACTCATCTACAACTTCTCCATCCACAACAATATCTGAAACAACAACAACAAAACGCACCACCTTTCCAACTGTCTCAACAACAACCACAGGCCCTAAGACTATATCTACAACTTCTCCATCCACAACCATATCTGAAACAACAATCACTGAAAGCAGAACCTCACCAACTGTCTCAACAACAACCACAGGCCCAACAACAACATCTACAAACTCTCCATCCACTCCAATATCTGAAACAACAACAACAAAAAGAACCACCTTACCAACCATCTCAACAACAACCACAGGCCCAACAACATCTACAACTTATTCATCCACTCCAATATCTGAAACAACAACAAAAAGCACCACTTCACCAACTGTCTCTACGACAACAACAGGGCCTACCACAACATCTATAACTCCTCCATCCACAACAATATCTGAAACAACAACAACCAAAAGAACCACTTCACCAACTGTCTCAACAACAACCACAGGCCAATCATCTACGAGTTCTCCATCCACAACAATATCTGAAACAACAACAACAGAAAGCACTACCTTACCAACTGTCTCAACAACAACAACAGGCCCAAAGACTATATCTACAACTTCTCCATCCACAATATCTGAAACAACAATCACTGAAAGCACAACCTCACCAACTGTCTCAACAACAACCACAGGCCCAACAACATCTACAACCTCTCCATCCACTCCAATATCTGAAACAACAACAAAAAGCACCACTTCACCAACTGTCTCAACAACAACCACAGGGCCAACCACAACATCTATAACTGCTCCATCCACAACCATATCTGAAACAACAACAACCAAAAGTACCACCTCACCAACTGTCTCAACAACAACCACAGGCCAATCATCTACGACTTCTCCATCCACAACAATATCTGAAACAACAACATCAAAAAGCACTACCTTACCAGCGGTCTCAACAACAACCACAGGCCCAAAGACTTTATCTACAACTTCTCCATCCACAACAATATCTGAAACAACAATCACTGAAAGCACAACCTCACCAACTGTCTCAACAACAACCACAGGCCACTCATCTACAACTTCTCCATCCACAACCATATCTGAAACCACAACAACAAAAAGCACCACTTCACCAACTGTCTCAACAACAACCACAGGCCCAAAGAATATATCTACAACTTCTCCATCCACAACCATATCTGAAACAATTTTAACTGAAAGCACAACCTCACCAACTGTCTCAACAACAACCACAGGCCCAACAACAACATCTTCAACCTCTCCATCCACTCCAATATCTGAAACAACGACAAAAAGCACCACTTCACCAACTGTCTCAACAACAACCACAGAGCCAAGCACAACATCTATAACTGCTCCATCCACAACAATATCTGAAACAACAACAACAAAAAGCACTACCTTACCAGCGGTCTCAACAACACCCACAGGCCATACCACTACATCTTCAACTTCTCCATCCACAACCATATCTGAAACAACAATCACTGAAAGCACAACCTCACCAACTGTCTCAACAACAACCACAGGCCAATCATCTACAACTTCTCCATTCACAACAATATCTGAAACAACGACAACAAAAAGCACCACCTTTCAACCTGTCTCAACAACAACCACGGGCCCAAAGACTATATCTACAACTTCTCCATCCACAACCATATCTGAAACAAGAACAACCAAAAGAACCACTTTACCAACCATCTCAACAACAACCACAGGCCCAACAACATCTACAACCTCTCCATCCACTCCAATATCTGAAACAACAACAAAAAGCACCATTTCACCAACTGTCTCAACAACAACCACAGGGCCAACCACAACATCTATAACTGCTCCATCCACAACAATATCTGAAACAACAACAACCAAAAGTACCACTTCACCAACTGTCTCAACTACAACCACAGGCCCAAAATCTAAAACTTCTCTATCCACAAAACTATCTGGAACTACTATCACTGAAAGCACAACCTTACCAACTGTCTTAACAACAACCACAGGCCAATCATCTACTACTTCTCCATTCACAACAATATCTGAAACAACAACAACCAAAAGTACCACTTCACCAATCGTCTCAAAAACAACCACAGGCCATACCACTACATCTACAACTTCTCCATCCACAACAATATCTGGAACAACTTTCACTGAAAGCACAACCTCACCATCTGTCTCAACTATAACCACAAGTCCAACATCTATAACTTCTCCATCCACAACAATATCTGAAACAACAACAAGAAAAAGTACCACCTCACCAACTGTCTCCACTACAACCACAGGCCTAACATCTACACTTTATCCATCCACTACAATATCTGACACAATAACATCCAAAAGTAACACCTCAGAAATTGTTTCAACAACAACCATCACTGAAAGCACCACTTCACCAAGTGCCTCAACAACAACCACACTCCCAAACACAAAATCTACAAGTTCTCCTTCCACAACAATATCAGGCACCACCACGACTGAAATCAGCACCTTACCAACTGTCTCAGTTACAATCACAGCCCAAACTTCAACACCTGTCACCCCAGGCACAGCCCCTTCTGTTTCTCTAATCTCTACTATTGAGAGCACCACCTCACCAACTGTGTCAACTTTGACCACAACATTTACCCAACCATCAAATGAAACTCCCCATCCAGTTGTTACTCAGTCAACCCAAATAAAGACCTTTAGAACGGGACCTCAGGTTCATGCAACTAGTCCTTCATCCACAGTCACTTCTGTTGAGGCAGCAACTCTTTTTAGCTCTTCCACTGTAACGCCAACTGGCAGAACACCTGTTATGACAACTCTCCCTGGTCAAGAAACAAGTACAGTGCTTTCAGCAACGTCACTTCATACGTCGACTACATCATGTGTTTGTGTTGTCCAAGGGACATCATACCTCCCTGGTGTGTAGTTTTTCACTTTTAAAACTACTTTAAATGTTTGTTCTTTGCTCATGTCTACATTTTACGCAATCTTGGGGTTTAATTTTTAAGAGTTTCTCTTCTTCTGTGAAATTTTTTGTTAAACCAGACCTTTTAAAGTTCCTCTCTGATTGTTTTTTCTAATATTCAAAGTGTTCTCAGTGATCTTTAAATTGTGATTATAAAGCAGCAAGCAGCAAACCTGTTAGTCGCACATCACTGTAGTATTACTATACTGCTATATACTGTATTATATTGTATTATCTCACATTGATTAACTATGTGCATCACTGGTTGATTTAGGTTCTTGTGGGAATAACATGTTGTTAAACATAGTTTATCTCTGAATTAAGATGACTCTTCAGCAGAATACAGAGAAGGGAAAAAGGAAACAGAATAAATGTCATCAACATACAGTTACACCATGACCATAGGCAATGTCTCTCTCTCTGCTCCTTATTGATGCAAATACAAAGAAACAGAAGTGATGTCTGTTTATAACTCACAAGTGTGTCCAAACTGTTTTCTGTGGAAACACCAAAATCATATCAAATCATTTGGGAAAACCTTGCAATTACTATGGTCTGCTTTTTTTCTGATAGGAGCTACTGTTCTGTTAGAATAAGCACAAATGTGAGACCAGCGCAGAGGCAAAAATTCTGGCAAATCAGGTGGTGCAGGCATTAGGCATGTCAAACTTTACTTGTTTATCACAGTGTGACCCAAATGGATTGTCCTGTATTGATAATTTGAATAAGGATATGACTCAAGGTATTGATACAGGCATGATCTGGCAAAACTGATCATTTTCCCCAGAGAGGCAGGGTGCTTGTAAGAAGAGTTCTAATGGTTTCAGTGATATGGTGGATAATCTGGCAGAATACGAAATCAAAGATGTATAAGTGCTGTATGTTGACTACATTAAAGATAAAGACAAATGTGTGGTGATGAGCTGTTAAAATGCAGCTTAGCTTAAAATGCTGCTGTGCCACTTACAGACATGCACAAGTGCAAAGGTCTGTTCAGTGTTACTTACAGTCCTCATCCCTCTTGTTGTTGTCTTCATATATACAGGTACCCTTTACCTTTTTGATACAGTTTTTTTATCCAAACTTTGCTTTTACAGGGGCAACAGTGTACAATGTCACTGACAACGCAGGTCAGAATGGGGTGTGTTATGTCGGATATTGCAGTAGATCTTGCAAAATTGAGACAACTATTATTCCATGCCCAACAACAACCCCACCTCCAACCAAGGACTGCATATACATGAATGAGACACGAAAGGTATGAAATCTCTGAAATGTAATAAAATTTGGTTATGTTTTTATGTACAAAATGCTCAAATAATTATTAACCTCAATTCCAGTAAAGTTGGGACGTTGTATAAAACATAAATGAAAACAGAATACAGTGATTTTCAAATCCCTTCCCACACCACAAAGACAAGATGTTTAATGCTCAAACTGATAAACTTGATCGTTTGTTTTGCGAATATTCTCTCATTTTGAGTTTAATGCTGTAGCACATTGCTAAAAAGTTGTCCTTTAATTACACTAAGTTAGCCTTAGTGAACTGAGGACACAAACTGGTGAAGCTTCGGAGGTGAATTCTTTACCATCTGTATCCATTTGAAGTTTAAATATCATGTCTTTGTAGTGTATTCGGTCATAAAAGTAGTGGGGAAAGAATTTGTAGATCATTGTATTCCATTTTTATTCATGCTTTACAAAACATCCCAACTTGTGGCATTGTGGCAACATGTAAGCTGAGGTTTATATAGAAGCTGTTTTGTGTAAAGGAAAGGGTGAGAGATCAAGAGTTTGCTTAATTGTTTTTATAGTTCAGTCAGGATCACTTTAGTCAAAATTAATTATTTATTACAAGCAAACATTTTTACTTTGGCGGTATGCTCTGTTCTGAGAGTTCCCTGCCCTTCCATGCACTTGCACGGAATGGCTCTAAGAGGGGAGAGCTCCTCCCCTCCCTTTCATGTGCATACATGAGGGTCCAGGCAGAGAAAGCAGCAGCAAATAAATTTGATTAAGATAAATAAATAAAGATCCCCGCACAGAACAGAACAAGCATCAGTGACAATACATATGACACTGGTAAGATCAGACACAACATAACCAGGAGGAGCTGGGGTGGAGGTGGGTTGCAGAGTGGTTGCAGCAAGCAGAATAGGCAGGAGAAGCAGTTTAAATAGGGCACCATTTTGACATTAGCCAATAGGATATGAAGAGGGCGATTACCTGAGCTGTCAGCTGACTGAGGGCTGGCCTAAGATCAGCTGACTGTAGCCTTTAGCTTGACTCCGTGACCTGCCTGAACTACCGCTATGCTTCATATGTGTGACAAAATCCTACATGTATTGTAAGGTATTCATTCAAGATATTTGTTGCAATCAACTGTAACTGTGAATGAAAGAGCTTTGCATTTTCACTATGACAAAAGAAATAGGCTAACCAAAAACTCCTTTTCCCTGAATCATGTACAGTATTTTCTACCATAACATAATGGGCATACACTAACTAACAGTATTGCAGAGACAAAACAAACAAATGCACCCAGAAAAATGAATCATGACATAGTTTATACTGTACTTACATCTATTTGATTTTATTTAAATTATTACGTTATTTTAGGATTTATTTATCCAAATTTCTTAAATATCAGCATAAATCTGTTCTAATAAATATTCAGTTTCATCAGTTCAAATGTATGAATGCAGTTTAAGTATGATGAGCTTTACAAAACATCCCAACTTGTGGCATTGTGGCATGTCCGCCGTGGCTCAAACTATTAGGTGGAATTGCTGCAACAATAAAGCTGTACAAAAGTAAGCTGAGGTTTATATAGAAGCTGTTTTGTGTAAAGGAAAGGGTGAGAGATCAAGAGTTTGCTTAATTGTTTTTATAGTTCAGTCAGGATCACTTTAGTCAAAATTAATTATTTATTACAAGCAAACATTTTTACTTTGGCGGTATGCTCTGTTCTGAGAGTTCCCTGCCCTTCCATGCACTTGCACGGAATGGCTCTAAGAGGGGAGAGCTCCTCCCCTCCCTTTCATGTGCATACATGAGGGTCCAGGCAGAGAAAGCAGCAGCAAATAAATTTGATTAAGATAAATAAATAAAGATCCCCGCACAGAACAGAACAAGCATCAGTGACAATACATATGACACTGGTAAGATCAGACACAACATAAACAGGAGGAGCTGGGGTGGAGGTGGGTTGCAGAGTGGTTGCAGCAAGCAGAATAGGCAGGAGAAGCAGTTTAAATAGGGCACCATTTTGACATTAGCCAATAGGATATGAAGAGGGCGATTACCTGAGCTGTCAGCTGACTGAGGGCTGGCCTAAGATCAGCTGACTGTAGCCTTTAGCTTGACTCCGTGACCTGCCTGAACTACCGCTATGCTTCATATGTGTGACAAAATCCTACATGTATTGTAAGGTATTCATTCAAGATATTTGTTGCAATCAACTGTAACTGTGAATGAAAGAGCTTTGCATTTTCACTATGACAAAAGAAATAGGCTAACCAAAAACTCCTTTTCCCTGAATCATGTACAGTATTTTCTACCATAACATAATGGGCATACACTAACTAACAGTATTGCAGAGACAAAACAAACAAATGCACCCAGAAAAATGAATCATGACATAGTTTATACTGTACTTACATCTATTTGATTTTATTTAAATTATTACGTTATTTTAGGATTTATTTATCCAAATTTCTTAAATATCAGCATAAATCTGTTCTAATAAATATTCAGTTTCATCAGTTCAAATGTATGAATGCAGTTTAAGTATGATGAGCTGTGAATAAATTAAGATTCATTTAGTTATTGGTATTACGACATAAATCTAATTCTTAATTGTTTTCATTTACATTTGACTGACAAATATGCAACACACAAAGTTTATTGGTCTGTTTATATTAAATATAAGTAATTCAAACGGATGGAAATTTTGTATGCAATGAGGTCTAAATGTTCCTGTGAGTGTGGCCGATCGTTAACATGCAGAGCAAGTTCTTAAAAACACCCTTGGGCATGTCCGCCGTGGCTCAAACTATTAGGTGGAATTGCTGCAACAATAAAGCTGTACAAAAAGATATTGCAGACTCACAGTGTGTAGTTTTGAGCCTACCAGCTCATAATGAGAAAAAGAGCTTTTCTAGGATTGAAACCAGGAGCATTACTTGGTTCCCCCCAAGAGGTTTAGATGATTGAACAATATTAAAACACAAGAAACTGCTCTTTAATCCTTTTTCAGCATAACGAGACCTGGGTGATTGACAACTGCACCATTGCCATCTGTGAGGATGGAGAAGTAATAGAGAAACCTAAAACCTGTCCTACAGTGGAAAAACTTGTGTGTGCCAGTGGACTCCAACCTGTTAAGGTCTATGATGAAGATGGATGCTGTTTCCACTATGAGTGTGAATGTAGGTTGAAAATCTGTGCAAGTGTACTTAAACATTTACAGATTTATTGTAAATCTATCATTCTACTTATCTGTGTCTGAAGAGAGATGTGTGTAGATATATAGATAGATAGATAGATAGATAGATAGATAGATAGATAGATAGATAGATAGATAATTGTGGATTTATAGATAAATATTTTCAAAAGCTTGATGTATACTGGCACACTGCTGGTACACAATCAATACTTTTCAGATGTCCTTGTCTAGTTTTTGCTAACTGCTGTGTTCTTCTAATTCTGCAGGTGTGTGCAGTGGTACATTAACTCACCACAGCACATTTGATGGCGTGTGTTACTTTTTCCATCAGGAATGTGAATTCACTTTGGTCAAAGAGATTATTGTTAAATATAACCTATCTATCATAGTGGATTATGAGGAGTGTCCACCGTCGATCATCCCAAATTGTCCCCGTACCCTCATTATTTATTTCCAGTCACACAAGATAGTTTTGACACATACATCGGCTTCAGCATTTGCGGTAAGTCACATTTAAAGTCAATAAGATAAACTTTAGGCTCTACTTTCGTGCATCGCCGGCAGTGTGGCGGACCTGACTTACACCATGCCGATAAGGCATGCCCAAATACACTTTGGTATTTTGGTGAGTGGCGCAGCCCGGCGTAAGTAACCCCCCTCCCTAACTCAGCTCCTCCCAGTGGCGTAAGTTGTAGAGAGTGAGTGAATAAGGCGTGGAGTGGATTTAACACAGCCGAGTCCTGTTTTTACCAATCACATCAGCTCCTCTCCTCACCTTTAAATCCGCCACCATCGAGGCGTATCACAATTTTCATGAAGTAGTCAAAGAGATGGCTGAAGACAGCAACGCCACAAGAGGGCAACTGGACGCAGCACCTCAACAAGTGTCGCTGTAAACCCTGTGGAGGGCGTCCTCCACACTCTCTCAAATAAGTACAGAGGGATTTGGTGTGTGTAAGGTTGTACCAACTGGTAAGACAAACACTGTTTGCCTCAAATAAAGACACTCACATAAAGTTGCATATATTTAAACCTCACGTGACAAAGGTGGGTTGTGCGCACAGATCAAAACATAAACTCCAATAATGACATTAAAATCGCAACCACCTGTGCGTAAAGGATGCATTGCGCTCCGTGGCCTGGCTCTTTCTTTCATTGATGTTGGCATATGAAATAATTTTGACTCGCGCAACTGAATATTATAATTTCCGTATGTGGGCCTGACTCTGGATTAAATATTCACAGAATTTTAAAGATGTGACAACATTAGATAAACAGGTAATTTTGAATGAAAGTTTCTTTTATTTTTTTGTAAAAACTCATCTGCTCACAAAGGTGGGGGGTGGGGGAGTGAATAAAATATCTTGTTTACTTCATCATGTGTGCCTTTTTACTAGATATTTAATTTAATGGAGTTTCAGCTGTGTTAATCTGGTCAGGTTGAGTGTCGAAACTATAGACTGTATATACTATGGACAACTTGGTTCCGCCTTCCGCCAGTAAATGAATTTGAAGCCGAAAAGCTCTCTGTAATTCCGTTTTTTTTTCTCCACTTCCTAAAACCAACATTGCACAGCAGTGTTGTACGCATTCGGCAGAGAGAGATGCCAAGAGTCGCTTTGATGACGCTTGGCTCAAACAGTGTATCGCCCAGGTGAGCTACGCAATCTTTGTACGCCCATCAATTGTCAATCATAGAAAACATGAACCCCCTAATAACTTCTAAAAATAGAGCTGCACAGAAAAAAGGGGACTTGAGCACAAACCAGTCTTACAGTAGCTACATGTCAACATCGCAAGCAGGGGGGAGAAAAATGTATGTTCTGTGAAATACATTTCTAAAATTTGTCCACAGTTCCATAGGGATTGCTGGAGGAGGTGAGATTTATGACCGTCACCAGAAGATGCTGTTCTCGGGGTGACTTCACCCAGCGAGGAGGCAGATGGCGTCCATTCTATATACAGTCTATGGTCCAAACAAGTGCCAAACGCACTCATCAGATAAGATATACATCATAATATAAAGATATAGATCTAAATGTATGTGTTGACTTAGGTAGTTGCACTGAATATTAGTAGTGGTTGATTATTTATTGCACTAAAGTGTGCCTGACACTGTGGAAACCTGCCTTTGAGGCATCAATGACGTGTGGGCACTGCTCTGCCAGTCTTCCAAAATACCAGAGACCAACTGCGCTCCGCCTGCGCTAATGCTGACCAGGTTTAAATGTGAGCTTTCAGTGCACTTTCTACACCACCAGTGGGCACGGAAATGTCGCTGTGCCCGCTGATTCTGTCAACACCTCCCCCTACTGGGCTGCTACGCCCAACTTGGCAGACCTCGGTGCGCCTCAGTCGACCAAAATACCAAACCAGCTGTGTGCTGGGCTCCGCCACACAAAAATACCACCGCGCCACCCTCCGTGTGCTGCTTGCGGGCATGAAAATAGAGCCCTTTATGTATTCATGTGTTATTGTGTGACTTCATTTAAAACTTTAAAACGCTATAATAAATCTGTAACTCAAAGTGACATGACTTACTCCACATAGTCATATAGTTAGTCAGAAAGTCATTTTTTTTTTCTGTTTTGTCTCCCTGTCCTACAGGTATATGTGGACGGCAACCATATCTATCCCGCCTACAGCAATGCTTACCTAATCCTCACTAGCACAGTTTTTGAGGTCACTCTGAAGATCCCAGAAATTGATACAACAATTGTTTATAGAATTCGCTCGTTTACAATCTATCTCCCTCATTCCCTTTTTGGTGGCAATACCGAGGGACTATGTGGTGAGTTACCAAAGCATACAGCCAATACTGCTGTTTTTATTTTTTAACTCTGTTCAGTTAAGAAAGAAGGCCATTTGTCAGATGAAAAAACTATAATTTCAGGCGGTTTATGTATATTTCTGAAGGAATTTTACATTCAACAATCAATCAATCAAATTTTATTTATATAGCGCCAATTCACAACAGTCGTCATCTCAAGACGCTTTTCAAGGAACAAGAGCAGGTCCTGTCAACACGGAAAGTAGCAAGCTATTACAGGGCTCTTTTTACATGTGAACTACTGTAACTTCTCATTGAACAGGAAACTGTGACAATGACCGGACCAATGACTGCTCTTCTCCAAACGGCATGACACACAGTTGCCCAGAGACTGCAGCCAACTGGACTGTCCAAGGCAGACCCTGTGTAGTCTCCACAACCCCCCCAGGGAGCACAACTGTATCAGGAGGGACAACTACAACATCCCTAACATCACAGCTCCCGTGTAAATTTACAGTCTGTGAACTCTTAACACACAGGTGAGGAATAAAGACAACCGCTTTAGTTTGAACTACTTGACTGTTCACTGTGTATAGAATAACTTGTTTACAAGCTCAAAAAAGAAAAAAATTGTGTATGATCTAAAATAAGCCTTGATCCAAAGTGAGTCATTCTGTTCACTACGTACAGTTTTGGATAGACCTAAAAATTGTGTTCTTGGTATTCCATACATCTTGTGAGAGAGTTTAAGGAATATGCTCAGTTTTACAGTATGAAACCGGTTAGAAATTTCTGTCTTCATTTAATTCAATTCCCTCAAGATCTTGCCAACTGATCTCATTGTCCATAATTACCTCAAGAGCTGTTTTATTGCTTTTGTCATGTTTTACGACAAACTGCTCTGACTTGTGTGTTTCCTTCTAGTGTGTTCGAGCCTTGCCACACAGTCATACCCCCATTCCCATTCACTGCAGCCTGTGAGGCCGGCAACTGCGATGACAACATGAATGTGACTTTCCCTTGCTCATTCCTGGAGCTATATGCTGCGATGTGTGCTATCAAAGGAGTCTGTATTGACTGGAGGAATGCTACCAATGGGCAGTGTGGTGAGATTTACGCCCTGTTTTATCAAATATACAGTTGTTGTGTGCAGTGTCTAAAATTTGTGTTGAGATGTTTTTCTATTTTACAGAGTACAAGTGTCCAGACAACAAAGTGTACAAGGCCTGTGGCCCCATTGTAGAACCCATATGCAATGACAGGTAAAATATTTGTTGTGTGGGTAGTGTGATCTTTTACAAACTGTATTTATATCTAAGTATTAATTTAATGACATTGTTGTGACTTTAATCCACAGCCCTCTTCCAAGTGGGAATTACTAGAGTGAAATAAGGAGGGGTAAAAAGTAGACACTGACAGGGTTAAAAAAAAAGGAAAACACAGTGAGAGTTTGCTAGAGTCATTGCTAGCATTACACGAGCAATCTGTTATCAACCAGTGCATCAGTTATGTAGACCTTAAAAGCAAACTTTGACGTGTTTCGGCATCAAGCCTTCATCAGGAAGTAAAGATGAAGGCTTGATGCCGAAATGTGTCGAAGTTTGCTTTCAAGGTCTACATGGCCATGCCATTAAAATAAAGGCAATTTAATATTAAGAGAGTGCCTTGGAGTTTTTCCTCTTTTTGCTTCAACTCTTTATTGAGTCCAGGCAGCACTCCTTTCCTACTGTCTTCAGTGCATTGGTTAGTTGTTTAAATATGAACTTGATTTGTCAGGCCTTCTCTTTACTCTTCTCTAATCCAAGTTACAACAACATGCCAGGCAGCTGCCTGCAGCTTTGGGTCTCATGAAAGGCTATGACATTGGACCCCATTACTTTAACACCTAAAATTATGCCAACCTTAAAAATATGGCACTGTATGAATGTGAACTCAACACTGTGTATGCAAAGAGATCACTATTTAAATAGTTGATGCAAGAAATGTGCTCAAAGTTTGAATGTCATTGTTATGATATTTTTTATATCATAACAAGTCTAACAGTCTTACAGTAACTACATGTCAACATGTAGTTACTGTAAGACTGGTTTATACGGTGGCCCTGAAGTGCAAAACACAACAACATTTCACAAAACACAACAACATTTCACAAAACACAACAACATTTCACAAAACACAACAACATTTTGGAAAACAAAAACATTTTGAAAACACAACAACACATCAGAAAACACAAAAACATTTCCCAAAACACAACAACATTTTGGAAAAGACAAAAACATTTCCCAAAATACAAAATTTCTCAAAACACAAAAACATTTTGAAAACACATTTTGTAAAAAACACAAAATACATTTTACATTACACATTTTACTGCTCAGTCATATATTTAGCTCAAAGCTTAAGTGTATGCTTTGGACGTGGGAAACAGGAGTTTGCCTCCCGGTCTGGGATGTGCTTTATCCTTGGGCCGAGGCTGCGTATCTGCTTTAGTTCTTGAAAATAATGATCCCCAGTGAGGGAGGACCTGGATATTTACTATTTCCAATTGTTTGTCATCAATCAGATTTCCTTTTGTTGACACTTGCAATCCTTGCACATTTTTTAACAAAACATTAACACAAAAACCTTTTGCTGCTTTCCAGATGATCAACTGAGTCGATAAGTATTATTTCACCACTCAGTATCTATACGCTGTTAAGCTCAGTTGGATAAATACAGTTTCATGTAAAATGGGATACGTAGGTTTGTATCGGGCCACCGGTAATTTTTTTTTTTTTTTTTTTTTGAGAATTCAATTGACTCATTTATTTATTTATTTGTGTTTGCATACTAAGTCTTTCTTTGTAACTGTAAAACACAATAAAGCAGATTGACAAAAGATTCCGGCCACCATCTGGTCACGCCCACGTGACAGAGAGTGGCGCCGCTTTCCCAGTCAAAGGACAGGCAGCAGAGGAGTATGATGGGAAGTATGGAAGACGAAATCATTCAGCATTATTTTGAAAACTGACATACATATGATGTCATTCTTGATTAGCCTGGCTGGGCCATCCAGTTGCGTGAAACACTTGCCTGTCTTTCCCACAACAGTCTGGACTTCGGCCAATTGGTAGCCCTAAAAGTGGGCGTGAGTACTTTCCTTGATAGACAGACTACTGTAACCAATCACCGTAACCAAACATCTGACGTCATCACAGTGCGCAACTGTGTTCCCTGCTGGGCTCTCAAGCATCAAGTAAAGGTTTGGTAATATTTCAACGTGTGTGAGCAAACAATGTCTTTTACGTCTTCTTCTGCGGATATAACCGATTTCTGCCGACTTTGCAAAGTCAACTGCAGAATTAACGGCGTTCTAAATGAACGGCGCTTTGAAAAGTCCCGCAACATGTGTTAGACGTCACCATCTACACATGGACCAATCAGGGGCTGCCTTTCCCTGTTGTCCAGGGAACAGTGGAAACACAGTCACTGATTGGCCGGTTATTTTCTGATTTCTAATACACGCTCCCAATTGGCCAAAGTCCAGACTGTTGTGGAAAGGAACGGCAAGTGATTCACGCAACTGGATGGCCCAGCCAGGCTAATTCTTGATATGCTTCAAGTCATCATGACATCAGCATATCTCTTAGAACCCCAAAAGCACGGTTAAAGGCGCTAGGGCTGAAGAGACGGGGCAACTCCTCCTCTTCCAGTGTAGTCAGAAAAGCCATAATTTCAGAGCTGCGCAGACCTGGGCAAATGTTTGGTTATAGAACAATGTGGCTGACATTACAACAAAAACATGGGCTTCGCGTTTAAAGGGAGACAGTGATGAGGATGCTCCGTCACCTCAACCAATGCGGAACATTGTCCAAGATGCGTCGTAGCTTTGTGAGACGCATGTACCATTCCATGGGTCCAGATTATATTTGGCACGTCGATGGTATGACAAATTGAATCCATTTGGCTTTGGAATTTCTGGATGTATAGATGGGTTCTCCCGCAAAATAATGTGGCTAAAATTTGGACCATCAAACAACAACCCAGAAGTGATGAAAAACAACTTCATAGACTGCGTCAAAAAGGTTGGCATTGTTCCCATGAGATTGCGCACAGACTGTGGGACAGAGAACGGTATTATGGGTGCTGTGCAGTGCAATCTTCGCCATCAACACAATGACTACCACGCTGGTGCCAGAAGCCATATGTTTGGCTCTTCTATGAGTAACCAGCGGGCTGAACTGAAATAGTAAGCGACGGCATTTTCCTGCAAATTTAACAAACCTTAAACTATGATTCTGAAAAAAATGTGCAAGGATTACAAGTGTCAACAAAGGAAATCTGATTGATGACAAACAATTGGAAATATTAAATATCCAGGTCCTCCCTCACTGGGGATCATTATTTTCAAGAACTAAAACAGATACGCAGCCTCGGCCCAAGGATAAAGCACATCCCAGACCGGGAGGCAAACCCCTGTTTCCCACGTCCAAAGCATACACTTAAGCTTTGAGCTATATATATGACTGAGCAGTAAAATGTATTTTGTGTTTCATAAAATGTGTTTTCAAAATGTTTTTGTGTTTTCGAAATGTTTTCGTCTTTTCCAAAATGTTGTGTTTTGGGAAATATTTTTGTGTTTTCTGAAATGTTGTGTTTTCTAAATGTTGTGTTTTGCGAAATGTTGTGTTTTCAAAATGTTGTGTTTTGCAAAATGCTTTTGTGTTTTGAAAAATGTTTTTGTCTTTTGGAAATGTTGTGTTTTGTGAAATGTTGTTGTGTTATGTGAAATGTCGGGTTTGCAAAATGTTGTTGTGTTTTGCACTTCAGGGCCACCGTAGGTTTTGTGCTCAAGTCCTCTTTTTTTGTACAGCTCCATTTTAAAAAGTTATTAGGGGGTTCATGAGTGTCGTCACAGCGACTCTTTCCGCCGAATGTGTACAACACTACTGCTCAAGTGGTGGTTCCAGAAAGTGGAGAAAATCCCGAAAATACCATAATAAGAGCAATTTGGCTTCAGATTTGTATGATGACAGAAGGCAGAGCTAAGTTGTCCATAGTATATACAGTCTCTTGGTCTACATCACCAACAAACTATCTCTGCACAGTTTGCTTCTGTTTCCTTATATCATGGCTGCTGGTAACTGATTTCTCGTGATAGTCAAAATCGCCACCCCTTGCCTGGAGCCAGACGCTATGGGCTCTCATCCTGATAACTACAGATTCAGTCAAACTTTCATTGTGTAGATGGAGAGGGAAAGTCTTTGCCATTTTAATTGGACAAACTTCACGATTTGTAACCATTTTTTCCTGTGGAGGGGGTATGAAAGCATCTTAAAAAAAACTTCAGTGATAGAATTGATAAGAAAACAGTTAACAGGATACAGATGCTGAACCCCAAGCATAGCTAAAACTTAAAGGGAAATGTTGGTGTTTTTTTGCCTGGGGCCTATTTTTCTATGTATTTTATTGATGGGGAGAACCTTTTCCTGAAATTGGTTCAGTATTGAGGGAGAGTGAAGAAGCCGGCAGCCACGAAACAATCTTTAACTTAGTTTGACTGAGAAATTGCACATGGTTAAGCTGGGTCCACTACTGTTTGTGTACAACCAAATCAGAAATGGAAGTTGTGTTACTTTTTATGGCTTGTGAGTGTGGGATGGATATCTAAATCTAAACAGTATAAACGATGATGAATAGACTTCTGAGTCAAAAGTAATACAATAAAAGAAATTTCAGTAAGAAAATTTGGTAGAAAATTCTTCAACCTAAATGTTTTGAGGGTAACACTTTGTCAGCACTTCTTAAAAAATGAACTCCCGACTGCCATAACTGCTAATTTAATTTCTGTCATCAGGTACAACAAGAAGTTCAACGCAGGAGATATGTCTCTAAGTATTCCTCAGGAGGGTTGCCTCTGTCCTGAAGGAACCACCTTATTCAACCAAGTCCATCAAAAATGTGTCCCCTCATGCAGTAAGCGGAAGAATAAACTTTCTTTTGATGGGTCATGAAATATTTTGCACCAACACTGACACATTTGCAAACTAATGGTCTCTGTTTGAAACTCAGATTGTGTTGGACCTGATGGAGGACCAAAATTGGTGAGAGTTCAGCCTCAAACATACAACACTAAATACACCATCTAAGAAGAGCTGCATGTCTTACCTGGGTATTCTCTCTCTCTTTCTTTCTTTTTCTTTCTTTCTTTCTTTCTTTCTTTCTTTCTTTCTTTCTTTCTTTCTTTCTTTCTTTCTTCTCTCTCTCTCTCTCTCTCTTTCTTTCTTTGCCAGCCTGGTGAGAAATGGATCTCCAACTGCCAGAACTGTGAATGTAACAATGACTCCATGAGTGTCCAGTGTGAACCAATTATCTGCTCAACACCCTTGGTTCCTGACTGCAGTGAGCCCGGACAGAAGCTGGTCACCAAGAAAGTTGACTGCTGCTCCAAACATTCATGTGGTAAGTGTGTAGTGTTGTAGAAACAGATCACTGACACCAAACCACAAGGTTACAAATCTGAGCACAAGAAACAGCACGCTATGGGCCTAATCGACTAAGATCCCAAATAAGGGACAGTAAATTGTGTGTGCCAACTAAAAAATTGCATGTGCTATTAGTGGGCGTGTTGCAGGTGATCTACTATCTTTGCGTGTGCAATTGATAACAGGTGCGAAAGTGGTGCCGACCACCCTCTTTAAACAAGGATTTTGCGTGAGCTTTTGGCTGTCACCATGGAGAGTTTGTGACGACAAAGTGATTGTAGATAAAAAATGAAGTTTGATGCCATTGAGTTGCACATATCATTTTGGGGAACTGCTTAAAAGGCAAGCAAGGCAAGTTTATTGTAGAGCACCATTCATACACAAGGCAATTCAAAATGCTTTACAGATGCAAGAAAATATTTTAGAAATCAAAAAAGATTGAAACAATTTGAAATCAATACGACAAACAAATAATTTTTTCATGTGTTCGTGACCTTATTATAATTTAAAAACGGCAGACGCAGGAAAATACAGAGTTTACCCGTCGCCATTTCTTTGTTTAAAATGTTTGTCGCGTCTTTCTTCTTTGTTTTCTTTTTGGCAATATAGACTTTAGTGGCCGCACCAGATCGCAGATTCATCCCACATATACGTGTTATTTTAAGCCTACATAGATTCTCTTTTAAACTTAACTTTTAGAGACATTTGTGGAGATTTGTGAGGAGCACTCACGGCATCATGCTCGCCTGCCTGCTGCCAATCGGAAGTTGATTTTGTGTCATTGATAAAAGAAATTTCAGTTAGAAAATTTGGTAGAGAATTCTTCATCCTACGTGTTATGAGGGTAACACTTTGTCAGCACTTCTTAAAAAATGAACTCCCGACTGCCATAACTGCTCATTTAATTTCTGTCATCAGGTACAACAAGAAGTTCAACACAGGAGATATGTCTCTAAATATCACTCAGGAGGGTTGCCTCTGTCCTGAAGGAACCACCTTATTCAACCAAGTCAAGAGATTAGTTCACCATTTTATTAACATACAAAGTAAATAACAAAGCAAATGGAATAAGATAAACTTAGAAAAATGTAAAAAAAAACATTTTAACTTAACAGTACAACATATGTAGGTAAATACAAATTAATACAGTTAACTAGTTTACTGTCCTGAGTGTTTCTGCTGGTATGCAAGACCCTGAAATAAACAAATTGTCCCCTTAAGGAATAATATAGATGCCTAAAAATGTAATCATTAGATGATGTAAATGTAGATGATATGATTGATCGCTGCTTTGGCCTGGTGGCTGCCCCGCTAGCTGTGGCTAAACTGCTAATGCAACAAGTGCCATCTTCACGAGTACTTCATTTGAAGTACTTCTTCAAATGACTAAACAGATCTGTTGTGTTGCCAGTTTTTGAGGGCAACAACCCCCGACATACCTTTTACATCGGCGTAATAGCTTGACATTACTTTGGAGATGCCCAAACCACCGCCACACAACTGACGTTGAATAACTTAACTTCTCAACAATGGCATCTTCAGAGGATGACTCAAACTCATGGCTGACACTTATTTTGCTGCCCTCAGCTCCGCGTTCAGCTCCACGTTCGGTCATTCTGTTTATTTCCCCTGTTTACTTCTCCGGGAACTTACAGAAGTGAGCAGGAAAAGCACGACTCTGATTGGTTGTTGTCACGCACATCTCTGCTATGTTTGATTGAGTAAATATGCTCACAGCTGATCAACATGATCGAACTGAAATTTATCACGATCATTGATCACAATCATGTAATCGCCCAGTCCTACATCAACTGCCTCCTCGCTGGGTGGAGCCACCGCGAGTACAGCACCCTCTGGTGACAGTGTGCAGTATAGGTCATGAATCCCACCTCTTAAAACAATCCCTACGGAGCTGTGGACAAACTTGAGAGATTAATTTAACAGAATATAATTTTTTTCGCCCTCGTGGTTGCAATGTTGACATGTTGTTATTGTTAGACTAGTTTGTGCTCAAAGCTTCAACAGTAAGTAGTGCTGGGCGATATGGAAAAAAATGCATATCACGATATGGATCATTTTATATCACGATAACGATATACCACGATATATCTATGGTATGCTTTCAGTTCTATGAAAAATTAAAGTGTATACAGCTGCCCTAGTACAGTACCAGTACAAGACCAGCACTTAAAACTAGAAAAATGAATAAATTGCTCGAAACGATAAAAATAGAAATGGCACGATAGACATTTTCTATCGTGCCCACGATATCTATCGTCCTATCGCCCAGCACTAACAGTCAGTTTCCTCATTTACACAGTTTACCAACTTTATTAGAATTGGGGTTTGTACTCATGGCCTGACTATAACTATAAATATTAAACATTACGTAATATTACTGCTGGCTGCTTCACTAAGTAAGTAAACCGTTTTTACATCCAACAATGTGTTTTCACCTCTCTTAAGTAGCCACAGTGGTTTTTGTTATATTTCTGTGATCATTTCAGTAGGACACAGACTGGCCAGACTGGTTGTACATTACAGCACAATGATATACACGCACCATGTCCATCAACTAATTTAAAGATAAAAGAGGGTAAATCTCCAACGCAAATCATTCTGTCCTCCTCTTCACTACAGAATGTGACGTAGCCCTGTGTCCTGAAAAAATCACCTGTCCCCTGGGCTTCGAACTCAACATCACACAGGGCGTCTGCTGTCAATCCTACGTGTGTGGTATGTGAATTTGCTCTGCCCCACAGCAGGTTGAGTGTTCATTGTGGTGATTCAGAAAGAAGGGAATCACCTTTGTGATTCAAGTTAAAACTGTTAAGTTACCTATGAACCCTTTCCATCAAGACCTCATTGGACTAAGTGGCACCTCCTATGTCTTTGCTGTTCTTTCTCCATTTATGCATAAGCAGTATTTAATGACAGAAAAAAATGGATTCTGCTCTAAATGAGTAACTCACGTTGGGTTTTGCTGTGAAACAGCAAAAAAAAAAAAAAAAAAGAAGGGGTTTTGTGGCCCTTTAGAAGACCCCCATGAAAAAGAACAAAGGGAAACAGTGCACCCGGCCGGAAGGGACACCGGTGCCCCACCCTGGAGCCAGGCCTGGGGTTGGAGATTTCTGGCAAGCGCCCGCCGCCCGGGCTCAGCCCGAACGGGCCACATGGGCACCGCCTCCCGTGGGCGGCGGCCTTGGTGGTCTGATCCTCGGTTATGGAAACTGGCTCTTGAAACATGGAACGTCACCTCTCTGGCGGGGAAGGACCTGGAACATGTGGGGGAGGATGAGTGCTACCGACTAGATATAGTTGGTCTCATCTCTACACATAGCGTTGGTTCTGGAACCGTTCTGGAATGGGTCCTTACTGTTGTCTGTGCATATGCACCAAATAACAGTTCAGAGTACCCACCCTTTTTGGAGACCCTAGGATGGACGCTTGACAGCGCCCTGACTGGGGACTCCATTGTTCTGCTGGGAGACTTCAACGATCATGTGGGCAGTGACAGCAAGACCTGGAAGGGCGTGAATGGGAGGAATGGCCTGCCTGATCTGAACTCGAGTGGTGTTCAGTTGTTGGACCTCTGTGCAAGTCGCAGTTTGTCCATAACTAACACCATGTTCGAACATAAGGTTGTTCATTGGTGCTCCTGGCACTATTACGGCCTAGGCCGTAGGTCAGTGATCAACTTTGTAGTCATATCATCTGATCTGCGGCCGCCTGTTTTGGACACTCGGGTGAGGAGAGGTACAGAGCTGTCAACTGATCATTACCTGGTGGTGAGTTGGGTCAGGTGGTGGGGGAAGCCACCACACAGACCTGGCAGGCCAAAACATATAGTGAGGGTCTGTTGGGAACACCTGGTGGAAGAACCTGTCAGGTTGGCTTTCAACTCCCACCTCTGACAGAGCTTCAACTGCGTCCTGAGGGCAGAGGGGGGCATTGAGTCTGAATGGGCTCTGTTCCGCTCAAAGCAGCTGTTACGAGCTGCGGCCACAAGATCGCTGGTGCCATCATGGCGGTAATCCCCGAACTCGGCGGTGGACACCAGAGGTGAGGGGAGCAGTCAGGCTGAAAAAGGAGGCCTACAGGTTGGCCTGTGGGTTTCCGGAATCAGCTGAACGGTATCGGTTGGCTAAGCAGTCAGCGGCCGGGGCAGTTGCAGAGGCAACTAGAAAAGCACTCGGAGAGTGCAGACCTCCGCCAAGCAGCTCATGTCCCCCCTTGTGATTCACACCAAAACTTTTACTGTTACGTGTCTTTTATTAACTTTTATTTGTGTTTAAACTGGTATGTTCACTGTTCATAATGTTCCTAAAACAAGAAATGCCCTGACCCGGATTCGAACCCAGGACCTTCTTGCTGTGAGGCGACAGTGCTAACCACTACACCACTGTGCCGCCCATCTGCACCACTGTGCCGCCCATTGGTTATCTTTCAGCATTGAAAATTCCAAAGACACCCTTATTTTTGTGTGTTCTGGATCACAGTATCCGGAATTTTGTCTGGATCAGGATCAACCTTTGACACCTCAAAAAAATCATTGAGATTCTTATGGGTAATTTTTTTACTAAAGACTCTGGCCATTTTTATAGAGTTAAATTCAAAAATTCCCAAATTTGCCCTATCTCACAATGATAAAGAACCCTTCAAAAAAATTCCTGGATCCAGAAGGCGATCTGGATCACCACCAAAATTTTATGGGATCGTCCTGGGACTGAGATGCACCTCTGGTGAAAATTTCAGGTTAATCCGTGTGTAACTTTCTCCGTAAAGTTGCTAACAGACAAACAAACTAACAAAATAACAAACAAACAAACCAATGCTACCGAAAGCATTACCTCCTTTGTGGAGGTAAAAACTCGGGCATGGGAGGAGTTTGGTGAGACCATGGAGGAAGAATTTGGGTCAGCTTTAAAAAGGTTCTGGCAAACTGTCCAGCACCTCAGGGGTGGCAGACGGCAACTTGCCCACACCGTTCTGGATGGGGGTGGGGAGCTGCTAATGTGACCTGGGGCAATTCTCCGGGGATGAATGGAATACTTTGAAGAGCTCCTTGATCCTATCGTCATGCATTCCCAAGGGGAAACAGGGTTAGAGGTGAGGATCGTCCAATCACTGGAGTAGAAGTTGCCGAGGTAGTAAAACCACTCTGTGGCGGCAGAGCTCCAGGAGCGGATGAGATCCACCCAGGGTATCTGAAGGCTCTGGATGTGGTGGGGCTGTCCTGGCTGACATGCCTCTACAACATTGCATGGAAATTGGGGGCAGTGCCATAGGAGTGGCAGACTGGGGTGGTGGTCCCTATCTTTAAGAAGGAGGACCAGAGGGTGTGTTCCAACTACAGGGGAATCACACTCCTCAGCCAACCCGGGAAAGCTTACGCCAGTGTGCTGGAAGAGAGGGTTCGATTGACAGTTGAACCTCGGATCGAGGAGGAATGATGCGGTTTTCGTTCCGGTCGCAGAACTACGATTAACTCTTCACCCTCGCTCGGGTTCTTAAGGGGAGATGGGAGTTTGCCCAACAAGTCCACATGAGGGTTCCTTATTAAGGGCCATCTAATCCCTTTACCAAAGGAGCACGAACTTGGCCCGTGTAGCCGGCTGGAAGTTGGACTCATTTCCAGTGAGAGTTGGACTCTGCCAGGGCTGCCCTTTGTCACCGTTTCTGTTCATAACCTTTATGGACAGAATTTCTAGGCACAGCCGAGGGGTGGAGGGTGTCCAGAGGATGCTTTTTGCGAGTGATGTGGTACTTCAAGGTAGATTGGCTTCTCCAGGTGGAAGGGGAGGTCCTGCCTCAAGTGGAGGAGTTCAAGCATCTCAGGATCTTGTTCACGAGTGAGGGTAGGATGGAGCGGGAGTTTGACAGGCTGATCGGAGCGGCGTCAGCAGTGATGTGGAAGCTAAACTGATCAGTCGTGGTGAAGAAAGAGCTGAGCCGTAATGCGAGACTCTCAATTTACCGGTCGATTTACATGCCGATCCTCACCTGTGGCCATGAACTTTGGGTAATGACCAAATACAACCAGATACAACTGGCTGAAATGGGTTTCCTTCACAGGGTGGCCAGGCTCAGCCTTAGAGATAGGGTAAGGAGCTCGGACACTCAGGAGGCGCTCAGAGTAGAACTGCTGCTCCTCCACTTCGAGAGGAGTCAGCTGAGATGGCTCGGGCATCTGGTTAGGATGCCTTCTGGACGCCTCCCGTTAGAGGTGTTCCAAACATGTCCCACGGGGAGGAGACCTTGTGACCGGCCCAGGAGCCAGGAGCAGGTGGAGGGATTATATCTCTCGCCTGGCCTGGGAGCCCCTGGGAATCCCCCCAAAGGAGCTGGTGGAAGTGGCTGGGGTGAGGGCCGTCTGGGCTTCCTTCCTGAAGCTGCTGCCCCTGCGGCCCGGATCCAGATGAAGCGGAAGAAAACGACAACGACAACAGGTTTTGTAGCAGGATGAAAATAATCGGCACACCGGACACAACAATCATAATGAATTAAAGTGAAGGAAACCTCAGTTTCTTTTGCTGAAGGTCTCTTTGCCTTTGAAAGTCAGATGGAGGTGCACATTTTAATTCAGTCCATTTTGTAACCAGTTAAAACCTCCCTGTAGAGCTTTGAAGTTTTGATTGTCATATTTTGATATTTAGAAGTGATTTTTTTTCTCAGAAAATCAAAATGACACAAAAGTTTGGATTCTGACCTGAATTATACTGTTTGTGTTTTTGCAGTTCCTAAAGGTGTTTGTGTCTATCAAGGCACTGAGTACATGGTAAGTGAACAGTTTGGAGTCTAGACATTAATTATGAAGTCTGAAAATGTTGAGGTGTGATATGATAGGGGATCAGTCTAAGAAATAAGACCAGTATTCAGATTTACAGTTTAGTAAGAATTGTGTCAACCCTTCTGACTGTGACCAGATCCGTGAGTTTCACGTGTTCATGAGTTTCATGTGTTCTGTTTACCCTGTTGGGGTTCCAAAATTTCACAACTTTTCTTCATAAAATTGAGCACAATAGTAATATTAACAGTTTATGCTAGGACTAGAAAAATAGTAATACAGCACTTCTTCTAATGCCAGTGGTCTGTTACACTAATAGTTTGATTTACGCCTATGGTTACTAAGCAGGGAGCTTTTTGAAAAATTTGTTAACTTAACTGTTATTTCTGAAAGAAAAGAAAAAATTCCCTCTCATGGTGATGTAAAAAAAAAAAAGCAACAAGACTCCATGAATCAGCACAGCACCTTCTTGTGCTTGGAGCTTTATCACGGTCAAAGTATGTTGACATTGTCACATCCTGTACAAAAAGTCACATATTCCACACTGTGTTCTGCAAAGTATTCGTCTGCTTTCATTAAAAAGCTGAGCATTGCTATTACCCAATGGCTGATCACAAAAGAGTATTTAATACAACTGTGTAATTACTTTTAAGGGACAAATCCATTTTGTGAATAATAGATAGACAATCATATCCAACTTGCTAATCCAACAGGACTGCTATTGGCAGCAGGCAGGTAAGGAGGACACCTGCAAAGAAAGGGAAAGCTGAGGACTCACGAGTAGACAGTTAGATATGAGTGGGTGCTATTGCTTACTTACAGGCTATTTTGATATTAAAATTTGTTTGATGATCTTCAAGATTTAAATGTGACAAAAAAGCGGGGGAAAAAAAACAAGAAATCTGTAAGGGGGCAATTCACAGTACTGTAGATGGGCTTAATAGGAGGTCTGGAGAAGTATTCAGAGAGAAGCAGGGTGTAATTAAAAGTAAAATCATTACTTTTCGTAACTTCTTTTCTATGATAGCCAAAGTGCAAGCTGTGAAACTGCTCATTGATGTCTTATTTGGCCCTTCTGAATTATTTTGCACTCAATTGAGAAAATGTGATTACAACGGTGAATAAGTAAGTGGAATTAAGCCTTTTTTTATTAACAGCTCAAAGTTTGAGCAGTTATGACAAAAATGTCAAAGATATCAGTGTAGAAAAATTTAACAGCTAAAAAATGTTTACTGTATACTGTTTCAGCCAAATTCAACAATCCCAGTACCTGAACGCCCATCAGGATTGACAACAACAACAACAATGGAGCAATCAGCAGGAGCTACTACAGGTGGAGCTGAACAACAGGGGGGTGGAACTACAGGAGGAGATGAACAACAAGGTGGAAGAACTACAGGAGAAGCTGGACAACAAGGTAGAGGAACTACAGGTGGAGCTGGACAACAAAGTAGAGGAACTACAGATGGAGCTGGACAACAAGGTAGAGGACCTACAGGAGGAGCTGGACAACAGGGTGGAGCAACTACAGGAGGAGCTGGACAACATGGGGGAAGAACTACAGGAGGAGCTGGACTACAGGGTGGAACAACAACAGGACAGCCTTTTGTTCCTGGGCCCTGTCAGGAGTGTTATTGTGGACCCAGGATGGACCCAGTCACCAAGCTTCACATCATTGAATGCAAACCCATTGTTTGCAATAAAACCTGTCCAGAAGTAAGTCAAACAAACGCAAAAGCCAACCTCCACAATTTTCAGATTAATACTGGTCGTCATTTTTACCTGTGCAACAACAAAACAATTTTAGGGTTGGCCTGAACTTTTATTCGTTTACAAGTTTGTGCCCTACCAAACATATTTTAAGTTAAAAGAGATATAGCACATCGGATTATTTGAATGAACAAAGCAGATGTTTGGTTAAAAAAATCCTCACTTGTTCTTTTGTGCAGCTAATTACTCATCTTGCATCCAGCTAGCAATTGCAGAATGTTTTAGTCTGATTTCTCTGTTCTACAGCTTTGCTGCCCTCAACTTTGATCAATTCGCTGTGTAAGTTGAATTTTGCAGTGATATCAGGGGAACTAGTTGCTCTGTAGCTCTGAAAAATAAATGTTCCAAATGTTTATGCTCCTACTCAACCAGTTCACTTGCCTCTCAATGACATTTCACCAGAGTCATGAAGCCTCAGCAAGTAAGCAAGTATTGGGGGCAATAATTGCTCTGTTACTTACTAGCTGGCTCAGGTAATTAGCTTTTGACATTCCCCAGTGCTATCACGAGAACTGGTGGTGATGGCAAAATCGTGACTACAAAACTACAAATAAACTGTACTGACTGGGTGCAGTCTGCCAAAGAGTGGTTTAATCAATGGTACTTTACAGAACCAGGCACATCCATCATATAAAAGAAAGCACTTCCTAAAGATCAGACTCCCTTGAACAGAGGAGCCTAGTGGAGTCCAGGGGTCTACAGAGGGCTTAAATAAGGCTTCCAGATTTTGGGCAGTAAAAGACCAAGTGCATACATAAGGTCCCAAATAACCATCAATGTGTGTAAGTCAATAGAGTGATGTCACCAAATTGCGATTAAACAGTCAGAAAGTTGAAGTTGTTCTTTAGCGGCTCATTCTAACTCTATTACTGTCTGCTCGCAGGGTTTTGAATACAAGGATCAACCTGATAAGTGCTGCGGAAAGTGTGTCCAGAAGAGCTGCTTTCTCACTGCACCTGACAACAAAACACATATCATTGAGGTCAGTAATACTGGTGTGTGAGCCTTCACTCCAAGAGGTAGCTGCTCATTTTTAATGTATTAACAATTCAAAGGTACACATTTCCTAACTTGGCTTTTGCTTTCTGTCATTTTACAGGTCAACGAAACATTTACTCTTCCTGGTGAAAAGTGTGTGCATTATAGCTGTGCCAATATCAATGGACAGCTCATCACTCAGGAGACCAAAACTGCTTGTCCCAAATTTGACCCCCTGGATTGTGAACCTGTGAGTAAATCAGACATCTGCATTTTATACACCTGACCTGTCTCAACACACCGCCCATATCTTACACATGTGTCTTCCTCCTCCAGGGTACAGAGACAACTGACTCTAGTGGATGCTGCAAAACCTGTAAGTTAGTAGAGGATTGTGCTGTGTGTCATTACCGGACCGTCTTTGAACCACTGACAAGAACAAATGTTCTGTTCTACAGGCAAGCTGTGCAGTGTGTGTGAGGTCCTCCATAAGCAACAAGTCATCAAAGTGAATGACTGCGTGAGCAAGAAGCCGGTCAACATGACGTACTGTGCTGGTCACTGTGGAAGTAGATCCATGTAAGTCCATGTACAACCACATTAGATTGTGAACTTGATCAACAGTGCCATTATCTTTTGGCTTTAGAAAGACAGATTTGTTTGTTACCATTAATCTGTCATGCAAGGATTGTACAAAAAACTAAACACATCATGAACCTTAAAAATCACATATAACACGTGCAAAGTAACAGACCAAGTCAGAGGTATACCAACAAAGCCAGTGTGGGGCAAATTACACAATAATTTTTATACCATATTGCAATATGCAATATATATTTACAGTTGAGGCCAAAATTATTAGCCCCCCTTTGAAATTTGAAGTTTTTTTCCAAAATTTCTTAAGTGCTGTTCAACAGATTAATGATTTTTTTACACAGCTTTTCCAAATATCCTAGTTTTAATTTGGATCCTTACATTATTTTAACTTTGCACACAGAAACAAATTTATTTCACAAAAACAAAAACCACCAGGGTCAAAATGATTAGCCTCCTTAAGAATTTACGTTTTCATTGAGCCAAAACAAAAACCACTGTTGTTCAATCATGTACTTTCACTTTCCAGTGCTCACAGCTTGTAATCAATCAATCAATTAAGTTAAAATAAAGGGTTGTCCTACACTTTACACACAGTATAAAAACCTTGTTACGCATTTGAGCTGTCACTTGAGAAGGTATCATGGCAAATACAAAAGAATTCAGTTTAGACTTGAGAAAAACAATTGTTGATGCTCACAAAGCAGGAGAAGGATATAAAAAGTTCTCACAGCATTTCCAAGTGTCAAGATGTGGAGTCAGAAGTATCATCAAGAAATTCAAGGAGAGCCACACAGTACAGAACAAGTCTGGGAGAGGTAGGAAGCAAAAAATTTAACAGAAACTGGAAAGAGAACTGGTGAGAGATGTGGCTCAACAACCTAAAACAACCACCAAAACAGAAGTTGGTGACTTAGCCGAGTCAGGAATTGTGGTGTCACACAAGACAGTCTCTAGAGCCCTGAACAGAAATGGACTGTGAGGATGCAGGCCAAGAAAAACTCCACTTCTATAAAAGAGACACCTTCAAATCAGACTGAGGTATGCTAAGGACAATCTGGAGAATGATTGTTCAAACTGGAGATGTGTTCTTTGGTCAGATGAGACCAAACTAGAGCTCTTTAGTCACAGAGACATTGCTTATGTTTGGAGAAAGAAGGAAGAGGCGTATAACCCCAAGAACACTGTCCCCACAGTTAAACACGGTGGTGGGAGTATCATGCTGTGGGGATGTTTCAGTGCATCTGGAACTGGGAATCTTGTCAAGGTTGAAGGAATAATGAAGAAAGAAGGATATGTGAAGATTTTGAAAGAAAACCTCAAGCAGTCAGCAGCAAAACTGGGTCTGGGTCGTCACTTTGTCTTCCAACATGACAACGACCCAAAACATACAGCGCTTCTGGTGAGGAGCTGCCTCCAGGAAACCAAAGTGAACGCTATTGACTGGCCTGCACAAAGCCCTGACTTAAATCTCATTGAAAATCTGTGGGCTGCACTGAAGACCAGGGTCCATGCTAGAAGACCTCAAATCTGGAGGAGCTTGAAAGATTTGCCAAAGAGGAATGGGCTGGGATTCCTCAGATGTGCCAGAGCCTTTTTACAAACTACAGCAAACGACTGCATGCTGTTATCTAGCAAAAAGAACACACAATTTACTATCAGCCTGAGGGGGGCTAATATTTTTGACCCTGGTAGTTTTTGGTTTTTATGAAATAATTTTGTTTCTGTGTGCAAAGTAAAATAATGTAAGGATCCAAAATAAAACTAGGATGTTTGGAAAAGCTGTGTAAAAAAAATCATTAATCTGTTGAACAGCACTTCAGAAATTTTGGAGAAAAACTCAAAATTTCAGAGGGGGGCTAATAATTTTGGCCTCAACTGTATCTCAGTCTTTTCAAATTCCCTCTGAATCAGTGTGTGGGTGTTCTGTCCACTGATACATGGAGTCACACAAGTAAGATGATTATTTTGAACTAGGCAGAAAGAAACAAATACATAGTGGCATGGTAGGCCTTCTTACAGAAGTCATGGTCTCAAAGACTAAAAAAAAAAAAGAAACAGCCAAAAGCAATTTTAAAAAAGTACATTTGTTGACATTGACGACCCTTGAGAAACCCCCCAAAATAAAGTGCACCTTTTCCAATGACAGATCATTTTGAAAAAGACCAGTTTATTATTTCTCCTGGTAAAAACATGTATTCACTTGTTTCTGATGTCATTCCATTATGAGAAAACAGTCTTTGCATTAGAGCTGAGTGTACATGAATAAAAATAAAGATTTGGCCTTACAGTCTTCATCTATTCACTGAGGTTGAGTAAAAAAGACAGCTCTGATGTGGGGAGAGCTGGAGATTTTAACAAATATGACCAACAAGTTTTTGTATTTTCGAATGTTTATTGGGAAGTCTGGATCAAATATAACTCCAGTTTGTCAGTCACTTTTATTCACAGATAAACCACAGAACTGTAATGTCTGGTACAACAGGCTTCGTATCAGCAAATTTACATTTTCTTTAATTATATCACTTCAGTCTGGGATCGCCCACTCTGCTGTGCTGCTCATGTGCATGAGGAGCAGAGGAAACAGCCCTAGCCGTGTTGGCAAAAAGTTTGTCATCATCATGTCATGGTTTTAGTCAAATGAAGCTGTGTGGGGCTTAAGAAAAAAGCAAGACACCCATGGAGAAACGAGCATATCAAACAGCTCAAACGAAATTGCAGGAGTGCTGAAAGGAGATGGAGGAAATCCAAATTAACGGTCCATCTTAAAGTTTTAGACAACATCTCAAAACCTTTAATAGCACAGTCAAGAACTTTCCACTACAAGAAACTAATCGCTGACAATAAACATAGCACCAGATTTCTTTTCACAACAATTGATCTTTTAACAAACAATAATAACAATAACAGAACCTCTGGGTCATCCTTGATGCCCTCTGTGAGGATTTTGCAGACTACTTCAGAAGTAAAATCAACACATCAGATCCAGTCTTTCATCTCAACAGATTTTAACTGCCAACACACCTGGATCCCTGCTTTTACCCGAGAAAACACTGGAGAGATTTTCACTGGTTGATGTGCAGACACTTGGTCGAGTTTTCTCCCAAGTAGACCCCACAACCTGCCTTTTAGATCCAATTCCCACACCGTTTTTTTAACAGTTTTATGGATTCTTTGAGGAACAGCTTTTAAACATTGTAAATTGCTCTCTTCAGAAAGGGGTCTTTCCTACCTCCTTTAAAATGGCGCTGGTGAGGCCTCTTTTGAAGAACAGCAATCTGAACCCCAAGATTTTCAACAACTACCGACCTGTATCCAATTTACCATTTATAAGTAAAATCTTGGAAAAAACTTGTTCTTCGACAATTGATTCTTTTTAAATACAAAGAGCATTTTAGAGAAGTGCCAATCAGGTTTTAGGAGAAACCACAGTACTGAGACAGCCCTTTTAAAAATTATGAATGACATCAGGTGCCGTTAAGATAATCGCAACCTCACAGTCTTGGTCCTGCTGGATCTAACTGCCGCCTTTGATACAGTAGACCATCACATTTTATTAAATAGACTTAAGCACCTGGTCGGCCTCTCAGGCACTGTTTTAACTGGTTCACCTCTAATCTCACTGATTGACACTTCTTGGTAAGTATGGATACATGTTCCTCACGAACCCATAAAATTATGTGTGGGGTTCCCCAGGAGTCAATTTTAGGTCCAACTCTTTTTGAGCGTTACATGCTTCCCCTGGGGACATCATCAGGAGGCATCAACTTCCACAGCTATGCTGATGATACACAACTGTACATGGCCGTGTCGCCTGATGATAGCGGGCCAATTGATGCCCTTTTAAACTGCATTTTAGACATTAAATCCTGGATGGCAGCCAACTTCCTGCAGCTCAACCAGGACAAAACAGAGAGTTATTGGTCCTGAAGGCCTGAGAGAGACACTTTTACCAAAACTACCGGTACAAGATTTTAAAGTATCAACATTTGTAAAAAACCTGGGCGTAATTTTTGACTCTGAGCTTAGTTGTGTGTCTCTCTGGGTGTGTGTCTCTGTGTGTGGGGGGGTCCATGGGTGGGAGGGTCAGGTTTTATTGTTGTTAATTGTTTTAGCCTCTGTGAGGCACTTTGAATTGCATTTTTTGTCTGAAAACTGCCATAAAAATAAAGTTGAATTTGAAATGAATTTGAACCAATTTCACATTAAAGCAGAATCTGAGTGATCACTGGAGACTCATGGTTTATGTTAGCTTGTAAGATGCAATAGTGTCTCTCCTTTTGCTCCCTCCTGCCACCTTCCTCCCTGATACTCAAGCATACATTCCCACGCATAGAGGAGAGTTTTCTGGACGGGCAGAGGAATGTGAGCGGGATATAGGGAGAGAGGCAAAACTTCAAACAGCATTGGATCTGGCTTTTAGTGTCGATGTCCCAGTTTGTTGGATACTTAGTGGTTTAGATATAAAAATTTATACATCTCATGTGAAGGAAGCTGCACTATATCCAGTATACTCAATATATGGCCCAGCTATTGAATTAATTAAAAACATCATTAATTCAGTAGAGCTTTATGCTGATTTGGCTAAAGGTGCCACACTGCTGCCCCCTCTAAAAGTTTATTTTCATCAGGTGTCGTCACTCATCAGTGTAATCACAGATAGTCATGTTCCCATGTTAAGAACATGGACTGAGAATATTATCCCTCTGTAAGCATTGCCAATAAAATGATCTGTAGATGATGAAAGGCATGAGATGGAAAAATTAATGTATGTTGCTGACGTGTGCAGGTATTCAGCTGCTGCTAACGGGATGATGCACGAGTGCCAGTGTTGCCAAGAAGCCACGACCAGTGAAGGGAAGGTGGAGCTTGACTGTGCAGATGGTTCCAAGGTTTCTCACACCTACACCATAGTGGAGAGCTGTCACTGCCTCAAAGCAGAGTGTGTGGGAGGAACAACATATGTGCCGATAAAGCGCCTCAGAAGACACTGATCAACACCTGATTTAACCCTTTAAGAACATGAGATGTAATTTTCAATCTTCTGATTCTTGATAGATTTCATGATTCATTCTTTTTCAACGTCACAACATACTGAAGTGATGTAAAATGTCTTCAATCAACTTAATAAAATCAGATACCTGCAGCATGAAAATCTGCTGGCCTATATTCTCATTAATTACCTGGAAATGGTGAACAATATTAGCACAAATATACTCCATAAAACTTTGAAGACCAGAGACGACAACGCTACATCAGAGGGAAACCTTGGTCTGTTAAGTCTAAAGCCAGAGAATTTGGTGCCTCTCAAGGCTGGTAAGATTCCCATGGTAATTCACTCTAAGTTCATTTCTCAGTTGGGACCAGGCTGTGTACAGCATGTCAGCTTTAACTGTAAAGTTTGATCATTTTCTTAATTATAATCTGGCGTAATGAGGTAGCTCAATCCTTAAGAAACGCATGGACTGTATTTTAGGTGAAGCTTTCTCTAATCTTCTGCAATGATGATAGAGACATGCTGCTCACCTGAGCATGTGGACAGTAGGACCTGAGATCAAACCTCCAACCTCCTAATAGAGATGCAGCTGACCCTGTCATCGAACCACAGCCACATCCCCTATAAGAAAACTGTAAATTTACTGTAATTAATCTGTGAGAGTTACAACTGCATATAGGGTATGTATTAGCTTGAACAATTAAGTCTGTTTCTTAATACCAGGCAATGACAGTTTGACATGTGACACAAAACACAGCAAACACGCCGACAGGGGTTCATTTTTAGTTTAGGTATTGTAGATAAGACTTTGACTTGTATTGTACTACTGTTTTTTTCTTTGTTGTTTGTTTGTTTGTTTTCAAATTTAAGAGTTGTGCACTGATCCCTTTCAAAAAAATAGGTTGGCACCTACTTTTTTGTGTTGGAGGAGCATCATGGGCTGCTTTAAATGGCCCCCTTTTTTGAGACCCTGAAGGTTTAAAGCTACCTTTATTTATGATAATAGCTTCAGCATCTCTTACGTGGGTTTCAGGCTGTGTAAGCAATGTTAGTCAAAGACAGTGTTGAACTTGCTTAATAGCCTGTAAACTTGTTTTCCCCTTTTGTTGTGTAGTTGCCGTGAAATTCTCTGCAAGATTTGGAAAAAAAAAAGACTATTTCAGATAGAAGCTAGGAGTCACACAAATCTGAATCCAGTAATATACAGCCTTAAATTAGTTTTAGAGAATTACATGAAAACTTGGATGAACCTTTTTCAACAGGAACAGATATGAACTTAACACTGAAACATGTAGATGGTGTAAGAAGGATGAAACAAGCTGTTAGCTGTTAACAAAATGTATCCTGGGGTTACAAACTTCAGTGGAAAACTTTACGCAGTATGAACTTAAAGCTTAACAGCTTGCATTATTGTGCATGGTCCACCGTGCAAACCTAAGTCACATGAAAGCCATGTCAATAGTCAATAGCAGGCTAATTCAGTCTGTGTGGCTCAGGCCCTGACATGGCACCACACACTCAATGAATGGGAGGCTCTAATTTTTGCCTCTGGGCTGCTTGCTCTGGCTTCTTATTTCACTTTCTGCTATCTCACTGTTGGTCACTGAGGTCTCCATGTTACTCCACAGGTATTACCTAGCATTGCATCAAATCCTTACCTCATTATGGAAAATGCTTTACATTAAACTTTGTAAAGATATTTTATTATCATTGTGAAAGGTAAATCCTGTGGTGCTTCTCCCAAACTTCAGTTCTTGATAATTCAGTGCATTCTTTCAATTTTGCTAGATTGAAGATGACAAAACATGTACAGCTAGCTAGCAGCTCAGTGCAGATCATCACACACAGAAATACTATCAAAAGCACATAAAAATAAATATAATGTGATTTGATCAGGACTCAACAGGTGAAAATTAAAACAGGCTCCAAATCGAGGGTGGTAGTGGACTGCATCACTGTGAAAGATCAGTCAACAGGAACAGACAGGATCTGGTCTAGTAACAGTTACAGTACCCATCAAGCGACACCCCTAACAAATCATTATTCTGCTTACTCTCCTGAAAAGATAAGATTCTGTCAAAGCAATGTTCACAATAAAGGTCATCATATAAGCTTTGGCCCTGTTTACTCCTATACACAAGGACAGTTTTGACTTGGAGCGGACTCTGAATAACCAGAAGAAGCACTGATGGAGTTCATCAACAATATGACATGTGTACATGAATGTGACCTGGTCACACTGAAAGACTGCAGAGTCCCCTTGAACATGGACTATGACCTTGATTTACTGTCAAAAACACTTTTACCGTATTAACATTTGTAATCTGCCAGGAATGTCTGGCTGGTTCAGACCAAAAGCAAAGCAAATTTAGGATCATTTGTGTTTGTTTCTGCGACTCAAATCTGGAATATTTGCCCTGCCAGATATGTTGAAATGTGTCCTGTCTGGCCTCAAAAGCTGGAGTTTCCCACTCTCCTCCTGAATAAACTGCATAAACCTGAATCAATGCATGGGGTTCTTTGTGACATCAACCACCAGCTCTCTGTTTTAGCTGTAATACATCTGCCTGTCTCTGCAAAGTTGCAGTTCACTGAATTTAGCAGGTCACATCTGCTGATATTCGACTTACTGCAGTGCACCGAATCTGAAAGAAAAAATTTACCCCCACTTTATTAAAATCACCAGGAAAAAAAGGACGATAGAGTAACTTCATCTTTGAGCAAAAATACATGTTTTTCAGGTTTGTCTGCAGATGAGATAAATACTTTTTAGATGTTTTCCTTTTAATCTGAGTTTGAAACACATACTTCCAATGCAATCCTGAGATGCAAGAAAAATCTTGTTAGTTTAAAGCTTCAAAAATAGTCGCACTTCAGGATTCAATAATAAAACTATGACTTTGTGAAATGATGTGGATCTGTACTATAGATCACATGCAATTTAGAATTTCCTTCTGATGTAGTGCATATATGTGACTTTGCTCTTGGTCAGAACTTACATTTCAAGTTTTATTGTTGCTTTTCTTTTGGGTATCATGACAGTATTTATACTTTAGGGGGTTCTCTTTAAATAGAAGACAACCTAATCTGTGAAATACAGGATATTACCCATGCAAAGATTACAGATAGATGTTTCATGGTGTAACACAGATCTTTCATCTTCATCACAGGTCCATGCATTTCCCCCATACACCTCCAAACTATAAACAACAGGATTCATGCACAAACTTCTGTATCATGTTTAAACGTACATCTTTTTCACCAAGTCTGCAATGGCTGTTTCTTTTAAATTAATTTATACATTTAAAAATTCTACTCATACTGATGGAAATGAACTCATTTGACCAGTATGGTAAACGGCTGTACTAAGCAGACTAGACTAGACTGGACTTGGCTAATACCATGCACGTTGATACCAGATGTAAAGAGTGGCCTCATACGTAGAGTGAGCACAGCCATTGTGATGCTTTCAGGGTCCAGTGTCAGTGGAATGTTGGCATACATATATATATATATATATATATATATATATATATATATATATATATATATATATATATATATATGTGTATATACATATATATATATATATTTATGTGTGTGTGTATGAGTGTATGTGTGTGTGTGTGTGTAAGTCAGTGACTATATTGGCATTTCTGCTCTGAGCTTGTGCTCTGCCTTTAAAGCTCTTCTGCCATCTGCAGTAAGGAGTTGATGGCAGCATCCTTGTTGCCCTGCTGTGCATCAAGCACTGTCTGGACCACCTCCTTGTCCAGGTTTGGAAACATATCCTGCAGAGCCTTTAGGTCTTCCTCACTGCACACTGGCCCCTGGACAGCTGGTATGGCTGCTGGCATTCCCATGGGAACCATCCCCTGGTTGTAGACCGCAGGTACACCTAAAAACAGAGAGATGTGACTTTTCTGTCAGCAGATGAAGGTTTTCTAATCAAAAGAGGGAAAAAAAATCATTCATCTTGTGGTTTTTAAACCAAGGTTTCTGTGCACTCCAGGTTATATGGCCCTTTTTCCAAGGGAGAAAAACTAACTTACAGGTGCCACTCAAACATTCATAAAAAAAAGTCTGGTTCCTTTCTTGGCCACTTAAATCGATAAGGTAAATCTACATACACACTAGAATAAATAGGTATTTAGTGACATATTTTGTTTTAATTATGATGATAATGGCTCATTGCTTTTTAAACTTTGAAATCTAGTAATAATAATGTTGGATAATTTTCCAAAATCAATAATAAAGAAGGAATTTAATCACAGAAATGTTCAGTTTCTCAAAACTATGTTCATCTGTACTCTTTGAACTTAGCTGAAGTTACTGCACCACTGACTTATGGCTTGCAGGCGATCAGCTCTATGGACACTGCTGACACAGTGGACCAACAGAAGCAGTTGGCAAGGCAGACATAAAGTGACAGTTCAACATATTCTAGACTCACAATAAATAAACCAAAATGTTTTCAGAGAGCATTTTGTTGTTGTAAAGGAAGATAGAGTTAAATGACTTATGATACTGCAAAAAAGCACAAATCCAAACAGGAGCAACCTCACATACCAGCTACTACTGTGTCATACTTGGAAGCACATGAACAGCCTGCATATAAACATCAGCAGCTAACAAGACTCACAGCGGTTGACTATGAACAAAAGGTTGAGTTCGATGAAAATCAGTGGGTCACCTCATCAGCTTATCATTCAGCAGAGGATGTGACAGGGGTAACCTTGCATGTGTGCATTTTACCTGCTATGGGCACATATCCCACGCCTTGCTGGTACACAGAGGGCATCAGGACCACAGGCTGAGTCATCATTCCTGCTGGTAGGGACTGACAGAGAGACGGAGAAAAATTAAAGGCAGAGATTTTTGACACTTGTTCTTTGATTAATGTAAGGAGGCAGTTTACAAAGCCATTGTATTAGATAATTTAAAACTGTTATTGACACTTTTCAATACTTCTTAATGACCTTACATTTTGTTATATTGGTTAAATTACTTTTTGAAGAGGGGAAACACATTAGGCAGTTAAGACTGAATTTTCATAAGGTCTTGTACTTTATGATAGATGCTCATATGAGCTCAGCAAACACATCACAGTGACAAGGTTGATCTTAAGCTGGAGAATTCACTCACAGCAAAAGACATCACCAGGTTGATCATGCCCTCCTTGTCATCCCCCTGCCTGCCACTGAGGCTGAACCACTCGTCGACAACACTGCCCTCTCTCAGGCCCTCTGGGATGGTGACATGAGTCCATGCTATCCTGTCATCCATGGAGAATGCTCTCTGGTAGGCAAAAAGGCAGAAATACATCAAAACACAAATTTGAGTCTATCAAATAAGATACCACGAACATGCAAGATACAAGTTCGAGGTATCAGCACTGCCATACCTCTAAATTTAGCAGTGAGACAGCTGTGTTGATTTTCTAACCAACCATTCATAACAGCATGAAGAAGAAAAAACTAATCTAGCTATTAATCTGAGACAAGAGAAAAGAAGAGGAAGCCCTTCTGACAGTTTCACTCACAATGACGGACTTCAGAATCTGCCACTTAAGAGTTTAGCTCAAATGTTAACAGGTCTGCAAATAAAAGCTGGTTATGATTGTTGAAAAAAAAAAAGAGAGTGGAGTATGGTCTTTCATAACAAAGAGTATGTTCTTGACCAAATCTTTTTGGATATCAAATATCAAAGTATCACAATAATATAGTAAAGCAGGGGCTTTACTTTTGTGTCAGAGCAAGAAAAAAAAAAAGAAAGAGAGACAAAGTATCAAAAAGGCACAGAACTTATTACCATCCTTTTTTCAAGGCTGCCTCTACTGCTTATGTTTACACTCCGTCACAGTACCAACCATTTGCTGCCCCAGACCAGAACTGACAAAAAGAGACTCATGTAATTCACCTCAGTGCAACCTCCTCACCTCATCAAAGATTTCCAAGTAGAAGGAGTCCACTCCTGGGGGCACAGTGCACTGAATCACCTTGTTCCAACGGGGGTTCTTGGCTCCATTGTGAGCAGTTGGGGTTTCATAGACCGCATAGCCAAGTCGGATCCTGCAGTATGGATCCATCCGGGTCATACCATAGTTTTTAGCCAACTTGGCCTGGTAAGAAAAACAAAAGAGATGTGTCGCTGCTGTTTGCTGGCCTATGTGTTCAAGTGTAAATTCCACAGGAGTCTATACATTCATGAATTATTCTGAAAGTTTTTAGCTTTCACTAATGTCAGGAAACTCCACCTGCAGCGCACAGATTTTGGTCTGCAGACTTTAAAAGAGACAAAAACACAAACAAACAAAATAATGAAAAGGGGACAAGACTCAACTTTTAATGGAGCCAATTATACACATTATTAAGTAGGACATCAGAGCACAAAGGTTTTTACCTGCACGACAGTGATGCTGAGACGCCCCACGGTGCCCATGGAGCCTCCATATTGCAACTGCCTGGCTGCCTGGGCATCAATCTGGACCTGCTGTTGTTGCTGGGTTGGAGTGATTCGCAGAAAGTCCTGGGGAAGCTCACCAATATACACCTAAAGACACAAAACATGAATTCAAGTACAAAGCTGGTGATTCAAAGACGGAGCACAAAGTAGAGGGATATGAAAATGACTTACCTTAAACATTGAACAGATTCTAATAAAATTACTATTTGTTTGTTCATCAAACTCCACATTATCAACAGGTTTAATAGTCTGCAACTCAAGTCTATTTCTAACTAACTAAGAAGCCCTTTTGGGGGGCAGGAGTTCTCATCTGAAGATAGTGTTGCTTCAGCTAAAAACTAAAAGTTACAGTACAATACAGTGATGCATTTTGATCAAAGTAGCCTGAGCATTTGCAAGTTAAATATATTGTAAAGTACTGTAGTCTTTCATTGTCAGGATATATATGTCAGTGTGTCAACACAATCAAACACTGCTGTGATGAAATATTAAGATCACATGTTGTTTTAATTTCAGCTGCAGTCAAGAGACAAAGATATAAAGATGATATGAAGGCAGAAATGCAAAATTATGCCATGATCCTTCCAACTAAAGAATAGGCGATTTTACCAGAGATGGCCAGCATTATCTAGGGATGATTTTAGCCAAAAACTAATTTTTGTTAAAAAATAGCTTAGGCCAATATTTTTTTATGGTTAAGAAGTGTAAAAAAACAGCTCCGTTCAGGTGACCCTAAAATGTTCATTGTTTTAAAAAATTAGGATAAGTTTGTAAAGCCATTACACTGTTATTTTCACTAAACAGCAAAATTCTTGAGAGGGAGGATCTCTGTCAGTTTCAAGTGAATTTTGTTTTAAGTATCCCACTGTGACCTACTCAGTGCTGCACAGAGCTTTACTCAGTGAATGAAGACAGAAACGGTATTGAACTAGGTGGTGGTTATTTGTGAATAATAAAAAGGAGAGTTTGGTCTGGACCAGCTCTTTTTATTAGGTGTCTTTTGATAACGTGTGTTTGGACCTAGCACCATATAAATAAAGACTAACTTACTGACTGATAAAGCTTTAACAAATGTTGAGGTTGTTTTTTGATACAGCACTGTCACACGTCACTTGTATGCAACATGTCACACGGCATATGACTGAATCAGGGCATTTAAAATCACCTGTGGTCATGGATCTGGGCTTTCTGTGAGAACTTTGCCTTCTTTTTAGCTGCTAGAGGTAGCTTTTTTGTGATGAAAATAAACTCTGCAGTATCAGCTGTGAACCTGTTTCTATTACTGTCCACTAAATGTTGATATCCTGCTCCCAGTTACCCAAGAGCTTACTTTTGCCAGATCACACGCTGTACTATGTAGTATGTGGTTCCTGAAGATCCGTACATCTTTGTGGAGCCATCTTACAGGCTGGTTACCATAGTGTGTTTTAGGTAAGAGGAGGCCAAGGTGGAAAGTTCAAACACATCTATTACATTCAGACGACAACAAATTCTTACAAAATATCAGACTGACGCTGGATGATTTAGTGCATCATGTAGGCTGCTTTTCTTTGGTCCCTGGTTCACCTTAACATATCTCCAAACAGCTGGCACTGCTCCTCCACCTACCTGCTTACTAAATGTGTTATTGAGTGCAAGTGGATCTGTGGCTATGATTTCAAGCACTATTGATGTGGTTCAACAAGTGTTAAAGCGCGGGTGCATCCCCAGGGTTTTATGAGACACTGCCTTGGAAAATCTTTATGAAGTCTGTTTTATTTCTTTTGAAAAAGTGTGTTTGTAAAATTGCATCTTCTTTTTGGCTGATTTGGTGTAGTGTTTGTAAAAGTGGCTGAGTTGTGAGATGCTGAGATTTGCAGACCTCATGGTGATTTGTCAATTGTTTTGGTACTTGTATTCATGCCTTGGTATTCCTCTGTATTGCCGTGTATTTTTGTGACGTGGTTTCAGTTAAAACCTTGACTTGGTTTTTATCTCTTTGAATATGTCTAAGCCTCCAAACACACCCACACAGCAACTGTTGTTTATGAAAATCCCCGATCACACAGCTTTTTACCTTACTGGTATTTATAACTGTAATAACGCTTAGAAGTCGTCGCTTATAACTGATGTTTCGGTACAAAGCGTGACCGTGTCATCTGGAGACCTTCAGCCTAAAGTGTCTGTGGTTGTCGTAGTAACAGCAGCTGTTCTGAGGGAAACATTTGCCGTCTGTAGCTACTGTTGGACACTTACAAGACATATACGCGAAAAAGTAAACTCCGAGGCATTTGGAAAGCCACCTATACCCCTTTACTATTTATTTCCTCCAACAACGACACAACCACATCCGTATTCGGCTGAAAGTCACTAATGGACACGGTCGCTCATTTAAGCGGAACACCGCAGCCAACGTCAGACGCGGATGTTTCTATATTCGGACGCAGGAGCTGTTGGTTTAGAGGCTGATTAATCCCCAAGGCTTATCCGTTACATAACGGTAACTAAACTGAGTCTGTCATAGTCAATGTTAATGAGAGCAGTTTGTGTTGTTGAGAGCTTTGAGCTGGTGAACTGTCAGAGGTGTTAGTTAACTTGAATGTAGCTAGCTCAGTCTGTCTGTGAATCTTAAAACAGATCTCAGAGCAGCTGGAGTCAAACTCTACCTGTCCCCGCTGAGTGCTGATGGTGGTCGCCATCTTCTCCTGTCAGTGAACACGGGGTTAGATCCTAGAAAGTTCTCTCTGTTTACAGCTGTTGGTCACAAATCTAGCAGCTTCCTGTATTTTCCTCCTCCTCCTCTCTCTTCTTCTTCGTCTGAATTTTGGTCTTCTTCGAGATTTTATTTGCCAACTGGCTTCCTAATTGTACAACGCTTTACCACCCCCCGCTGGACCGGAGGATCGAGGACATTATGCGGCTAGGAGTGAATGTAAATTTACTTTCCCAAACTTGCCACAAATAGTGGAGTCCCTAAGCCCAAAAAATAAGCTGTAAACTTCAGGTCATGATACAAATGTCCCCTTTGGTATGGAAGTACCTTAGGGTCATAGAAAACATTTTATCCAAAGAGACAAGTTAGATCACCCTTCAATTTTTTTTTATTGCCATTTTAAAAATGGCTGCCGACAATAAACCGCTTATACACCAGACCCCATATCTTTTCTTCTGTTGGAGCTATAATCATAATATTTGTGTCAAAGTGCACATTTTTGGGGTCCAGGAATTCAATTAAATAGGTTTCAATGTAAAAAACCCAATGGTTCATTAATTACCATGACAGTGGGAGGTAAGATATGCTAATTTCATGAAAAAATGTACGTTTTGACAGGGTAACTTACCCCCCCACCCCTCCCCCTAAACTGAGATTTACTTTTCCTTTGGCGTGGAAGTACCTTAGGGCCATAGGAAACATTTTATCCAAAGAGACAAGTTAGATCACCCTTCATTTATTTTATAGACTTTTTCAAAAATGACCACCGACAATACACCACTATTACACCAGACCCCATATTTTCGCTTCTGTGAGAGCTATAATATTAATATTAGTGTCAAAGTGTACATTTCTGGGGTCAAAAAATCCAAATGAAAAGGTCTCCAGACTAAAAAATATATAGTCTTCTCATTACCCTGACAGTGGGAGGTAAGGATGCACATTTAATGAACAAAATAAGTGTCAAAAAGGTGACTTTAAAAATGCCCCCCTAAAAAAGAAAAGAAAAAAAGAAAAGAAAAATGGTGCAGCCTCTTATGTACTCTATGGGCTCTATTTTCGTGCCTCGCCGGTGAGGCGACGGAGGGTGGCGGACCCCGCGCAGTTGTATTTTCGTCTGGCGGAGCCCGGTGTACAGCCAGTTTGGTATTTTCGTGGACTGAGATCCGCCAAGCTGGGCGTGGTGGCGTGGCAGGGGGGGGTGTCGACAGAATCAGCGGGCGCAGTGACATTTTCGTGCTCGCCACCGGCGTGTAAAGTGCGCTGAAAGCTCGCCGATTCAAACCTGGTCAGCTTTCAGCGCAGGCGGAGCGCAGCTGGTCTAGTAGTATTTTGGTAGATCGGTGGCATATCGGCATACGTCACCGATGCCTCACCGGCAGGTTTCCACAGTGTCAGGCACATTTCAGTGCAATAAATAATCATCAACAACTAATAATCTGAGACAGCACATAAATTTAGATCTATATATATTCTGATCTATATCTGATCTGATGAGCGCGTTTGGCATGCGTTTGGACACACAACCTGACCGAATCAACACAGCTGAAACCGCATTAAATTAAATTAAATATCTACTAAATAAACACACGATGAAGTTAACTAGATATGTAATTCATCTCCCTCCTTTTCTTTCTTCCTCTTCCTCTTATTTTTCGCGCAGCTCGACCTGGACACGTTTCCGTGTCCTCTCCTGCTGCAGCAGCTGAACAGATAATTTGTTTCAGTGATCAGATGAGTTGTTTACTTTAAGCCTACATACGAATATTATAATATTCAGTTTTGTGAGGCAAATTTATTTTATATGCCGACATCTATGAAAGAAAGAGCCAGGCCACGGAGCGCGATGCGTCATTTACGCAGAGATCATTCCGATTTTAATGCCATTTTTGGAGTTTATGTTGTGATCTGTGCGCACAACCCACCTTTGTCACGTGAGGTTTGAATATATGCAACTTTATGTGAGTGTCTTTATTTGTGGAAAAGGGTGTTTGTCTTACCAGTGGGTCCAACATTACACACACCAAATCCATCTGTGCTCATATGAGAGAGTGTGGAGGATACCCAATGCAGCGCTTACAGCGAAACTTGTTGAGGGGCTGCCTTCTGTCGCCAACGTGTGGCATTACTGTCTTCAGACATCTCTTGATCTCTTTGACTACTTCCCGAAAATAGTAATACGCCTCGCCAGTGGCGGATTTAAAGGCAAGGAGAGGAGCTTATGTGATTGGTGAAAACAGGTCTCGGCTGTGTTAATCCCACTCCACGCCCTTTCTTCTCCCTCACTACAACTTACGCTGCTGGGAGGAGCTGAGTTAGGGAGGGGGGATACTTAAACCGGGCTGCACCGCTCACCAAAATACCAAAATGTGCTTGGGAACGCCTTGTCGGCGCAGCGGACCTGACTTCCGCCGCGGCACATCTCCGGTGAGGCACGAAAATAGAGCCCTATGTGTCTCTGTCTGACTGCATTTGTATCTGTCTGTATGACTGCTGAGTGTTACATCTCTCGTAGCCAGTTGCTGCCACAAAACATGAATTCTATACCAGGGTCTGTGACAGCTGGATGAAATCAGAGGTGACAGAAAATCTGAGACACTTTGAGGTTCAGTTTGAGGTTTGTGTTACTTTCCTATTTAATACAGAAGATACTCAAAAGATACTCAAGATAAGTTTTATAAGTGGTGGAGAAAGTTTACAGGAGAGTCCCGAGTGATCAGTGTGCGATGCAGCATTCTGCCTTCGTCTGTGGGGCGCTGCACCTAAAAGCGCACAGATAACGAACACTTTACGCCCGGCTTTCTTCAGAGCTGGGAAATGTAGAAAGATTGATGCCAATCGATTCAGTTGCTTCTCCCCTTTCAAATGACTACAGACATGGTTGACTTGTCTTTTTGGATAAAATGTTTCCTATGGTCCTAAGGTACTTCCATACCAAGGGAAAAGTAAATCTACGTTTAGGGGAAGGGGTGGGGGGGTAAGTTACCCTGTCAAAACGTACATTTTTTCATGAAATTAGCATATTTTACCCCCCCCCCCCCCCCTGTCATGGTAATTAATGATGCATTGGGTTTTTTGCATTGAAACCTTTTTAATTGAATTCCTAGACCCCAAAAATGTGCACTTTGACACCAATATTATGATTATAGCTCCAACAGAAGAAAAGATATGGGGTCTGGTGTATTAGCAGTTTATTGTCGGCAGCCATTTTTAAAATGGCAATTAAAAAAAATTGAAGGGTGATCTAACTTGTCTCTTTGGATAAAATGTTTTCTATGACCCTAAGGTACTTCCATACCAAAGGGGACATTTGTATCATGACTTGAAGTAAAATGTGTCTTAGGGCCCCAACTAAAAGTCCTATAAATTTAACATACTGTACATGGTTATTTTTTCCCACTTTCACTCCATCAAATGCTTTAAACAACTTTTTCCTGCTCATTAAATATATGTCTATATCTATCTATTTATATATATATATATATATTCAAGGCTTTATATATATATATATATATATATATATATATATATATATAATTTAAATTTTATTCTTTATAGGCTATATATATATATATATATATATATATATATAATTTAAATTTATATAAATTTTATTCTCAGTATCAAGATACATGATGATGGTAATAATAATAGTAATAATAATAACAATTAAACTACAGTGGCGCAATAGCTCGGGCTGTTTCTTCTAGCAGGTTCAAGGTAGTTTACCACCACCAAGGTGTGACTGGGCGAAAGAATGATGTATCCAATGTAAAGTGCTTTGAGGTTACTGACAAAAAGTGCCACAAAATCTGATCCGTTATTATTATTGTTTTATTTCAGCTGAAAAATAACATTTTCCTGAAATATTCAGGCTCTGTAAACCACATGACCTAAGACTTTTTTCAGTCAGAGCTGCAGCATTAGAGGCCTTTAACCTGTGGATTCTTTCAATGCACAGTGACATATTAAGGATTTATCAAATGAGCCACTTCTTTATATAAATATGTTTAACATCATTAAGTTATATATCTTTTCCAGAGCTCTAATGCGTAGCAGACACGGGATTTTGGACAAAGAGCAGTGATACACAAAGGTTTTTCTCTTTAACAGTTTATTTGTATGAAAAACAAAAACACCAAGCAGAGAAGATCACATGATCAAAGAGCAGAGATAACAGTGAGACTGCAATGAAACAAAATCATCACTGGGGACACATAAATCAGTGGACGTGGACTGTGTTTCTGTAGCCCGTTCTCTAGTTTTCTGACCCCTCAAAGCTTTTTTACATCACATCACATTCACTCCACAGTCACACACTGAGGATGCAGTTTAACACACCATCAGCCTTAACTGATCCCATTCACACACCACTGAGACAAATCAAGAGGGGGCAGGTTGGGGTTGTCTTGGCTTAGGACAGCTCCGCATGTGGACAGTTCATCCTGGGATTGAACCCCTAAGTGTGACAGACTCTACCCTTGAGCCACAACCCCCTCTTTAAATACCACCTTAACCAAGAGGGTGTTTTGCTGAGAAGCTTCAGCAGTATTTGACATTTTAAGCTGAACAAAAAGGCTGAAAATGAAGTAACTTCACCATTTCATTACGGTGAGAAAAAAGGATACTTACAGAGGCAATATGATGTTGGTGAAGAGCGCTATGTAATCTTAGCCATAAAAAGGAAAGGGAATTCTAGGAGGAAACACCAAGGATCCCTCAAATGGGTGCAGTCCACAGCAGAGCAAATCCTTCGGTGGGTATGATGCATTCAATGACTCTGTGATACTGTTTGTTATATTTTTTCACCATTTCTCCTCCTCTTTTCCGATAACCTGACACACCAGCTGCAGGTGCTTTACTTTTCAATGGAGCCATCAACCATGGTGTTATACCCTCTTTATAAAAAAAATTTAAACTAAATTTTCTGGAAAAATTCAGAATTGGAATATGAATCATGTTAAAAACTCATTATGTTTGAGAAAAATGTATCTACCGTGACAGTTGGACACAGTATGACCCATACTGCAGCCAGTACCTTTGGTAAACTGCCATGTCGTCCCTGTTTTACACAGTTGTATGGTTAAAATTCTCTATGTTAATATTGCCAAATAAGAGTTTAATATTAATTTCTGACTGCAATGAAATGACACAAGCTGCTTATGAGTAGATCCCTTGTTTTGAGCTCTGAGCGCAGCAGATCTTGATATTTTCCATGGGTGTTCTCTTTCTGTTGTTACCCGGCAGCTCTTTCACAGGTAAAAATCAATTTTTTTGAGCTGCCAATCATGCAAACCTACTCTATAGGTGTCCCACACTGACATGGTGAAAGATGAAAAGAGTGTAACAGAAGAAAAATCTTACTTCTCCTGAACTGCTAAAAAAGAGAAAACCATCATGGATGCACTGATACCAAACAGCTATTTCCATGTGTTTAATGTTTTCAGTCTTATATCCTGTTGTGTAAAGGAACTCTAAAGGACAGCTGTGCAAGCCATCTGTGGATTGTCACTGTTTATCTGTGCCAGTCCCTTCACTCTAAAATCATGCTTGACTAAAAGTTTTGCAAGATTTCTAGTTTAGAGACCATCGAGTTGACCTGGGTGGTCGCTGAATGGAATCTATTGAGGTGCATTTCCACTGAGAGGTCTGGGTTAGTACAGAATGTGATTTTTTTTGTTTCCATTGTCAAAAGTTTGGAGAGATGCCCACAGAAAAGGCTGATACTGACAGTATCGGTGCTGCTCAGACTGGTGAAGAGGCAACTCAGGTTGTTTTACTGTTGATGCAGCCAACTGTTAAAGGTCACAGTCAGCTCAGATAGAGGGAAGTTACTATACTCACCAGATAACCCCAAAGCTCAACAGTGCTTTTGTGTGTGGTCAGGGAGGTTTTGTTCTCCCATTTCAAGAAATGATTTTGTATCATGAACTTCATCCTCATCTTCAGCTTCAGTATCATGTAGTCCCACTCTGGACCACCTTGCACATTCAGCCATCGCTGCATCTTAATACAAAAATTTGCGAACATTTATACCCGTTTGCTTTTTAGAAACTTATTACACAGTCTGTGTGTGTTTCTCCACAGGACCCTTGACACCCCTTACACTTGAAATGCTCAAAAGTAGTTGATTTTCAAGTTTTGCTAAATGTGTTATTAGGTTTTTAATGGACCGGGTTATAGATCCCCATCCCTTGTAACGCGTTGCTCATGCTGGCTGAATGAACAGTCTACTTTATTATCATGCATGCCAAAAATCCAGCTGTGCCGAGGCTGTCACACATCCAGTATGCTTCCTGCGTGATCACCAGGAGAGAGTACAGGTCTATCGTACCACGCTGTACAGAAATAAATGGGACCACTAGGTGGAAATTCATCCTGAGTGTGTGGTGTGGTGTTTTCATCATCTCATAGTTTTAAGACAAAACCAAGTCTCATGAGGTTTAACAGTTCAGTGTGGGTCGAGCTGGAGACCAGTCAAAGGGGAGAATACGGATTGTGCAAAACATTTGGCACCATTTTATTCACCATTTTTAACTTACACAAACTAGATGACATTTTTGCCAAGAATTTCAGTGCAGTTATATAAAAAACATGCAACCTTAATATATAGTGACAAAAATCTTTGTCTGTTTTGTCCACAAAAAAAAGCAGAACTGCATTGTGTGCTTGGGATTGTGAGGCAAAGGTGAAACCTACCTTTTATTTACATAGACAATTAAAGCTACCTCCTTCTCACACCAGTTTACAAGAACTTGAGAGGGGGGAACCCTTGGCTGGAACAAAAGTCCCAAAAACAAATGGTAACTAGGTTGCATGAAAACTCCAGCAACACACAACACAACCAACACTTAGTCAAACGTCAACTAGAAAGATGTTAGCTGCTTTCACTCACAAGAAAAATAGAAAAGAAAAAACAAACCAAAACAAAACAAAACAAAAAGGAGAGGATGGGGCACAGGGAGGGGAGGGCAGTCTGATTACACAGGAGATGGAAAAGAAAAAGCTATCGACATGTTGGTCTGCCTTTCTAGAGAAAGATTTTGAACTTTCCAACATGTTCAGCGACAGTCTTTCTAGTGCCACAGCTGGCAGCACAGATGACAAATGGGAACCAACAAAACAGTATGTTCCAACATCATTGTTTTTCAATGTCAAAAACAACTAGGTCTAGGTGATTATCAGTGTTCATGACTATAGGACAGACAAGTGTAGAAGACAAGGACTGGACGATGAACTGTGACGTCACATCAACATGTAAGGGCAAACAGGTAGAGATCTAGAGAAAACAAGAAGAAAAAGCACAACAAGGAAATAGACCTGGGTTAAACAGTAATGGAGCACAGACAGGAGAGAGGAAAGAGGCAGAGAAGCATCATCTCCCACACTACACTCAACCATCTGAGTCACTGACAGAGTGAGGATGAGCCACATGCCACCGGCAACAGTAATGCACAACATGCAGGTCACACCAAGCCCCCTCAGTTAAAGCTGCTACAGACCAGGACACCATATCTCAGCTGATAAAGCTAACAGAGCTACAGCTCAGTCTATGCTCACCTGCACTGGATCCTCATGTCTCTAAACAATCATCTACATGAATATTTGCTCGTTTATAATATGAAACATTTGCAGAGCTATCATTATTATGCTCCTAGACATTTTGCACTCCTAGACACCACAAACTTTAATGACTGAAAGAGGAATGAGCGTTTTGGCTTTCTGAATTTAGAGGTCCAGACCTGGACATGGACATATGCAAACTTTACACCCAACCCTCTACCGCTTTTTAAATTTATAAACTTGATACAACTTTGAACTTGCTGTCAAATTTCCTAAATTTTATTTAGATCTTTAACGATTTTAATTTTTTGTTTGTTTTTGTCATCGGTTTTATTTAAAACCACCTGATTACTTGGTTAGGTCTTGAAAGTGTCAGCACTTTTCTACACTAATCATGGGAAAACTCCTGTTTACTTGAACTAATGCTTTTGTTTGTCTACTGATATCTCTGCAGCTAAAGCTCTATCTTGTACTGAGAGGGTTGTAAACTTGGGAATCAGAGTTTACTGTGCTGGACTAATGGCTTATTGACACAGTGTTAAAATCAGCCCAGGCATTTTTCTTTTTTTTTTTTTGCAATAAACAATCAGTAAAAACTCTTTTAAATAGGTATGCACTTGAAACAATTCTGCTGACCCTATCTTGTCTGAGAAAGGCTCTGAGGAAGCTGTAAAAGTTGTCTTTCCATTTAAGTCTATAACATATTTAATCTGACATTCATACGCACTCTACCTCTCTGAAAGCCTCCATGTTAAATACTAAACAAACCCTTTGCACAGAGCCAAAAAACAGTACCCGGATCATACTACTGGACCAGGAAAGGCATACTTTGGAGTCTGCAGCAGCAGTGATGGATCCTAGACACAGTAACTGAAAGTACACTTCACCAAAAGAAAATACACTTAACAAGCGAGGAGAGTACACACACCAGGATATCAAACAGAGTTGTTAGACTTTACATTTGTCTGTCAAAATAATCTCAGTTCAGATAAATAATTTAGGCAATAAATAGTTCCCCAAAAACACGGAGAAGTATAAAACCTATATAAAAATAGAAAAGGCATCATAGTTTAAATATACATCTCATTGTCTTGCTTCCAAGCTCTATAAAAACAGATGATTTCTATGCGGCTGACAGTTTTGTCTTCAGCAATTCAGCATGTGTTTGAATCCTCTGATCACAAAAGATATTCAGTGAGAGACATAGTAGCCCTAAATTAACTAGCCAGCCACAAGCCAGCAGAACAGTAACTGTGGGATGTTGTTATAGCAAATTTTGTTGTAACACATGCTCGGGCTGCAAGTTTTCCACATCACTCCAGCCCCCGACCAATCAAAATGCAGTAGGCCCACCACCACATGTGCCCTTGATTAGCTGTGACTCCCTAAAATCAAGATATTTTACCCTGGAAAAGTGACTTGTGTCTTACTGATTGTTAGATCATGTGAGTTGGATGGCTGTCCAGTTTACTTAGGTCATCTTTTTTTAATACAAATGCATAACAATTACTATCAGCATCTCATTCTAAGTAAGGTTAATCTTGACTCTGGTTTTTTTACATCAGTGTTGTATTTCAGTTTCCTTTTGTTGTAGAGAAATAGGATCCCTTTGCAGAAGCATAAACATCAATGTCCTTTTAAAGCACCCATGTAAGCAAAACAACCTGTTTTTAGAGAGTCACAAGCCTAGTCCTCAAAAAAGGTGTTTGCTCTACAACTTATAGACCCGAGTCAGTTTAGATTGTGTTTGAAATGTGTGTCTAACTGGCAAAAAGATGAAGAAAAAAAACAGTCTGTGTGCAGAAATTCATTTCATGCCAGAAATCAATGACAAAAAAAATATTTGAGATCGATATAATCTCAATGTGTAGTGTGTTTTTCATGCATGAGAGAAGTAAATGGAGTTTTGCAAACACAGAATGAGGACAAATACTTGTTTGTTTCACTGCTATGTGCATGATTTGGTGGAGCTCTTTAGAAGCTTCTGAGCTTTACCCTGAACAGTTCATCGAATCAAGGTGACACTTCATCCGTTGGCTTCGTTTTAGAAAATAATGTAGATAACTCAAACGTCAGTGTGAGGAAGCACAGGCTTTGCTTTGTAAAAATGAAAACTAACAGGGATTTTGGTTATTCCTCATCTAAGGGAGCTCTGTATTATCCAGACCTTTATTCTAGGTCCGAGTGGTGCACAGGATGATCACGGGGAGAAAAACAGATGAATCTGACTCCTGAATGTCAATATGCAACACATCCTAACAATCAACCCATATGTGCACTATGTACCACAGCAAACTGATAACATTTCAACTTAAATTAAATTTAAAAAAAAAACAAAAAAAAACACCTGTTTATCTTATTTGTTCTAACGATAACAAAGTGCATTAATCACACAAAACATCGACGATATCCAGTCTAGCTTGAAAAATCTTGCATATAGATTCAAGTGTCTCTATGCCTGGGCATGTTACAGAAATGACCAGGAAAAGCAGTGCAGCCTCATCACCCTCATGCACAGACTTGTACTGACTGGACTGGTCTCAAACTCCACTTACCATAACACCGCCCTGCCTAACTAAGTCTGACGTGTTTCAGCACCTTCAGTAAGGCTTGCTGTCGTTCTTAGAGCGCTTCAGCTGCACCTTCAGCCTCTTCATACCGATCTGGAAACCGTTCATTGACTGGATGGCTGCCTGGGATGACACAGGGTTGTCATAGCTCACAAAGCCTGAAGAAAAAAGATGAAGACACTCAGGAGAGTAATGTGTGATGTTTAAAATATCGCTTATATGTTATGATATCTCAGCAGATCTTCTCACTACAGCCGGAAAGCTTGGTCTATTTGATTCACCCTGCCATGTAGTCATACCTACTTTCCTGATGGGAAAACAGTTTCTGAAGCTGGTTAAGTATTGAAGGAGAGCGGAGAAGCTGCCAAACATGCTAAAACGTAGTCTGACTGGGAAATTGCGCACATTTAGACTGCATCTGCTACAAGTGCTTTTGACCACTGACAGTAATAGATTGGTATTTACAAGTCCTTCCACTGAGACCACACACAATCACAGACAAAGAGGCAAAACTGATCTGAAAGTCAGGGTTCAGAGTGCTGCCAGTGAACAAGCTAAAAAACAGTCATGATCAACTGAAGCTCTAGTTGGATAGATTTGAACAGCTCCTCAGGGTCACGGGGGGGTCAGAGTTTTTTGCTTGGTGTTACTGACTTGGCTGAACTCACCGAAACACTTGCTGAGGTTTGTCTGTTTGTCAATGAAGACTTTCGCGGAGATGACATTTCCAAAGGGCATAAACATCTGAAGCAGGTCCTGGTCCCCAAACTCCTGTGGCAGGTGGTAAATGAATAAATTGGCACCCTCTGGACCTGCCAAGTGACGAGCCATTAAAAAAAGAAACACATTAAAAACAGTCACATTAAACCAATTTCAACAACTTATAACAAGGGTACGAAAAGTGGTTCAAAAAGTCTTCCAGCTTCTAAACTAATGATTGAACCCTGTGCTGCTTTTCTCATCCTTGAAGTTTGTTTCAATCCTGCCAAATACATGATCTTTTTCAAATACACGTTTGTGTTGTTTGATTTGTTACTTTTGTGAGATAGAAGTGCAGGTTAAAGCTGTACCATGCAAAGAGGGACCAGATCTAAACATGATCCAGAAATACTGGCCTCTGCCCATTTAAGATGAACTGGGGCAGAGATGTACAGAGTTGAAAACTATCCCGTGGTGTTGTGATTTCAATTTCATAATTTTGAGTCACAACAAAGCTCCCAGCTTGTTAAGCAGCAACAGCACATAGTTCAAAAACCAGCATCCTTGATGTAGTGGGGGATTTGTGCTTACAGCAGGGGCAGCTCTCACATCTGGGGAGGCGTCATCAGGGCTTTAGGGAAAATATGCTTCAACCCAGAAAAAGGCTTTTTCAGGGAAGACCTTCATATTTCAGCAAGACAATGACAAACCACATTCTGACAACAGGGATTACAACAGCATGGCTCTAAAGGAGGGGAGTCCTGCTGAAAAACTGGTCTGCCTGCAGTCCTGATCTGTCTACCAGAAAACACCAGGTAATCTTTAGGACAAATATGTCTTATATCCAGAGCAGTGGGATACTTATTTGTTACCTTGATATGTTTTTGACTACAAACTCTCCTGAGGCAGGGAGTTTGTTGTCAAAACATATCAAAGTACAAAAGAATATGATTTTGCAGACTGGAGCGCTCATCAGATGCAGCAGGAGCAGGATTGTCCTGGATGTGTTTGTGTTGGCTGTTATACAAGAAAAAAGCTCTAATATGAAAAGGTCTGGTCGTACAAAGCCACCATGGTAACAGATATGTTTCTGCAAGTCAGCAGACCATATGTGGTCTTTTTTCATGCTTAACAGCTGAGGTGGCTGTACAAGAGTCAAAGCTTACATGGAGCATGCCAGGCCTTGAGACCACACTGATGGATCACTGGAGACGTTACAGGTCCCCAGCTCTGCATCATCTTTTTTTTACTTAAACCACAGTAAAACAGTACAACATAGATCTGACAAGGCATATCATAGTGGGAATAGACTTGTGGAAACGAAACATAAATGAGACAGAATAATGAGCAAAAGAGTTTCTGCCATTCAGCAGAGTAAGTTATGTTTCCCTAAGCTTTTCGTGAATTCTAAATCATCCTAAATGGACAACAGAGAGTGAAACTTCCTCTCTATGAGTATCCCACAAACCCGAGCCTTCAGTTATCCCTCCGTTATAGGTACGACCTTAACCTTATTCCATACTTTTACTCAGATACCCCATACCTAACAGTTTTTCAAAGTAAACATGGTGGGAACAGGGCCTTGTAAAGAAATTAATCCAACTCTGAAATCATCAGATCATCAGGAGAGCACTGTCGTAAATATGTGAAAAGTTTGCTCATCAGTGTTACAACAACTCTCAAACACAGAGGAGGAAGTGTGATGTTCCAGGAGCCTTTTCGCTGTACCCAGAGTTACTCATTCCTGTTCAGGGACTGGCACAGTGAGACAAAATGGCTGGCACAATGTCTTGCTGTAGCATACAATTCTTTCTACACTGCACCCAGATGATCATGCAGGTAAATATGACCCAAAAACATGCCGTGGTAGAAAAGGATACACCATGATAGCTATGGTTTCTGGAGTTGAGGCTGTATGATGAGGCTGGCAAGTTTCTCCATTAATCCACATTCTAGGGGTGGTGGTGCAATACATTACAAACTATGTTCATAGAGCCAATCACATTCACCTCATTTGCTTTGTGCAGCTAATATTGAACTGTAAAAGCCAAGATCCTGACAGAGGAACCTTCAGCTAAAATAAAAGCATCAACTAACATCCTTGAGCAAATGAATCAGACTGCAGCTTTGCCCTGACAGCAAGGACAAGCCCTCTGTTATGGACTCCAGTCTGCTTTGAGAGCTGTTGACATGATCATTTGGGGAAAGAAGGTAGGGATGTCTTACCAGTGGTGTGAGTGTCGCCGGCTGACGCAGCAGATTTAAAACAAGACAGAAATCTTAAAAGAGTAACACCTCCACACAGCACAGACCAGGCTGCCCTCAACAGCACTTAAACAACACAGAACAAGCATGTGGGATCTCACTAGCTTTTTTAGGGTCAGGTATTAATTTCATCATGAGTAATGCTCTTTATTAGCCTTCTTTCTTTTACTTACAAAAAGACACTTTAGCAGCTGACTGAGCAGGTATGTTAGTGTGACTGTAGGCCAAATATGAAAGCTAATAAAAACTTTGTATTTTGTTTGTATACACTGCAAGGGTAGATAATGGATATTTGACTTACATACTATACACACTTCAGGTGAGGACTTGTGGTTTTTTTTTCCTTATTCTTCATTTCTCAGTTTTGCTGATTTATTCACTTCACCTGAGCGCTGACTGTCATCAGCATTGGTGCTTCTTGATACTTTCAATAGTAAATTAGGATGTTGTATTGTTTTTAATTTAATTGTTCATAACTGTTTCTCCAATTAACATTGCAATCCTTCAACTTGGCATCATTTGATACAGCTTATATACAGTATATGTAGTTTATATTGTTGTAGTGTAAAATCTATGTGGTCACTTGACACCTTACATTTTAATATCTTCATACACATCATCTCTACTGTCCGCCACAGCTCCCCCATCCCCTTTTTTCCTCCCGGTCCACAGAACTCACCTTCCTTTTGGCTACCTGCTGCTGAGATGCTCTGCTGGGACAGCAGGCTCTGGTTGTACAGGCTGGGGAGGGCAGCGGCAGCATACTGCTGGATGCCTGAGTAGGCCTGGCTCAGTGCCTCCATGGTGCTTCCTGAACCATTGGACAAACCTCCAGAGCTAAGACTGCCATTCAGGGCCGCCATGCCTGCACCAGTACCACAACAAAAAACAAACTGACATGGGTGAAAAGGTAAATGCTTAGTCCTTCAAGTGGCACATATTAAAAGTTGATGGAACAAAGAGCCATAAAAGTTTTACTTTCAGTGTGTTTTCCAGCAAGGCTGATTAAAACCTTAACTTTCGTGATCAAACGTTCTTCTGAACTCACTGTGCATGAAAAGGTGAACTTAGAACAACCAGATGATTTGGTTATTCTAAGATGAGACAGGGAACTCAAGGTTTCTGATTCCAGAAAAGCTGGTTTGAGTTAGTTCAGTCAACTCTAAGAAAGTTTACGCGGGGCTGAGCACATGCACAATGGTAATAATAGCCAGTATGAGTGGAGCCCTGATGCTACAATTCACCATGGCTTAAGTGGATCTCCTACTTCACCTCTGTGGAATTAAAAATTCTTATCACACAGGATCCAAAGACATTTTCAACATTTTCAAGGACCATGATCAGGCACCGAGCTCATCACATGCATCAGTTCAAAATGTCAGCAGAAAAAATTTGGCTTACCGTGACTGAAATCATACAGTTTGACCCACAAGGATACCATGAAGTGCGACCTACTTATGGACTTTGAGGAACTCTATTTTTAGCTGTATAAATACAAAACCCAATTCCATTGAAGTTGGAAAATTGTGATAAACGTAAATAAAAACAGAATAAAATGATTTGCAAATCCTTTTCAACATATATTCAATTGAATACACTACAAAGACAAGATATTTAAGTTTCAAACTCATAAACTTTATTTATTTATTTTTTTTGCAAATAATAATTAACTCAGAATTTCATGGCTGCAACACGTGCCAAAGTAGTTGGGACAGGGGCATGTTAACCACTGTGTTACATCACCTTTCCTTTAAACAACACTCAATAAACGTTTGGGAACTGAGGAGACTAATTGTTGAAGCTTTGAAGGTGGAATTCTTTCCCATTCTTGCTTGATGTACAGCTTCAGCTGTTCAACAGTCCGGGGTCTCTGTTGTCGTATTTTACGCTTCATAATGCGCCACACATTTTCAATGGGAGACAGGTCTGGACAGCAGGCAGGCCAGTCGAGTACCTGCAGTCTTTTACCACAGAGCCACACTGTTGTAACACGTGCAGAATGTGGCTTGGCATTGTCTTGCTGAAATAAACAGGGGCGTCCATGAAAAAGACGTTGCTTGGATGGCAGCATATGTTGCTCCAAAACCTGTAAGTACCTTTCAGCATTAATGTTGTCTTCACAGATGTGTAAGTTACCCATGCCTTGGGCACTAATGCACCCCCATACCATCACAGAGGCTGACTTTTGAACTTTGCGTCCATAACAGTCCGGATGGTTCTTTTCCTCTTTGGCCCGGATGACATGACGTCCACTATTTCCAAAAACAGTTCGAAATGAGAACACTTTTCCACTTTGCATCAGTCCATCTTAGATGAGCTCGGGCCCAGAGAAGCCAGCGGAGTTTCTGTACGTTGTTGATAAATGGCTTTCGCTTTGCATAGTAGAGTTTTAACTTGCACTTACAGATGTAGCGATGAACTGTATTTACTGACAGTGGTTTTCTGAAGTGTTCCTGAGCCCATGTGCTGATATCCTTTACACATTGATGTCTGTTTTTGATACAGTGCCACCTGAGGGATCGAAGCTCACGGGCATTCAATGTTGGTTTCCGGCAGTGCCGCTTACGTGCAGAGATTTCTCCAGATTCTCTGAACCTTTTGATGATATTATGGACTTTAGATGTTGAAATCCCTAAATTCCTTGCAATTGTACTTTGAGAAATGTTGCTCTTAAACTGTTTGACTGTTTGCTCACGCAGTTGTTCACAAAGTGGTGAACCTCGCCCATTCCTTGCTTGTGAATGACAGAATTTTGGGGGAAGTTGCTTTTATACCCAATCATGGCACCCACCTGTTCCCAATTAACCTGCTCAACTGTGTTCCAAATAGGTGTTTGATGAGCATTCATCAAACTTATCAGTATTTTTTGCCACCTGTCTCAACTTCTTTGTCATGTGTTGAGGTTGAAAAGGATTTAAAAATCATTGTATTCCGTTTTTATTTATGATTTACACTTCTTCCCAACTTCATTGGGCTTTGTAAATCCTAGTTAAATCATCACTATAAATACGATGTGTCATCTCGTCTATTTCTTTAGCTGGTAGTCCAGTAATGAGCAGAGTGATGTATAATGAGCAGGCTGTTGAAGAGGACGAACTTTTTCCAGGGCAGGACCCCGACGCCATTTGAAAGTATGCTCACATCCCGTACAAACCCCCACAAACCTTTGCACGCAATGTTCCTTGTTTTCATTAGCAGTGCCTGCACTCTCACTTCTATGTCTCTTGACCATCATTACTCTCTATTTTTCTTGATGCATCTTTGGGTCAGAAACATGATTTAAAGTCTAATAACAGGATGTTATTACGATCAGGGGATACGATCATTCAACAGGTGACCTCAGTCTGTATGTCTATATTATCTATTTAATTTTTCCTTTTTAAGAATGTTTTTACAAACTGTCTTTTAGTCTTAAGTGGCTCTTGTGGAATTATTAACCGAGTTTGCTATTGCTACTTAGAAGAGTACTTATCCATGCATATGAGAAATAAATACCTCTCAGGAACTATCTAAACAGGAATCTCATTATAAATATTAAAATAGTGATCCTGTAGAAACTACAGTATTTGTAAAACTTAAAGTCTATGTCTGAAATGCCCTCACAGGTGAGAATGTATCAATCTTTGAATACTCTAGGAACAGACATAAGCAGAAGGATTAGTACCTGCCAGGGAGCCCATGTTGAGGCCTGCTCCAGCACCTGCAGCCAGAGACTGCAGTGCTCCCAAAGAGGCCATGGTGTTGGCTGAGGAGTTGCTACTGGAGGTTGGGGATGAGCCTGCCGGGAGAAAAATAACTGTTGAAATCATATTTAATGCACTCCAGAATAAAAGACAAATCAGTTCCACAGAGTCAAACAACAAGGATAGTACCGGCAATCAAGACACATTTCTGGAGATAAACTGTTGTTGATTTCTGGGGAGCTTTAGGATTTGTTTTTCAAGTTATCAGATTGTTTCTTATACAGGCATTTATGTGAACTCACTAAATGTACATTTTTCTGTAAACAGTTCTGTTGCAGTAACTGTTTTGTACCTGAGCTTGTTAGTGCACTTAGTGGGCTACTAGAAGTTGTCATGGCGTTGGAACCTGCAGGTGTGGCCTGGGTGGCAGTTGCTGCTGCTGCTAAGGCAGCTAGGTTCTGCATGGCATGAAGACCTAACGGAAGCACACGAACAAACACACACACACACACACACACACACACACACACACACACACACACACACACACACACACACACACACACACACACACACACAAATAAGTTCAAGACTTCACCCACTATTAGACATTAGAGCAACTGTCCTGGTGGTGGTGGAGGTTTCTGGGCAGTAGCAAGAATCTCCTGAACATCAAGATTTAACTGTTTAAATAATGATACAGATTTACCCACCGAAATCTTCACTGAACATGAGCACATGATGGTTGATGGCAGTGCATTATTTAGAGAGAGTGCATGTGTGTCTACCTGAAACAGGGTGCAGGTTGTTGAGTGCGTTCCCTGAGGAAGCTGACTGCTGCAGTAGCTGTAGGTAGAGCTGATGCCAGAGGAAGTATGAAAAAAGTGACAGTTATGTTTAAATGAGTGAAAGTGCTTCATCATCACATTTTACATAAACACATATAAGATCCTTATAAACATACTCACTGCAAGGTATTGTGGACCAAGGCTGTTGAGCCCAGTTAGATTTCCCCACATGGAGGCAGCACTTAGTTGCTGCATCTGCTGCTGCAGCTGTTGGGCCATGCGTTTCTGCTCCTTGTCCTTCTGAGTGTCTGCGAACTTTACCACGATGGGCGATGAACATCCCTATGAATATAAACAGAGGACTTTTTGTATTCAGGCCACTTAGTGTGTTTACCTACACACTTTATAAAAGAGTAGATGGAACGTCATTTAAGGGAGATTTTTTTTTTAAACATAATGAACGCTGTCAACGCCAAGCTGATGGAGGTTATTTGGAAATTGAGCCAGTCACCAGCCATTAGCGATGTTAGCGAGTGGTGAAGTGTCATCCCAGCAGGGGTATCAGCCCCATTTAAGTTCTAAAATAATCAAAAGTTGTGTAAAGTTCTGAGTAATTTTCATTTAAATAGAAACAGGTTATGAGCTCAACAAGTAAAGGCTTGCTGCTCCAAAAAACAGGATGTTTTTTTACCATCAAAGTTCTGCTGGTTTAATGCTGTTAATCTGCAAAGATAATAAAACAGACTAATTATTGAACCAAGGTAACAGCCTAACATTATAACTGAAGTTTTTACCTCCATAGTCTGGGACTGATGCATAGACTTGATGGCGGACTGAGCCATTTGTCTTGCTGTGAATGTGACAAAAGCACAACCTGAAAGAAAAAAAAAATGACAGACAGAACTTTCCATGAGTGGATTCCAGACGGTCCAACAGTTCTAAGAGTCAAACTATCTTTCTTTGGCTTTCTTTTCTGTGGTTATACTGTCTAAACATTATTATTCTTAGTGTTCCTTTTCTCTCTGCCTAAAAGTAAAAATGTTGATCATTTTTTAGAAAATACAGTGTGTTCAGTTCAGAGGGGGGCAGATTTTTGTTTGTCAGAGGGAGTTAAACATCTGAGGACACGGACTAAAAAAGCAAACAAGTCGCCAACAAATGCAACATGACGGCCTGATCAGTACATAGACACAATTTTGACCCTAACCCTGCACTACGCCTAACTGACATTAATAACATAAAGCTAGAGTTAACTACTACTGGGCCTGCTGACTGTAATCACATTAAATTAGTCCATAATTACTTATATCCTAATCCTGTAAAACTGAAATTATATTGTTTCATCATTACTTGCTCTGCAACTACAACTTTACATGAGCTGTTGATGTTGTTTTAATGTTGTTGCCGTCTCCTGTCTCGCTCTCTCACCTTCGCCATTGCTGTACACATGACGACTGTACAGAGGTTATTGTTGAAGAAATCAAGCTGTTATGTTGTCATTATTGTTAATAGGATTGCTTTGGATAATGGCAGGGAGCATCCATATCTTTTCTTAGACTCAACAGTGTGTTACAGTTAGTGACTACAACATAGAAGTGGCTGATCACACTGAATGTGCCAAAATGTCAGATTGTAGACAATGAGGTGTTTTTATGAACCAGTTTTCTTAAACAGAAATGACTTCTCCTGGAAGAGATGGGCAGATAGGGATGGTTGGTTGTTTGAAAAGTTGTTTCTATTTATCTATTTACACCATCTTCTTTGCGCTGTGTTTTGGAGCATCCGTCTTACACCAGAATATGCCTTACCACGACTGAGTCCATCCGGGCCTCGAAGTATGCGGCACTCTTCTATCTGTCCGTATGGGGAAAACATCAGCCGGATGTCGTTCTCATTACACTTCTTAGAGATCATTCCAATGAACAGCTTTCTGTCCTCCACTGCTATATTGACACAAAACAACATCAAACACACCTGTTCTACGTCAAAGTGTATGCAACATGATTATGCAACTAAATGTTCATATCCAAAACACTTGACTCCATTGGCACATGCTCAAAAATCAGGCAAGAACAGAATCATTTTAGTGCTCTGTGCCACTCTGAGGACAGTATCATATGTTTTGATGGCTGCTATGATCATTTTTTGTTGAGGATACTCACCATTAAAATATCACTTCAAATTTACATTTTTTCAAAGAATCAAGTATGCCAGCTTGTCTCATAGCATCAAAACCTCGCCTCACAGGGACTAAGAAACCCACAGATTTTGAGTTAAAAATGTTAACACTCGTAAGCAGTGTGAGACTGAAATGTTCAAGTTAGCCAAGCTATAATGTTGCACTGCACTGCAGACCGACAAAGGTAAAAAGAAATTCAGACATCTGACTGACAACATGTGAGGTCCTTGGGTCTCATTTATGAATGTTTTTTACATTAAAATCAGGGACTGAAAGCAGACACTATTCTCAACTAACCACACTAGGTTTAAGATCTACTGAGACAAACCTGATGGGAAACGTTCACAAGGAAAAGCAAACTGTTATCCATACTGTACATGTATACATTTTTGAAGCAAAGGGTGGTCAGCGATGCAGGTGATGCAGAGGCAAACCAGCTACCGCTCATCACCCAGCACATCCTGATTACCTGCATGCATTTATGAAACTGCAGCAACGGGATGGTACACAGATTTCTGGGACTGATTCCTGGGATTTTAGTGTACTTACACTTAAAATAAGGATTCACTCTTTGTAAACGGGACCCCAGGGTAGGGTGGGCGTTATAATTATACGAGGCTGAGCCAGAGTCACAGAAATGTGAAAAAAAAAAACATTCTTACCATTATTTTTTTCACTGTCAGCCGGCTTCATCTGGATTGGATGGTGCATCTGGATAAGGCATAAACAACACATTTTAACCCATTACAGACACAAGCTCACATTTGTGTTGTGTGACATATTTTTAAAGAGTTAGTAAGGATCATTCCTGGCACCACATTTATCAGAATGAAAGTATGTAATAGACCGCAGAGCTTAAAGGAGGTTAGCTGCACACAGTTCCAAAAAGTTTTGATAAGTTTTTATTTTAGGAGATTATTTCATTGAACAGGTTGTATGGCCGCAAATGATTCTTCTTACGCAAATGTTCCCAGATAAAAAGCAAGTTAAAGAACCTCTCGGATCAAAATCATGTTTTTCTTGTTGTCTACATGTTCATATGACATTTTTCTGATGCTACAGGACATATCATGAGAAAAGTAAGAGCAAAATTGCATTTCTGAGTATTTCTGCTTTCAAATCGCTGTAAACCTCTGTCAGATCCAAACAGCAGGCTCAGACACAGTGAGATTTCCTATGTCACAAATTTAAGCTCCACCCACTCTGCAGGCCGGACCCCGAGAAGTATAGAGGAAGATGGTGGAACAAGTGTGTGCATTAGCAGATTGCAATGGTCGTCAGAAAGCTAATTATGATATCGGTTTTCATCATGTCCCTAAAGACGTAAGTGTCTGAGAGATGAATAGCTCCTATGTTACCTGTCACTTCTACTATACTACGCAATGTTAGGCTGCAAACCAGTATGAAGAGGAGTGTGCAGAGCAGCACTGTCTCCGCCCACGACTCAGAGGTGAATTGTTCATGAGCTTCCAGAGCTCTGAAAAAAAAAGCCCTTGAAAATGACCCTGTCTCCTATGGATAGTTTAGAGCTCTACTGTACATTCAACAAAAGTACAAGTACATATGCTAAGGAGCATCAAACAAACCAATTATCAATAAAATATCCCATATGTTATAATATACAGTCGTCTCTTTAATTGCCATAAATGTGGGTATTCACTTTGTGTTTAATACAACTGGTGGTACCATAGTCACAAAACTGTGATAAATTACCCTCCACTAGCTTTAAATTACAGTTACAGACCATTTTGTTAAAGGGGAAGACTTATTTTCAGTTACTTTCTTTTTCCATTTTAACTGGTTAGTTTGTATGCTGACCAACCAAAACAGCCAACAGTGGAACAGTGAAAGAAAACCATCTGGAATCTAAAGTGTTGTCAAGGACCAGCAAACATCTGAAGCAGTAAAATGAGGAGGCTGTTACGTACCCCTGGAAGTATCTTCATGTTGTGCAGAGCGTTCTGTGCTTCCAAAGCTGATTTGCGAGTGTAGTAAGTTATAAAACAGCAGCCTGTTGAGGGATGGAAAAGACAAAGACAAAAGACACAAGGAAGAAGGCTGTGGCAGTCTACACATTAGACTGCTTCTGTTCAAAAAGTGTTACTGTGTGCCTTTAACTCTTACCTTTGCTCTGTGGAGGGTTCTGGCTGCGATCCCGGAGAACATTGATCTCATAGACAGCTCCATAAGGCTCAAATAGCTCACGAAGCTGCTCCTCAGACCAGGACCGTGGAATCTGGCCCACAAACATCTTAATTGCATCAATGTCTGGTTGGTCGGGGTGCTCCAGGGACCCATTCATCTTTTTTCCACTACAAAGACAAATACTAGTGCATTAGATGGGCACATCAAAGATGCTAACAACCTTAACTTAAAACTGCAATGGGTACATTTGTCAAACAGCTCATTTCTGCTGTTTTAACAAGCAGTTTGAGATAGACTGCGAAGGCTAATTTAAACTTTTCTGTGCATATATATGAAGGCTAAATGGTGTGGAGAAGTTGAGTCTGTCCTGGGCTAGCAGCATCAACAGTGAGAGCAGGAGTCTAACAGAGGAGAAGGACTGAGTAGGCATGATTATAAAACAGAGCCATGCCTATTGTACATGTACATGAAGGCTGGACGGTTTGATTATCTATTATTTAGTGCTGCAGATCTAAAATGCCATCTTCTGCTGTGTCTTTTGCTACAGACATCCATCCAGAGCTGGTGCTGTAGTTCTGAGTCAGTGGTGACTATATACTAGTGCTGGACGATAATTCGATAACAATATATATCGATCGATAGACGTGTGGTGCGATAGAAAAAAAAGGGGTCGATAAAAAGTTCGATAGAAAAACACAGTTTCCCTTTCTTTTTCATCATAGCCTATCATGTAGCTTTTACTACAGTCATTACTTCCTCCCAACCAATCACAAACGCAGACCCAGGTACGCTACGGCACCAAGCCCAGCCCCTATCAAACCACAACAGACAGCACGTGTATTAGAAAAAATGATACAGCAAGGAGAAGCGGAGGACATTGTCCCGAAAAAAAGGTCTCAGTGGTTCACCAGCATGGCAATGTTTTGGTTTTTAGAAGTCTGACAAAAAGCGAACAGCGGTCGTTTGCAAAATTTGCAGAGAATTAGTAAAAACCAAGTCTGGTAACACAACCAACTTGTTTTACCATCTAAACCGGTCGCACCCGCAGGAGTACGAGCTGTGTCGGCCGCGCCGCGGCTCCACGTCATCGTCGGAGGAATCCTCTGGAACCGCTGCCAGCACCAGCACAAAGCAAGTGAAGCAGACCAAACTGGACTTCGTTTCTTGCCAAAATACGACAAAGCGTCCGAGCGGCATAAGGACATCACCCATGCAGTAACATGCTCCATAGCGAGGGACATACTGCCAATAACTACCGTTGAATAGCCTGGCTTCGACCAGCTTCTAGCCACTCTCGACCCGCGATATGAAGTGCCCGGCCGCAAGTATTTCTCAAACACAGCGCTTCAGGCATGAAAATGGGTCAGGGGTTGAAAAGGTGAGAAGGGTGCGGAGGAAATACGTTCAAATGAGCTCATATTTTACAAAGACGCGAGTATTTGGATCATGGCTACTAGCAGGGGGTGCATTCGGCAGGGGTGCATTCTACGACACAACACCGGCGTGGATAAGTCCTGCTTCTCGTGCTTAGTTTGTGTATTAAGTCAATCACATGATGAAAAAAATAAATCTCCCGACCCCGGGAGAAATATTTCAGTGTTCAGACACCAGGCTGTGGGCAGTTTCCCACACAGTTAAAACTGGTAGTATGCTATTCCCACCTAAAGCTATTCTGTTTATTTATATATTTGTTTGTTTTGTTTATTTTCATCAAAAGACTATTTAAATATTTATTAATCAGATTTTCTGGTCACTTTAGTCTTAATGTTTGTCAGTATTTACTGACGTCACTCAGGCCACTTAAGTTGATTTCTTTTTTTTTTTAGTTCTTTTTTAAAAAACTTTCAGTTGTGGTAAAATAAAAAAGGTGGTTGAATAAAGGTTTGGATTTGAATTCAGTGCTTGTGTGTTCTTTATTAAAAGTAGGTCATTAAGCAATAGCATAAAACATCCAGGGCTGCAATTAAAATATATGTTAAATAATTATAATAATTATATCGACAATTATCGATATCGATCAATATGATTTATTTTTGCTACAGACATCCATCCAGAGCTGGTGCTGTAGTTCTGAGTCAGTGGTGACTATATACTATAAAACTACAAAACAAACACAAGAGATTAAAAGTGTGTTGTGTCAGACTATGTTCTGGCAGTACTATAATCCAGCAAATAGACACAGTTTAAGTGTCATATAACCCTCAAACAAAGAATGCATATCTAACAAAGGCATGGTTATGTTAACCTGCAAAGAAGAAGTAAGGCTGCTGCTGCTAGATGTTCCACCTTTACCCACACTCAGCAAACCAATTAGGCAGTTTACCTTCAGAAGTTTTACACAACTCATTTCAGAACATCCTTCACGGCAAGGATGTGTGTTCTCTTGATTTCCAATAGGCCTTTGACTCTGGTTGTAATTACTAATTGGGATATTCAAGGTCTTCAACGTTCCACCCATAGCAACCCTCTCAACCCCTTCTGGAACAGGAAGGAGCTGGAACTTGGCCTCACTGCAACACCGAGGGGTTCCAGGTTATTCCTGACTAGGCAGAGCAAGTGGCAGAATCTTCTATTTAAGGTGACAACAGTGTGTATCAAGGTTGGTCTTTGGCTTTATAACAAGAAAATCGGCATCACTATCAACTATAGCCACCTGGACCATCCACCTCCAACAACTGCTATCAAATGAAATCAAATTAAATCTAACTTTATTTATAAAGTGCTTTTCATACAAAAGGGATCAGTGACTTAGGCTATCTTGACAGGCTTTCTTATTCAAGTTAAACCATGGGGCCACTGGGACCAGGCCTCACACACTGATGGATGTTCTCAGGCAGCTATTGTGTTCCCAAGACAACACTTGGTTAATTTTCCATCATAAATTTCAATCACTTTATTATGACATGGGGGTGTCACTGCTTGCCAAAAAGACTGACGGGAAAGAAAAGTGAAAAGTTTTGCGTGAAGAGTGTCCCAACATCTAAACAGTACTGTTTGATCATAATAACTCATTTTACTGCACACTGCTGCCCATTTTTCTTTGTTAACAGACACTCCCACTGCAGGAGCTTGCCCACACTTTGCCTGAAAAACTATCAGTCTATCTAAAAACAACGCCCACTCTGATCCACAGCTCTATTTTCATTTCATGTATGTCCATATATCTTTTGTGAAAATCATCAGACCAACATGAGCTTGATGGCAGCTGCAATTCAATCTGACAGTGAAATGTATACTCAAGTCAGATGTTATAAAATGAAGAGTCAAAGAAATTACATCACGACAAAGTGGAGTATAAAATCATAGCAGAATTAAAGATATGGGGTTAAGGTAAGATCTTGCAGATCTAACCTGGACTTTCAGGTCAGATTGTCTTTAATTTAATTACAAAATCAAATTTGTATTAATGGAAACAGTCAATTTAGAGACAATCCCACTTTGCAATTTCTTTATCTTAACAACAGTGCACCTTTCTCTACAAAATGTGTGATGGCATTTAAATGACTCTTTTTAATGCCTGCCTTGTTCTGAGATCACTTCATGAGGTTTGTGCAAAATTTGTGTAAAATAGCACTGGTTTTAGTCATGAAGAAAATTTAAATGCCAAATTCAAATCCAATGCTCTTGGAGCTCTATAAACTGATTTAAACTATACAAAACAGCAAGTGTCTAAGGCAGATGAAACTGACAATTTAGAGAAATCAATCACACAATCCACTTTTAAAAGCAGAAAGTGAGTGTAAACAATAGTTTTATTGTAATTTTTAAAGCACAAACTGGACTACGAGAGTTTGAAGCCCCGGTTTTTTTATGTTCTTTGCAGCTTGGTTTCTCCTGCTCTCTCTCCCTCTCTCTCTCATCCAGAAAAGTGTCCTGCACGCACGTGTGTGTTTTTGCTTTAAGTACTTGATGTTCATCAACAGGTTAATTCAATTCCTATGTCAAGGGATGCTGCAGATTCTACTCACTACATTAAAACTCAAATTTAACCGCTGTACAGCACATGACTGGTGCGTGTTCCAATTTCTGGTGTGTTGGTTTATTCAGCTAGCATAAGGAGAGACAGCCGCACTGATTTATATTCTTAACAAGACATTGTAATAAGTATCGCAATAATGAACGAGTGATCTTTCACCCTTCACTCAACTACAGCCACAATTATTTCTGTTACAAGCTTCTGCTACTAAATCTTTAACTCTGCCTTAATGTTCCTGGTCCACTCTGTGGTCTGGATGCACAGAAAGGATATTTTTGGTTGAGATACTGCAGCATTAACAGGATGACATTAAGGTAAGGCCCTTCCATTCATAATTACCACACTGCACTGTGTTTTCTCTTAGATTCAACTCTATGGACATATTTCTGTCATTTCTGCTATGGTTTATGTTCACTATTTTTCATTTTATTCTTTTTTCATGGCTTTATAGTCTGCACCTTGCATCCATCCACATTTCAGCAACAGGGGTAATGTGGCAAAATCTTACAAAAAGTCTTACGGCTGCCACCAGGACAAACCAACAGACACAGAGCAAGGAGAATCTCTCTACACTCTTTCCAAGCACAGTTTCATTGGTTTAGTTAGAGTTTGTAAAATTGCTCAGGTGAAGCTCAGCTCCTCTTACTCTGCCTGGACATCTACATAAAACCACCATCTGCCTAATATTTCTGTTCAAGGCCATAATTTTAGCAATGGCAGTGCTAAGATCACATTTAGCTTCTCTGATGCAATTAAATCTAAACTTCAGTACTCAATCCAGTGCTTATACAACCTTCATGAATCCTTTCCAACAATAAACTTTTCTTTTCACTAATTTACATTTGGTCAAAATAACATAATTTTAAATCATTTTAATGAGATTGGCAGTGCGCATGTGCCCTGCACTGCTAGGTTTTTTTTTTTTTTTTATCCCAGCCTGAGAGAAATAAGCTTTCTGTCTGAAACTTTTTTGCTGTGGCAGATAAAATACGCTATCCTGACAAGAAGAACAAACTCTAACTCCAGTGAAGTTAGGACATTGTGTAAGCTTGAATAAAAACGGAATACAATGGCTTGCAAATCCTTTCCCATCAACATTTAACTGAATACACTACTTAGACAAGATATTTAATGTTCAATCTGATAAACTTGATTGTGTTTTGTTTGTTTGTTCGTTCGTTTGTAAATTTTCGCTCATTTTGGTTCAGGATCAACAAAAGACTGAAAACTGAGCACTGCTCCAAAACCACCTGTTTGAATCCTTCCACAGGTAAACAGGTTCATTGGAAAAAAGTGAGGGTCATGATTGGGTTTAAAAGGAGCATCTCTGAAGGGCTCACTCCTTCACAAGCAAGGATAGGACTGGTTCACCACTTTGTCAAGAACATCAACTATGTGGGCAAACAGTCCAACAGTTTAAGAACAATGTTTCTCAACACACAACTTGAAACCATGGACTAAAGAGGAAAGGACCATCCAGACTGTTCTCAGGTCAAAGTTCAAAGCCAGCATCGGTGATGGTCAGGGGGTGTGTTAGTGCCCATGGCTAACTGTCACATGTGTAAAGGCTCCATTAATGCCGAGTCAACAAGTCCAGGTACGAGACTGGTCTGCCTGCAGTCCAGACCTGTCGCCCTTTGAAACTGTGTGGAGCATTATGAAGCTTAAAAGTGGTCTGAAGTGGTAGAATAATCAAGACTGTGTAAGAATTAACCTCCAAAGCTTCAACAGTTAGTGTCCTCAGTTCACACAGACTTGTTGAGTACTGTTAAAGGAAAGGTGATGAAACACAGAGAGAAACATGACCCTAAACCAGATTTTTACAAACATGCTCCAAGATCAAATTCAAAGTGAGTGAATATTTAGAAAACACAATCAAGTTAATCAGATTGAACATCAAATATCTTGTCTTTGTAGTGTAGTCAGTTGAATATTATTGGAAAAGGATATCATTGTATTCTGTTTTTATTTAAGTTTTACACAACATCCCATCTTCACTGGAACTGAGGTTTGTACAAGAGTGAGACAGTATGAGGTACACTGGTATCATACATCAAGGTAGATGAGAAGTCTGATTCACTAGCAAAGCTTATATTGTCTTTGTTCGTCATCAGCATCACATTTTAATAGCTCAGCAGTGTTTGGCTGCTTGGAATCTCTGCTGTGGTTAAGCTTACATAGGCTAGCCTACATGTGCTTGATGAATCCAGCAACAATTCATTCAGATAAGAGCAAGAAAACACTGAAAATGTTGTGTAATGCAAAAAAAGCACCTGGGGGAACACTTAACTATTTAGCTTCATTTTCACAAGTCAGTAACACGACTGAGCATTAAAGGACATTTCAGGAGTGCTGAGTCACTAAGAGGAAAGCTGCATTATAGCAGTAAACCTGAGCTGGTCCAAAGTTATCATGAAACTGTTGCTGGAGTCAAATTTTTAATGGGCAAATATGTCTCATAATCCGGAAAAAACAATCTTATTTCATCATTAGATATGCTGCCTTCGCAGGGTTTTCATAGTTCAACCCAATGGCTTTAGTCCTCTTATTTCCAAGAGAATAACACATATAAAAGTTGTTGTGCCCTCAATGTAACCAACTCTCAACTTCTGAGGGGATTCTGTCCCATTACTGTTAAGAAATATAGAGCCAGACAACTTGAGGTTTTGCTCATAACGCACAAAAGGCACACCAAAAAATAAACATACACCTTTGCCTACAGAAAGGCTGTGATCATAGAGACAAGCTTGACTGAAGAGGGAACACTGACAAACATTTATTGATGAGGTGCTATACATGTACCGTTTACTGTATGTTCAGCAGTAGAGACAGGAATGAGAGGCTTTTTATGAGTGCACATGGCAGTTATTTATAAAAGTACTAATGCTTTGCATTTGATCCCTTTTCAAGAGTTTTGTGCTGTCCATTTGTAGCATGGATGATACACACTCTTCCATGAATGGGACCCCAGCCTCCACAACACAAAACAAATTCTGCTGTCTAATTAAAAAAACATTATTCACAATATGTTGAAGGAATTTCAAGGTATCACAACAAGAGTGTGACTCCAGTAAAGTAGCCCTTTCATGACTACCAAATTGTAGTTGTTAATCTCTAATCAGCTTCAGTGGTGTAAAGTGAGCCTCCTGGGTCCCACTACATGAAAAGGCCATACCAACCCCTGCAATATCCTACCTCACCCTGTGGGAAGTGAAATATAGTGTTGTACCACCAAAGTCAAGCTCTGCTTTCTTCCTCCTGCTATAATGACTGATTTATACTTCTACTAAAAGTGGCCCTCATCAAACACCAACACTTCAGTGTAAATGACCAAATTGTTATTTTATGTCCCCATTCTTAACCTTTACATCGTTTTTACATATTTTTATTCTGCAGCCTTATCTGATCATTTAAGACTGAAGCTATTCATAAAAGTAACAGAAATGTCACTTCAAAATATGTTCCTCCCTTGTTTAACCCTTAGATTTACATCCTTTCTTAACGCGCAGTGGCTAAAAACAGCCACTGACACTGACTGCTGTAAAAACATATTGGATTCATATTTTTTCCAGATTTTTTTTCATATATCTCTTAATTCACTTCTGCTCTATTTAAAACTAGTAAATGTTTCATTAAGAATCCAAATTTTAACCCTTTAAGGACCCATTTAAAACATAAAGTCACTAATATTGGGAAAAAATGGGAGGAAAATGACTGATTTTTATTAGATTTATTTTCTACCATATCTGTGACATTATGTTTTTAATGGACCCTCAAAGGGTTGAAAAAATATTTTTAGATGAAAAACATTTACTAGTTTTGATCAAAACAGAAGTTAATAAAGAAATATATGAAAAAAAATTGGAAAAAAATATTAACTCAATATGTTTTTAAAGCAGTCAAAGTTAGCGGCTGTTTTTAGCCACTGATCGTTAACAACGGATGAAAATTTGCCAAGCCCATATTTTTGACCTGGTGAAAATTTTGAAGTTATATTCTCAAAGTGTTCATCAATATAAGAATCTGCACAAAAAATCATCCCATTTGCTGCAGTAAAAAAAAAGTTATGTGGAAATTAGTGGCTAAATTTTGCCCCTAGTGGCTTATTTCAGCCACAGCATTACACAAGGGTTAAGAATAATAACTGATGCTTTCAGGGAGGATCTGTTTTTGAGACTTTTTGGGGAAGGAAAAGAGTCAATATATCATACATGTCAGACAGGCAGTCTTTGCCTATGAGCTGGAGCAGCCTGTTCGACAATAAAGACTGTAAGTTCAATTAGTATGCCATGTATCAAAGACAGAATAGTCTATGACCAAATAAGGCTTTCCCATGACATTAACAAGCTGTGAATAGGATGAAGTTACTGGTAGGCTCCAAAAGACTATATACCAGAGGACTGGATCATTGTGCAGTTGCAAATTCTATGTACAAGAACTCACAACATTTCTGGGTATTTCCTGCAAACACTTGAATGAGTTTTTTGTCAATCATCCCACGATTCAATTTTGTTAAAATATCACCAACAGCAGCTACTTAATGTTATAACAAATCACTTCATATGTGAAGATTTACCTCAACAAAGGAAAACCCCAGGAACACACCATACTTACAAGGCTGGCCACAGAAAGGTACTTACACCGGGCTTGAATTCAAAGAGCAGTGGTCCACCATCATCTCTGGAAGAAAATCCAGCTTAAAGGAGGCCATAATGCTTAAATGCTTTTTCTTCTACTTCTTCTTCTTTAACACAATGAAGCAAAACTGACACAGTGATCAGTCTTTAGTGGTAAACTCCAGATTGTTCACTTGCTGGTAAATCCCCGGTAAAGGGAATAGCAAAGTAAAGCACTGTTTCAAAAAAGCAGTGTACTGCAGCGAACAAATCCACATGGAGATCCTGTCCAACGAAACATATACACAGCACACGAAGAACCACCTTGATTGAGACTGAAGAAGAGCACAACTGACAGAAACAAAGCAACAGACCTCCAGGTCAGCTTTCCAGGTTTTGGGATAGGGACTATCCAAAGAGGGCTGCTGGGATCACTGGGGCCATAGATAGTAATGGCCATTTGGGGTCCACAATCAAAATGCTGATGGTCCACAGCCTTTGTGACCATTTCACCTAGACCAGCAGATTTGGCTGCAGCGTCAGATAAACAGCATGTCAGATTGATGGTGATAAGGCCCAGTGGGCAAAGGGAATGAAAGAGGGAGTGAATAGGACTCCCCAGCCAGTACCTAATCCCTGGACTAGCCACAGCAGTAGCTGACAATTAGGTTCCGGCCGAGGGGGGCTGTGTTTACCCTGTTGTCCTATGGGCTGCACTGTTTTTAGTGATTTGTGTGTGTGTGTGTGTGTGTGTGTGTGTGAAAACTGAGGGGAACCAATGTTAAAGGACATAAGCTTTTGTCTGTGCATACGTGACGACGCAGGCTGCACCTAACAAACATTTCAGCTGTTTTCACCCCGGCAGATGTTCTGAAATGACCCTCTGGATCCACACAGATCATTTTGGAAATGTGTGAGCACAGCAACCATATTTCTGGAGTGGGATAAACTTACAAGTCCTGATGGCTGAGAAGAGGTGCTCTTAGCTCACTTCTAATCAAACCCCAAAGTGGTTTGTTGGCAGTGAAAATGACATCGACACAGCAACCAATGAAAGCAGCCGTTTCACTCATTACACTAGTAGTGGTATGCTGGTGAACTACAACTGCCACAACTGATGGTTAGCATTATGATAGTGAAAGGCTAATGTTACTCACCGTTTCTAACTATTCAATCATTTAGCTCAAGCTCTGGGGCTAAACATTGCAAGACTCCACAACAACTATTGGTCCAGAAACTAGTGTAGTTGTTGCTCTTTGTTGCTCCAGGTCAGCCCACAAGACATTTGGAGCAGGCTGACGGGCTAAAGTGAGTTAGTGTCTTGAAGCTTGTGTGTCTGCGTTAACAGTGACCCTGTCAACTTTCAGCCATATGCATCTCTTATAAATACCTTTTTGTCTTTCATGAGAGAGATCTATCTGATGAGTTCATTTGACATTTCAAAAAAAAAAAAAAATGGAGGTATGTGGTCCACCGTGAGTCTTGTGAATGCACTCAGTCTCTCAGTCTTTAAACAGCTGTTGTGCCCTGACAATGGCTGTAAGTTTACATGGTCACTCTTACAACTGAAACACAGAACAATCAACTAAGAAGATTCAACACGATTCATTTTTTTCAAATGATTTGGGGCAAAGCAAACAAGTCATCAGTGTAAAAACCGCTGTAGGATATAGACTGCAGATCTACAGTATAAGCCTACTGACATGACTTACAAGACAATAAAAATGCTAATTTACTTCATAAAGCTTTAGGATTTGAGATCATTCCTCTCTTGATGTTCTTTAAACAGTTAGTTTTCAAGTCTGTTATACAATACGATACGATACAACTTTGTCAGCTTGCGCTGAAATTTGTCTTGCCTCCATGGCTTCACCGTTCTGGACACAGACAGGACACAGCAATACATCATAATCACAGTACATTCCAAGACAGGACAGCAGACAATAAGGGGATGCATCACAGCATCAGAAAGAGAAAAATAAAAATAAACATATCCTCTGAGTTATTGATTCTGGTTCAAAAGCAGAATGGACTGATGAACAAAAGAGTTCTTTAGTCTGTTTTTCTTAAATGTGGGAACTCTAAAACGCCTCCTGGAGGGCAGCAGCTGGTATTCTCCATTTAATGCATGTAGGGGATCGGAGGAGATACTGTTTGCCAGTCTAAGCATACTCTTAGTATGGGCTTCCTGAAAGGCGTGTAGCACAACATCAACCGGCCTACCAGTGATTTTAGCACGGATCTTAATTAGGCTAAACAGTTTGTTCTTGTAGGTGACAGATAGGCTATTGAACCAGGCTGTGCTACAGTACAGCATCACAGTTTGAACGACAGAAGTATAAAAGGGAGACAAAATCTGACTGCTAGCACCAAACGATCTAAGTCTGCGTAGGGAGTGGATACGCTGCTGTACCCTCTTACAGATACAGTCAATATGATATGACCATGATAAGGTGTTATCTATCAGCACTCCCAGATATTTGTAGGATGGAACTTTTACAATATCTGCACCATGGATAGCCCCTGGCGGTGTCAAACCACCAGGGGCAAGGCTAAAGATAATTTCCTCTGTCTTTTTTGTGTTGATAATCAGATGGCTATTGTCACACCAATCCACTAATCGGTCAACACTACACTGGTACTGTCTCGGGTCATCACTGTCAGTCATCAGAGCTATCAGGGTAGAATCATCTGAGTATTTCAGAAGAAACTGATTTGGCTCACAGGGGTTACAGTCTGCTGTGTAGAGTGTAAAAAGTACGGGTGAGCTGATGCAGCCCTGGGGTGGACCAACTCTGGTCCTAATGGGAGAGGACAGTGTCTTGTTCACCTTTACATGCTGGATTCTGTTTGTGAGGAACGTGTGATAGAACTGAATAACAAAGGGATTGATCTGTAACTGAACCATTTTAGTGAGAAGTAAGTCTGGCTGTATCGTATCAAAAGCGGAAGGAAAATCTATGAAAAGACCTCTGGCATAAGAGTATGGTTTATCTAAATGTTTGGAGATGAGGTGCACCAGTATAACAACTGCATCCTCTGTACTGCGACCTTGCTTGTAAGCAAATTGAAATGGATCCTGTGAGTTTGATATGGCATTGTTGAGATAATGAACCATAATCTTTTCCAGAGCTTTCATGATAACCCATGTAAGTGCTATTGGCCTATAGTCATTACATTCTTTGGGAACTGGCTTTTTTTGGGAGGGGTTTTATATATGCAGTCAACCAGGCTTGTGGAATGGTATGGGGATTATCAACAATCTGTTGAAAGATAGGCTGCCATACAGGTGCCAATTCTGTGGCAAAGTCTTTCAAAATGAGGGGGCTAATTAAATCCGGGCCAGGGGCTTTCTTTGAGTTGAGACGCAGGAAGGTGTGCCTGGTCACCTCCTCACTAATCATGCTTCTGTCCTCTGAAGAGGGCACAATAGACTCAAGTATGCCTGCACACTTATCTATACCATCAATGCTAACACTCTCAAAGCGTGAGAAGAAGGTGTTAAGTTCATTGGCAAACACCAGTTCATTTTCGGTCATAATAGGCTTATTGGATGGGGTCATGCCGGTCATACTTTTCATAGTGTCCCAGAGTCTTTTAGGGTTGTTTGCGTGAAATGACTCCTCCAGACGCTTTCTGTGAGTCTGCTTCGCCTCCCTTAGTTTCTTCTTTAGGTTCTTGCCTATGTCCTTTTTCTTAAACGCAGTTTTCCTGTCATTAATATCATTTTTATTGTCTCTAGTCACATACAGTTTATTATAGGGATAGATCTTGATTTTTTTTCGTGGGGATGGCCATCTGCACACAGAAGTTGATATAGTCACTGGTCACAGTGGTTGTTTCATCTATGGAGGTACTGTGGAATGCCTCCCAGTCTGTACAGTCAAAGCAGGCTCCCAGCCGCTCCCTACTCTCGGGTGACCATTTCATTATTTCCCTCTCTTCTGGCTTGCTGCTTTTTAGCTTTGCTTTGTAGGTAGGGAATAAGTACACCACGTTGTGGTCTGAGTTGGCTATGGGGGGTCTAATTCTGGACTCATATGCCATTTTAACGTTCACATAGCATTTGTCAAGGGTTTTGTCTTTGGACTTTTTACAAACTGGTTGAAACCAGGCAACGTGCTGTCCAAGAAGCAATGATTTAGATCCCCCAAAACTATAGTAGGTGAACCTGGATATCGCTGCTGTAGGCTATGAACACAGTCGGCAATAGTGACGGCCACTTTGCCGCTTGGCGGCACATAAACAACACACAGCAGGATGCTTCCATATTCACGGGGTAAATAAAATGGTCTTAAACTTATGCCAAGTATGTCCACATTTGCATTGCAGATTGTTTCTCTTACAGTGAACTGACGGCACCATAGGTCATTTACATACGTGAGGATTCCTCCTCCTTTGGATTTCCCAGGGTTTGTGTCTCTGTTGGCTCGCACGAGCGTGAATCCACTGATCTCATACAGGGAGTCGGGTGCATCAGGTTGGAGCCAGCTCTCCGTGAAACAAAGTAGAGATGCTTCACGGAATTCGTAGCAGTACCTTTTATAGGCTCAGACCTCTTCCACCTTGTTGTTCAGGGAGCGTAGGTTACTAAGGATGATGGCAGGGAGCGGTGGTCTGGTGTACTGTCGCCTCAGGCGGTTCCAAATCCTGCCTCTCTTTCCCCGTTTCCTACGCTTAGCTGGCCATCTCAGCTCGGGTGGGATGTTGTCCAGAATCACCGGTGATAAACGGCGATCACTTTTGTCCTTGTGGGTTGATAACTCCAGCAGGAACCCCCAGGCTGTAGGACAGGCGGCCCATTCTCCAGCACAAGTCGGCATTCGGGCGAATTGTTGTTTGTGTGCACCTTGTGTCAATATCTATTGTGACCATCCAAAAAAAATTACAAATACTGTCTAGAAAAATAGATATAGTTGATCGTGTATGAGGACTCCATAGAGTGGGCGGCATCATTATAACCCCTTTTTTTCATTTTTCAAATGATGCGCTTGAACCGAGAGGTTGCTGCAAGTCTGGTCTCTCTGCATTAGCTGTAATTTTTGTAATTTTTGCTAGATTTTTTAAATATTTTTGTTGTCATTTTGTTGACTGCTGATGGATACATCTGCTGGGCAACGAGTTTACTCAAGAGAAGAGCTCCTTTCATTAAGAGAAAAGCAAATCTGGACAACAACATACAATTCCAGAGGACATCAGGAGGTGTTATCCTGGTTGCCATGCTGGTGCAAAGGTGAAGGCAAAGCTGAATGCTAGGAGGTGGCGATATAAACCCTTTTTTTCCATCAATCATCATGGGAAACGTCAACTCTCTGCCCAACAAAAGCAATGAGCTGGAGATATTGGTGAAGACTGAGAAAGCATACCTTGAGTGCAGTTTCCTGTGTTTTACTGAAACCTGGTTGAATCAAAACAACTCAGACTCCAGTTTGGATCTACCTGGTTTCACTCTCATAAGGTCAGACAGAGATGCTCAAGCTAGTGGCAAGAAGAAAGGAGGAGGTCTGGCTTTATTTGTCAACCAGAGATGGTGTAACCCTTCACACATAACTGTCAAGGAGAAGTTGTGTTGTCCAGATATTGAACTGTTGGCAGTTGCTCTTCGGCCATATTATGTTCAAAGAGAATTCAGTCATAATAACAATAGCTGTTTACATCCCACCCAAATCAACTGAAGAAATTCTGTGTGATGTTTTGCAAAAAAGTGTTGCCAGGCTACAGACTCAACACCTGGAGCCACTAATAATAATATTATGAAGAGACTTCAACCATGTCACCCTCTCCTCTCACCTGACTGGATTCACACAGTTTGTGAACTGTCCTACCAGAGAAAACAAAACCCTGGATCTGCTGTATGCCAACATCAAAGAAGCCTACAGAGCCACTGCCTTACCACCACTGGGCAAGTCAGATCATAACGGTCTATCTACAAACCTGTTACAGACCTTGTGTACTGAGGCAGCCTGTGACCAAAGTCAAAATAAGAAGATGGACACCTCAAGCCTGTGAAGCTCTAGGGGACTGTTTTAAATCAACAGACTGGAATGTGCTGCTGGAAACAGACGTGGATAGTATGAACAGGTTGACTGCTTTACTGAATATGTCAACTTCTGTAGAGACACAGTTATACAGACAAAGACTGTTCACTGTTTCCCCAACAACAAACCCTGGATCACAAGTGACATAAAAGCAATCCTTAACCAGAAAAAGAAAGCTTTTAAAGATGGTGACAAATAACAACTTCAACAAGTGCAACAAGAGTTGAAGAGGAGACTGAAGATGGCAAAGCTGGAGTACAAAAAGAGGATAGAGAATAATCTTCAACACAGCAACATCCATGAAGTGTGGAGAGGAATCAGTACCATCTCTGGACACAGCAGTCAAAAGAAAAGACAGCCAGTGGTGGGTGATCTGGAAAGAGCTGATGAACTCAACCTGTTCTTCAACAGATTTGACACTGCAGTCACACCCACTTCCACTGCTGATCCACCTTCCTCTCCGCAACAAATCTCCACTACAACTTCTCCCTTTCCTCCTAGGACTGGGCGATTATATGATCGTGATCGACGATCGCAATAAATTTCAGTTCGATCACGGTGATCAGCTGTGAGCATATTTACTAGATCAAACATGGCAGATACGTGCGTCACAACAGCCAATCAGAGTCTGGCTTTTCCTGCTCACTTCTGTAAGTTACCGGAGAAGTAAACAGGAGAAGTAAACAGAATGACCTAACACGGAGCTAAACGCAGAGTTGAGGGCAGCAAAACAGATGTCAGCTGTGACTTTGAGTCATCCTCAGAAGATGTCATAGTTGAGGAGTTATTCAATGTCTCCCCATAGTGACGTCTAGCAATTAAGCCGATAAACCGGCAACATAACAAATCTGTTGTCCCCGAGTGATTATGCGGGAAGCATGAAAATGCGAGCAGAGTCTGTACAGCCTGTCACTGCTGACGGTACGAGTAGCATTAGCAGTTTAGACCATAGACTGTATATAAGATGGACAGAGTCTGCCTCCTCGCTGGGTAAAGCCACTCCGAGAACAGCACCCTCTGATGGTGGGCTGCAGTACAGGTCATAAATCCCGCCTCCACCATCAAAGCTTATGGGACTGTGGACAAACTTTAGAAATTTATTACACAGAACATAATTTTTTCTCCCCCCTGGTTGTGATGTTGACATATAGTTACAGTAAGACTGGTTTGTGCCCAAGTCCTTTTTTTTCTGTACAGCTCCGTTTTTAAAAGTTATTAGGGGGTTCATGTTTTCTATGATTGACACCTGGTACAGCCTATGGGCGTTCAGGGATTGCGTAGCTCTTCCGGGGGAATACGCTGTTTGAGCCGAGCGTCATCACTGGGACTCTCGGCGACTGCGCGGCCGAATGCGCGCATCGCTACTGCGCAGCGCTGGTTTCAGGAAATAAAGAAAATCACGTAAATATCGAGAGCTTTTTGGCTCCAAATCCGTATACAGGTGGTAGGCAGATTTGTCCATAGTATATACAGTCTATGGTCCTGCCACATCCAGAAATACTCAGATGACACTGCTATTGTGGCATGTATCAGAAATGGACAAGAAGCTGAATACAGAGATCTGATAAGAGCCTTCAGTGACTGGAGTCACAAAAACTGCCTCCTCCTCAACACCTCAAAGACAAAGGAGATGGTCATAGACTTCCATAGATCCAAACCCCCTCTTCAACCAGTGAACACCTGTGGAGTGGACATCGAAGTGGTGACATCATATAAATACCTAGGTGTACATCTGGATAAAAAGTTGGACTGGTCTAAGAATATAGACTACATCTACAGAAAGGGGCAGATCTGCCTCTTTTGCCTGAGAAGACTCCGATCAATAGACGTCTGTAGTAAGATGCTGCAGATGTTTTATCAGTCTGTTGTGTCTACAGTGTTCTGTTCTATGCTGCAGTCTGCTAGGGAGGAAGCATCAAACACAAAGATGCAAGACGTCTTAACAAACTGGTGAAAAAGGCTGGCTCTCTGGAAGGACTGAAGCTGGACTCAGTGGAGGATGTGGTGGAGAGATTTACACTGAGGAAGGTGGAGACTATTCTAAAGAACATGGATCACCCACTTCACAACACCTTGATGGACTAAATGTGTCCATGGTATTGGACGGCTCCTCTCTCTTCGCTGCAGGACAGAAGGATTCAGAAGATCTTTTGTAACAACAGCCATCAGACTTTATAACTCTTGTATAAATAGTAGATAACTGTCAGATATATTATGTGAAACAACAGACAATTGAATTTCCCTTCGGGGATTAGTAAAGTTATTCTTATTTTCTACTATGAACAGAGTACAGTGGGCTGTGGCTCCTTACCCCCCCAGTGCCAAGTTGGAGCCCTCAGAGTTAGGGAGGGGGAGAGTGGGCTGCCCAGCCTGCTCCGGAGACACATACAGGATTTCAGGTTCCAGGCTTTCCATCCACGGCTTCACACTAACATACAAACACATGCAAGACCAGACAGACAAAGACAATTACAGTCAATGCAGTTCTTCAGATAAATATTCACCCTCTTTGACTGTTCCAGTTTTTCCAGGAGGAAGGGGTTTACTGTTTGAACTTTTAAGTTACTCCCTTTGGAGTGGATGGAGGATACTTTACAAATGGAGTGAATTTGCAGCTGTAACAAGTGGATATGGTGAAGAGGGTGAATACTTTTGTATGACATGAAGACAACAAATGGTCAGACATTTAACAGGAACCCACAACACATTAAATTGAAGCTGTGGGTAGGTCAAACACAGACTGTACAGTGTAATTCATCTGAGAGGTGTACATGTAGTCACATTCAGACTACACAATGACAAAACTGCTCATATCTGTTTTATTTGCTCAAAACACCAACTACCAGTGAAGATTTAGGAGCGGCACAACTACGATACACTGTGCAAATCAACATTGTCTCTTATTTCATCACTAGGTTTCAGATTGAATGCAGTGCATTGTGCCATCTACAAAGCAGAGCCACTTCAAGTTTTTCAGCTTCTTTCTCCAAAACTGTGAGCGTTCTGTGCCGATGCATGCCACATCCACACCGCATCACCAACTTCATGAATCATGAACAACATTTTCAGAAAAACAAGCCAGCCAACTAAAGAAACTCTCAGTGTTCTCCTTAAAGTCTCTCTTTTACTCCCCTGACAGCACACTTGCTAGTTTTCTGTCACATGACAATGAAGCAAAGTGAAAGGGAGTGACTGTAGGCTGATAACCAACCTCAAACCAGCACCGAAAGTTAAGACAGTGAAGATGATGCTGAAGCGCCTGACTGAACAGCAGAGCACTGTGTCAGCACTTTAGCATGCAGTCCCGATCAACCAGGGTCTTAAGTAGCTAATGTTTCCCAGAAAATTTAGACAATAAGTTCCCAATGTAACTGTTAATTACTTGCACTGCTCTCATACTTGGACCAAGTACAAAGTTACAATAAACAAGTTATGAGCAAAATGAATAGCACTAAAATATATGATCATAGTAAACAGAGTTGTTTCTGATTGTGTCAAAGCTGTCACATGAAAACGCTGTCAGCTGTCAGATTTGGTTTGATGCATCACAATAGAATTTAAATCAATTTCTGCTTTTGTCTGACAAATGTTGGAGCAGAGGTGAAACTGCAGCCACCAAAGTTACAGGACACAAACTCCAAAAACAATGTGACATTGCTGCTAAAGATACCAGAGAATAAAATGATATGATGAGTTCAGTGACTCCAGACCATGCAGTGATCCCTGATGAGTCCTTGGCCTGAATTCACAGAGCCTCCTGATCTGAAGAGTTGCTTCTCGGATGAAATTCTCTGAGTCATGTCGTTTTCTAAGAATCTTCCTCAAAAGTTGAGGCTAGAACTGTATAAAGATAAAAGTTATTCACAAAGCCTTTCCGTTCCTAAGAGAGCGCAGTAAAAGTTATTCCCTCCTAATGTGAAAATCTGTACAGAAGAGATGAGAGGACTTTTAAGAGGCTGAAGAGTTTCCTGAGCTGAGTCACTCTAAAGCCTCTAAGAAATCCTCCTCACTCCTTACAACAGATTTTCATATGAAGAGCTCTCTTAGGGTTAACAAAGTGCTAGAAAAAAAAGCCATCTCTACACCAAACAGAGCATCTGCCGGGCTATCAATGATGGCAGTAGTTGTGCTATGTTTACATCCAATAGTCATATGAGGGGCTGCATTTAAGGGATATTAGAAACTTATCAAACATGAATCCTGAAAAACAACAGTGACAGCATGATGTGGTTTTATGACCCTGGGATGTGAATATTATGCATAAGTACATCACAGTTGTGATGGTCAAATGATACATCAATCATCCTGAAAACATGGAGAAGGATGAAAAATAAATTATGAGAATCTAATACACACTGACAGCCCTGCCCTCACCTCTACAGGAACCCGCACAAAAGTCAAAATCCACTAACTGGAGGAGCACCGTACAAGGGATCAACTTCAAGGCCAGCTGAAGAGCAGGAGAGATCCTAAGTTACCTCGTGGACCAAGTGTGTAAACTATCAACCAACGTATCACCTAGCAACAGTACTTTGGGACCCCTCTGATCAGAAGCGATCAGCAGCAGTCTCCATCTATCATTATAAAAAAACTCCACACCAAACACAGCTTCACTGACTTCTTCACTTTTCAGAATTACATTAGAAGACCCGAGCCGAGGTTTGCCTCCTAGCTTCAGTTTTCAGCTCCCTCATGGCCTGAATATGTTTAGACCATAAAAACACAGTGTTGGCTGCTGAAGCAAAGACTGAACTCTGCGGTCATTATTGGTTCAGTATGTCTCAACTAAAACCTTCAAAACTTCGCCATCAGGTGATTGCTAACAAATGTGAGCACAGCCTAACAGCATGCTGCTACAGAGTACACCACACCAGCAGAAGCTGTGAGCAATAACTCTTTAAGTCAAGGAAGTTCAAAGCTGTCAAAAGAAGAAAAAATAAACTAATGTGTAAAATGTGAGTCATGCCTGTTTAGAATTATAAATCCACTGTTAATTATTACAGGCTCTTACCGAAGTTATCTTAAATTTTTACTAGGATAAACAATCCTGTGTTTTTCAACCTGACTGAATATCTTTATGTTTACATCCATGGACAGTTAAAGCTTTCACAGATAAATATGACTGTGTTTTTATATGACGCTTCTATCACAGCATTGGTCCCTCTCCTGTATCTGCTTTTTGGAGCTTTACTTTCTCAAAACATGATCTTATCTGTTTAATCGTGAAGTGTGGCATTAAAGTTGGTGAAAATGACAAAGCTCAATAACATCAGGTGCACAACCCTTTACATCCATTAATAACTACAGATTTCTACATCAGAGCCAAAAGCAGCTGCTCCAGGTCCAGGACATCTGAGATACATCACAACTTAGTCATGCAACCAAACAACTCTGCAATGATGTCAACTGTCACCTAAATGTCAAGATGAAGCTCATCCAAGATTATAAGCCACACATAAAGCCACACATAAACACTTGCAGTACTTTGGAGATCCGGCTTACAGAAACAGAAACAGCACCGTGGGAATGTTATGGTATCAGGAGCTAGCTAGAATAGCTTCTGGATAACTTCAACAGACACACTCACCCTCGGTCTGAACGGAACAGTTTATGTCACCTGTGCTTGGAACAGTGATTCGTTTCAGGATGTCTGTTCGTCCTATAACGTTGCCTAAACAGGACTCGTGCAAAGTAGATAAGCACTGCACAGGTGATACAGTGGTGTGTTACTCCTTCGGGCAGCTAATGTTAGCACTCTCAATGTAAAATGGCAGTCTGTGTAGCTGAACCGTTACCACTCAACGGTCGCGGGGGGAGGGAGGCGACAGAGGAGAACAGCGGATCTCAGTGAACTTTATGTTATATTCCTTTAAGTATAACATTTGGCGGCTGTATGTTGAACTTTATTCCTCAGATAGAAACCCTCTCTAGGAAGGATCATCCGTATCAAAGCCTGTTTGAGAAGGGGCTCAAAGGGAACAGTGATAGTTCCCTTGGTCAAACCGTAATTTGGTACAGCCCAGAGAAGGGATCCCTGTTGGTTTACAGTCTTCAGATTAGGTTCACGTTTTCCTTAATTGCTCTTTTCAGTGTTGACAAATGTCAAACCTATGCTCTAAGGGGAGAAAGCGAGGACACAATGTTTCCAAAATGTTTTCGTTGTTTTCTCAGAGTAACATAAAGCGAGTCTGTTTCTTATGACAGCTGGACCGATTCTCACAGTCAGTTTTGACAGCAGTTTTAAAAAACAGTTTAAAGCTCCCATGAGTTTTTTCAATTATGCAATACACTGAAATTCATTCAGACACCTTTTCATGATATCCGAAAGCAAACAAGACAGCAAAGTCAGCAGGATGAGATTCTCATCAAAAAAATAATCCAAATATGTGGAAGAAAAGAAAGTCTACTTTGGTCACAGTGGGCGCCAAAGTTGATGCAAAACAAAAGTTGCTTACAGCAGCTTCAACTAAAATATTGCAAAAAATATTTCTATTTAAACTAGCCTATACTTGGTCTTTCTTAGAGATTTAGGGAACATGGTATTTGAAAACTGGGTACAGATACTTCAGAAGACTACTGAAGACTATTTCATCTGGGTTTGTCTTAATTGATGCTTTTCTGTTTTGTTTTTTCTTTTTGTTGTTTCATTTTTAAAATTTGATCATTCACATACAATTGTCTGTCGAAAAAACTACACAGCGGGAAAAAATGTATATTTTCACAATTTATGTCAAAAACGTGAACTTTATAAAACTCTGCCATAGCTTATTATTGCATGCAAAATAAAATATTTTAGCATTTTTGGCATTAATGTCTATGAAATATCAATATGGATGGAATAAAGAGAAGGGGGAGTTTAAAAGGATTGCGATTGCAACCTCTAAAAAGTGTGTACAATCATACACTCATGACTTAGTTTGGGCTTTTTCCTTACAAACTACTGCATCATTAAAGAATGGTATGGAGGCGATCAGCCTATGGCAGGTTGCTCTGTATCTCACTTTCTTCTCTGTGAAAAACTCAATTTTTTTCTGAAAACCCTTTAAATGTCTTCACACAAATGTAAGGAGACATGTAGGAGACATCAAATTTTCATTTAAATGATGGATGAAAAATATTCAACATTTCCAAGACATGCAGCTGTAATCATAGCATCTTTTGAACAATTAAAAGTTGAGATTGCTATGGCAAGGGGAAAAAAATGGAAATTATTGTCAAAGAACTTGATAATCATATGACAATAATTCAAGTCTATGTCAGTGCACAATATGCAAGTACAAGCATATTAAGAAGCAGAGCAAGTTCCAACACCGGCAGAGGCATTTAGTGACACTTCTTACAGTGTAAACCTACAATACCTTCATCAAGTAAAGGCATTGAAACAACAGAAAGCCCTCTGTCTCCATAGAGGAAGCCTGGTTGTCTCCCTCTTTCTTCCAGCAGGTATTAATGTGCCGTGGTGGGATTTTGAGAGGAAGAATAAAATGTGGATTATTTTTTTGAAAAAGTGATACATGCTCTGCGATCGAAAGGCCAAAAAGAAAAAAACAAAAAATATGTATGCATTACAAATTTTATTAGTAATTTTCCATGGGCCTTATTTATCTTAAACCTCTGTTTTCATCAATGATTTGAAATCAATCGAATCAATCAATTTGAAAGTAACTTCCATTAATGAATGCTGTTTGTGGTTTTTGAGTTATCCAGTTAGACAATTATTCTTTAACCAGGTGATGAGTCAAACTTTTTAACTACCTCATATCTGATCAAGATTATTAAAATGTTTATTCTGTTTGTACTTGGATGGTGTATAGAAATGAGAATATTCAGGGATATCTTGCAGTCCAGTGGAAAACTAAAACCCTCCCTTGCTCAGCAGTCCCACTGGTGAAGCCTCACAGTGGCGGTCTCCACCAAGTCTGTTGAGCTTAATGCTGCTATAAACAAGACAGTACCTTGAACTCAGCCCTTTCTCAGTTAGACACTTCCATACCTTAACATTACATTCATGTAGTTTTTGTAGCACCTAATTAAACCCAAAGCATGGTTAATAATAAGATCCAAAATGTTTCCACTATTCTTTCTGGTATTTATTTGTAAAACCTACATCAGTTTATTTCAAATGTATGATACATAAATTCAGCATGTCCTAAAACAGACAAGTGTAAAATACAAACCAAACAGAATATTTCATCAGTCATGTCTGCACTGTGTATTTTCCTCTGGTTTGATGGTCTTTGGAAGCTGTTTTCCTGCTGACGAACAACTGCTCATCTGTCTGATGTAGGTAACCATTGTAGAAATCGGCTGCTGTCAGCCTCTTCTTCAGCAGCACTTCTTTAAACCCTACCCAGCCATCCTGGAGAAGACAACAAAGACCAGAACAATCATCTCAGCACATTTAGCCTAAAAAAAATATCACTTCAAAATCTTTTTGTGGTAAAAAGGGGGAAAAAAATATTCATTTTAACGTGTTGTGTGGTGTAAAATGGAACATTTGGAGTTATGGAATTAGCTCATGTTTGGTTTTAGATGTGAAATTCTAACCATCTCTTGACAATTATATGCTGTCTTTTGAATTTTGATTTTTTGTTTTTGCATTTTTTGTTTCACCAGCATAAATAAGATTTAAACAGACCTTGCAGCAGACAGCTAGAATACTGGACTCCTTTTGATACCGGACTGAACCAGGGACTGGTGTTTGTCTTTGATCTGTGAACAACACCTGAGATCAATACAAGAGCTCAGGAATGGAACAGGGCTGCAAACACACACACCACTTTGCATTTGTCAAATCTGAAGCCCATCTGGACTCTCATTTAGCACACATGCTCTTCTTTTGAAAATGATGAACTCAGTGTTTCTAAACAGACACACAAATGGTCCTCTGGTGCAGGTGTCTTGTTTCTTGAGAGGGGAAGTGTGCGTGTGCTTAAATAAAAAAAAACTGCAGTACCAGTGTAAAACATTTAACCAAGGCAGTCTATCCAAAACAACGTGATAACAGTTATATGAATGAATGACTCTCCTCTCTAGACAGTTCTCCTTTATAAGCTGCAGTACTCTCATATTCACTCTTGCACCAGTCTTAAAATGGGGAATACGTGTCATCAAAGTTAATCAACACATGGCTGACAGAGACCGTTGCTACAGTGTCGACGTTCTGCAGCGCTGAGGCCTTGAGGACATTTCCATACACAGACACTCTGCTTTTTCATATTTACAGTTGAATAAATTAAATTTGATATACTTCACCTGAAAATGAAATGTGACATCTTCCTACAAAATGTGAAAGTTTGACTGTCCTCCCCATCCACATGGTCCTCAAAGGTATCTGGAGGCAGAAAAACAAATCCCTTAAGTGGCATTCAACAGAAATTATTATTCTTACAGATCAGTCTATGTTACCCGAGATCCGATGGCACGGTACAGACGGCCGATCTGGTCACAAGTCTGTTCCTCCCATAAAATCCAGCTCATGGATGTATTGATTTTTGGGGCTGTTGGATGAAAGTCATGTAAGCAGGAGGCTTTAGACATTAAATATAAGGTCACTGGCAGCCACTGTGTGTTCCTGCACAAACAAGTCTGAGACTTGCAGTCCTTAATCTGCAGCCTCTGGGTCTGCAGCCACAGTTGTCTTGTGTGGCTTATACCTACTTACCAAAGGTTACACCTGTCTGTGCTTGCTCCCTCCTGTTCACTATTCTCTCAGATAGCGTCATCAATGTGTCAATCAGCTGTAATCCACCAAACAAACACAAAAAGGCGGCTAAGTCACAGTCCTGTCAGGGAGACAGTCAGGCACTGATGAGAAACACTGTTTCAGACACTCACCAGATTTGCTCCCTTGGTGGCTAGAACGTTTCCAAGCTCATCAGCAGTGCAGTTCTCAGGGACCTGCTGCAACTCCTGGTTTAGGATGGGGCCCACATCAAACCTGGAGGTGAGGGAGTTATTTTTACACTATTTGTGCTTCAATTAAAAACAAAAACCCAGACTCCCCCACTGTTCATACCTGTCCGGACGAATCTGCATGATGGTAACTCCTGTCATGGTATCTCCATGCAGGATGGTGTGGAAAACAGGGGCAGGGCCTCGCCACCTCGGCAGCAGGCTCGGATGAACATTCAAGATCCCACTGAAAGAGAGTGTGCACATAGTGACACATAAGGGCTTGATGTGCATGTTCAGCTTATTTTAATTACATCTTGGATTATTGCAAAGACAACAAAGTGACTTTAGTGACCTGGGTCAATCAAAAGACAGGAGCTTCTTCTCCTGGCAGGACAAAAGCTACATTTATGTCTGTGAGATAATCACTGTTGTGTGACCCAAATAACTGATGAACTCACTGCAGTCTCTCGTTTGTCTCTTAAATCAGTCATGTTTGGTGTTGCTTCAGTGTACTAAACACCTCAGTGATTTTTTGTCCCATAGCGCTGGCTTTAATTAGACAGTTTTGTATAATTACTGCAATGCAATAAAGCCCCATTACACCACAGATACACAAAAACACTTACTGTGGAAACTTGTTGATGAGTCTCTTAGGGAGTAAACAGCCAAAAGACACAACCAACCCCACATCAAACTGTCCATCCACATTTTGGGGGGGCCAGCTGTGGGTTGGGAGTTGGTGCTGGAGAGCGAACTTTTTCACTGGGACATCAACTGACAGAGTCACAACTTCCAGAGACTTCACTAATCCGTCAGAGGAGTTCCTACAAACAGAACACAGATGTTAGTCTTGTCTCCCAAAAACAACATGCAAGAATAATTTCACATGCTGCAACGTTGTGTACAAATCTATGATTCTGAACTGGAAATTTGTGATCAAACTGAGTTATTTTACCTCCTTAAAGATCCTAGAAGGTAAAAAAATACTGTATTTACATTAACGCTTGTGCAAGACAACATAACTACCTCTCACTGGACACAGTTCACCCACAACCACTATGTGTTTCATGTTTATTATCAATGGAGAGAAACTGATCTTGATCCTGTGCTGTTGCACTTCAAATAGTGGGCTTTCTGGTGCTGAAAGGAACTAAAACACTGAACAAAAAGCTGTAATGGTTAAACTGTAACTGGGGATTTTTTCATGAACCTGTCTTCGCCCTCAATCCCAACCCAAATAATCCAAAATCAGAGTATCTGCCAACATCAAGCCCTTATCCGATACCTGTATCTGCTTAAATAAATTCATATTCAGGACATTTATCCACCTGTAAAGTCCAGAGTTTGTTGCTTCGCCAGTGCAGCGACCGTTCATTTGTTGCTATAGTAACCTGTGGCTTGTTTCGTTTTTAGATTTTTTTCATACCAAACCACAGACCTCTGATTCTATCTCAATAACAAACACAGAGCGAGAGAGTGAGTGAGAGAGAGAGAGAGAGAGAGAGAGAGAGAGAGAGAGAGAGAGAGAGAGAGTCACAAATAAAAAAGGCCCTTTAATATTTCTCAATATTCGGGTGTGCTCTTGTGCTCAGAGCTGCTGTCCCACCCCTGCGGTGCCACTCAGGGTCGTTTAAGGCTCTCGGATAGTCAGTCAGGTGGACCCTTTCTGGTTTACCTGCTGGATGTCAGGACTTTCAAAGATTCTACAGCGAACTCATCCGAGCCGAAAAACAGGAGCCTCCAGGGGGGTCCTGAAGACGACATGAGCCTACAGAGCTGAGCCGCTGGCCCCACACCCCCTCTCCTCCAGCCCCATGTCCCACATACAGTCTGTAACCAGCAGTGCTGGACCAGTTGAAGGACTCTCAGAGAAACTCCAGCAGGTTTACGACTCATCCACATGGTTACAGCAGCAGCTGTCGCCCTGGCCCATAGAGCTGGTGCAGCGTCAAAACCAGGCCTGTACTCCTTTTTGTACTTATATCACAAAATATATTCAGATTTGTCAATTACTAATGTGTCAACACCGGGCGACGCCATGTTTTCTATGCACTTCCGCTCTCTACTTCTTCGTAGGTTATAGCCTACTGATTTTCAAGGACGCTTAGCGCCACCAACTGTACCCAAATAATAAGTCTATGACTACAGTGCATACAGACACATGACAAAAGGGAGAGGAGAGGGAATAAAGGATAAACTAGTCGAAATCAAAAGCTTTAATCATGTAATGTTTAGAATTTGTTTAGGGGTCGGATCGGATTTATGTTTGCAACCATTTCTGACATTGGTATAGTATAATAAACTAAGTAATTTTAATTCAGAACTTTTAATGGCCCAAACTTTTTTTCGCAGAATAAGAGGGGCTCTCAGTTCCTGCTTGACCAGAATGAAATGAAGGCAACTATTTTGTAAACTTATTTAAAAAACTCAAAAAAATAAGATATGATCAAAATAAAAGTTTCTTGTGATTATGTTAACAGAAAAAACAAGTTGGATTTCTCTACAAAGGAATCAGCTAATCTGGTGTTATTCTTTGTTCTAAGACAGCGTAAATGGTAAAATCAATATTAAAAGACCCATTCCCATTCAAGAACAGAGGTGATATTGTTGCAAGGAGTTGAAGCAACTGTAAAGCAGGCAGGTCCACGTCAGCAAAACGTCTGCAGCAATGATCCAGAGCAGGGTGGGCAATCATGTGCCATGGAGGGCAGAGAGGCTGCAGGTTTTCTTTCCAACCCAAAACTCCACCAGGTGATTTCACTGATTAGTCCCTGCTCTCTGCTTGGAGGTAATCAGTGAAATGATGGAGTTCAGGGACTCCCATAAAAGACTGTGGATTGTCTGACTTTGTTTTAAGGGGCAGTGATGTTGGCCTTGCTTAGGTGCACACATGTGATATAAAAGAAACAGCCTGTACTTGTTAGCAGCATTAAAAAAAATCTTTATTCTGTTAATGGTTTTCATATTTGGATAGACTTCAGAAAACAACACACTGGCGCTGGTAAGTCTCAATCCTGAAAATGAATATGAGGTCAAGAGAAAATGTGCACATTTTTACTTTAACATTTAAAATAAGATAAATGCATCTCTTAGGTCTCTCACACTCATTGATTTATCTCACTTACACTACAAGACTGGTTTGGATTTATTCATTCCATTGTATCTACAGCACAGAGTCCCTCTTTCCTCTGTGTTAAAAACAACTGTCATTAAAACACAACCCATACACCTGATTTTATTCAGGGACTTGTGTCTGAATGTCTGTGTGATGGGAGTGTCTTTCAAGGTGCTAAAGAGCTGAAAACCAAGTCCACTTCAGTCTCACACTCCACAACCTTCTCCCATAATCAGTCACATTCAGGTTCATGTTCAGCCTCAGCCACTGTCACACTCTTTGGTCATCCTCTTGCAAGTTTTTTTTTTTTTTTTACACGTCCCCAGTTCTCCAGGGGATAATCTATAAGATGAGCCTCTGACCCAGGATCTTGCGGTTGATTTCAGCCAAAGCCACAGAGAACACAAAAGCCTTCTCATCAGAAAGACCTGCATAAATATCCACCTCCTTTTCTTGTTTCTCTGTGAACACAGTGAAACACAATTAATCACAGGAAGCCACAATACAGTTTTCAAGTACAAACAGTATGAACTAAACAATACACATTTGAATTACTTAGGATTTGTTACTTGAGTTGAAATGTTTAATTCAATTCAGGTTGAGCTATTCAATGTTCCTAAGGAGGAAGTTTTTCAGTGTTTCGTTGTATCAGTTCAGACTTTTTAAAAATGTGTTGCTAGCACAGAATTTAAAGCGTGCATACTCCAGTTTCAATTTTTTCTTATAATGAATGGAATTTTTAAAAATTGAATATAAATGATTGGAAAACCATAAAAATCTATTTTTGAAACCTTTTACACAGCAACTTAAACATGATTAAAAGTTATTCAAAAGTTATTTCATTGTTTAAAAAGAAAAACGTATTTATTTATTTTGTTTTACCTTTTTCTTCTTCCTGTTTCTTTAGACCCACTGTTTTTGGTCGGCCACGGCCCCTTCGGATGGGATCTGATTGGCTGTTTGCCCGGGGTCTTCTTTTGTTTTCCATGTCATTGGTTAAGGAAGGATCTATCCTTTCTCTGCGAATGCGTTCTGTTCTCCTCCGCTTAAAGTCTAGTTTGTCTGCAGCATAAGACACAAATAATTAAGACCAAACCCCATAGCTGAGGTTAAAGATTGGTGTACATTGGTTTATTGTGGAGGCAGAACAATCTGAATGGTCTAAGCTTCTTAAACTGTCAAGATAAAAGACCTGAAATTAATAACCTTTTTTTAATCCATGTAGAAAGGGTTAACTGTTCTCAGGCCTTTAAGTGTCATTACAGGAGTTTTCATCCTTCTGTATGTGGTGGAAAACTTACTACAATTTTTCTGGTATATTAATATGTCCAGTATTTTCAGGCAGAATTCAAGGAGGCAAGCAGAGGCAAACCTTACCTGCTATGGCTGGAGAGGAGCGCTCATTTAATTTGGCATTTAATAGCTTCCTGCTTATAAACACATAACCACATGGACAGGACTTACAGGCAACTGGGATCTACAGAAATACAAACAGAAAGCAGAGGACTCACATCATAAACATCATGTAGAAGACAATAATCTGCACTCACAAATCTACCATAAATCCTCAAGTATAGGCTTGAGACTCTTCATCTTCATTCAGCTCCTAACATACTGTAAATGGATTACATTTTGCACAATCAGGATGTACGCCCAACAAAGAGCCACTCTAAGCGGATGTGGAGATGCTGGTTAACTTAGTCACTCGTGTGGGTGTCAGACAACTTTACTCATCGTGGAAAACATCAGAGAGGGGTTTTGATTTAGAGGCAGGATAAAGGCCAAAAGTCTAAAACAATATTAAGTAGCGGTGGGCAATATGGCTAAAATATCAAACCCCTATTATTCTTTGGTAGATCCATGATCTTGATTTCACTACTGTTTGATTTCATGTTTATTTTCAAGTTACTTGCCAATACAACAAAGTCTTTGTTTCTGAGCAAGCACTCAGTATGTAACTGCTCATTTCACATACATGTATGTGAAATGAGCAGTGAATGGTCAAGCAAGATTTAAATGAATACCAGTCACATAGTAATGTAATGATATCAAAATGGTTAAAGGCAATCTGACTGTAAATATAATAAAATCATCAAGTAATCACACCTAAATTCACAGCATTGGTATCCAGACAGGCTGAGTACAGCATGACTGAAGTTTGAGAAAAGTAAGAATTTAAACCTTGTCTTAACCCAATTAAAGCTAGAGTGTCAACAGGGAATATTAAGCAATTACTTTTGCACAACCATGTCCAAAGTTCAAAATTGTGAGGTTAACATGTGTTGGTGTAATTCCTGGAGGAGTTTGCAGGCGGCTTTTAGCTGGTCGATCAATAAGTCCCATGAGGATTGAGTGAGAGCTACACAATTTCCTTATTTTTTTACTTCACTAATTGGTGAATCTCTGTCTAAAGTCATGATAAAACAAACACTCACCAAACAGAAACATCTTGGTTCTGTTTCTAGGGATTTTTTTTGTCCATTCCCAAACTTTCGGGGTCAGATTTGGGTCCCAAAGATATGGCTGTATTTAATAATTTGTCATCTAAATGGAGAAACATGTCTTTGTTTGGGTGGATTACAGTGATAACAGCTGTCAAGAATTGTTTCAGACAGAGGGTGAAAGTAGGGTTTCAGATTTGAATGCTGTAGATTAAACCGTTTATTGAGCTGCAAATAGTTTACAAAATATGCAACTATTTTGGCAGTTAACTAAAGATAATGCAGTCTTCTTAAGATTGCACAGAGGGCAGTGATACTATGTTTTGTTTTTACAAGGTCTGTGATATGTAGATACTTTTGTTTTGATTTTATTAATCCCACATGTCTTGCTGCCCAGATGAACTGAAAGACACTGCCCTGCTTCCTACAGTGTTGCAATATTGGAGTATCTTGAACACAGAAACATGATGATACGTGTCATACCATGCCGATACACGTACATTTATGCTTGAGGGCAAGTTAAGGCGATATATCAGCCTTAGTTTTTAAGAATTGTGCAATTCTCCCATATTTAGCAAACACTTTGGCTGTCTTTGATTTAAAAAATCGTTTCTCTATCATGTTTGTTCGTCAGAGGACAAAAACACCAACAGTGTGAAACATTTGTGTGTTCATTTCAAGAGCGTAACAACACGAAACGGTGTTTCGAAGTGCTGATCATGTGTATATATACACATGAATACTTCACGGACCGTGAAAGCTGTTTCTTTCAACCGTTTATCAATGTGGCGAGTGTGTGTGTGTGTGTGTGTGTGTGTGTGTGTGTGTGTGTGTGTGTGTGTGTGTGTGTGTGTGTGTGTGTGAAACTAAAGCTCGGAGCAGCCAGCGAGTCTTAGCTGCCATAACCGGTCTCACAACATGAAAACTCCTCGGGATTTATCCACAGTGTCCACGTAAAAAAGAAAACACGTTTCCTCACCTGTTGGTCGCATTCAGGACAAGATTTAGTAGCCATTTTGACTTTCTTTGTTTTATTTGCCGACATAGTCCGTTTCTTCCAGCGACGGGCCGATGTCTCAAACGAACTACAACTTTACTCTTTAACACATGCACAAACAGTGTTCCTCTCCAACGAACCCTTCCAAGCTCCACAAACTAGCCCCTTAGCCGCATTGACCACCACGAACATTTAGAAGGCAAACATATATTAAAATGCTATAGCTGGGAGCATGCGCACAGCCAGCTCTTCTGCCGTGATGCATTCAAACTCGATGGGAAGAATGGCAACAGAACGGCTCTACACACCCTGTTAATCTAGGGGGAAAGTTGAGGGAAATATTACGCTACCTGGCAACTAATACTTCATTTTATTGGTTGTTATAGTTGTAAAAGCGTCAAGGACATTTAAGAAAAAGGCTGTACCCGATTTTAATAATGGAACATCTTATTAAATGTGAATTTTGAGAAAAGGGATGCGAGTTGCATTTTTTAATGTAGGCTACTAATGGTTCTAATACTGTAACTGTGCTTCTCAGAATATTCTGGCTGTATAGTCTTCATTTGAGGGGCCCAAGAGTAGGGTTTTTAATTCAATGCTCTAATGTGATCTGTGGGGAGATTGTATGAAGAACAGTAAAGTTGAAGAGAAATTAGGCAGTGAAAAGGCCCTGTTTGCATATTTACAAACGTGGTACGGGTTTAAGTGGTTTGAAGGAGGGGTTGCAACAGAAAGAGCAAGGGGCAAAAACTAATGCATGTATTAGTCAGTGATATAAAGAAGATCTTCTTCCTCTACTTCATAACTAAAAGGATGTAGGACAATATACCGAGTTCTGCTTCTGCGGCTGTGTGAAACACATTATGACACGCTTGCGAAGGAAGCATGTGACCAGTTCACGTTATCGGAAACTAACAGCAGTGGGAACAGAGGAAATATCAAGACCAGACAAAAAATAAGGGAAATGACAAAGAATAGGGTCTTACACATCAAAATGCTCAGAGTGTGAGATAAAGCCAAAGAATATATTTTATTGTTAAAACTGAGCAGACAGCTAATTGTCAAAAAAAAAAAAAAAAAAAAATCAATGTTTTCTTTTAAGAAATTGCAAGGGTGTATATTTTTCTGTATCATGCAACACCATGTCTAAGATTCCTAACATGATTTTAAATGATTTAATTTTTTACATAATACACAAACAACAAATGTAGTATTGTTAATTTGAATTTATTTCAGCAAGTAACAATGATAATCGCTATAATCTGCTTTTTTCTTTATCTGATTCACAAGTGGGTTTACATAGGTTTCATCTGGGGAGAGAAAGTGCTCCATACTGCCTCTAGCAAATAACTATAGAAAGAGAGATCAGCAGGAATTGTCAGGCTGCAGCAAACCATATCAAAACCTTAGACTGAATCATATACATCGTGATGAACTCAGCATGGACACCGTCAACTAAGCGCAATCCTGAGGAACTGTTGCAACCACTTCACTAAAGATGGACCTGAAAGGATACTGTCACCAAGCAAAATTGTTTACTGGTTGGCAAAATCTTGACAGTCAGACAATGTGGTTGGTTTAATTTATACAATAGAAGACTAGGTCTTTTACACACCAGAGCACACAAACACATGCTGCACCTCTGAACATGTCAATCCACTGGTGACAAGTCCATAACTAAACCAATACATGAAATATGGAGTCAACAGACGCAAATCTGGTGTTACTCAAAAAGAAGAAGCACTATTCAGGTATGAAAAGGAGGAATCTTCTTAAAAATATGACACCTATTTTCATTACATATATGAGATTATGTCATTTCATCTCAGCTTGGCTAGCAGAAGAATCAGGGACCATGCAAAATGCTGCACAATTATTACCTTAAGTTCCCACAGTCAAAGTGCAATGAGGTGAGAAGATGCTCTGTTCTTTGAAAATGGGCAGTTTTAATGGGGCCTAATGTGTTTGCATGTGCTTTCATTTGTCAGGCCCAGACCTAGTTCAGACTTAGCACATGGCCCTTCTGAAGAGCAGCACTCTCTTATTACTCAGGGGTGGAAACACCACGACTAGACTTGGTGGACTTTCTACACTTGATTAAAGCATTCACTTCTCCCTATGACAGGACATGAATAAAGCAAAAGGGTGATGGCTCATGGACACACCTAAAACAGATTATAAATCTATAGATAATAAAATGATACAGGTTAAAGACAGATTGGTCAGATTGGAATTCATAAAGGAATGGTGCTTTCGACTCGCCTCTGTTGCACAGTGCAGTATTGCTGGCACACGCTTCTCAAAATGTTACACCTCCAAGCTACTTCAGAAACTGTTGTGCGAGTGACAGATGGTGAAGAGGAAATGAGTGACTTCTTTTAGCTCTTCTTGACACTTATTTTTATTCCTGGCCTACAGTTGTATATTCATAGTATCATGAAACATCTGTAACAGTTTTAAAGGACCAGGCCCTCATACGCAGGACCCTCAGACTCAGGGGATTCTCTCTGCAGGCGGAGATGTTCCAGTGTGTTGTGGAAGTGTTTGTTGATCTGCTCTGTTTCTTCACTGGCCTCCAGGTTAGGGAGATCTTCCCTGATCTTCTGGATCAGCTGGTTTAAAACCTGGACTGTCACCTGGACAGATGGAGAATGACAGACAGTACCAGAGCGTTATTTGAGGGGCTACATTCACATCACAGGAGCCATAGTTATAGTTGTTCTACAATTTAATAAGGAATTTGGAGAGGCTCTGTGAAGTTTCAGGATACTGTTTCCTTCATTTAATAACTTCTTATTCATGGAAAGATTGAGACATAATCAGCTTTTTATTTCAATCATGGAGTTGTCCTACCGCATCATTTTCCCTCTCATAGAAGCAGACGTATCGGTTGAGGATTTCAATGAACAGCTGAACTTGCAGTGATGGGTCCATGCACTGATTCGCAATCTTCAGAGCTTTCTTTAGACACTCCATCACCCGCTTACCATCACGGATCTGTAGATGCAAGATCACTAGTCAGAAATAATATTTTTGGATGTGATGAAGTGCATCAAAATGTGTGAATACAATGACCTAGAAAAGCTCCTGAATTAAGAGGAAGAACATTAAGAAAGTCTTTCTTTCTGTCTTGTTCAGATTCTGCTGCATTTATGATGACATTAGAAGTGATGAAAAGAAATGTCTGTAAGGGGCAACGTGCACCGTGAATGTTATTAGCAACATAATCTGTTGTGTTCTTAATCAGAAATAAAAAAACTAAAGGGAAAGTAGATGGGTTTCACTTTCACTTTGACATTTCCTGTTCTTAACATGTTGACCTGGTTTTAGAGTGACTGTTTTGGTTTACTGCTTCTCCATTTTCTGAAGTGTCTTGAATGGACCTCTTAAAAAAACACATAAATGCACTTGAACCAAAATAAAGTCCCAGTGTGCTTACATTTTTCCAGTGCACATGAATGAAATTGGTTCAAACTGAAATCCCCCAAACCAAACTAGTCTGACCTACCTCTTCCCCATTTTTGTCCGTGCTGCGTCCTGACCAAAAGAGATGAGCGCAGATGCTGACGGCTCGACACTGGTCTGGCTTTTTCAGCAGCTTAGAGGCAGCCAGTGCACACTGAGTCCTCAGCGGCTCATGGTTTTCCTCACTGAAACATCGCATCCGCTCAAAGGTACCGATTATCAGTGTGATGGCTGCCAGCTGGGCTTTGGAGTCACTGATCTCATCCTCATACAGAGAGAAGGCCTGGTTAGAAACAGGGTGGGATAGGAGGGAGGAATAGACATGAGCCAGTGTTTAAAAGGTTTAGAACTGAAGGGGTAAAAGTTTTTGTGTAAAACTACACAAAGTTAGACAAACAAAAGTTGTGAAATCCATCAATCAATATTTAAAAAAAGGTGGTCTGAGAGATGGACATCCGGAAACAACAGCGTCATCTGCATAGAAAGGAAAAGCATTCTTTGAGATACTGTGTCTGGGACAGTTAAAGTAGATAGCAAAATATAGTGGACCCAGAACTAAACCTTTTGGTGTTCCTTTATAGATTTAAAATACCTCAGTCTTAAATAAGCACCTCTTAAATTCAGTCGAGGCTCGTAACAGTGAAATAGGAGGAGCAAACCAAATCTGAAATGTGTTGGAGTTTAGCAATAAAAAATGTGAATAATGTACAGAGGGCCCAACGGCAGCCCCTGGTTCAACCACAATCCTCAGCCCTTTTCTGCATGTCAGCCCCCCTCTCTTTGCTGTTTCCGACTGTAGTAACTGCCAAATTCTTAGTGAAAGCTCAACCGCCACTCAAAATCACCTTAACAGGAGTTTGAGAATTGCTACAGTAAATTGCTTCACCATTTTTCAGACACCCGACCTGTGTGGGCATTTTGTAACTATGCAGACTCAAACTTGATGAAATGTTAAACAGTCTACCTGTGACATGAACTCATAAGCAACAGTCTCATGGTTCTCAAAGCCGATCTCTCCTGCAGCCAGAGCCCCTTGCAGGAAGAGTCGGAGGGGCAGTTCAGCTAGCTCAGCCTTTATAAGCGCACTGATGGTCTGGTGGGCGAAGGAAAAGATTTTCTGGCACTTTTTTTCCCACTTGTCATCCTGATGAGAAAAAAATGCAGAATACTTTGTCAGACTCACAAAGCTACAGATGTTACATCCAGGTAAAAGTGTAAAGCTTTCACACCGATGAGGAGTTTTCCTTGTATCTGAAGGCCAGCTGGTAGGCAGCAAACACCAAAGGAGGAAGTGTGTAGCGAATCCTTTGGTTTCCCCCTGCACCGAAATGTTTCCTGGCTGTGTTCAGAATCTGCAAACAAATACAAGTTTACACACCTCAAAGACAAAACAAAAAGCCAATCACAGACACAGTTTGGGATGAAAATGTTACACAAGTAAGAAGGATGTGATGAGCTAAGTTTGAGACATCCTCAAGGTGCTGGAGATTCCTCAATGGTCAGCAGTTATAAAAAAACGAGCAACAGCACAATAACAGAGTGTACAGAATAGTAGGGCGTGACACTATTGAGCAAAACCATTTCTATGCTTTCTCCATGTTCAAGAGAGGACCCACAAGGTATTGCTGATCAGGGTCTTCAGAGTGGAGCAGGTGGATGAAACGACCCACAAGGCTCTGCTCCTCCGCAAAATCTTCAGGGTCAGGATCATCAGCTGGTTGGTCTGGCTGGTCCTGAATCAGTGTTGAAACCAAGTTTAAGATGGCGTCCACCTAGGGGAAACAAGGCAGGGAGTGCAAAGTTTAATTCATGCACTTTTCCAGAAAGCTGATCTTAACAGGTGGAAGCCAGCTACACACAGGTAAAAGACATAAAACTGACCTGCTCTTGTGCCACAATGGTGGTGTTGTAGTCCAGTGTGTTGCTCAGCACATAGCAACTCATGCTTTTGCGTGACTCATAGTCAAAGTACTCAAAGAGTGGAGGGAAGTGCTTTAGCTGCAGCACTGTCAGTATGTTGTTGTAGGTATCCACAGGGATCTTCAACAGTCGGGTGAGTTCCTTTGACACTGCGCTGCTTGTTGCTATGCTGCAAGACAGAACATAACAGGAAGGGTCAAAATCTTACTTCTGGGTTTGAAAGAAAGTGTGTAAAATGGTTTTGGAATATCTTCGTCCAACTGCATTAAAAAGTGAACATGGACCAAAAGTGTCCAAAGCCACAAGGATCATGGTGTATGTTGGTCCTGTTCTCCTTCTCTCTTTTGACTCTCAGACACCTGGTTATGGCTTTTCTCCACTGGGTGCGCACTATTACCACAACAAGATTTCTCTCTGTTTATTTCAATTATCAGGACTAGGCCTGGGGGATTTAGCAAATAAAATGAAGCAAAGTTCTAAACCTTTTGTTACTCTTTATCAACTAGACCCCAAATATGAAAAAGTGCTTGTGTGATACGACATCAAAACTTCATCTTGAATCTTGGCATCTCAGGATTTTTGGGACTTACTGTTCCAGGTTGAGCTTGTTAAATATTTCCACAGTGCCCTCCAGGACTTTATCCACGTAATCAACACGGTCTGGGTAGCATTTCATGGCCAAATTGATGAGTGAGACCTGAAGGGAAACCACATCCTCGGATGGCATGTCCTGACGGGACTGAAGGAGGGATAACAGAAAGAAAACACCCACACTGTGAGCACAGGAGAGGTTTGACACAAAGCTTTAAGCCTGCACAGCTCCAGAAGAAGAGACTTCTACGATCATTTCCTCTTTTATCACACTCAGGTACTTGAATAAACTAAAGGTGTATCTTTATTAACAGTTCATGCCTTTAAATAACGTATTTTATCATTTCTGTCAAGTTATGTTTATAATCTGTTCCACACGCAATTCTGTCAATAGACCACGTAAAGCTAACTTATCACTCACTTGAATGACAGTGGCCACTTGCTGAGAGAAGATGTCAAACAGTTTGATTTCAGCTGGGATCCCAGGACCATCTTCTCGATGAGCAAAAAGGGCCAGTCTGGAAACAAAAGAGTTCAAATGACCTTCCAAACTCTGTGACACTCAAGCCTTTAGAAGAACTTTTGTGGACTAATTTCTTAGAGTATCTTCAGATGCTTTTTAATCCCTATTAGCTTTTCAACTGTCCAGTCATTTGAGTGTCAGTTTGACATGTTTGATATCAGATTCACCCACTTCTAGTCAGCCCATATCAGAGCACCTGGAGGCCATAGCAATTGATGTTCTCACATTAGATCTACCTAAACAGACACAGGTCTCCATAGGCAGCACCTTCATACAGTTTATTCTTTAATCCTGATCAAATTGGAAAAGAAGCCATTACAGTGACAGGAAATCCAAGAATAAGTAAAGAAGAGTTTGTTTTCCAAATGTTCTTGCTTTGTTCATGGACAGTGATTCAAACTGTACCTGTCAATGAGAGCAATGATGATGTTCTTCACATTGACGTGTTGGTGGAGCTCGGCACAGGAACGCAGGAAAGGGTTCAGGGTCTGGAGGTGGAACTCATCTGGGAAAACCTAGTAAAACAGACTCACTCAGGTCAGGAGTTTAAAGCTGTGCAAACATGTTTTATAACAGCTAACCACATTAATCCAAGAAGGTCAATATGTCTGATACTGTGGGGTTCCTTTAAAAGATCACAGACAAGTCTGTCCTCAGTGCGTCAAATCAACACCTGAGTTAACATCATCTTAGCTGAACAATAATGCATCAAGTCTGAGTGAGGACAGGGTGCTTTGGAAAATTACAAAATAAAGAAAACCTGATGCATTTGGCCCCATAAGAACTACATTTCCTATAAAAGCATCTTGAGGTCCAGCAGCTGCTGCCTTTATCCAGCCAACTCCACCAACCCCACCCATCCCAGGCGTCTACCTGAATGATGCACTCCATTAAATATTCCTGAGCCAATGAGTCTCTGCAGTTCACAACCTGCTCCAGCACTCCAGGAAGGACAATCTGGAAAGAAAAAGGCTTGAGTGAACAGATCTGATTTCCCAAAATATGCTGATATCATTTATGTGCAATTATTTGAGGGGAAGACAGCTGAAAAAAGGGGGTTAAATTTTATAACTTTGTACTGAAACATAAGAGAGTCTGAGAGCCCCCAAGGCAGACCACTGGCACCCCACTTTACTCAGTTTTAAAGCTCAGTGACGGAGCAGATGTCAGATGTCATCAAAGCATAGCCAATCTGGACATTTTCAGTTGACTGGAGATCAGCAAACAGATCATCTCCTTCGGATTATTAACACCATAAGACTCTAAATTATAATGTTAATAGTCCAACAACCAGCAACAATTGATACAACATGAAACTTTCACAAGGCTGCAGCAGTCAAAGTCTTCAGTAGATTGTAGCACATTCATTAATTCGGCAAAGTAAGGCTGCACTCTAGATTCATTCCTCCACTTTTGAGCTTAAGGTTCAAACAAAAATAACAACAAACAATGTGTGCAGCTCTATTAACAAGGCAAATAACAGTATCTGATCAGGACTTGGTCAATATTAAAAGACACAGATCAGGACCAAAACAGCTGATATGGACATCCCCACTCTTACCTTATGTGTCAATCAAGTTATTTGCTTAAAAAGCAGCTTCCTCTGTAAATTTCCACCATCATGACCAGAGAAAACCACACAGAAAAGGTCCATCTGCAGTATAACCCTATACTGACACAAGTATTCACCGTCACTTACACATGTGCTGACCCAAATGAATAAACCAATTCCACAGACAAACACTGCCCCAGAACACTGTGAGGTTGATTCCATATTAAATGTGAACAGAGACCGCACACACACACACACCTGTTTGTACTTTTCCACATTGACCCCCTCCAGCTGGCTGAGGCGAACCAGGTTGGTGCCCACCAGAATCCTGAGCTCTTGTCGTTCCTTCTCTCTCTTTTCTCGGTCTCGGCTGTGACCCTGATGCTGCATTCGGACCCACAACTTGTTCATTTCCGCAAAGTTCAGGAGGACAAAGTCAATGGAGTCATTGATATCGCCGGTCATCTCCTCTGACCCCCTTTGAATAAAGAGCAGAGGTAAAAAGTAGGCCGCATGTCAAAACATCAAAAAATAAGGCATGGAATCACATGACTCACTGGGCCCCCTGTGAACTGTTACTGTGTGTTAAATACTCTGGAATAAAGACATCCATACGCTTATTCTTCACATATTCCACAAAAACTCACTTGAGAAGTTTTATTTCATCCTAATATGCTGTTTGAGGATAATTAATAATCACCATCTCATCTCTGGTGGGATTTTTCATTTATTGAGCATGTGCTCAGTTCTGATTTTGCAGATGAGTCCAGAAAGAAAAAGAGAAAAACTGATCTTGCTCACTCTGACTGCTCTCCATCATCAGGCAGTATGTTGCGGGTGCACTGCAGCAGGTAGTTTCTGAGGAAGAGGCCCCTGAGCGGGTGCTGGACTCCACGACACATCTCAACAAGGTCCTTCAGGATGTCCTTACGAGACTGGGGGAAGGAGCGGACGTACACCACACCCACTGTGATCAGCAGGTAGCTGGAGAGGAGGGAAATGGAAGTCTGTTTCATGATGGTAGACAACAAACACATCGATACAAAGCTTTTTTAATAGATGAATCCTATAGAAATGAATACAATGAAAGTATCTTTTTTCACTTTCATTGAGTCCATCAGTAAACAAACCTCCTGTGTGGATGAGTGAGTGCTCATGAACCTCATAATCACAGTTGAAACTTACAGTCTGGGGATGATGTTGCCTGCATACTGGACCAGCTCATACAGATCTGCCACCTTGCGTCCCTTGGCAAACTCATCAGTCAGGTAAACTTCCAGGTAGTGGAGCTCATCAGATATCGCCATATCTGACAGACTGTTAAGGACTGCAGACGGGCCTGTTTTTTACCACCAACACAACTGCTTTGCTTGCCACATGTAAATGGCACAGCAGCTACAGTCCACACTGGTGTGCATAGGTTTGCTGAACTCTGGAAGATTAACGCATACACTTCAGTAGGGCGGTAAAGTCCTTGTCCACTGGTCGACTTATTGGTCGATACCTGCTGAGTCAACCAAAATTCTCATTAGTCGACTTGATTTTTTTTCCACGTCCATTTACAGTCTATGGTTAATTTCATCAGGAGGAACGTACTAAGTGCTAATAGGGGTGTTTTCAGAGCACCTCCATTTCACAGGTAACAGCCTGCCTCAGAACACCCCCCTTATTTTCACCATTTTGGATTCGCCCAACCCCCCTGGAGAGCAGCTGGAGACAGGACACCACCACCACCCCTCTCTCTGTCCTGTGTCATTTTTGCATCTCATCCTATGTTTTATTTTACTCATGTCATCTGAGTTGTTGTGCAGTTGACTACAGACCTAAAGATCTAACACCCAAAAGTCCTGATATCTACTATATCACCATCATCAGAAATGATATCTTCTACAATCAAAAAGCTACACATGGTGTTTTACTCTACAGTCCCTGACAAAAGTCTTGTCACTTGGGTACAAGTTGACCTTAAGTGCCCCTCAAATATATGTGCAATCAATTTTTTTTACAAGAAATGTCTAATTTCAATCCCAACAGCGTTTGAAATAATGTTTTGGTGCCAAACGAAACTGCTGAAAAGCATTTTAATGTTCACAGCTTGGTAAAGCCCACTGAGTCAGTTTTTGCACAGACAAAAGTCTTGTCGCCTTGTCATATGATGCACCCAATCCAGGATTACAGCCTCACCTGTGATCAATTATTGACCAATCAATTAGTGGGTGTATAAAAAGAACCACAGCACACCAGACCTTCACATCAACTGCAACTTGACCTCTGACAACATGCCTAAGATTCACCCTGAGACCAAAGCTTTGATCATCAAGAGGCTGAAGACGAGATCCACTGCTGAGGTGGCTGACACCTTCATTGTGTCTCAGCGTCAAGTACAAAGGATAAGAAAAAGATTTGAAGAGACTGGAGATGTTTTTGACAAGCCCAGGGCCGGCAGACCCCACAAGACAACTGCTCGGGAGGACCGTTTGTTGGCTCGAAAATCCAAGGCCAGCCCCTTTTCCACTGCAGCAGAGCTCCACCAGGTCTGGTCTCCTCAAGTCCCTGTGTCAACCAGAACAGTTTGTCTAATTCTGTCTCGACATGGCCTCCATGGTGGAATCAGTGCCCAGAAACCAGCACTAAACAAAAAGCAATTAAAAAAAACGTGTGGCATTTGCCAAGGCCCACAGCCTGCTAAAAGGATGGACGCTGGAAAAGTGGCAGAAGGTGGATTTTTCGGATGAATCTTCGGTTGAATTACATCACAACCGCCGCAAATATTGCAGGTGACCTACTGGAGTCCGCATGGATCTGAGATTCACCCAGAAAACAGTTCAGTTTGGTGCTGGAAAAATCCTGGTCTGGGGTTACATCCAGTAGGGAGGTGTGTGAGAGATTTGCAGGGTGGAAGGCAATATCAATAGCCTAAAATATCAAGAAGTATTAGCTACCTCTTACATTCCCAACCATAAAAGGGGTCAAATTTTGCAGCAGGATGGTGCTCCATCACATACTTCGATCTCTACAGCAAAGTTCCTCAAGGCGAAGAAGATCAAGGTGCTCCAGGACTGGCCAGCCCAGTCACCAGACATGAACATCATCGAGCATGTCTGGGGTAAAATGAAAGAGGAAGCATGGAAGACGAAACCAAAGAATCTTGATGAACTCTGGGAGGCATGTAAGACTGCGTTCTTTGCTATTCCTGATGACTTCATCAATAAATTGTATGAATCGTTGCCGAACCGCATGGATGCAGTTCTTCAGGCTCATGGAAGTCATATAAGATATTAAATATGGATCTCACAGCACCACTACTTAATTCACTGATGACGATAGTCAAACGATATATCGTTCAGGCCTAATTTGAAGTAAATTATTTGTTCAATTTTCACATTACTCTATGTAGGCGACAAAACCTTTGTCTTGCCAAAATCAGACCTTTCTGTGTTCATTAAATGATCAATCTTTCTTCAGTGAAGGAAATTTATTTTAGATTTTAAACATAATTTGGGAGGGTTTTAGCTTTCATATGAGCCATTTCTAAAACCAATGGATTAATGACAAGTCAGGTTATAAGCTGTTGTTTCTACAAAATGGATAAGCGACAAGACTTTTGTCAGGCACTGTATATGCTGTTCCTGTGCCTGGCTCTTCATCAAAGTTGATCTGCTCTGTTCAGCTGGGCATGAACTACATCTAAAATAGACTCAAATCTTAAATGGAGAGCAGTATTAGGAAGCTCCTGGGACACAGCTTACATATGTTGTAGCACTGAAAGAGGGTATGGTGCAGCCCTGAAGGACACAATGCAAACTGCTATGAAATCTAGGAGTCCTCTTCTTTCCACTGTACTGTCATCTATATGAAACAAAAGCTAAAGTTCAGAGATGTTTCTTCTCACACTTTAAAATGAGTGGAGAGGTGTTTTTCTGTGGTTTCTGATGCGCACACTTGAACACCTGACTGCATTCGAGACACACTGTTTTCTCTATGCTGCTGTGGGATCAGTAAATATGACGTGTTTGGGTTCAAGTGAGGAGTTTAAGTACTTTACTTCACTGTCATGATCATGTGTCAGCATGTCAAAGGGGTATACCACCTTTTCACTTTTGTGATAGCAGTGAGTAGGGTCAGCAGGTGTGGGCCATCACCAGCATTTTCTCATTAGGAGTAGGCAAGCTAACCAAGAGCCATAGACTGTATAAAGAATGGACAGAGTCTGCCTCCTTGCTGGGTGAAGCCACTCCGAGAACAGCACCCTCTGTTGATGAGCTGCAGTATAGGTCATAAATCCCGCCTCCACCAGCAAAGCTTATGGGGCTGAGGACACACTTCAGAAATTTATTACACAGGACATAAATTTTTTTCCCCCGTGCTTGTGATGTTGACATGTAGTTATTGTAAGACTGGTTTGTGTTCAAGTCCTCTTTTTTCTGTGAAGCTCTGTTTTTAAAAGTTATTAGGGGGTTCATGTTTTTTATAATTGACACCTGATACAGCCTATGGGCGTTCAGGGATTGTGTTGCTCACCTGGGGGGATACGCTGTTTGAGCCGAGCGTCATCACAGCGACTCTCGGCGACTGCACGGCCGAATGCGCGCATCGCTACTGCGCAGCGCTGGTTTCAGGAAATGAAGAACAGTCCCGGAAATACCGAGAGCTTTTTGGCTTCAAATCAAGTTGTCCATAGTATATACAGTCTATGCCAAGAACACTCAGTGATGCAGAATCAACTCCCATACAACAGTCAAGACTGAATTTGGGATGTCCCAACTACAATAACCCATCACAGCAGCCCTGGAGATTGGGTTTAATTAGGATTAGTTAGTACTGATAGTCTGCTACCAGAGTAGCCTCAGCCACCAGTGAATGAATGGATGAATATGATGGGTGATGTCAGAGAGCTTAAAGCGATTTGAACAACTGGGAAAGCGTGAGACGTGTTTAACACTCTAGATAGACTGCTAGATATCAATGATTTCAGAGCTACATCAGGGCAGGCTGGATGATTAAGATTAGTTTTCAGAATAAGAGGAGAAATATTCAACAGTAATTAATCCACTCAGAGAAGGAGGATAAATCTCACCCCAGAGAAGGATCTGATTGTTTTGGATCCAGAGTCCAGTTTTATAGGCCTTGGTATGTGTTCAGAAAAGAGGTTTATAGTGTTAAGAAATCTGTCCTGTTTGTCCCAGGTTACCTTGGCCTGCAGCTGTGCTGGCTGCAAACTAATCTTTAGTTGAACATTTGTGGTTCAAAGTGTGACTGCAAACATGCTTGTTTTTGCCACCAGAGGCTCAAGTTGTTTTTCCATCAATAATTTCACCTTGTAGGGCACAGCTGATTCTTACCCCATACTGACTGGGTTGTGTGTGTGTGTGTGTGTGTGTGTGTGTGTGTGTGTGTGTGTGTGTGTGTGTGTGTGTGTGTGTGTGTGTGTGTGTGTGTTTTATTATGTATAATCCAAAACAACCATCTAAGAAAGGGAAGTTTTGCACGATTGGTCAGTTTAGTCTGGTTAGTTTGAAGGCAGCATTGACTGTTTGGGGTTTAGATGCTACTGCCAGACAAAAAGGACTGTCTTTGTAGAGATGAGTGTCGTAAGTAAAGCAAAGCTATGAAGAGTGAGCAAGGCTGTATCACTCCACATAACACTGGCACTGCATTAATCCCGTCTCAAGCAATTTCCAACATGTACAGTCAAAGAGTATAAAGGATACAGAGCTCATAGTAGCTCTTAGGAGACAGCATGGAGGTCCTCAGCTCACCAAGCATATTAGAGGCATGCTTCAGAGCATCCATAAGCTTGTTTTTGTCCTACAAACCAAAAATCAGAGTCAAACTTTAAAATAATCAAACCAGCATGTTTAAGTTTGCAGAAATAACTTCATACCAAGTCCTGTCACAGTATCATCAACAGTGGCTGCTAAGCCTCTTCCTGTCATACAATTGACCAGTGAACTGTGGCTGACCCTACATATGATGCTGCTGTAGAAAGGACTGCAAAGGGGGAACAGCTGTGTACATCTTTACTGAAGTGACGGCAGTGTGAGTGGTTCTCAAACAGGGAGCACCGACAACAGTACATTACACAGCTTGCACTAAATGTTAATTTCATTTAGTCTTAATTTAAGTTATTTTGGATTTGTGCAGATGTTCAGCACAGAAATCACACCAGGCAGAAGAAAAGCCTGGATTTGAGTTCTTTCATTGTTTGCCAAAGAGAATATACTACCTTTAGTTAGCTCATACATTCTCCTTAAACCCTATTTTTAGCGGGGATGAATGACTTGGATAGAGATTTACTATGTCCCCAGCCTTCACCATATAACCTGCTGAACATTTTCCAAATTAAGTTGATTTACACAGAGCCTAGAATATGTGTTGACAACTCTAATATTCCCCAGTCAGCTCATTTCTTCAGGTGCTGTACACAAAAAAATAAAATTAATGAAAAAATTAAACCAAATGACCCTACCAGGCATCGCTTCATCTGGAAGGACTGGACTTTGACAGCCTGCACAGCTTCATCTAGAAGCTTCTCCTGCTCATCGTGTGGAGACTGCTGAGTGGTTGGCTGAAATACAAGAAGACGATAAACACATCATGCAGAAGTTTGCTTATTCTACCAACAATTCCTGACATTAGTCTACAGAGTTAAGCAATAAATTTATCAAAGGACTGAACTATATGATGAAAGCTTCATTTTTTGAGAAACAAATTAACTTACACTCTTTGAACTAATTTGTAGTGTAATAAAAAATATAAATAAAAATTTGCTAAATTTTCCAAACTTAAGGACAGGTGCTGATATTTTTTTCTCTGTTAATATCATCTTAACTTCATCAACAGCAGACACCACCTGTAGGTTACCCTGCCACTTCTCCCTATACTTGCTCCTGCTCTAAAACTGCTCTAGCCACCCGAACTCTCTTAGAATTTGTCAAAGGTCATCAAAAGCTAGATGTCAAATAATTTTCTAACATCAAACAGAAAAGAAGAACAAATATTAACTGCAGAGAAGGAAATGTTTTTACAGGACCAACAGGAAGACATTTAACTGTGACTGCTGTTAGCAACCTCAATTTTGTGAGGACATTGGTCCAGTCTTGGCTGTATCAGCAAAGAAATATTGCAAATATTTGCCGTTTTTAAATCAAGCAGATCAGGAGAAGGTTGTTAATGCTTTATATTATCATTATTACTTCACTCTCAACCTGTTTCAGCAAAAACTCCATCAGATGTCTCCAGCTCATCAAATGCAGCACCAAGAATTTGTCTTGGCACTGAGTGTAAACATCATTACTGCTGTTGAAGCATAGCTGTCATGGCTTTCAACACACATCAGGATTAATTTTCAGGTCGAACTGATCGTTTTTACTACACTTTGAGGTCTGGCCGCTAGCTCTATTTCTGCTCCTTTAACTTTACTTGAGCTACCTCACACAGGTAAGGTCCTTTCCGTCGTTATGGAGCTCAGGTGTGAGACATAGGGTGACTGACACTACTGCGGTACAAATAAAGCCATTATCTGAAAACACATGGTATACAACTTTATGAAGTTGCTCTCATGAAAGTACGAGTACGGCATTGTGCTGAAACCATCGGTTATTTTGCAATGAGGGCGAGCAAGACTGAATAAAAACAATCAGTCCAGGCGAGGCAATATTTAAGTGGTTTTAGGTAAGACACTGATGCAACAACACGCTCTTAGGATGAGCCAACAAACCCCTGAACAGCTGGAGCTACGTTTATATATTTCTGTACACTCGAGGCTTTTTTCGAGTCCAGGTTCTTCCCCAACTGCAGCTTGAAGCTCACGATCGAACAGAAATGAGAAGAACGACCTCCATACTGGGGATATCCGCAACCATCCGAGCTGCACGTGAATGCATCATAAGTGCCCCAACTTCGCTGCACACTTACATTTCCCATCAGACAGCCACCATGTAACATGTAGCTGTTTCAGTGACGCGTGAGCAAATGTGTTACAGTATCACAATGTTAATAATACCATCTGATTCACATTAAAACGAGCTCAGGTGAAAATATTAAGCTTTAGTGCAAATGACACAGCAAGGCGGAAGAGCATGCTAACAACAGCTAACGTTAGTTATTCCAGTCAGCACTTTCTCCCCCAAATCACTAGGATTATTACATTTTTCAACCAAAACACAACGCACGGTGTGATCCGTGTTCAGTAAGGCACATGAACTACATACATGTTTGAGATAAACACATATCTACTCGCTTGTTGTCAGCTGGTTGACCGAGCTAGCCACAGTCTAACGTTAGGCCACTCAGATAACAGTCTAGTTTTGGGCCAGTTTACCGAACCATACCGGACAGCCGAGATACGTAGTTTCACGGTTTAATAGCAAACCCATGCGACTATGATATGAAAACATGCAGATGCATAAAGCCTTATCGGGTATGGAAAAATGCTTACCATGATTATTAGGTGTGTGTCAGATCAGTCGGTGAGGCTGGCCTGTCATGTGACTCACATTAATGCTGCCTTCACGGTCTGAACCCTGCTGCTACCTCATCAGAGGAGAGGCGGGGCTAGTGCGCCACCACTTGTAAAACACCGACGTGTTTTCTTTCTTTTTCAGTTTTTAATTTTAAAGAGAGAGTTTGGAATTATTTTCATGGTATGGATACTGCTGCGATACAGTCAGACCGAGACTGGCATTTTGTGTGTAACATAAATGCGATGCAGCTGATATTTTGCGGCTCTATTGTGTGTAAGGTCTCATTGGCTGTGTGTCTGTTGATCAGCTGTCTGCTCATTGCAAAGAAAGTAATAGATGATACACAAAGATTAGCAAAATGACTTACTCAGAGTTGTATTCATGATGCCTTCACATATTGTTATTATTGACTCAATGTTATCTCATGTATGGGTTAAGGGTTGATGCTATAGCTGCATGTCACGGTTTACACGTAGTAAAGCTGTGAGTTAAGATGCTACATCCATCGCACAGAAGCAAAATCAAGATCCGTCTCTTTATTGAGAGGGGTGGATGATTCGTACGATCGGAATGTGTCCTCAATTACATTTACATTACATTTAAGAATAAGCTTCAGTAAATACTGTAGTTATTTAATTCAGATCTAATGTGCAGTAATGACAGGAAGGTATTCTCTTCTGTCAGTTCTTTCATTTTGGAAATACAACTTTGTCATTTTTAGTTGTGCTTGTATGTTTAACTTCCTTCACACTTTTTAATGTGCTCTGTGTAAAAAATATGGAGATCTGTCACAGGCAAACTTGTTCATTTATGCAGTTTCATTTTCACTGCCTCTTTAATGAGTAGTGTTGCATCCACTGCTATAACAGCATGTCTCTTAGTGGTAATGTAAAAGGTATTCCTGCTTTCTTGCCTTTCCAAATATAATAATATTAATATAATAATAAGTGCTGTCCGATGCCAAGGCCATGCAAAGGTGCCTAAGCTTTTTTTCTTATGCCCAGCAGAGGGCGGCTCTGGTGACAAATAAAAGCCCTCTATTCAGCTGCTTTGTTTCTTATACCTCATATACATTACTATTGACTACATTGTTAAGATTACTGACTTCATTATCCATGACTTTGTTTTGTTAATTGGGCTCCTGTTAGAAGAAAATACACAATATGGCCTAGTGTGCTTTGGGTTTTAGCAACCTGCAAATGACAAGTCTCCTCCATGGCTAACTAACACCCTGAACTGCAGTGAGCCTTTTTTTTTTAAGTCCTGAAAGAGACCAAATCAGCATCAAGTGCATTTGTATTGCTTCATCTATTAGCAAAGAAACAGCACGGAGGGGCTGTTTTTAAGGCAGCAATGTAAAGGGTACATTTCACCCTCTGCTCGATAGCACAGAGGTGCAGTTAAAATTTAGTGTCTATTATCACAAACAGGGAGAAGCACTTTAATGCCTCAATGCCCGAGTGATTCATTGGCCCTGGTAAATAATACCCACGCATCAGGATGCTTGCTGGTATGTTTTATTGATTTGTTTTTATGACCTCCTGTATTTTTTCACTGCTGTCTTTGGTCAGCTCAGCTATTATGTGCTCCCAATTACCCCTGAGCTGGGGTTTCTTTAGATGGAGGTCACTACTTTAGAGCAGAATCTATGCCATTTACACAAATGATGCATCTACATTAGTGGAAAGCAAATGCTTTTTCTACATTTGTCCCCAGATTACCAGGAATCAAATTCACCAGAATGGTATCAAAGTGTGTTTCAATGGAGACTTGATGTCACATCAAGCAATTTTATGTAGAAACATTTATAACTGAAAAATAATATTTATTTAAAGGGCACTTTTTTTTTAAACCCACATACAAGGTGCCCCTACAAAAATAAAGCAAAAGTGTCCTCTTAGTACTCTCTCAGTATTATAAAATGCCCTCTCTGGTGCCGTTTCCCTTGAAATTGCATAATATATTTCACAAGCAGCTGTTTTTCAAAAGGATGAGGCATGGCAAAATACTCCTTCAGTGGATATTTGGTTTAAGAGGTGCCCCTAAGATGCCCTCTCAGAGTATATAACATAGAAGAGCCCCCTGGATACCCTTTCACTATATTAAATGTACATTTTTTGCTCTTTGGATGCAGTCCAGCAAATAACACAATGCAAAAGTGTCACCTGAATGCCTTTTGAGTACAGTTAAGGTAAATACGACCCCTCAAAAGGATCAAATTTGATATTTACCCTTGTGATGATTTAGCCTTATCGAGCATTACTGGTTCGGTGACATGCAAAGTTTGAAAGACAAGTTTTAATTCCAGTGTTAGATCACTTTTTTCTTTTATTTGATTTTCATTTCATCACCGTTCCAAATGACCCTTTTAAAGAATAACACTGGAGGTAGTGTTCATTTTCTGAATATTAACTACACCGTAAAACCTAACAGTGTATTTCAATAAACAAAATAAGTTCAAACAACTTAAAACTCAAAAAATGTTACAGTCACTCATCCCTATAAAGTTGACCTTACTTGAAAGTTAAAAACTGAGGTGTCAACTAAGTTGTTTTGAGTATTCATAAAATTGTAGAGCATTACGACTACTTGTAAAACATTAAAAGTTTGTTACATGAACTCTTTCAAGCTGATTAGCTGAAAGTGTAAGCCCTATTAGCGTGGGTAGGAAATCCCGCTGCGCCTTTGACAAATGCCATTCCCTAGTTCAATTGAACCATGGAGGGAAGTGGGACTGCTGTTCGACAATAATTTTGGCCCCTAATATACTCAGATTGGTTTTATATTCAAAGTAAGTTGCTATTTTAAGATATAAGAAAGTCAAAAATATGAGTAATAGTTATGATATATTAAGTCTAAATTATGGGAAAATATGTCAAATTTATGAGGTCAAAGGTTTAAATGTAGATACTAAATTATAACTTCATCTCACGATTTTGACATACCATCTTAAAGATGACACTTTTGACCATAAAATTGACTTAATGTTTTGATATTGCTTACTTGCATGGTGTTTATTTTTTTATCATTAATTCTGGTCATGTTAACCATGTCATCTATTTTTAAGATGCATCGGTGGCAACAAAAGCAGCAGTGGCTCTGGTGGCAGTCGTGAATGAAGAGGAGGCTGAAACCTAAGTTCCAGGCTTCAAGAAATCAACTTGAGTAGGATGTTAAAGTTTTCCCACTGACAATAACATTGTCAGCTTGCATGCACAAAACAGGACATTTCGTAAACAAGTGTCTCATGTTTAAAATGGCAGTGTTCAACTTAAAGTGTTTTAAACAATTGATGTCATAGTTTTTTACTGCACTTCACCTCTGCTTTAATCCTGTTTAGGTAAATATTTTTTTCCTTTTTTACCAAGAATAAAGAAATTTTCTCCTCTATTTTGAGAAAAACAGTGTGCAAGAGTTTGTATATTTTTAGGCTAAATTTTCAGTTGAGTCACACAATGTTTTATTTTTGTTGTTTGACAAAGAGGGAAATATTGTCAGCATTAACATATGAGGTAAGAGACATGTGTTTGAGTTTTTTTTATAAAAATGTTAGGCTTGAAATGTTTTTGCATTTGTTACTCTGTTGAGTTAAACTTAATAAATTGTTTGCTTGTTCTGTACTTGTGTCATATTGAGTTACTGTTACTTTGTGAGCAGCAGTAGCTCAGGAGGTATCACGGTTATCTACTAACTGGACGGTTGGCAGTTCAATTCCCCCCTGTCCTGAGTCTATCCGCTGTGTCCTTGGGCAAGACACTTAACCCACCTTACTCCCAGTGTGTCCATGTAGATTCTCATTCATCCAGGTCATGGTTTTCTTGAAGACTTAAAAACAGGCAACTGGACTGTGTGGAGTTGAGCAGACGTTTCGCCTCTTATCCAAGAAGCTTCTTCAGTTCTAAAATTGCTAGTGTGAGGAGCACATATTTATCCACCCCCACCCCCACCAAGTCGTTAAACTGAAAGGGTTGTTAACAACCCCTGTCATGTGACCACATGACTCATGCCACCTGTGTCATGTGGTCCCAGGTGTGAATGTTTCCTGGGGAGAGAGCTGAGAACTGCTTGGTAAGTGCCGGGTGCACTGGTGCTGGGATTATGTTTTGTTTTGTTTTGTCACCACTGAGAGGCGCTGTGGAGAGCCCTCTGAGAGCACTTATCTGGGTTACTAACTGACACAGGTGGACACAGTGGTCTGATTATTGGAGTTAATTTTTGTGCATTTCTTCTTCTTTTGTTTGTCATTAGTAAACAGCTTGGCATGTGATATTTTGATATTTTGGACTGAAATCCAAAAGTTACCTCTGTTCAGATGATAAATTTAATAGACATAGAAGCCTCAGAAATCCCAAAGAGAACAGATTAGAGCTCACATAAATGATTCAGATGTCCAAACTGATGGAAGTGTAGTTGTTTCTGCACCACAATACTTCAAACCAGTTCCACATTCATGCCTCAGTGATTAGTCTTCTTACTGGTTTCTTAGGCTCTGTATCTTTCTTATTTTTACTATTATCTTATCTAAACTTGGTCAACATGAAGTTTTCCACATGAAGGTCCAAAATCAATGATTGGTGTCAGAGTGGTGACACTGGAGAGATATTTCTGAAAAGTGAAAATGACTTAAAAGAAAGATGTAATTAGTAAACATTAGCGTGGTATTGTTTAAAGACAAAAGACTGCCACACAGAGATCTTTACACTTTAAAACCCTTTAAATGAATAAACACAAAGTTAAAGGAGTAACATATTCTCAGTAGAATGATATGAACAATAGATCCTGTCAGAAATCCATGAATCTGTCCTCTGATCCAGATGATTGTTCCAGTTACTTACAGATCAAGTCCAGGTTCAGATATCCAGTTGTGAACTGAGCCTGTAACTGGTACTAACTCAGAAACCTGCTGCAGTTCACTGCTTTTGTCCAAGGCCGACCTCAGTATCCATGCAGAGACATTATAGATCATAGAGGGATGATCCAGACTGAGTTTGGCTGTTTTTGGACTATTTTGTGTTTTTAGTCAACTGGATCACAACTGGATCTGGATCTTTGAAGACATTCAGTGTGCAGGTGTTCAGTATTAACTATCATCACACCTGAGAAAACAAAGATCTGTTTTAAACAGAAACATTGTGCACGTTGTAAAGGCATAAGAGTTTATCTCAGTCAGTGGACATTTAAACAAAGAACTGTCTGACCTGCTGCTTCTTTTCAGGTGGTGTTTTCTTATCCTGATATTTCACAGAGGGGAATATGGATATGTTCAATTATTGAGATTGTTAAATTATTGTTATCACTGTCCATTTACACAGTAACTATTATAAACAAACAGTAATAACAATAAAAAGCATACCTGCTTAGGTTTTTTTGTTTGTCTGTACTGTGGAAAAAAGAGGAAAACAGTTGAATCAATGAACTTACAGGGATACTCTGGCGTAAAATTAATTTAGGGTCAAACACACCTTAACACCGAGTTAGACAACCCCTCGAGAGATAAATGTTGGCGACTGCTTGCTTCTCTAGTTATACCAACTTTAGTAACGACTGCGTGATAGCAATACACGGCGGTCTATGTCCCCACGTGTGGCACACCTCAAACCAAACACCACTCTATAGCCACAAATAATGCTCAGAACAGCACCTAACTTCATCAACAGTACATATAGGGGCCCAGCGAAAGTACTAGCCATCAAACATCTTTTTAGCTTCACCTAATTTCTTTGGCAAAGAGACCAAACACAACTCACCCACTCTCCTCCAGCAGCCGCTTGTTTGTGGGGGAGCCTTGATGAGTCGATCACAGAGTGCAGTGGATCATTTCCATGAAGTAATAATCATCATAATAAACATTTTGCGCTGCAGATGCGGTAGTTCTTCTGCCTTAGTGTCTTGGTCTGATTGCATTTTCATGAGGACATGATCATAAATGTTCTTCCTTAAGCTGCAAAACTCTGCTGCACTCCATGATGGACACGTCAGGGCTCCCCCACAAACAAGCGGCGGCTGGTGGAGAGTGGATGAGTTGTGTTTAGTCTCTTTGCTAAAGAAATCAGACAAAGCTAAAAAGATATTTGATGGCTAGTACTTAGTCTGCCACACTTAGCATCTGCAGACTCAGTTCCTGCTCTCAGCAGCTCTTGATACAGATCTTCACATCTGTAATGATAGGGGGAACATTTATTACAGGAACATCTGGAGGATCCGATGAATTCTCTGCTGCTGGAAGAAGAATTCAGGTGTGTCCATGTCTGATGTGAAGCTTCACTCACTGTGTGTGTGGACGACAAGATGTAAACGTCCCTTCAGAAAATGATCCAGCAGAACAGGGAGAGCACACAGTGTCTGACACAGAGCTTTCTGCACAAACACAGAATATTTTTCTTTTATATTTTTCAGTAAATGATATTTAAGACATGATTTTCTCTCATAATTACATTTATAAAAATATTTCTCACCGTTAAGTAAAAATTCTGGATTTAAAGTCAATGAGAAAATCTGTTTAAAATATTTTCCTTACGTCATCAGTAAAATCTTCATGAATCTGAAAAACTTTAGCCAATCTTTCACTTTCTGCTGAACACTGTTCAGCTTCTCCTGTTTCAGTCACACCTTCACCATCCTCTTCAAACTCACAACAACTATTATTCACTCTGATTTATTAAACACTGTTTAAAGCCTTACAGTTCAGCAAACAGAAAAGATAATTTGAGAAAAGAGTGTGTATTTTGTGTACTTTCTTTCTGTAAGAGTACAGGGCTGCAGGAAAAGCACAGTCAGACAGACTGTCTCATCATAAACTAAATCACTGTGAATCTGCAGAAACCATGTTAATAACTAACCCTCCTGACTGATGTATTCTCCTGGTTTGCAGGTTTGTTGTCTCTTTGCTTCTGCACAGCTGTCCCCTGCAGACTTTGTGCAGAAAAATCCCTTCAGGGGTTCACAGACTTTTTTTTATTTTTGAATGGCAGTTGCTTTCTCATATCCAGGTTTATACCTGGATATAAGAAAGCAGCTGCCTCAAAGGTGTTGAAAGCTTTCTTTAACAAGATGTTTTACCAGCACTGTTGCAGCTGATCCAGGTTTGACTCTCATCTCACCGTGCAGGTTTATGGTTTTCTCTGGCTGGATACAATCTCACTGAGATCTGAGGTCAAAGTAAAAACTTCATCCGGACTGAAAACAGAGGAAACATTCATGCAGTGATTATACAAAACTACTTATTATACAGTGTTAAACCAGACTGAAGATTCCACTTATGACCTGCTTTTTCTCCTCTGAGTGGGCAAAGCTAAATTCCAATTCAGGACCATAAAATAAAGTCAAATTTTACTGTCACTGTGAGACTGAAGTTTAGACATTTGTTATCAATACTAACTGAGGTGGACTTTGTATTTTAAACCTGTTTTTATGTCCTTACTGTGCATATGAAGTTTAAACAGTGACTGCATGACACAAGTCCTAACAAAAGCTGAGCTGGACTTTGCTCCCTTTCACACTTTCAGTGTGATGAGTTCCTCTTTGGCTTCAACATGTTTCATTGACACCCTTTCGTAACCCACAGTTTTGCTCTTTACATTGACATTTGGTCAACAGACCTTTTTCTTCTTATGAACAAATCAATCATCTCAAGACTTGTAAAGTTCTGGTCAGGAGTCTAAAAGTCTTCTCAGAGGTTCGATAGTAAAAATCTAACAAAGAAATATTAACTCTGTTCATAAAACAACCACCTCAGACATCAGATTTGGACCAGGAGTTTAAGCAAGAGCACAAAAACCCCTTGCTTTAGTCCTTTAAAAGAGGTCACATGTGGGTTTCATCCACACAGCACTTCACCGTCTAACACACTCTGACTTGAACAAAGCTGAATCAGGAAGCAACCATACCTCCTCTCACACAATGACACAAGCATATATGCACATACACGGAGCAAAAGACAAATATTGACGTCTGAATTTCTGCAGAGCAAATTTAAACTTTGCTGTTATAATCAGTCCTCCTACCAGCAATAGGGTCTTCTCCTCAATTTAATGAAGGGATCACAGGAGCAGGGTTATTAAATCTAAGAAAGAAAAAAAAAGAGTTTATAAATGCTTTACTCAGTCAGAAAACGATTGGATTTCAGTCACCAGAGACCTGTTACAAAAGTGAAACTTAATATTGAACAGGATCCGTGATGAGAGTGTTCCATAAGCGTCACGTACTACGCAGCAAATATGTTCCCATTATAATGAATGTAGCATCACACACCCCAAGTGTTAATACTTCGTCTCTGCTTCTTCTCGACGCGCTGCTCTGCTAAAGATACTCGCCAAATCTGCTCTACGCCTCTAACAAGCGCCATACTCGATACTCGGGTAAAGTGAATCCAGTAGTTTTTTGTTTTTTTTTTGTATATAAAACACCATTATGTAACCAGAGTTTTTTTTTTTTTGGTAGTTGTTACTCAACTTGGTACTTAGTATTGTTTCTACCTCATGATTCTATTTCATCCATCACAGGAGGATATCCAGTCCACTTCAGGAGTGCACCTCGATAACAATAATAAAAAAAAAAAAACAACAACTCGGCATCAACTCTGATACATAAAAAGACTTTCATGATAAAATGCACCAGCCTTCTGAATTTATTTAACTTCATTCAACTTTGTGTTTTTGTTGTTCTATTTTACCCACTATGTTACGTGTACAAAAGGCCAGGACCCAATATTGAGCCAGGAAATCTTCCCGATCTTGGAACACCCTCTCCAGCCGGATCTGTCCATTGGCGAGGTCTTCGAGAAGCGCAAGTGCATCCATTGTGCTGCATTGCGCATGACTGTCACTGTATGGCTTTTTATACACGCGCTTTCCATTAACAAATTGTTCTCACCTTGCTCCAATTGTCTCCAAAAAGTGCGTAAGCAAGGTGTGGAGTTTGCTTAAAGTTGCGCACATTCCTACGGTAGGTTTTTTTTTTTTATAAATCCCAACTCTTGCGTAAGAATGGCGTAAGCACTTTTAAGCTAGGTTTTGTGCGTAAGCAAGCTTTATAAATGAGGCCCCTGGATCATGACACACTAAATGTTACATAGAGGTAGAATGATCTGGATAAAAACCCGAGCAGATGTAGTCTGCCCTATCTGAAGTCTGTAAAAGGGTTTTTTAATTGAGATTGGTGGTGTGCTGGTACAGTAACCCTGCCCAGCATAGTATACAAGTTTCGTTGTGTGCTAAAAATTCAGACTACTGTCAAACCAGATGCCAAGGTGCCTTACAGTGGGCTCGATGAGATCCACAAGAAAACTGGCAGATGGCAAAATTTGTTTTACAGGTACAGCAGTGCTTCATCAGCATAAAAGTGAGGTATCTCTCTCTATTATGTACACCAGAGGAAAAATGCACAAAGAAAATAAAAGCAGTCCTAAAACAAACCCCTGTGGCTCATCATACTTAACTGAGTTATACAAATACATGTTAGGTAAGAAAAAAACTGATCCAAATCAGGGCCTGTTATCCTCACCTAGTGCCTCAGACAGTCTGAATGAACGCTGTGATCCGTTGAGTCAAAGGCTGCAATGAGATCCAGAATGGGCCACTTCTGTTCAATCACAGTTCATTTCAGCCTTCACCGGACACAATGGCAGCAGACGTCTGTCCAACATGAGACTGGTGCGGTATAGATAAAAATGAATTGAAAAAAAAAAAATTCAAAATGTAAAACATTTTATAGTGTGTGTGTGTGTGTGTGTGTGTGTGTGTGTGTGTGTGTGCGCGTGCGTATGTGTGTGTGTGTGTGTGTGTAATTTTAAAGATACAGGATATACAACATTACATTATGCAAATATTGTGAATTGGACATTGTAACAATAAAAATTCAAAAGCTGTTAATGACTTGTCAAATTCAGACATGATCAGTTTTCAGGTAACAATTTTTGGTCCAAGTCCTGTGAGAGATAAACTGGAGCTGACAAGACAGTGGCAAAGAAATAATGTGATTTCCACAGGTCAATATGATGCTGGCTTTCTATTTTAGAAACAAACAGCACTCTGAGCAGGGCTCTCATCATATCGCTTTCGCAGGAAAAATACTCTTTACAATAAATTGCCCCCTCCAAGGAATTTATCTGGAATTATATTGACATGAGGCTGTAAAATCAAATCAACAATTTTAGGCAGTAGAATAATAGATAGCAGATAGACAACGGACACTCAGCTATGTCACCTTGCTAGTGGAAGGGGATACAAAGCAAGTGTGGCTCTCGAATCTGCCAAACTGCAATGAGAGGCTCTACTTACATACATGGTAAAAGCAACAGCAAACATTAAGACTTGAGATATGTGGCAATAGCACCTGAAAAATCCTCTCCTCCTAGAGATTCCCATCGGCAGGACACTAAGGACATTAAACATTAAGTAAAGGCTGCTACTAAAGGACTTAGCTGAATGAGTGCTTTCAAAGAAGGTTACAGGTTAAGATGTCCACATGTCTGCTCCTCCCTGAAAACATACTGTAAGTCAAAGGCATTCAACTCAAAACTGCTTTTCTAAGAAACGTAGATGATCCAGTTGACCTGTTTTTTACTCATTAACATATTCAAATATTTATGACATGTCACTTGTTCTTGTTGTTTAAATTGAGATAATTTTGGCCAATGAAACAATAAATCCAGTGTTTAAAAACATCATTTCAATCATTTTAGAATACAAACATGGCTTCTTCTGAAAGTATGATATGTGATACACTCAGCACTTGGTCAGGTCTCCTTTACAATAAGGTGTTGCACGGAGATGGTCAGCTTGTGGCACTGCTCAGGTGTTACTGAAGCCTGGGCCACCTTAACAGTGGCCTCCAGCTTTGTTTCCCATCTTCCTCTCCACAACTGCCTCACAGTGTCTATGTGGTGTTTAGTTCAGGGGAGCAGGCTGACTAATTAAACATAGCAATGTCATTGTGACCAAACCATTTGGTATGAGTTTTGGTGCTGTGGGCAGGTGCTAAGTCCTGCTGGAAAAGCATTATCTCCATAAAGCTTGCCAGCAGATGGACTAATGATGCTGAAGTTTCCTGATGTCCAACTGACTTAATATAGCACACTGGATCCACACCAGTAGTTGACATAGCACTCAAAATCACCACAGGCCATTGAAACTCCCTGAAGGTCTTGAATCAACTTTTGACAATCCTCTCAATGCTGCAGTCATCCCCTTTTGCTTGCACACCCTTTCTACCACAATACTTCCCTCTAGTCCATGTCATGTTTAAATAGTAATTTTTTCAAACTCTAAATTCTAATATTTTTAGATGTGTGTTTTTGCGATTTTTGAGCTGTAAGCCATAACTATCTTCATTCAATGGAAAAAGCTGGACACATTTTTGTTATTATATCATGAGTCTAGAATAGACTTTATCATTATTTCACTTTTTGAAATGAACTTTTGGAGTATATTTGACCTTTCAATCTAAATTATTAAAATGCACCCAGAGAGGAAAACTGGTTCATAAAAACTGTTTAACATGGAAACAACTTTGGCAATCAGTCATTATTTACATAGATACAATTCACAAGCTTTAACCCCAGATGCTAAACAAAAAAGTTGGTCTAGACCAGACTCTGTTTACAAAGACCCAGTGTAAAGATGGGATTAGACTGAGCCCCATCCTGTAAGATCAGACCAACTCCCATCCAATCTTCAACCACGTGAGTAAAACACTTTACAGCATTTAGAGAGTTACAGTAGAGAGGAAGAACTTCCTTCAACAGGCAGAAACCTGGAGCAGAACCAGACTGATGTCAGACAGTTATCTGCTGTGACTAAGCTGGGTTTAGAGAGGAGAGAGTAGGAGATGGAGAAAGAGAGAGATGGACAGAGGAGAGACTGATAGAGGGAGATAAAGACAGAGAGAGATGGGCCAAGCCCACCAGCCTCTGTTTTTGGCCAGTTCTCTGCAACAGATGAAAGTCCTCCCCCTGAAGGTCTTAATCTAATTACAGGTATGAATGGTTAAAAATAGTGCACATAGAGGCTTACTCAAAATCAATAATATGTTGGGATCAATTCTGAAACACTTTGAGAACTGGAAATATGAAGCTTTTTCATTCAGGTATTTTTGAGCTGCTGAGTCCAAGGCAACATGGCTGACAGATAGAGAGATGAACAGATGGATGGACAGAGAATTAGATACATTACCTCTTGGATATAGCTGCCTGCCATCAATGTCCAGAGCCAGTGATAAATAAAACAATGAATAAAGGAGAAGTCAAAGGCAGGGCACAGATGTATTCTCCAGCAGGCCTCCTGCCTAAACTCTGACCTTGTGACTCATTTGGGGGTCTGTTCACCTGATCACTGAATTTGTAATCTGAAGGCATGAGCTGTGAATGGACACTGTGAACAAAGACACAGAGATTGGAAGTGCTCCTTTGTGTCTAGTCAAACAGCTACCAATTAAAATGGAGACATCTGCTAGGTTTACTGCTGTCTCTGAGCATCCATAATAATGCACAGACACAGTAGCCAAGTGACTATATGGCACACACTCAGTTTATGTAGCAAAATAAAGCCCTATGTCTGCTTAACTAAAACTAATAAAAATGAACCAAACTAACAAAATAGCCCAACCTTTTCTGCCAGATACATTTGGTGTTGTTATTCATGCTCCTAAACTGAGAAAGTATGCATGTTCTTACGAACTCTTTGCTGTGGCAGGACTGTTAAAATCCCAGGTAACATTTTTGGAAGACACAACTTGAAGCTTGGAGTTAATGTGCTGAGCACATTTATTAAGCTCTGAGAATAAAACTTAGTTATTACATTTTTTCGCACATCATCAAACCATGACGCTCCGGTGGAGTGTTATAAGAAATATAGTCTTTCTTGTGATACCTTTATGCAGTTGGATCCATCAAAAGCAACTGCGATGACTTTTGAATAAAATTGAACTCATAATAAGATGTTATAAATACGATGGTCTGACAGTCTGGCCTCAAGAAAAAGCCTTGAACAGGTTAGATGAGAGATAGTATTTTAAAGTACCTGCTGTATTTGCCAGCTGTTTGGCGCTGTTCCTTTAAGGAGTCAGTTAGCTTTGATTAGACTCATGAGTGTGTGTTTCTGTCTCTACTGTGCTGTAGTGTCTGATGCACTGAGGGGGTTCAGGAGCAGTGGGCAGTAGGGGGGAGGGCACAGACACCCCTGTGTACTTATTCTGCCTGGTTTGCAGTGCACACTCACACTGAGCAGGGACAGCATGGCTACAGTGTCTGAGCCTTTGGTCGGGAGCAGCAGGTCTCTGTCTGCAGCCAGGAGACACAAAAGTATCAGGAAGAACTCTCGAAGGATTTATTCAGCTTTTCAGGACCACCAGGGGGGGTGAGCTTTTCCAGTTTTTCTCTTTTCCCAGTTGATCAATTTTCCTTGAAGAGGATATCTGTCTCTTTGTCACTGTCCGTCTCTTACTCTTATTAGTTGTCATTACACTGAGCCTTAAAGGACATCCTGTAGGCTGTAGTTGGTCATTTACTAAATCTAATAACCAGGGAAAACTACAAAGAGTTTCCGGTGTGTTGTGCTTTCTTTCCCAAATGTCTTAAATGTAATTCAAAATGTAGTGCCTGCTGTCCTACATAGAAAAAAAAAAGTATTTTTGATTTTTTATCCTTATGAACCTGTGACTGTCTTGTCTTATTTTAAAATTCAGTCACTGATCTTTTGTCATGCGTGTACATCTTTTTTTAATCCCTTAATCTTCCACCTGATTTAATGGATAATATTATAGACAGGACCAGGGTTTATGATCTTCAAATCATACAGTTATGATGCATGTGTAACCTTTATAAGTGTGCTTCCACCTTTGTTGAATGCAGTGTTAAAGCCAGGCTGATGCTGCAGGTGTAATAATTACCGGTACATGTAGGATTTACCAAAGGGACTCTGTATTATCATCAGTTTACTGTAATATGATTCAGAACATATAAATTCTCACACAAAAAATAAATAAATAAATAAATAAAAATCAGCAAGATGAAGGGTTCCTGTTTTGCCATCGACTGTTGGTGCAGAAACTTCCAAATGCAGTTTATTTATGATGACTGACTATTTTAACCACTGTAAGTATTCATAAACACAACTTTTACGTATAAAGAAAATGCTACAATTACCAATGATAACACTGTAATATTAATATTAATATGTCAATATTAATATTGATAATACAGCAACAATGCTAATACCTCTATAATGATGGTTATAAGAATAATTATTGTTATGACTGCAGCAGTAAAAATTGTTGCAACTCATAAATAGAATAAGAATTCCACTCTTATAATTTACATTCACTTCTACAAATTCTCTTTTATCCAGATTTACAATTTACAATAAACTCTTAACATTTTGTGCTTTTTTGCACCAATATTTTTTTTCTCTTACAGCAGATCCTCACACCTGATTTTTTTACTGAGAAGTGACAGCTGAGTGGAGTTTGAAACACTTTCCTTTTTTTATTATAGACCACACGTTGTTCACTGTTAAATTCAGATGTCAAGTTAGGTCAATAGTTAATTAGCAAAGCACTTACATGTGTTATTGTCTGCACTTTTTTTATATTCATTTATAACACAGCCCTCAAATTTTCCCTGGTCACCATATTCAGGGGCTTGATGAACTGCAATGCCAGAGCTTAAAAAAATATTTCTACTTGAAATGTCAGAAAGCAAAAGCTGGTGAGAACCTGGTGTCTAGCTGGCTGTCATAGGGGTGCTGCATTAGAAAATATCAGTGCATGTGCTGATACAGGGAAACTGGTTAATTTATAGGATAACAAACTGGAAGATTACAAGCAAGCTGTACAAGTGAGGGGTCATTTTTCTACAATCTTCCAACATTCCTGCCAGTATCATAATAATTATGTCCTCATCATAATTACAGATTGTCCTACTGTGGTAGACTAATATTGTTTATTTCAAATTAGCATTAACAGGCTCAATATATTGGTCCATATGCTGTTCAGTGTCCATTGTGCACGCGATAGATCCATGTGATTCAGCTGCAAAAGTGCATACAGATGTACAACCTACCTTTCTTTGATGTTACCCACACATGACCTTATAATTAGATCCTGTTGGATACTGCAGCACAATCAGACATTTTAATAGTTAATGACATTAAGCTGCTGTGCTCTGCTTTGTAAAAGTCAACAGCGTCTTGCTCATTTTAGGAACCTTACTGATTGTCTCCGCTGTGCAGTGCAATTTTTTCAGACAAATAATATCATAGCTGAAAGATTGTCTTTTGCATGTGGCAACATTTAACAAGTAGTGGCAAAGATAAATGTCCTTCAACAGGCAGAAACCCTGAGCAGAACTAAGCTCATGTTGGGATTCCCTGCTGCAGTACTGAGCTCACAGGCAGAGAGACGAACAAAGAGACACAACATCAGATTTAACAGGCTGCAGCTGCACCTGATAGCATCTTTAGTCTCTATAACCCCAGTCATTATTGGTTGTGTCCCCAGCTCGTCTGATGAGGAAGACAAAGGGGACGAGAGGGTGGACAGCAACGACCCAGAGGAGCTGTTTCAGAACATTCAGTACCAGAAAGAGATCATCGCCAATATTCGAACCCGACCCTGGCCAATGAGACGCAAGCTCAAAGTTCTTAAGTACCGCATCGCCTGTTTTGTTTTATTGTTGAAGAGCTGGAATAACACCCTCTGTCCTCTTCTGCTTTTGAACACACCACACACACACACACACACACACACACACACACTATCTTACACTGTGTATATATGTGAAACCTGAGCCCGTCAGATTCCCTGAGATATGTGCATCAAGACTGAGGTGCTGGAATATATCAATGAGGCACTTGAATTAGTGTCATGGACATGGACTGCTTATAATCTGTCATCAAACCACAGCCATGGGAAGGGCCCTCATGATCACTTCCCATGAGGAAATGACACAAATACAACATACTGTTTGTTACCGGTTTGAGGCAGCTCTCACCCAAAATGAACTGCAAAATATTGCAGTACCAGTGTCTTTGCTTAGTTTAATCAACTCATTGACATTGGATCGCTGCACTCTGCATGTCACCATGGGCATTTTAGTCTCTTATAAATACCTAATACTTAAGAGTGGATTTACATTTCTAAAGTCTTTTTTTCATCTTGTTGTAGCCATGAGTTCAAATTCTGTTGAGTCACACAAATAATTTTGCAACATTTGTCCCCTTTTTCTGCTCTGTCTTAACTCACAAAACAAACTGCATTTATGACATTTAAAACACTGATTAAGTTCTGCAGCTCTGTGCACTTTGCTCAAACTGTAACCTTCTTCCTGCCCTGCTGCACAGAGCTGTTCTATGCGCTCTCATCCTGATGGAGCTAAATTCAAGCCACATGTGTGACTAGCTGAATTGAGATTGAAAGCCCAAATTTCACAATCTCTATCCTGCTTCCTTTTTGTTAACTTAACTAGCAAGTTGAAGCTGAAAACAGACAACTGAAGATGATGTCGATGTTGTACCTGACAGAAAACAGGGCAGACAGAGAAAAGCAGAGTAGTTACAGAGGTGCTTAGATGTGCTGAGTATGTGCCATGGTTAACAGGTTTTATATGGGCAGTTTGTTATTCCTGCAGAGGTTTTATTACCATCATCAAGTGCAAGATGCAAGTCTGCATTTTTACACTCTCTTTAATCTCAGTCTGAATGTATGAGATTAGTCCCACTGCAATAACAGCTCATATTTAACATCACAAATCTCTGCTCTTTACTGTGATTTAGACGACTTTCAGAATCAGTGTCAAAGTTAAAGCTCTGACCCCAGACCTCAGCCTTAGTGATGCAAAATGAATCTAGCTGCTTCAGTTGCTTGTCATTGGACCGTGTAGTGCAAGGTGAAATGGTTCATCACCCTTTGATCCGTCTTCATTCCAGGAAACAGAACCAGCCAAGTTCACTATCGAGTCTTTAGTGCCTGATGGGTATGATAAATGTGTTCTGTCTGCTTTGACTGCTTTAGGATGACTGAGGTTTGAACGGCATATTCATCAGTGCTTAGACCATAATTCTCAGTGTGTAACAAATACACTGTTTATAACATGAGGAAAATTGGACCTCATAACAGGCTTATACAGGAAATGCAGCATACATGTAACAAAATAATAATGACAGTAACTGTAAGAATAAGATCAACCATCCATTCCTGAAAGGCAGAAGTTATTTTTACCAGGGATCTCTACTCAGGTCTTGCCCTCGTCCATCCTAGCAAGCACAGAAAAAAGGTCAGAGGGTCTGTATTCACCACAGAGTGACTGAGGCCCATAATATAAGTATGCAGATGTGTTTATGACTAGGGATGAGGATTTGGTCCATGAAATAACTGATAAAGCATTTGTCAAAACCTGAAAATCAATGTTTGAGCTTATCGAGTCTGCTATCTGGTCCCATGAGGTAATTTCATACTTTCAGTTCAGTTGCCTCTGTTAATTAAATCAACGGCACACACAGACACAAATAGAGTGTCTAATAAAAGTGTTTGACTGCAAATAGTTATAAAAATACGTAAAGAGGAATTTTGGTGGTCTGTTGCGTGGTGGCTGAGGTCCAAAGGGTGGCTACATGATACCAAAGCTGAAGACTGGGATGAAGAGAAATGGAATTTATAATGGAAAATAATTTCTCACAAAGAGGAACCTTAAAGGTGGGGAAGGTAGGATTTGAGGAAGTTCCAGTTTTGGGGAGAAATCTTGAATGTAAACTCTACCCCTTCCAAACAGTTTTCCCCTCAGCTCCTCCTCTCCCCTCCTTCTCTGCTCCAGCAAGCCCCGCCCACAAACAGACACTCCTGCTCACTCGTATCGTTTCAATTAAATTCAGATATAATGCAGATAAATACTTCAGATAATTACAAATGGGGCCCAATCAATATGAAAGTAAAAAGCATTGGTGCTACTATAGATGCCAACAGACTACCAGCAAACACAATGGCCCTCATTAATCAAACGAACGTAAGGCAGAAAACTGTCTGTCCGACCATTTCCACTCAAGGAAGGATCGACATTTATCAATCTGCACGTGAGCGTACGCTACGACCAAATCTCACGACAGGTCTCACAGTGCAGATTTGTGGTGCTGCAAATATCTGTCTCAGAATAACTGATAAACAAACCTCAAACATACCACTAAGCACAATCAGCCAGATTTCATTAAAGATTAAGTCATAAATAAAATAATATAAATTTGTTATGTCCTTAGTGAATAGGCCTATTTGATAACCCTGCCCACAAACACTGCCACAGAGCAGGAGCGCCGTTTTAACATTACGCACACGCGCCACTGTAGAGCGCTGCGTTTGACTCATAGAAGGCAGGTGTCTCTGTCTTGGCCCAGCAGCGGGGACGTTGTTGTACACTCCTGAAAGGGTGTGGGACATCATTTGGGCCAGTACAGTTTTGCACAATGTTGCACGGGAGAATGGAATGCCGTTGGCTGTGCCGGTGCAACGTGAGGACCCGATGCCCGGAGAACACTAACGAGTAGAGACTCCACAAAGGTGCTGTACAGAGGAGACAGGACCTTATCCATGGATTCTGACATGTAAAGTATAAGTTTAGAAAGTGCTCTTGCTATTTAATCAGTGATAAAAATCCAATAGAAATCCATAAAAATGTGCCTCAGGGGCAGCAACACACCGTTTGGTGACGTTAATAATTATTTTTGTTGAGCCTCTGTCAGACTCTCCAGTCTGCTCTACATTACAAAGACGCAACAAGTTAAAACTAAATACTTTCAATAACAGGAGCAACGTACCCTCTGTCACACCAAAAAAAAATATGACAAAAAATACTACACTTAAAAAATAATCATAGAAAAGACTCGATAAGGACTTGCACAATTAAAGAGTCTTGATAATAGTATCGGTATCAATAAAGAGTTACTAGTCATGACTGGTTTACACCTGTGTCTTTGCTTTCCAGACAGGCCAGAGAAATAGTTCTGAAGTACGAGGGCCGCCTGACCAGAACCAGAGGTTACCAGACTGCAGGAGCTGATGTAAGTGCACATCCCTCTTTTATTGTAGTTTTCTCTTGCATGTATTGACATTAACTAAAGTTTTGCAGAGATGTGCCAGAGCTGAATAGAGCTGATTCAAAATAAACAAGCTGCAAAAGAGACAACATAAACATCAGAGATGGTTCTGAAGGATTTTTCCTGCCCTGTGTCACTGCCAGCAGCTTCACCAAACTACCCAGCTTGAACTCCATTTATTCTGTCCAACTGTATACTGAGAGGAGCCTCTGTGTTATTTCTCTGCACTGCAGTAACTTGATGATTAGAGCCAGAATAATAAAACATATCCAATGCTTATTGTTCAGGCTGCTGCTGAGCTCAAATGAATCACAGCTTTTCTCTTAATTCAGACTGAGCACAAACATCCTGTAGAAAAGACCATCTTTGCCTATCAGCATCAAAGTCTCACATATTCTGATAGAAGAGGGGAGCTGTACAGCTGTAGCATGCACACATGAGTGAATTTATAGCCTGTTAATATAGCTCTGTTTAATTAAAATGTTCAGGGTGCTCAGGCCCCAATTAGAATATATCCACTTTAGTATGTCTGCTGATGAGTTATTAACTTTTTTAGTTCCCAGTTAATTAAAAATCTGAATCATTGGTGCAGCTAATCTCACCTTAAAGTGATTAAAATTTTTGTCATTAATCTTCTCAGTCCAAGTGGTTCTGTTCTCAGTGCAGCACATAGACATGTGCAGCAGTAAACATCCTGAGCAGTGCAGTGTAAATGAGACTCTGTCAGGATACAGCTCAACTACAGTCTATCCTGGAGGCTCAGGTTTGATTCTAGACCACATATTTCCCTTTTCAGAAAAATAGGCGCCTACTTATTTCATGTATAACTTGGCTCTGGTGCGAAAACGTAATCTAGCAATCCAGCAGCCTGTTGTCTCAGTGGATGCTTTTCATTTTTGATTTGATTCATCTTATTTCCCTTTTGGCTTTACTTTAACTTCTTAACATTACGTACAGAGTGGATTTGAACTGAGGCCTTTCAAGAGTTAATGCAAAGTCAAAGTTAGACAGTTAAGATAAAGATGTGAGAAGATAGACATTTTCAAGGATAGTTTATTTATCCTTTTTATCCTCATAGAACAGTTTGAGATGCTCGTCAGCAGTTGGTGTGCTGTTATTGTTAAAGGAGGATTGATGACTGGCCTGGTAGAAGGAGGGTCAGTGGGAGGCGGACTAGAACTTGTGGGTATGAAAGGCCCAGAACGTGACACTGGCCCCGTTTACATGGGTCCAAAAATCCTATTTACAATCAGATTGAAAGGTTAATCAGATTCAAAATATCTCATATAAACACCTTAGCCAATCTGATTCACTCGGATCTGATTGTATTTCGGGTCGGATTGTAAGAGGTAGTCTACACCGATTGATAATCCGCTCCATGCTCCATATATACGGCTGAGTGTAGCGGATTGGGTTTACAGAGAGGCTTGTCCGGTCTGCGCAGGAGCTCGGTAGTACGTAAGAGGCACGTAGTGACGTACGCAGAGCGCGCCCCAACGAAAACAAACATGGCGAACAAACAGAAAAACTGGACGGTGGAGTGTTAAAGTGTGTTGTTTCGTGCTAATGACGAAGCGTACACTACTTGCTGTGTAACCCAGCTGGATTATACTTTTATTGAACTTCAACACATAGGGTTCCTTACTCTGCTCGGTCTGGTAACTCCGGCAGTGTCACACACAAACGCGTCCATGCGCAACTCTAAAATGGAACTAAAACAATGGTTCCTATTAACAATTCCCATTGATACAATACAATACAACTGGATTCAGCTGGGGCCATGAAAACATGGACTGAACGTGGATCTCTTTACTTAAAGTTCATGTATACAGATGGAATCAGATTCACTTAATCCGATTGATTTCAATCAGATTGAGGAAAACTACCCATGTAATCGGGGCCACTGAGGGGGCAAATCTTTGAGGTTCAGGGTTAGAATAGGCTTGATGGAATAGCAAATTAGTTAGTGAACCTTATGATACTTGGATTGGAGACTCATTTCTTAATTGTGGAACAGGAGCAGGTCTCTTAGGTTCACATTGTGCTGCAGAGAGTGTGGGAGCTATGGGAAAAGGGTCTGAACAGACAGACATTTTTCCAGATGACAATGCAGGTACTGATTCTGTTAAGTTGGGTTTAGACATGGACTTTTCACATTGAGGGGCTGGGATAGAAGTTACTGGTTGATTTGGAGATGATTGAGTTTTTAGGAGGTGAGACTCCTCTTCAGAATCTCCTTCTGAGTAGCCATGTTCTAGTGCTGGACGATAATTCGATAACAATATATATCGATCGATAGACGTGTGGTGCGATAGAAAAAAAAACGGGTCGATAAAAAGTTCGATAGAAAAACACAGTTTCCCTTTCTTTTTCATCATAGCCTATCATGTAGCTTTTACTACAGTCATTACTTCCTCCCAACCAATCACAAACGCAGACCCAGGTACGCTACGGCACCAAGCCCAGCCCCTATCAAACCACAACAGACAGCACGTGTATTAGAAAAAATGATACAGCAAGGAGAAGCGGAGGACATTGTCCCGAAAAAAGGTTTCAGTAGTTCACCAGCATGGCAATGTTTTGGTTTTTAGAAGTCTGACAAAAAGCGAACAGCGGTCGTTTGCAAAATTTGCAGAGAATTAGTAAAAACGAAGTCTGATAACACAACCAACTTGTTTTACCATCTAAACCGATCGCACCCGCAGGAGTAGGCCTACGAGCTGTGTCGGCCGCGCCGTGGCTCCACGTCGTCGGAGGAGGAATCCTCTGGAACCGCTGCCAGCACCAGCACAAAGCATGTGAAGCAGACCAAACTGGACTTCGTTTCTTGCCAAAATACGACAAAGCGTCCAAGCGGCATAAGGACATCACCCATGCAGTAACATGCTCCATAGCGAGGGACATACTGCCAATAACTACCGTTGAAAAGCCTGGCTTCGACCAGCCTCTAGCCACTCTCGACCCGCGATATGAAGTGTCCGGCCGCAAGTATTTCTCAAACACAGCGCTTCAGGCATGAAAATGGGTCAGGGGTTGAAAAGCTGAGAAGGGTGCGGAGGAAATACGTTCCGGTGTAGCTTCTTAAAGTGGAAGAAAATGAGCTCATATTTTACAAAGACGCGAGTATTTGGATCATGGCTACTAGCAGGGGGTGCATTCGGCAGGGGTGCGTTCTACGACACAACACCGGCGTGGATAAGTCCTGCTTCTCGTGCTTAGTTTGTATTAAGTCAATCACATAATTAAAAAAAATAAATCTCCCGACCCCGAGAGAAATATTTCAGTGTTCGGACACCAGGCTGTGGGCAGTTTCCCACACAGTTATAACTGGTAGTATGCTATTCCCACCTAAAGCTATTCTGTTTATTTATATATTTGTTTATTTTCATCAAAAGACTATTTAAATATTTATTTATCAGATTTTTTGGTCACTTTAGTCTTTATGTTTGTCAGTATTTACTGACGTCATTCTTTTCAGGATCTTTTCTTTTTTTTTTTTTAGTTCTTTTTTAAAAAACTTTCAGTTGTGGTAAAATAAAAAAGGTGGTTGAATAAAGGTTTGAATTTGAATTCAGTGCTTGTGTGTTCTTTATTAAAAGTAGGTCATTAAGCAATAGCATAAAACATCCAGGGCTGCAATTAAAATATATGTTAAATAATTATAACAATTATATCGATAATTATCGATATCGATCAATATGATTTATTTTTTATCGATATGCTTTTTTTCTATATCGTCCAGGCCTACCATGTTCGTACTGTTCAACTCTCTCATGTAAGTCCTTTATTATGCTCTTTGTGCCACTTCTTGTCTCAATGAAGCAGTCTCTGAGGTTTCTGCAACAGGTTCAGCACATTGACTTAAATGTTCGGGGGGCTGGTCATAAAGTTCAGTTTGGTAATCCTGAAGATACCTAGGAGGCATTTTCTCTCTTCGAGGCCTTCCTCCAGTCTGACTGCTGTCATGCCAAACTGAATTTGGATCCATTTTCAATATAGATTTTATCTCCGGCTCGAAGGACCATGTAAAAGATTATGGTGAAACCGATGCTGGCTCACTGAACATCTTATACCGAGTGAACATTCAGACACAGGATCCAGGATTCAGTTTAGAAGTTTTATTTTCTTTCATCTTCTGTGGATGATTTTTTCTGTTCAAACAATCAAAGAAATAGAAACAAGGTGTATCAACATAAAATATTTAAACAAAAAAAGGACTTATAAAGTTAAATGAATGTGTAAATTAGTTAACTTAGCTTATATCATCAATCCATCCACTTCAAGGCTTTAAATCATCAATAATTTTGGGTTTAGTTGGACAGCAATCTAATGAAATAATATTAGACAATAAACCATATTAGAAATAATACAAAATGTAGTTAGGTTTTAGTCCATTTTACACTCACATTCAGACTCCCTTTGTTCTCTGCTGATCCACGGTCAGGCTGCAAGAGGAAGAGAAGGCCTGAGGGCTGGCTTTAATAATGTTGGGGGTGTGGCTTGGCCTTGAGTGACAGGGGAGTCAGGAATGGTGATGGTGAGGTGAGAACTTGGGATTTAACAGTTGGTGTATTCGTCTCAGACAGATACTGATCAGCTTGTCCCTTTGGTTGAAAGAGTGACATTGGAGGTACCATGTGAAGACATTTCGGGATGGTCAGATATATTTAGTGTTGCTCTGTTTAATCCTCCCGCAGCTGCTGAAGAAACTTTACAGAGTGCTTTACAACATTGTGGTCCTGTTCATTCCCTGGGAAGTGAGGATTAAGAAAATTGAGAGTGAGTTGTTTTTCCTGATTTAATTAAATTTTCCAAAGCCTCCTCTGCTGCTCCTTCTGCTAAGTATCCGGAGGTAACATGTTATTACGGAAGTATCAATATACATACAAAAAATATTATAAATGCTTTGATCTATCTGTTCAGTTAGACTTTCCAGGGGAAAAAATAGATACATAAATATGTCAAAGTGTTTGATATCTGAGTCTGTCTCAGTCAGATGTTTCTTTTGCTTTCTTGAGGTCACTTTGGGTCAGGTGTGGCATCCTACTTTATCTTTCTTCGCTGGCTGTTTGGGATCAACATCGTCCTGACCATCATAACTGGAGCCTTCATTGTCCTGCCTGAGGTGAGGAAGCCTCTGGCCCTGTACATATGTTTAATAAATCTTTACTTAAGGTAAAATTTAAACTTTTACAGCTTGGTAAATTCCCACCTGAGATGGTAAAACTGGGTCATACTCTGAAGCAAAGGTCTTCATCCCTCCTGCTTTGCCTAAACTGATAAAGAGTATTGTAGGAGAACAGTTGGTCATGATTTGAAAAACAAATATCATTTTTTTTCTTATGCCAGGATGGTAAATTCCTTATTGACTTCTCAATCTCTATAAGTAAAAAATCCAATTCCACTGAAGTTGGGAAATTGTGATAAACGTAAATAAAAACAGAATACAATGATTTGCAAATCTTTTTCAACCTATATTCAATAGAATACACTACAAAGACAAGATATTTGATGCTCAAACTCATAAACTTTGTTTTTTTTTTTGCAAATAATAATTAACTCAGAATGTCATGGCTGCCTGTTCATTGGGAACAGGTGGGTGCCATGATTTGGTACAAAAGCAGCTTCCCCAAAAATTCTCAGTCATTCACAAGCAAGGATGGGGCGAGGTTTACCACTTTGTGAACAACTGCATGAGCAAATAGTCGAACAGTTTAAGAACAACGTTTCTCAAAGTACAATTGCAAGGAATTTAGGGATTTCAACATCTACGGTCCATAATATCATCAAAAGGTTCAGAGAATCTGGAGAAATCACTGCACGTAAGCGGCACGGCCAGAAACCAACATCAAATGCCCGTGACCTTTGATCCCTCAGGCGGCATAGTATCAAAAACCAACATCAATGTGTAAAGGATATCACCACATGGGCTCAGGAACACTTCAGAAAACCACTGTCAGTAAATACAGTTCGTCGCTACATCTGTAAGTACAAGTTAAAACTCTACTATGCGAAGTGAAAGCCATTTATCAACAACATACAGAAACACTGCGGCTTCTCTGGGCCCGAGCTCATCTAAGATGGACTGATGCAAAGTGGAAAGTGTTCTGTGGTCAAATTGTTCTCATTTCGAACTGTTTTTGGAAATAGTGGACGTCATGTCCTCCGGGCAAAAGAGGAAAAGAACCATCCAGACTGTTATCGATGCAAAGTTCAAAAGCCAGCATCTGTGATGGTATGGGGGTGCATTAGTGCCCAAGGCATGGGTAACTTACACATCTGTGAAGGCAACATTAATGCTGAAAGGTACATAGAGGTTTTGGAGCAACATATGCTGCCATCCAAGCAACATCTTTTTCATGGATGCCCCTGCTTATTTCAGCAAGACAATGCCAAGCCACATTCTACACGTTACAACAGTGTGACTTTGTAGTAAAAGAATGCGGGTACTCGACTGGCCTGCCTGCAGTCCAGACCTGTCTCCCATTGAAAATGTGTGGCGCATTATGAAGCGTAAAATACGACAACAGAGACCCTGGACTGTTAAACAACTGAAGCTGTACATCAAGCAAGAATGGGAAAGAATTCCACCTTCAAAGCTTCAACAATTAGTCTCCTCAGTTTCCAAACATTTATTTAGTGTTGTTAAAAGGAAAGGTGATTTAACACAGTGGTAAACATGCCCCTGTCCCAACTACTTTGGCACGTGTTGCAGCCATGAAATTCTGAGTTAATTATTATTTGCAACAAAAAATAAATAAAGTTTATGAGTTTGAACATTAAATATCTTGTCTTTGTGGTGTATTCAATTGAATATATGTTGAAAAGGATTTGCAAATCATTGTATCCTGTTTTCATTTATGTTTATCACAATTTCCCAACTTCAATGGAATTGGGTTTTGTATTGTATAATGATTATTCGAACAGATCAGAAGAACCTGGTAGTTGATTTCACTGCATTTTCAGCTTAAACCTGAAAGGAACACCGAAAATTCACTTAATTTTTCCACATATGACAAGTCAGATGTAATATTTCTTGTCCCTAAGGCCTTCTTGTAATCATCCCAGTCAAACATGACCTACTTTGAGAATGAGGCTAGGTTCTCATTTCCAGCTGTGGACACCCTGTGTTGTCTTCTTATTTTTAAGGTCAAGTTATGCTTTACATTTGTTCTTGACTATCACCCTGAAGCCTCAAATTCAGCATTTTTGCCAGTGTGTGTCATCAAGTAAATTAGCCTTTCTACTTCCAACATTAGTTCTGCTGTCTGCTGAAAACTGGAGTTGTTGATTAATTCAAAGTTTAAGAGGGCTCAAAGAATGAAAAGACTGGTGGCTTCCCTCCAACCTCAGTGTGAGTCCGAGCCACAGATGAACTGAAGGCAGTGGGACATTACCTCCCTACTTCACCCAGGATAGTAAAAATACAGGTGCAGCTCAATAAAAGTTCAAGTGTCCTGAAAAACTTCATTTTCCCAATATTTTAATTTAAAGACTGAACATTTCAGATTTTCTATACATTTATCACACATGCAGCGAGGTATTTCTACTTTTTTTTATTTAATCTGGATTACGGCACACAGTTTGTGAAAATCAAAAGTCTGCTATCTCAAAACGTGACAATATCACAAAACACCAATCCACAAAAGGATTCATGACACAGAAATGTTGATCATCTTGGTAACTGGTAATCTTTCTCTTGAAAAATCTCAAAGGATTCTTTTGATTAATTGATCTTTTTTGGGTTCAGCCCAGGTCATCTGAAAACTGAACTCTGGTCTATGGTCTTTTTAGTACAGGTAAGACTCTTCTGGCGTTGTCTCTGGTTCAGGAGGGTCCTGACTAGAGGAACACAACACTTGCAGTCAATTTCCAACTCCAGCCTTAGTTCCTTGTGAAGCTGCTCTAAATTCTTGAATCTGCTTTGTTTCACAATCTTCTCAAGGTTGCAGTTATCCCTGTTTCTTGGTCTCCTTTTCCTCCTTCACTTTTCCACTCAGTCAACTTTCCATGAATCTGCTTCATACAGACTCTGTGAACAGTCAGACTTTACAGCAGGGACCTCCTGTGGCTGACCCTTCTTGTTGAGGGTGTCCATGACGGTCTTCTGGGCAACTGTCAGGTCAGCAGGTCTCCCCCAGGATTGTGGTTGTATTTACTGAACCCGAGTGCGAGAATAAAGGCTCAGTAAATCTTTGTGGGTGTTCAATGTTAATCATTAGAGCTCTTTCCAGGACGTACTGTAAAAGGAGGTCATTGGTGTGGTGTATCATAATTGAAAATGTCTGTGTTAACTAGCTGCTGGCTGGAGCTCCATTTGGCACGACAAGGAGTAAAACGATTCCCAAGGAGCACCTGGCTTCAGCACAAGACCTGGACACCATCTGGTCTCTGGGGGTAAGCCTCTTTCCTGTTACTGTTCTGTCGATAGCACATTAATCCCAGATGAAATGAACCATCATTTTCCTCCCACAGGTTACATAATCTTACAGTTCAACTCATTTATTGGTCTGGCAGAGAAATAACGAATGCCTCATTGTCCCTGCTGTTAGGGGTACAGAAATACTTAAGTTATTTCAAGTATTCACATTATCTACATTTACAGATGACATGATCCGCTTCCCATTTTTGGACTTGGCTTGATGTAGTGATCTGGTACTCTGGTGGATCCAAGTGTCAAAGATTCAAAATGTCAAAAAATGATTTTTAACTGTTTAGCACATGGAGTGTTTTATTGTGACTATGGGCTCTATTTTCATGCTTCGCCAGAGACGTGACGCAGGCACAGCGTAAGTCAGGTCCACCGCGCTGACAAGGCGTTCCCAAGCACAATTTGGTATTTTGGTGAGCAGCACAGCCCGGCTTTAGTATCCCACCTCCCTAACTCAGCGAGGGAGGAGAGAGGGCGTAGAGTGGGTTTAACACAGCCGAGACCGGTATTGACCAATAACATCAGCGCCTCTCCTCGCCATTAAATCCACCACCGGCGAGGCGTATTACTATTTTCGTGAAGTAGTCAAAAGAGATCAAGAAATGACTGAAGGCAGCAATGCCACACGATGGCGACAGAAGGCAGCCCCCTCAACAAGTGTCACTGTAAGCACTGCAGAAGGCGTCCTTCACACTCTCTCATATAAGCACAGATGAATTTGGTGTGTGTAATGTTGGACCCACTAGTAAGACAAACACCCTTTTCCACAAATAAAGACACTCACATAAAGTTGCACATATTCAAACCTCACGTGACAAAGGTGGGTTGTGCACACAGATCACAACATAAATTTCAATAATTGCATTAAAATCGGAACCATCTGTGCGTAAAGGACGCATCGTGCTCCGTGGCCTGGCTCTTTCTTTCATTAATGTTGGCATATAAAATAATTTTGGCTCACAAAACTGAATATTATAATATCCGTATGTCGGCTTAAAGTAAATAACTCATCTGATCACTGAAACAAATCATCTGTTCAGCCGCCGCAGCAGCAGCTGCAGCAGGACAGGGAGAGGACACGGAGACGTGTCCAGGTCGAGCTGCGCGAGAATTAAAAAGGAGGAAGAGGAAGAAAGAAAAGAAGAGAGACGAATTACATGTCTTGTTAACTTTATCATGTATGTCTATTTACTAGATATTTAATTTAATTTAATGCAGTTTCAGCTGTGTTGATTCGGTCAGGTCGTGTGTCCAAACACGTGCCAAATGCGCTCATCAGATCAGATAAAGATCAGAATATATCAATATAGATCTAAATGTATGTGCTGACTCAGATTATTAGTTGTTGATGATTATTTATTTCACTGAAATGTGCCTGACACCGTGGAAACCTGCCGGTGAGGCATCTGTGATGTATGCCGATATGCCACAGGTCTACCAAAATACCACTAGACCAGCTGCGCTCCGCCTGTGCTGAAAGCTGATCAGGTTTGAATCGGCGAGCTTTCAGCGCACTTTATACGCCACTGGCGAGTACGAAAATGTCACTGCGCCAGCTGATTCTGTCGACACCTCCCTCTGCCATGCCACCACGCCCAGCTTGGCGGACCTCGGTGCACTTCAGTCCACGAAAATACCAAACTGGCTGAAAACCGGGCTCCGCCTGATGAAAATACCACTGCGCGGGGTCCACCACCCTCCGCCGCCTCACCAGCGGAAACGAAAATAGAGCCCATAGTGTCTATTCCAGATGATAAACCAGAGAGTACAGGAAGGGTCTCAGAAAACCTTGAGAGGGCTGAAGGGCCAGCTGTCTGTCACTTTTATCTAAATCCAGTTTCTCACTGATGCCAGCTCTTTACTGTTATAACACAGAATTCAACTGCTATTATACAGTGTGCAACAGTTTTCATACAGTACTCAACTGTCAAATGATTTTACGGCTCGGTAAAAATGAAATACAGCAGATTTCTATACTTTATTTGACTATACAGTAATTAGCGGCATGTATGCCAGCCACACCCTGTAATTCTACATTATTCATCACTGTAGAACAATTTCATAGTCTATTGCATCAAAATAAAACAGTGCTGTATATTGTGGTCTGTGCATATGTGTTGTGTGTTTCATCTTTTCAGGGATACTTGCAGTACTCTGTGTTGTTCTATGGGTACTATGGCAGAGAGAGGAAAATTGGCGCCGCTGGGTACCGGTTACCCCTGGCCTACTTCCTGGTTGGGATGGCTGTCTTTGCCTACAGTTTCATCATTGTCTTGAGAAAGTAATTACTCTGGTCTCTAAATATCATACCAAGTCATGAAGAATAAATGTGATGTGATATCTGAGCAGTGATGTTGACAGGTATTCACTGGGAATCCCTAGGACCCAGAAGAGAATTTTGAGTGGATTTCAAGGAAACTGCATGTTTTTTTTTTTTTTAAATCTTTGATTTTAAGAAATTGCAGTGTGTTTGGTTATGGTATTTTGTGTTATGTTTGTATTTGCTCACATTTAAATTGTGTCCAAAACACCACATCTGAAAAGTTTATCAGAAAACACAGATCACATTTGCATGATGTACATAATTCAGATGACAAAGTGCTTCTTTAGCCACATAGCACCAAAAATAAATCATTGAATAAGATAGGGAAGGGAGCTGAATGGTACAGGTACCATTCAATAATAAGGGCCATGGGGCACCAAGGCTCTATTGTTATACTGTGGATTTGTTCTTACTACTTTTGTGGACAAATTTAGATTCACTGCTAGTCCTACAGCTTGAAGAGCTGTTGGACAAATTATATATCAAAATGTGTGGTTTGATCAGAGTTGGTGTGCTATTACTTTTTTCTATAGTATATAATTTTTTTGGAACTCAAATCATGAAAAAATATGACAAAATTTTGCACTGAAGTCAATTGGACGAGCCAAAAAAAGAGCAATCGTTGATGTTTTTTAAATGTTCGGCTCTGTTTTTTTTTTTTGAATAAATACTTGAAAAAGGAATGTCTTTTGTAGATGTGTTCCTTGTATATAATATCACAATGGTACTTGTATTATTATTTGAAATCTCTTAAGAATCTCATCATATGTACACAACCCAGCAGTAGCCCCCGCCCATGGCCCTTTCAAAATTTTCCAGAGTGAATTTTCTGGGTTTTTTTTTCAACTGTTACCTGGAAAACCAAATAATCCTTATTCTCAAATGTATTCAAATGCATTCTGCTTCACAGACAAAAACATTTATCACATTGTTGTAACTTTGAATGGAAATATGTGCAAATCTGTGCCCACAGTTTTTATATTGTCTGATATTTCTTGACTATAATTGCTGCAGAATGGCCAAGAACTCTCGCCTTAGCCTGGCCAGCGCGTCAGATGAGAATTTCACTTTCTGCTGGAGAGTTTTCTGTGCCTGGGATTACCTAATAGGAAACCCAGAGGCAGCAGAGAGCAAAGGCGCAGCCATTGTCAACAACATCAGGGTCAGAGACACACAAGGAACACAGCACTCTGCATGCTATGTTACACTCACATAGCGCTCTATTTTCACGCTTCGCCAGAGACGTGGCCCAGGCACGGCGGACCTGACATGGCCTAACCAAGCACAATTTGGTATTTTGGTGAGCGGCGCAGCCCAGCTTTAGTATCCCCCCTCCCTAACTCAGCTCCGCCCAGCGGCATAAGTCGTAGCGAGGGAGGAGAGAAGGCGTGGAGTGGGTTTAACACAGCCAAGACCGGTATTGACCAATAACATCAGCGCCTCTCCTCGCCTTTAAATCCGCCATTGGCGAGACATATTACCATTTTCGTGCAGTAGGCAAAGAGATCAAGAGATGACTGAAGGCAGTAATGCCACACGATGGCGACAGAAGGCAGCTCCTCAACAAGTGTCACTGTAAACTTCCTCCACACTCTCTCATATAAGCACAGATGAATTTGGTGTGTGTAATGTTGGACCCACTAGTAAGACAAACACCCTTTTCCACAAATAAAGACACTCACATAAAGTTGCATATATTCAAACCTCACATGACAAAGGTGGGTTGTGCACACAGATCACAACATAAATTCCAAAAATGGCATTAAAATCGGAACCATCTGTGCGTAAATGACGCATCGCGCTCCGTGGCCTGGCTCTTTCTTTCATAGATGTTGGCATATAAAATAATTTTGGCTCACAAAACTGAATATTATAATATCCGTATGTCGGCTTAAAGTAAATAACTCATCTGATCACTGAAACAAATCATCTGTTCAGCCGCCGCAGCAGCAGCTGCAGCAGGACAGGGAGAGGACACGGAGACGTGTCCAGGTCGAGCTGCGCGAGAAATAAGAGGAAGAGGAAAAAAGAAAAGAAGAGAGACGAATTACATGTCTTGTTAACTTTATCATGTATGTCTATTTACTAGATATTTAATTTAATTTAATGCAGTTTCAGCTGTGTTGATTCGGTCAGGTCGTGTGTCCAAACACGTGCCAAATGCGCTCATCAGATCAGATAAAGATCAGAATATATCAATATAGATCTAAATGTATGTACTGACTCAGATTATTAGTTGTTGATGATTATTTATTGCACTGAAATGTGACACTGTGGAAACCTGCCGGTGAGGCATCGGTGACGTATGCCGATATGCCACCAATCTACCAAAATACCACTAGACCAGCTGAGCTCAGCCTGCACTGAAAGCTGACCAGGTTTTATAAGCCACTGGCGAGTACGAAAATGTCACAGCACCAGCTGATTCTGTCGACACCTCCCTCTGCCACGCCACCATGCCCAGCTTGGCGGACCTTGGTGCGCCTCAGTCCACGAAATTACCAAATTGGCTGTGCGCCAGGCTCCGCCAGATGAAAATACCACTGCGCGGGGCCCTCCACCCTCCACTGCCTCACCGGCGGACATGAAAATAGAGCCCATACTGTTTTATTCACATTCAAAAAAGGGAAAGCTCCTTTGGTGATACTTTTTATGCACATAAATCAGCATTTATGATTATCACTCAAACTTAATCAAGGTATTTTTTTGTTTGCACAGGAAGCCATTGTAGAGGAGCAGGAAAAAAAGAAGGATACTAGCCTGTAGGTGTCTTAATTCTTTTTTAATTTGAAGTGCAATGATTAGTAAGAAGTGTTCCCACTGTTAGAGCTGCTCAAACATTCAAGGAAGTCAAAGGTCTACAGCCTGATCCATCCCACTCTGTCTGGTTGTCTCCTTAGGGCAGTGCTGATCAGCCTGCGTATCTTAGCCAACATCCTGGTGCTGCTGTCACTGGCTGGCAGCATCTACATCATCTACTTTGTGGTGGACCGTTCCCAGAAACTGGAGCAGGAGAAGCCGGAGCTGACACTGTGGGAGAAGAATGAGGTAGCAAACTACATTGACATCCTCATCTTCATTAGTTTGATTTAATTATATAACATACAAAACCATTCAAGGAATCGGTAGGAGTGTAGAGCTGCAGCTGATCATGTAGAAAACAACCATCCGTGACAGCTCATCACTTAGTCAGTTATTTCAAGAAAAGGGCCAACTACAACCTTTATAAGCATTTTTCTACCTTTACCTACAGATTAGTATGATAATGATGGTATGATCAGTATGATAATGGTTCTACCTTTACCTACAGGTTAGAATGATAATGATGATATTTTTGTCCTATATGGTTCAAAGGAGTTTTGATTTTCTCTCTATCAGGTCAGTGTAGTCGTGTCCCTCATCACTATGATTGCTCCTTCCGCCTTTGAGCTGGTAGCTCAGCTTGAGATGTACCACCCAAGAACCTCACTGCGATTCCAGCTGGCCAGGTTACTTTCATTCATCACTTTCACATGTTGTAGTGTTTCTCAGTCTGTGCTACACCCTAACCTGTCTGTATCCACAGAGTGCTTGTTTTATACCTCGGCAATCTGTACAGCCTCATCATTGCCCTCTTGGATAAAGTCAACAGCATGAGCTCTGCTGTGAGTCCTGAGAAAAATCAAAGCACCTGTTTTTTTACGCTTTGGGTGTCTTATGTTAGTGTGAAAGAGGCTAGCTGCTCTTAGATAACAATTTTAAAAAGTTTTTTGTAGTGTAGCAAAACGTGCAGCAAATAACAAACCCTTTCTGTTCCAGATCCCAGTGGTTTCAGGTAACTGGTCTGACTCCAGCTCCTTCCTGGCAACCATCTCCCAGCCTGAGGTAGACAGCCTCTCTACCTTGGTGTCAGAGCTGTCTGTCTCTGATCATCACAACAGCACCATAGCAACTATTGCCACAGTATTGGACATCACAAACAGTGCCAGGAGCAGCTCAGGCGCCATGTCCAACCAGACAGCAGTCTTTGAGAAGAACACCCGCTCCCAGCAGGACCAGTGCTGGGAGACGTATGTCGGTCAGGTTTGTGTAGTCTCCGTAAAATCACCATCAGTGGGCCAGAGTGATGAGGTTTATAAGTGATCCATTCTTCCCCTGTCAGAAAAAGGTTAACACTGTTGAATGCAGGAAAATACCAGAAAGGAAGGGATGATGCTGTTCTTAATTCTGTAGGAATCTTCATAGAGTGTAGAATAGGCTTTAAACTTTATCTGGGTGTTTCCTCTTGACTAAAATGCTGTCAGTAGCTTTGTAATATTAGATATCAAAAACTGAAAGGGCTTTCAAACGGTGAGATTTTAAACAATGATGCAGAGCAAAGAAGGAAAGGACATGTCACTAAATTAATAATGTAAAAAGGACATGACCTTAGTTTGTATGATGGTTTGTGTGTCTCCAGGAGATGCTGAAGCTGTCCATCATTGACATGATCTTCACAGTGGCCAGCATCCTGCTCATTGACTTTATCAGAGGTTTGGTTGTGCGCTACCTGAGCGACTGCTGCTGCTGGGATTTGGAGAGCAAGTTTGTAAGTTGCCTTAAAATTGTTAAACAATCAAAGTACTGTGAACAGCTTCTGCTGTGAACTGTGACCTGTGTAGAGCAAATATACAAATGAATGGTAATAAGGCTAGCAGTGTGCTGACTAAGTTCAACAAGTTGTCTGAGAGGGTCTTTTAGAAGAAGACAAACTTCACAGGAATCTGAAACTAGAACTGAAAAGGGTGGAGCTCATTAGAAAGAACATGAATATTCTAAAAGAAAATTACACACTGGTTTTGGGTTTACTGTAAACTTACAGATCAGCTATTTTACTGACCTAGCCACCTAAAGTTATAAAATCGCTATATGAAAAAAAGCAATGCATTCATGTGGCTTCTACAGACCTCCTTAATTATGAACTTAACTTCTGATTCCTTTTGCCTTTTATTTTGAAAATTTAATCTTGTCACTTCCACCTGTAGTCTTACCATAATTTAACCATCCAACTAAAATGAGAAATTATTAAAGGAATTTGGAGAAAACCAAAACTGGATTTTGCTTTTTGCACTTTGCATTAAAATACAGAAAAACAAACCTGTGATTTTTCCGTTTTGGGGTCAAAACAAAAAAAACAAAACTGCAAGAGCTTTTTATGGTCAATTTAAAGTGATAAAATGAGAAAGAGGGAGATGAGGACACAAACATATTTCCTGTTTTTGGTAGAGTGGTGTAGTGGTTGGCAATGTCGCCTCACAACAAGAAGGTCCTGGGTTTGAACCCAGGTCAGGGCGTTTCTGTGTGGAGTTTGCATGTTCTCCCAGTGTCTGTGTAGGTTTAGTCTGGATACTCAGGTTTCCTCCCACATCCCAAAAACCAGAAGTGGGGTTAGGTTAATTGGTTACTGCTAAATTGCCCGTAGGTGTGAATGTGAGCGTGGATGTTTGTTTGTCTCTATATGTCAGCCCTGTGATGAACTGGCGACTTGTCCAGGGTGTTTCCTGCCTTCGCCCTAAGATGCTGGGATAGGCTCCAGTCCCCCGCGACCCCCCACTGGGATAAGCAGTGGAAAATGGATGGATGGATAGATGATTTTAAACAAAAAATAAACAACGCTCATTTGGTTTCACAATTGAAAAATAAATTATCCAAAGGTATCGTGACAGCCTACCCTTTCCATTATTACACTGTCATTTCATGTGAATGTGGTTTTCCAGTGTCTGCATATTAATCCTTTTACATAGTGAGAGGACCAACCCAATTTTCATGAGGGGGGCTTAAGCCTGGACTGGACTGTATGACAGACATCATATCAACACTGTCACACCTGATTTCTTCTTTCCTGTCTAATTTTCCTTTTCACCAGCCTGAGTATGGGGAATTCAAAATAGCAGAAAACGTTCTTCATCTGATCTATAACCAGGGGATGATCTGGTAAGTCTTTAGTACGTCTGAATGACAGACAGAGGATTCATCTCTATTGTGAACCTATCACTACGGCATGATTGCTGTGTGTGTAATAGAGGATGTAAGTCAAAGCTAATAGTCTGGCTGTTGCTAACCAGTCTCTGTGACCCTGTTCAGAGGACTGTGGCCTCTATAATCTCTTCATTACACATCTGTGGCTGCCTTCAATGTATTTCCTCAACTCATTTCAGAGATGTCTCCTTCCAGCAATAAAAGTAATAAATTGAATCCACAGGCCGCCGGATGTAATGTCTGTTCTGAAAACTGTGACCCAAGTGTGTGCGTGCGTGTGTGTGTGTGTGTGTGTGTGTGTGTGGACTGACTTTTATTCTATCGTTCCTTCAGGATGGGAGCCTTTTTTTCACCCTGCCTTCCTGCCTTCAATGTGCTGAAGCTGATTGGTCTGATGTACCTCAGGAGCTGGGCCGTCCTCACATGTAATGTTCCCCATCAGCAGGTGTTCAGAGCCTCCAGGTGCAGCAAACACACACACACACTTAGAGCCTTTTGCAGCCTTTGGTCTAACAAGTGCATAAACACTAACTGTTGTTTTACAGATGAAACTAATTATTATTTCATTGATCTCCTTTTGCTGTCGAGCTGTGGAGAGATGGAGACTTATCAGTGTGTAGTTCTGAGCGGAATGTTCGTCTTCTGTTCGTACACACATTAACACAGCCCACTCTGATTTATGGACCAAAGCTGTCATTGTCCCTTTCAGTTCTTATCAGTCACTACCAGATGTGCCTACAAATCCAAGCGCACGCGCACGCGCACACACACACACACACACACACACACACACACACACACACACACACACACACACACACACACACACACACACACACAGACAGATAATTTCATGGGAGCCAGCTGAATGCAGAGATCGATGTAGTCTTTGAAGAAGAAGAAAAAGATGAAAAAGAAGAAGAACTTTATTGATCCCCGAAGGGAAATTCAATAATGATCAACCATTAGAGCTGAGTCACTTTGGTGTCAGTAACTGTGGGGTTATTTTGTGGGGAATAATGTGGAGTAGTTACTTTAGTATGTCCTCCCTTGGTCTATTTCAGGTCAAATAACTTCTACCTGGCTATGCTGCTCTTCATGCTGTTTCTTTGTATGCTGCCCACCATCTTTGCCATAGTGAGATACAGGCCTTCACAACACTGTGGACCCTTCAGGTGAACAAATGCTGCACATGGAGTTAAAACATGAAATCCTTTACAGCAATGTGCATTTTATGCAAAACTGTCAGTAAGTCAGCATTTAACACTCTGGGCTCTATTTTCGTGCGTGCCAGCAACACGGTGGACGGTGGCGGACCCAGCGCAGTGGTATTTTCGCCTGGCGGAGCCCGGCGTACAGCCAGTTTGGTATTTTCGTGGACTGAAGTGCACGCTAAGTTCCGCCAAGCTGGGCGTGGATGCGCAGTAGAGGGAGGTGTCGACAGAATCAGCTGGTGCAGTGACATTTTCGTGCTTGCCGGTGGCGTGAAAAGTGCGCTGAAAGCTCGCCAATTCAAACTTGGTCAGCTTTCAGCGCAGGCGGAGCGCAGCAGGTCTAGTGGTATTTTGGTAGACCGGCGGCGTATTACACATACGTCACTGATGCCTCACCGGCAGGTTTCCACAGTGTCAGGCACATTTCAGTGCAATAAATAATCATCAACAACCAATATTCAGTGCAACTATCTGAATCAGCAAATACATTGCGATCTATATCGATATATTCTGATCCATATCTTATCTGAGGAGCGCGTTTGGCACACGTTTGGACACTCACTCTAACCTAATTAACACAGCTGAAACAGCATTAAATTAAATATCCAGTAAACAGTCACACATTATGAAGTTAACAAGATATTTAATTCGTCTTCCCACTTATCCTTCTTCTTCCTCGCGCAGCTTGATAGGTGTTGTGCCGTAGAATGCACCCCTGCATCCAATCCACTCATTAGCTTCTTAAAGTGGAAAAAAAATTATCTCATATTAAAAAAAACACGAGTATTAGATCATGACAACATGTCAAATGGAGCAGCAAACTTTCGTTCTGTTTATAGGTACGGCGGCGGCCCGGCAGGGATCAGCTCGCATCCCTCCGTCTGCTGCTGGTTTGTCATGTGGGGCGACGTGCTGCTCGACCACGGGGATGTGGTGCACGCTTGTCACATAGTGAGTCACCAAACGCCGCCACACAGGGTCGCCAAAGTGCCGTCAACGCAAGTATCGGCTCCACGCCAACTTCTACACCACCTCCTCACTTTGCGTTGATTAGCGCTGGAACCGACGCTTGTGTCGCGATGATAAATCTGGACGTGTGTGCCGATCTTGGCGGACGCGAGGTCATAAAAATATTGGTTCATTTCAATTCCTGCTTCTGTGTATCTGTTGCGTTTACTTCTCTCTCCACGGTATCATAGGTAATGTAATCCAGTATTTAGAGGTCAGTTATGCACATTTCAGTTGTTTATTGCATAAAAAGTTATCGAAAAATGAAGTTAAGGGCGAAGTATCAATCACGTCTAAAAATAGACTGAATCCCGACGTTGAAATCAAGTATAAACTTAGACTAGACGTCTAATATACGTCTTTTGCTCAGTGGGATGGCAAAGCATGTGGACATTTGTGTGACACGCCACTTACCCTATAATAAAAATCGCCACCACCCGCTGCTCAAACGGCGTGAGGGTCTCCTCCCCCGGACCCCCACCTCTCTGGCCGGTACTCCTCCGGAGGGCAGCTGTACACCGCTTGACCTCCACCTTGAGGTCTGACCACTTTTTTTTAATCTCCGCGGGGGTGCGTGTCTCGGAACCCACCGCGTTCACCCTCTCGCAAACTTTCTCCCACTCCAAGCGTTTTCGTTTTGCACTGACGCCACTGGACAGGCTGCCAAACAAAACACGCTGTCGCTCCTCCACCTCCGCCACCAGCACCTCCACCTCGCACGCCGTAAATTTCGTTTTTCTTGTCATTTTGTCTGCGTGCGAGGACAGGGAGACCCTATTTAAATAAATCTGCATATTTATAGGAGGGCGTAATGGGGGCGGGCCCAGTCACTCCGACATCTGCGCTCAATTCCACGCTGATTGGGATTTATCAAGGAAACACACGTGGATTTCGGCGCCCGCACACCTTGATACATACAGATTTTTTTCAGCGTGACGGACCTTGCGTGCGCTCGTTTCTGGTATGAGTCCCACGCAAGTATTGATACATGAGGCCCCTGGTCTGGAGCAGATGTTGTAGCTGGTTTTAGAAGTTGTCCTTAAGTTCATCATCAGTATTGGTGGGTGAGTAGCATTGTATGATTTGGAGGTTTATCCTCTTGTGTGTCGTTTGGAATCGTGCAGTGATGATCCTTGAGTTAATAGGCTCCCAGCTGATGAGGGCCCTCTGGGCTTCTTTGGAGAGCATGAGTGCCACTCCCTCCGTATGTGGTGCTTTTTTGTCAACATGTCCAGAGTAGAGTATGGACTCGCCACTGCCCAATTTGACTTCTCCTGTCTGGAGCCATCTAGTTTCGCACAAGCCTAGGATGGAAACCTTGTATCTCCTCATCTCATCTGCAATGACTGATGTCTTCCCTGCTGTGTACATAGTCCTGATGTTCCAGGTTGCGATGTTGGTAGGTTGCCTAGGAGAAAGAAGATTCTGACGCATCCTTTCCATATGGTTTTCGGCATGCTTCTTCATTGTCTCTTTAGCTTGTTTGCTTGAAGAGTCTTCATCTCTTAGGTTGTAGGGTTTCTTTTTCTTCATGAATGTTTCTGTAATCATTTAAATCCACCTCACGGGTGATTGGCCCATGAGGTTTTACCATTGCCCTATTGGCCAGCTTGACCTGTTTCCACCTCTCACAATGTGGACGTTAGAGTTGGATTTCGAGAGGCGATCTCTTTGACTACTTCACGAAAATATTCTTCACAATGTAATACGCCTCGCCGGTGGCAGATTCAAAGGCGAGGAGAAGAGCTGATGTTATTGGTCAATACAGGTCTCTGCTGTGTTAAACCCACTCCACGCCCTCTCTCCTCCCTCCCTACGACTTACGCCACTGGGAGGAGCTAAGTTAGGGAGGGGGGATACTTACGCCGGGCTGCGCCGCTCACCAAAATACCAAATTGTGCTTGGGAACGCCTTGTCGGCGCAGCGGACCTGACTTATGCCGCACCTGCACCACATCTCCGGCGAAGCACGGAAATAAAGCCCTGAGTCTGCATTGAACACAATTGCAAGGTTGTGCATGTAAATTAAGCAATGCATTACTAATCAGATATGTTTGTAGTTCATATTCAAGTTAAAAGCAATTTTCAATTTCAAGTTAAAATCTGATCTAAATCAACCCCAAAAAAATTAAAAAAATCTAAATCAGTCTCTAATTTAAGACACATATATCTGTGCTGAGACTTTAGAGAGATTCTGAAATATCTTCAATATTAACGTCTCCGAATGGAGGTCTTTGGAGGAGGCCATAGTCTCTAGACGTGGGCCTGGGTTCACTTTCAACCTAAGGCTCCCACATGTCGCTCTACCCTCCCTTCCCATGTCCTAATCTGGCCACTGTCCTGTCCTTTTTAAACTGCCAAAAACCTTAAAAAATAAATCTTTAATTATTAATGTGAGTGGAGTGAACCAAATGTGTGTTTCAGTGGGCAAGAGAAGATTTATGACATCATCTCGGAAACAGTGGCCAATGACTTCCCTCGCTGGTTCAGCAAAGTGGCAAGTTATATCACCAGCCCTATTGTAGTGCTGCCAGCACTGCTGCTGCTGTTGTAAGACCATGCACCACACACACACACACACACACACACACACACACACACACACACACACACACACACACACACACACACTCACACACACACACACACACACAAATACATTTGCACATACACAAAATCACAGCGTGCCTCTACATATCACGTTGAATCTTCCTCTTTATGTTTCAGCATGCTGATATACTATCTTCAGGCTATTGCAAGGTCCCTCAAATTCACCAACAACCAGCTGAGGATGCAGCTGCAGACTGTGAGTTTCTGATGGCCTGTTATCCTGGTGGACCAACACATTTTTATCTTTTATTAGTGATTTTCAAGCAGAGAGCAACTGCATTCAACCAAAGTAGTTTTAAAGATATTAGAGTAATTATACTTTATTTTTTCATGATTGGAAAATACAAATGCGTGAAAACTAACAAGATGTTTTTTCAAATTTTTAACATACAATATAAAACTAAAACTGAACAGAAATTACTTTGAAAAATAAACCAGTGCTCTCTGATGGACCTTATGGTCAGTGTCTTACATTACACTGATCTGTATGATTGCGGTAAGCTTGGCTGAGCATTCACGTCTGATCCTCTTAATCAAAAAGTTTCATCACTAATGCTTCTGCACACTTCCCACTTTGGCATGCATAAAAAGCTGGTTCAGGTTCATGTTTCTCTCTGTGTTTCATCACCTTTCCTTAAGAACACTCAGTAAAGTCTTTGTGAACTGAGGACACTAACTGTTGAAGCTTTGGAGGTAAATTTTTTCATAGTCTTGTTTGATGAACCACTTCAGCTGATCAACAGTCCGGTGTCTCTGTTGTGGTGTTTTGTGCTTCATGTGATATGTGCTAGTAAGTCATGGGCACTAACAAACACCCACACCATCATAGATGCTGACTTTGACCTTTGACCTGAGAAGAGTCTGGGTGGTCCCTCTCCACCAGATCCATGATTTCCAAAAACTAAATGAAATGTGGACTCATCAGGCCACAGCAGACTTTTCCACTTTGGGTCAGTCCATCTCAGATGAGCTCAGGTCCAGAGAAGCCGGCGGTGTTTCTGTCTGTTGTTGATATCTGTCTTTGTCTTTGTCTGGTAGAGTTTGAACTTGTGGATGTAGAGACCAACTGTGTTAACCGACTATGGTTTTCTGGGGTCCTCTTAAACCCATGTGGTAAATTCCTTCACAGAATGATGTGGGTTTTTAGTGCAGTGCTGCCTGAGGGGTCAGAGGTCATAATCACTCAGTGCTGGTTTTGGGCCTTGTTACTTATGTGTAGCGATTTTTCTGAATCTTTTGATGATTTTATGGAACGTAGATGATCAAATCTCTAAATTCATTAAGTTGTATGTTGAGAAATAGGGTTCTTAAACTGTTGGACAATTTTCTCACACAGTTGTTGACAAAGTAGTGAACCTGGCCCATGTTTGTGAAGGGCTGAGGCCCTGTTTGTACGTATGTGGTTATTTTTAAAAACGGAGACATTAACCATTGTTTGCAGCCTTTGTTTAGACACAAACAGATAATTTGCCCCTAAGAATGATGCTTTTTAAAAACTCCTGCCAGAGTGGAGATTTTGGATTACTCCGTTTGCACGTTTACATGTAAACAGAGAAAAAGATTTGGGTAGGTCACGGCAGATTGCACACAGGAGAGAAGGAAGGGATGTTGTTGTTGATGCTGCTATGTGGGATTCTGATTGGCTAACGTGGGCTTGAGTTTCTTGCTACACTGCCACCCACATGTTTGATATGTTCTTGATATGCTTTTGATATTCTCTTGATGGCACATATACACGGGTTAGTGTAAATGAAAACTTATTTGAAAACATAGTGGTGTGCATGCGTTTTTTTTTTTTTGTTTTTTTTGGGAAATGGAGAGGGTGGAATATTTGTTTATGAAAATAGCCAGTCTTTTGGTAATGCTTATTTTAAACCCAATCATGACCCTTACCTGTTTCCAATGAACCTGTTCACCTGTTGAAGGATCCAAACAAGTGTTTTTGGAGCAGTCCTCAGTTTTCAGACTTTTGTTGATTCTGTCCCAGTTTTTTGGAACATGCAACAGTATCAAGTTCAAAATGAGTAAGATAATAATAATAATAATAATAATAATAATAATAATAATAATAATAATAATAATAATAATAATAATAATAATGATAACAAATTAAATAACAATGTAACACACTTTAACAAACATGAGATATCATGTCTTTGTGTTCGGTTGAATATAGGTTGGAAAGGATTAGCAGCTTATTTTACTTTTTTTTTCAACCCAAGTTCTGGAAATAATGATTAGATGACTGAAGAGACATCAGTAAAACTAAAGTTTACAGGGTTTTCTGCATAAGGCTTAAGGTGGAGTTTTCTCTCTTTTCTTTAGGAGCGGACTGAGGACAAGAAGAAAGTCTTCCAGTTGGCTGCAGGTACCTGTAAGGTGTTTTCAGATGTTCCGAGTGGGTGTTTGATTGTTTGTGATTGAGTCATGACACTGTGTTGTTTGATCCAACCTCAGCCAGACTGCAGGCTCCGGAGGCAGCAGCTGACAAAAAGCCAGATCAGCAGGAGAGCGACATCACCAGTCAGGACGCCTCCATCCACACTCCATCCCCCCGACGCAATGGCAGCGTCACAAACTTTCAGTCTCCTGTTTGTCGTGGAAACAGCATCCGCACCATCACCCAGTCAGCATCTAGAGTGGACATGGACAGAGGGATGGGTTCTGGATCCGTCAGAAATCCATCAGTGACTGCATTGCCCAAGCACAGGTTCAAGCATTTTCTACTTTTAACATGATACACATACACATACACATACACATACACATACTGTACTGTTACCAGGCTCCATCATCAGCTTGTGTAAGTCTTGTGTCCTTCTACAGGTACAAATATTTGTGACTAATGCAGTTATCTACATGCTTAAAAAGAAAGGTTTTTAGTTTTAAAGGAAAAGTGAGGTGAGCAGATGATTAACAGTTTTACAGACAGTTGTATGTACATTTAAGAAGTAAAATATTGAATATGAATCATAAACCTATCATAAGTAATAGTTGTAGTTTAGACATGTATTGTTTATATTTTATTCCTTTATATAACATTTAACGATTAGGTGTTTATAAAGCCTTTGCGTGATCTGAATTAGTATTCAAAATCCATTATTTATCATGAAGAAATACATTTACATATATTTACTCTGTTGTTGTTTCTATCTGTTTATTTCAGAGTAATTCAACATGATCAATGCTCTTTGAAAACACAATATAATGATGACTAACAAAGCTAATTCTCATGTGTTATCATTCTCCATAACAGACCTCCACCCTTTCTTGGTGGCCCTGGCGGTACCTGCAAGTCCAAGTCCTACCATCATATGGCATTTAATCCCCCAGCTTTCTGTTCTGACAACATCCACTCTGACCCCCTGTACAGAAAGACCAAACGCTCCATCCATCCTGTGGAGGCTGCTGGGATCATTGCAGCACACAGTTATGGGGGCCGGCGTGGCCACACCACCCGATATGTAATCGTCAATGAACATGAGCCCAGGAAGAAGCTGCTGCGCTCAACTACTCGGATTCCACGCCACTACCTCATGGAGGAGTCTGCAGAAATCTTAGAGCTGTATCCACGCAACATCAAACGCTATACACCCCGCCCAGCTCACCACCAACCACATCCTCACCGGTCCCACCCATCAGAGCAGCATCTGAGTGAGGAGGAAGAGCAGGAAGAGGGCAAAGGCAGGAGAAGGAAGTCTTTAGGGAAGACTCATCGGCCTCGTTCCCTTTCCGACCTCCATCATCAAGCACAGTTCTACATCGGTGACGGTGTAGAGGGACACTTGCCAATGGCTAAAGACAGCCACTCAGCACGAGGACATTATGGAGTCCAGGAAGAGGATGATGAGGATGATGGTGAAGAGGAAGGGGACTGGGGAGATCTAGATTCACATCCCTGCTCTAAGACCAGTGTGAAAGGAGCAGATTCTGGACTTGTTCAAACCAGGTGTCATTCCCAGTCTCCAGGAAGACACTATCAGTCCCCAAGGCTGACAAGGCAAATGGAGTCCTGTGTGAAATCCAAGACCAGACCAAAGCTGGACACCCCTCTTACAGAGTCAGATTCAGTCTCCCTGGCCTCCAGTAGTGACCAGCAGAATAGCAGCACAGACCAGTACATCCAGGTCATTCACAACAAGGAGCGCTATCTCAAATCTGAGGCTAGACAAGCAAAGCTGGCCAAAAAGAAGTCCAAAACCAGCTTTGACCTGAAGGTGGAAGAGTCGAATGACCTAGTTTGTTCAAATGTATGAAAGCTTTAATCATGTTTTTAGTTTAAACATCCCTGAAAGTATCACACATAGCTGCAGGATGTTTCTAGCTATGTATTGCATTAAAAGCACAGTAAGTTAATGAAAAGCATTATCTGTCTTGTGTTTGTTGTGCCTTTCAGGAACAGTGATTTGGGTTGTTTGAACAAAGATAGAACTAAACTACACAGATATTAGTCATTCATCGTGAACTGTGAGAATACTTACATGTGATTACCACTGCTTTAAATAAAAGCTGTGAAAGCCCACAGTTGCCTCACTCAGCCTGTGTATTGATTAAACCGTCATCTGTAAGATCATTACAATTCCTGAAAGGCTTTGCTGCCACAAACCTCTCAGTCTTCGCTCCATCCACAGTGAAACAGTTTACGGGAAATAGGTGTATGTCATTTCCCTTGAATTAAATAACAGGAATTCATCAGAATCTGGTTGCATTGGTATCACTCGACAGGTCTGTCATTCCTCCTCTGTACCGGTCAGAAGCTGGCGAGCTGCCACAGTCATCCTGGCTGTCCGGCATGTCAAAAGGGTGAACTACCTCTACCTTGACTTTATCAGTATTTTCAGTGGAGGAGAGGCAATAAAGCAGACCCATATGATAATATGAGAGAGGAAATTGTAATCCGGGTCGCTCTCACTTTGATACAGCAAAATTTTGAAATCTTGAAAACACATTTCAAATTTCCCCTCGAGGATAAATAAAGTGCTTATCTTACGTTTCAACACATTGAGTATTGTATTCTTTATCTGTAAGGACTGTGACACTTCAGACAGATGTTTAAGCAGTTTCATGGTATATGCAACTAATGCTGTGGGAGCTCCATTTAAGTGCACGTGTGACCCTACGCATTGAAAATGAACACCAAACAGGGTGCTATGACAAGGAGGGGCTGTTGGCACTGCAGGGGCGTCAAACTTCACAACTGCCGTAAGTGTTCAACTGAACTGGGTAGATGATATTTTCAGCAAAATATCAGTATCAGTGAGCAAATGCTCCATAAGTCAATTATAAGCAGAATTAAAGTTTCTGCTGCTAAGCGTGGATGATATGGGACATATTTGTTAGGCCTGTCAGGCAATATGCATCAGCAATGAGAAGCAGACCACATGCTTTGACTATAATCCATCTGGAATATCTGGAATACTAGAAACTGAAACTCCATTCTCTCTGATTTGAGGTCGAGTGAAGTATTTGAAGCTGCAAAAGTGTAGTTTTCAAAATATAAAGGCCAACAAGACTTCAAACTGAAGCTCACAAATTTAAAGTTCAAATAAGGCAGTGATATGGATCATAAAATGTTAAAAAGCTAAAAAGCTGACTTCCCAAAAGATGGTCTCCAGCAGGGATAGATTTGATTATCTTCTTGTTATTCTGGAGACATCAGGCACTATAATCTTATTCTTTTATTACTTCTTACTGTTTTTCAAGATACATAATAGCAAATTTCATACTTGTGTGACTTAAAATGCCATTGTAACAACTTTTATTCTGGATTGATATGATGCTTAAAGATTTTTTTTTAAACAGGGTTTTTGGACCCCCAGCACCAAATGGCCCATCTTCACATGGCCCAAGGGTTGAGCAAAACTTTTGACCATATTCCACCAAAAAGTCCAGTTGTCATTTTCATCTGAACTATTAACCAGCAGGACAAACAGATGTGAGTCGCAGCTGTACATATATCTTTTTGAATCTCAGGACCTCATAGGAGTTTTGGCCAAATGAGATAAATATTTGATCCCTACAGCAATGCCATACTGCCCTCTGCTGGCCAAACCAAATCTTAGCATGGATTTTGCAGTGCGTTTTACTCAGCGTGTTGGCTTATTTATACTTGATAGCCAACATGTTGAGACTCAGTACCCTCTTTCTTCATATTCATATCAGGATTTAAAATTGGTTGTCATAATTTGTTTAAATTAAGTCTGAAAAAGATAAAGACAGTCATGGCACACCAGGACAGGGTAAGATTTAAACAGCACCATCATTCACTTTCAGCCCTCATTCTAGTCTGTCAACTCATGTCCACATCCGTGACGTCTAAGAGCTGCACCCTGCGTCTTTCATATTTTGTGCTTTTTTAGACCACACTAGTCAACAAAGAGCATCATGAAGACCAAGGAACTCACCGGACAGGTCAGGGAAAAAGTTGTGGAGAAGTTTAAAGCAGGGTTAGGTTATAAAATAAGTATCCAAAGCTTTAAACATCTCAAGGAGTACTGCTCAATCCATCATCCAGAAATGGAAGAAGTATGCCTCGACTGCTAACCTACCAAGACATGGCCGTCCACCTAAACTGACAGACCGAGCAAGGAGAGCACTGGTGAGAGAAGCAGCCAAGAGGCCCATGGTCACTCTGGAGGAGCTGCAGAAATCCACAGCTCAGGTGGGAGAATCTGTCCACAGGTCAACTACAAGTCGTGTACTCCACAAATCTGGCCTTTATGGGAGAGCGGCAAGAAGAAAGACATTGTTGACAGAAAGACATAAAACGTCCAGTTTGCAGTTTGCCACAAGCCATGTAGGGACACAGCAAACGTGGAAGAAGGTGCTCTGGTCAGATTTTGGCCTGAATGCAAAGCACTATGTGTGGTAGAAAAGTAACACTGCTTATCACCCTGAACACACCACCATCCCCACTGTGAAACATGGTGGTGGCAGCCTCATGCTGTGACAATGCTTTTCTTCAGCAGGGACTGGGAAGCTGGTCAGAGTTGATGGGAGGATGGATGGAGCTAAATACAGGGCAATCCTGCAAGAAAACCTGTTGGAGGCTGCAAAAGACGTGAGACAGGGAAAGAGATTCACCTTCCAGCAAGACAATGACCCTAAACATACAGCTAGAGCTACAATGGAATAGTTTAGATCAAAGAATATCCATGTGCTAGAATGGCCAAGTCAAAGTCCAGACCTAAATCCCATTGAGCATCTGTGGCAAGACTTGAAAATTGCTGTTCACAGACGCTCTCCATCCAATCTGGCTGAGCTTGAGCTATTTTGCAAAGAAGAATGGGCAAAAATTTCAGTCTCTAGATGTCCAAAGCTTGTAGAGACACACCCCAAAAGACTTGCAGCTGTAATTGCAGCGAAAGGTGGTTCTACAAAATATTGACACAGGGGAGCTGAATACAAATGCACACCACACTTTTCAGATTTTTTTTGTTTAAATTTTTGAAAACCATGCATCATTTTAGTTTCACTTCACAATTATGTGCTACTTTGTGTTGGTCTATGACAAAAAATCTCAATAAAATACTTTTAAGTTTGTGGTTGTAGAGTGACAAAATGTGAAAAAGTTCAAGGGGTATGAAGACTTTTTCAAGGTACTGTAGCTTATGTACAGTGTGATTGGCAAAGACGTTTGTTTATTGCACCAAGACCTGCATTTCTCTGTCGCAGAAAAATAATCCAGTTAGTCCATCTGCCATGTTAAAAATATGTTACCAAAAATTGAAATATGCCCAGTATTTTAAAGGTGTCCGCCATGTCTCACTCTAATTGTTGATCTTTTTTTTTTCCACTGAAGACCCTGTAAAATGTCTTTTGCCTCTTATTTAAGCACAAATGCAACCCTTTTACTTTGATCACTCGACCAAGATTATTTTCAATTTTCTGTTTATATAAATTGTACTTCTAGGGTGAGTTGCCGTCTGTACACTTAATGCTACCTTCTTAACACAGCAGCACAATCACATGTGCCTTAAGGGGGCGGACTTGCAGTACAGCTAAACCACACAAATTCAAAAAAGTTTGTGAAGTGTTTTGTAACCAGAAGTTTATCTGATGTTTATGTAGCTACTCTGCAGTACATGCAAAGCACTGGCTATTTTTAAAGTAATCTTTCTTTCCAGGATTTGGGCATTGAATACAGCGCCACCCATTATCCTCTCCCTGTCTGTCTGGAGCACAGATTCTCACAAGGACAGCATATTCGTGTAGCTTCAGCAGCAAATTAGGGAGATAATGACAGATGCAGAGGTAAAGGAAGAAGAGCTAGAGAAATGTCAGTACATTTTTGGATTTTTTGGTTTTGGAGATGATGGTCCAATTTTTGCCATTATATTTGTATTTTATAGTTTTGATTGTTGATGCAACATGTGCTGTTGCAGTTTTATAGGAATAAAAAAAGGTTGATTTATAAATGCAAAAAAGTTACATCATGTGCTTACTGGAGGAGTTACAGCCATTAGCTAGCTGTCAGGCCTTGAATGTAAGCAATTTATTACAAGAACACTGGCCCTCATTTATCAATCTTGCGCAGAACTGAGCGCAGATCTGAGCACAGGATTCATCCTACGATAGGACACACGTGAGATTTATGAAAGGGTTCGTATCTGACCAATCCCAGCGTACGTATGATCGGGTCTTGATAAATGGGGCGGCTGAAATCGATCGTCATTAACATGTTTACACCTTAAATATTCGTGGTTCAGAAGCCTCGCCCACTGAGGTCAAACATGAAAGAGGAGAAATATTAGAAAGATGTGAAACTTTTCCGAGCTGAAAGAGGATATCCTCACGTCTGTGGTGGAAATTAACACAGATTTTCTCCTTGGAAGCATCAAAACTGGAATAAAAGCAGTCCAGAAAACTCCTGTCTGAACAGCGCTGCCGCGGAATAGTGGACAGTGGCTGAAGTTTGAATAAATCATTAGTCAATAAGTTGCTCATCACTGAGGATGTGTCCCAGTGCATCCATGAGGTGTATCTTGTATAGTTAGCATCTGGCACAGCCAGTGACCCCTTGGAACAGACTAGACAACCAAGAACAGTTTGGTCGTCTACTGGAGAGACAGTTGACAGCACAGAAAGACGGCACCCGGGGCGGATGGGTTAGCAACCCAATCTGTATCTTTCGTGAGAGAGAACCCAAATCAAGCTACGGAAAGCCCTACAGTGAGATACCCCCAAGAGATCCCGAGGGGGGGGGGGGATGAGATCTCCAAACGGACGGACCACACGGTGATGACCCAGGCAAACAGACAAACGACGAACGTAACATGCATTTGTGGAAAGCTGTGCAAGAACCATCGTGGCCTGAAAATCCATTAGGCTAGAATGAAATGCTTGGAGAAAGACAAGGAGGTACAACGCTCAGGTCTTGTACCTGGTGAGACGCAGGAGGAGCCCGGCCAGGAGGCAACCCACAGAGCCCAGTCCCTCCACGTACCTCTGACCCCTAATCCAAGCATAGTAATTCCACAGCAGCGGATTAAGTGGCCCCCAGCCAGCAAGCAAGAGGAGCGAGTGGCAGCAGTTTGACGAGGATGTGTCATACATCATCCAGGCCACAGCCAAAGGAGATGCGGACAGCCGACTCACATCGATGACCACCATCATCGTCAGCTATGCCTCAGAAAGGTTTGGGCAGGTGGACAAAGTAAAATCAAAACCCACTTCCTACAAATTGAGCCGCAGGGCCACCCGGATACATCATCTGTGCCAGGAGCTTCGCACCCTCAAGAAGCAGTACAAGGCTGCAACTGAGGAGGAGAAGCAACCCTTAGCGGAACCGAAAAACATCCTGCGCAAGAAGCTGATGACTCTTCGCAGAGCAGAGTGGCACTGGAGACGTAAGCGAGCAGCTTTCATCGCCAACCCCTTAGGCTTTACCAAACAACTGCTAGGGGACAAGCGCAGTGGCCGGCTAGAGTGCTCTATAGAGCTAGTAAATCACTTCCTCCAGGACACTGTGAGCGATCCTCGGAGAGAGCTGGAACTGGAGCCCAACAAAGCTCTCATCAGCCCAGATCCGTCAACAACGGAGTTCAACCTGAAGGAGCCAAGCCTGAAGGAGGTTGAGGAGGTCGTCGAGGCGGCCCGCTCGAAGCCAGCACCAGGCCCCAGTGGAATTCCTTATCTGTTCTACAAGTGCTGCCCGGAGCTTCTACGGCACCTGTGGAGGATCCTGAAGGTGATTTGGAGAAGGGGAAAAGTGGCTGACCAGTGGAGGCAGGCTGAGGGAGTTTGGAGCCCCAAAGAGGAGAACTCACAAGACATCAGTCAGTTTCGATCCAAGGGAAGGTGTTTTTCAGCATCGTCTCACGAAGACTGACCGAGTTCCCCTTAAGAACAGCTTTATTGACCCATCAGTACAGAAGGGAGGGATCTCTGCTCCTGGCTGCTTGGAGCACACTGGGGTTGTCACGCAACTCATCAGAGAGGCCCATGAGAACAAAGGCGACCTAGCTATGTTGTGGTTGGACCTGGCCAATGCCTATGGGTCCATACCACACAAGCTGGTTGAGCTCGCTTCAGGATGAGAGTTACTTCAGGGTCAGAGACATCGAACTGGCATCGCATTGGGAAAGGGATAATTACAGGCTGCACCATCTCTGTTGTCCTCTTTTCCCTAGCCATGAACATGGTAGTCAAGTCAGCCGAGGTGGAGTGCAGAGGGCCCCTGACCAAGTCAGGCGTGTGACAACCCCCAATCAGAGCCTATATGGATGACCTCACCGTAACAACCACATCGGTCCCAGGGTGCAGGTGGATCCTGCAAGGGCTCGAAAAAGCTCATCACCTGGGCAAGAATGAGTTTTAAGCCCTCAAAATCACGATCCATGGTGCTGAAGAAGGGGAAGGTGATTGACAAGTTCCACTTTTCCATCTCAGGAACTGTCATCCCAACCATCACAGAGCAACCCGTGAAGAGCTTGGGGAAACTCTTTGACTCCACCCTGAAGGCCTCAGCAGCCATCCAGAAGGCCAGCTTAGAACTTGGAACCTGGCTCACCAAGGTAGACAAGTCTGGCCTGCCAGGTAGGTTTAAAGCCTGGATCTACCAGCATTCAATCCTGCCCCGCATCCTGTGGCCCCTGTTGATTTATGCAGTCCCAATGACAGCAGTTGAGTCCCTAGAGAGGAAGATCAGCTGCTTTCTTCGCAAGTGGCTGGGACTTTCTCACAGCCTTACCAGCGCTGCCCTGTATGGAACGAGTAACATCCTGCAGCTTCCTCTCAGTGGTCTCACAGAAGAGTTCATGGTGGCACGCACCAGAGAAGCTCTACAGTACAGGGACTCAAAGGACCGCAAAGTGTCAGCAGCCGGCATCAAGATGAGGACAGGAAGGAAGTGGAAGGCATGGGAAGCAGTGGAGCTGGCAGAGTCACGCCTAAGACAGAAGGCACCGGTGGGCACTGTGGCAACAGGAAGAGCAGGCCTGGGTTACTTCCCAAAGACCCTCATCAGCCAGACCCGTGGGAAGGAAAGGCACCACCTGATCCAGGAGGAAGTCAGAGCGGGTGTGGAGAAAGAGCGGGTGAGCAGGGCAGTAGGACTACGGCAACAGGGAGCATGGACAAGGTGGGAGGGCGCACTACAGTGCAGGATCACCTGGACAAACATCTTGCAGCCACATTTCCAGCGGGTCCGCTTCCTGGTGCAAGCTGTCTAAGATGCCCTGCCAAGCCCAGCGAATCTCCATGTGTGGGGGAAAAGTGAGACACCTTCCTGCCCGCTGTGCTCTGGTAGAGGCTCTTTAGAACACCTCCTGCCTCCAGCCATCAGCTCCAGCAAGAACCATCATGCTTCAAAGAAGACAATCTCCTTTGTTAAAGCTGGAGAAAAACCCAGAGCAAACCAACATGCAACAGCAGGCCTACTCCACACAGCATCTGACTGGCAGCTGCAGGTAAGCAGGATGTGCTGGGGCAACCTCAGCTGGGTAAGCAGCTGAGGTTCCCCCAGCACATCGCAACAACAACCCTCCACCCAGATATGATCATGACCTCTCAGTCTGAACAGCTGGTCATGCTGGAGTTGACAGTGCCCTGGGAAGAAAACATTGAGGAAGCCAATGAGAGGAAGAGGACCAAGTACCAGGAACTGGTGGAGGAGTGCAGGGGGGGATGCTGGAAGATGTTCTACAAGCCCATAGAGGTAGGCTGCAGGGGATTTGCAGGGCGGTCTCTGTGCAGGGTCCTCAGCCGCCTGGGCATCGTAGGAGCGGCAAAGAAGAGAGCCATTAAGTCCGCAAGCGAAGCCGCCGAAAAGGCTACCAGGTGGCTTTGGATTAAGAGGGCAGATCCATGGGCTGCTACTGGGACGCAAGTCGGGGCTTGATCACCCCCGGCTGGGTCGCCTGGGTGAGGATGTATGATGTTGCGAGACCCGAAACACCCGATGACCACAGGATACATCACTGAGGATGCGTCCCAGTGCATCCATGAGGTGTATCTTGTATAGCTCATGATGATAAATCAATATCTCATACATGCCTCATATTTTTTTATTGCCATGACAGGGTATGTTGCTCCTATTTTTGAAAGTATTTAGTTTTTAATTTGTTGCGTCTTTGTAATGTAGAGCAGACTGGAGAGTCTGACAGAGGCTCAACAAAAATAATTATTAACGTCACCAAACGGTGTGCTGCTGCCCCTGATGCACATTTTTATGGATTTCTATTGGATTTTTATCACTGAATAAATAGCAAGAGCACTTTCTAAACTTATACTTTACATGTCAGAATCCATGGATAAGGTCCTGTCTCCTCTGTACAGCACCTTTGTGGAGTCTCTCCTCGTTATTGTTCTCCGGGCATCGGGCCCTCACGTTGCACCGGCTGTTAGAATAATGTGCATAAATGTATATAGAAGTTATCATTATTCCTCATATTCTTATGTAAGAGTTGACTACAAGTATAAACTGTTTTGACCTCTTTTTATACATTATATAAGAGTATTTCCTAACTTCTCTCTCCAACAGATTTACTACACAGCACAACAATGTTCTTTCAGTTTTCTGTGACTGTGTCTTTCCTATCAGCAGGTGGGGGTGTGTGAGTGATGGATCCTCCGCTATAAATCGTGGGGAGTTTTTGAGGAGGTGCCGCTGTTATCAGAAGGAGCTCATTAGATGCCGCCTTGACCTTCACATATTCACAAGTGTTCATTATTATGCTTTATGAGAATGTTTACTTTGCTGCACCATCTACCACCCCTTTTAGAAACATTGTGTAACCAGGGACAAGACTAAATAAAAGAGACTGGGCGGAAATACCTTTCAGAGTGGTTTCGACATGGTACCTGAAGCTATCTCGGTCCATTCTCCTCGAGTATATACCATTGTCTTTCTCTTCTTTATATATTATCAGGTAAATGTTGCAGGTTTTAGACCTAACACCGGCACAGCCAAACGCAGCGCTCCACAGTGGCATGTGTGCATGTGTGCGTAACGTTAAAACAGCGCTCCTGCTCTGTGGCAGTGTTTCTGGGCAGAGTTATCAAATAGGCCTATTCACTAAGGACATAACAACTTTATTTTATTCTATTTATGTCTTAATCTTTAGTAAAATCTGGCTGATTGTGATTAATGACAGGTTTGAGGTTTGTTTATCAATTCATTTCAGACAGATATTTGCTGCACCGCAGATCCACACTGACTCTTGCGTACACGATGTCAGACCTGTCGTGAGATTTGGTCGTAGCGTACGCTCACGTGCAGATTGATAAATGCCCATCCTCTCGTCAAAATTGTCGTACGCAAGGTGTACGCAAGTTTTCTGCAGTAAGCAAGCTTGATAAATGAGGGCCAGTATAACCATTGGTAGGAAACTGACCTTGCAAGATCATGTTGATGCTGTTTGATCCTGCAGGAATGGTTGATACTCACATCCAACATGTGTCACTGCAATAAGAGGGTCCTGCAAGTGCTGCTTCAGATTTCACACTGAACCAACGCCCGGCAACTGCCCTCTCCTCTAAGTCTCCAGGGACTGTGTGTCCTGCTTCAAGTCTGAATCATCCCTGAAAAAGCATTTGTCCAGAAACCATCACAAAGCTTATTCAAAGCGGTTCACCTCAAAGTTAAATTGGAAATTGTGCAATTTCAAAGAGATTTGCAGTGTTACACATCACTTTGCACATCTAAAATTACACATAAGGCTTAAATCCTACTTGATAGATCATAATTTTTCCTTCAAATTATTTAACAAGTAAAATTGAGAGAAATGAATGAATTTTATTATGAAATTTCAAAGCGTTCTCATTTGTGACACTGCTGTGCCACTGTTCGACCCGGGTCAGGGGGCACTCCACAGCACAGGGTCCACTAGAAGCCATTTTTCATTAGAGATTCAGGATCCATGGGTGTCCTTCTCGCAAAGTCCAGGTGTTTGAAATCAAGGCAAAGTTTTTTTCCAAAAAGTATCTGTTTCTCAGTCAAGAGTTGTGCAAGCCGGCTAGATTTCCAGTTTGTTCTGAATCAAAAAATATAAAACATTCTTAACCCTAAGGTGACCGTGCACTCATGTTACCGCTCTGTTACCATGGCTGTTAGTGACATGCGAACGTGAGAGATAGTTGGTAGTCTATGCAGTAAATATGTGATCAAATGTTGAACTCATGGCAAACTAATTATTGCCATTTTGACGTTTATCATATTTTTTTCTGTATCATCGAAATTTAGCCTTTGAAGATGGAGATCAAGTTTATTTCAGTGAAAAATTTTTTTTATTCAACCGTTTGTTACTGGACCACATACCAGATATACAGAGAGTTCTTATAAACCTGAGCAAGATATACCTTTAGTACAAGGTAACTGAAGTCAGGCTCTCATGCGGAGACATTTTCTGTGTTCGTCCATTTTCTCCCTCTATGAATTTACTCTTGATCACGGCTCAGCATATTACATATTTCCTGCAGCATCTCCCTATATTCAGTTAAAACTGTTAGTAACAGATCCCACCCGTGATAGATTTCTTGTCAGATATTTCATATCCCCTCAGAGAGCTTTGACAGAAAACTCACAATAGTGTAAACTTATATTTAACAAGTTACTTGTGAGTACAAGATATGATCTGGTGGGAACCAGCTCATTATGTTTTGAGCTTTAAAATAATTCTCTTGTGGGAATAAGCGGCTATATTTTAATGCACAAAACATAAACTTGTGTGAATAAGTCATCAAAAGCCTCCTGTAGACAAGATAATGCACATGTAATGGTTTGAATTTATAATAAACGTTTTCAGATTAATGTTTGATCATTATCTTAAAATATGACATTTATACACTCGGATATAGGGCCACCACCCGGTTTTGATAAAAGGGAAATAAAAGAAACAAAAGTTTAATACCGAAATTTAGGTTACACTATACAATAACCATGACTTATAAATTGTAAATAGACCATTTATAAATGGTAAGCAGATAGTTTATTAAGTTTAATCATCATTTATAAATCGTATATAGACCATTAATAAATTGTAAATTTTACAATTTTAAAAATCTAACCCTACCCTAACCCTAAATTTACAATAACCATCTAAGTAAAGTTTATAGGTGGTTTATAAACCATTCATTAACCATTTACAAAGTGCTACTGCCACACATTTTAATCTAGATGTTTTACAACCAATATTTAAACCCTGTATAAAACTTTAATAAATAGTCTATAAATAATTGTTGAAAATTATTCATCATAATTTTATTGCTTGTGAATGGTAAAGTAACTATTATCTTACATTAATAAACCATCTATTTGCCATTTAGAATTGGTTTATATGCTGTTTTTACATGATGATTAAACATTAATAAAATATCTATTTACCATTTATAAATTATGGTTATTGTATAGTGTTACCAAAATTTAACATTAAGTCAATCTTAGATTCATTTTTAATCAATGTCATATCTCATATAAGGCAACAATCTGCATGCTTTTCTTAAAGTAGTCCCAATTAAGGAGTTTTTCAGTGAATCCTACAATTCTTTAATAGTTAAACTTACTTTATTAGTTCATTACAACCAACATGCCTTGTTTTGCCCTCTACAAGCTTAATTAAGTTGGACTAACTTCATTTTCAGTTAAAAGTTTTGGCGATATGTAATTGTCCTCACAACTAAAGGACTAGTGCTCGATACTGGATGTAACTCTTTACTCTTTTTATAAAAGAATATTAAACAAACAACAACTCGAAGTACAAAAGAAAACATTTTGTAACAACAAGTTGTGGGAAAATCATAAACACATCACATATTTTCCTGAGTAAAAGCATTTGGAAGTTGTGAGAGGCATATTTTCCAAAGACAAAAAAGGTCAGTAAAACTTGGTATGTTTCCTTTATATATGAAGATAAAGAGAAATTGAAAATGAGTTTTTGTTGAAAATGCTTCAGAAACTCGTGATGAAACTGATTTATGCTTGTTTTTAAGCCTTTCTGCTTTCTGCTTTTATCAATTAGTATGGACTTAATATCATTAAAGTCTGAGAACAAACACAAGGTTCATATAGGTATGATTGTTTGCAGGACTGTTGTAGCAATATTGGATTGTTTTTATCAAGGAGAACGAAATGAACTGGAAACTTTATCTGCATCAATAAAACAGCATATACCCCACAGTGCAACATTTCCCACACTTTTACTGCAGCAGTCTTTTTTTCAGAGACGTTACCTTGAACTGGCTTTCAGGTCATCTAGTTTAAGGAATATCTTTTGAACACCTCAAATGTTAACACCAGTTTTCTGGGCCACTGAGGTCGAGTACATACAGTTGAGGCCAAAATTATTAGCCCCCATATGAAATTTTTTTTTTTTTTTCCAAAATTTGGATGTGCTGTTAAACAGATTAATGATTTTTTTACACAGCTTTTCCAAATATCCTAGTTTTAATTTGGATCCTTACATTATTTTACTTTGCACACAGAAACAAAATTATTTCAGAAAATCCCAAAACTACCAGGGTCAAAATGATTAGCCCCCTCAAGAATTTACATTTTCATTGAGCCAAAACAAAAACCACTGTTGTGCAATCACGTGCTTTCACTTTCCAGTGCTCACAACTTTTAATAAACAAATAAGTTAAAACAAAGGGTTGTCCTACACTTTTCACACAGTATAAAAACCTTGTTACGCATTTGAGCCGTCACTTGAGAAAGAATCATGGCAAATACAAAAGAATTCAGTTTAGACTTGAGAAAAAGAATTGTTGATGCTCACAAAGCAGGAGAAGGATATAAAAATTTATCACAGTGTTTCCAAGTGTCAAGAGGTGGAGTGAGAAGTATCATCAAGAAATTCAAGGAGAGCCACACAGTACAGAACAACTCTGGGAGAGGTAGGAAGTGAAAATTTTCAAAGAAACTGGAAAGAAAACTGGTGGGAGATGTGTCTAAACAACCAAGAACAACCACCAAAACAGTAGTTGCTGACTTAGCCGAGTCAGGAATTGTGGTGTCAAACAAGACAGTCTCTGGAGGCCTGAACAGAAATGGACTGTGAGGATGCAGGCCAAGAAAAACTCCACTTCTACAAAAGAGACACCTTCAAATCAGACTGAGGTATGCTAAGGACAATCTGGAGAATGATTGTTCAAACTGGAGATGTGTTCTTTGGTCAGATGAGACCAAACTAGAGCTCTTTAGTCACAGAGACATTGCTTATGTTTGGAGAAAGAAGGGAGAGGTGTATAACCCCAAGAACACTGTCCCCACAGTTAAACACAGTGGTCGGAGTATCATGCTGTGGGGATGCATCTGGATCTGGGAATCTTGTCAAAATTGAAGGAATAATGAACAAAGAAGGATATGTGAAGAAAACCTCAAGCAGTCAGCAGCAAAATTGGGTCTGGGTCATCACTTTGTCTTCCAACATGACAATGACCCAAAATATACAGCGCTCCTGGTGAGGAGCTGCCTCCAGGAAACCAAAGTGAACGTTATTGACTGGCCTGCACAAAGCCCTGACTTGAATCCTATTGAAATCTGTGGGCTGCAATGAAGACCAGGGTCCATGCTAGAAGACCATCACTGGAACATCTCTCCCTGTCATTAAGACCATCTATGACAGTCGGTGCCTGAGGAAGGCTCACAGCATCATCAAAGACCCCTCTCATCCCAACCACGGACTGCTCACCCTCCCTATTTATTATTTATCACTATAATACACATAATTATTTATTAAATTCCCACTACTTCCTTACCTTTGAAATAATGTATCACTAGCACTGACATGTTTACTTTGCACTCTGGTGAGATGCGAAAATACTTTTCGCTGTACTGTACTTGTACTTGTACTGTACATTGACAATAAATTGAATCTCATCTCATCTCTCATCTGGAGGAGCTTGGAAGATTTGCCAAAGAGGAATGGGCTGGGATTCCTCGGGAGAGCCTTGTTACAAACTACAGCAAACGACTGCATGCTGTTATCCAGCAAAAAGGACACACAGTTGACTATAAGCCTGAGGGGGGCTAATATTTTTGACCCTGGTAGTTTTTGGTTTTTGTGAAATAATTTTGTTTCTGTGTGCAAAGTAAAATAATGTAAGGATCCAAATTAAAACTAGGATGTTTGGAAAAGCTGTGTAAAAAAATCATTAATCTGTTGAACAGCACTTAAGAAATTTTGGAAAAAAACTTTTCATAGGGGGGCTAATAATTTTGGCCTCAACTGTATGTCAGCCCCATCAGCAATTATGCACAGGCTCTGTCTGCATCCAGGTTTTCCAGAACAACAGTTCTTTTCAGCACAATCTGATCACAGGATAAAAGCTCAGAGCATCCAAGCCCTCTGAGTTTAGATCTATAGTTGCCCATTTTATATTTCAGTCTTTGTTTCCATCCATAACATCTGTTTCTAAGGTCATGTTATTTACAGTACCCAAAGTGTATGCCTTTAAGAATGCATGTGTGAACGTTAAACAAAAGGAAACAAAAGGAAGTGGCCCCTGTATGGGATGTTATTTCTCATCAGCTCCTTGTAGTTGATTGCGTCCTCACGTTGCTCTTAAATGCTTATATATCTTGCAGCAGAGTGCCCTCTAGTGCTCTCTGCTGCTCCGTTGATCAGGTCCCAGCAAAGCCAGTGCAGCCTGTTTGAGACTTTACAGTCAGCAGCAGGCAGTACGCACTGTGCCAAGCAATGATATTATATAGATGTAGGTGTGTCATTTGGGGTCATGCACTAGGAAAGAGACACTGTTTTTTTTTGGAAGACGATGGGAGAGGCAGAAAATTTTTTGTTTTGTTAAATTGCCTGAATTAATTTATCAAAAGAACAGGTCTCAAATGGAACTTTCTTATTACCTGAGTACAACCCAACTGGATCAGTGCATCGTCAGCCATTTGTTGAAGTCTAGTCCAGTTTGGCTTGTTTTTTTTTGTGTGTGTGTTTGTTTTTTTAACAAATAGCCACTGTACAATGTGCACGGGGAAAAAAGGTTGCTTGGGGGCCTTTGGGTGTTGGTTTTCTTACAGCCTATTATGGAAACAGAGGTGAGCTATTTTTTAAGCTCCTGTAAGAAACCTTTGGTTTGTGCCAGTTTTGGCAGTTCCTGTAGACAAATGAGTCTTTGCTAATGTACCAATTGTATCTTTTAATATGGATAATTTATTGGGAAATTGTAAAACAGGGATGTTGCTGATAGTCTTCAACAATGCTTCAACCTCTAAACAACCCAACTTTTAGGTTCTACATTTGGTTCCCATTTTTCAAACTGAGTGTGTTCTGCTCCACCCAGCTCTTTCAGCCTTTGTCTCTCAGGTTCAAACTGAATTTTTCAGTCACTCCTTTGTTTAATTTCTCACACAAGCACAAAGACATACATTGTGAATGTATAGTGTTTCAAGAGTGTATGCTGTTGCAGGCCCTGGCAATTTATGTGCTTTATGTGGGCCTGAGATTCTTTCCCTTTAATTCCAGGAGGAAGTGAAAAGGGGAATCTTCCAAAGCTTTTACACTGATTCTGTAGCTGTTTTGTCTGCTAAAGGTTAACTCTGTGGTGATCAAATAAAATGTTTGACTCATCCTCTTAACAAATACCACAGTTTTATCCACAAGTGATGTAAGTTTAGTAGCAAAACCTACACTTTTCTCTGTTTGTACTTTTGTTTTTATTCTTCTTGAGCCATGGTGACAGAGTTTTATGAAACAGGTTTAATGAATGCTCTGAGATGCATTTTTGCATTTATAGAATGGCTTTTGACATTCTGTAAAAAACCACGGAGGTTGTCAATAATACTTTATTTATCAGTCTTGATGCATGTAGTTTGTCTGGGGAAAAAAAAAACTAATCTAAGTAGCCCTTCATATAGGCCTACAAGCCTCTGTCTGCCTACACATATGTATACATTTGTTAATCCATATATTTCAGCAGTGAGTTTGTGGAGAGGATCTCAGATTGCTAGTTCCTGGGTGTGCTCACAGAGGAGGACGTGACTTAATGAGTTCAGGCTAATACTACAGGACTGGTGAAGAAGGCACAGCAGAGACTTTGTTTCATGAGGATCCTTAAGGAGGAATCTACACTTCAAATCTGCTCCACAGAAAGCATACTGACTTACTGAATCTTGTGTGAGGTTTGCCAGCTGCACAGCAGCAGTAAAGAAAGTGCTCCATGGGGTCGTCACCGCAGCTCAGAGGACCACAGGGTCCCTCTACCCTCCCTGGAAGATCTTGACAGTCCCTGCTGTCTCTACAAAGCTCAGGGTCTTTTATAAGATCCCACCCACCCCGGACACTGTCTGTTTGAACTGCTGCTGTTAGGCAGATGTTTCAGGCCAACGAAAACAAGAACAAACAGACTGAGAGACAGTTTCCATCCCAGATCCAAAGCTGCACTTACTGCTGCCAAAACTTGAACTGTGCAAAATAAAAAACATTTAACCCTGCAACCTCTACTCGCAGAATAAAGCAGCTGCCTTAAATGTATAGTATGTTCTGTTTTTCTTTTAGTTTTTCTTTCCTTTTATGAATCCAACCCCTTTTATTTGTTTGTGTAGCCAACCCTTATCTTGACATTTGCACTTGACCATTTGCACCTGATTGCATCCAATGTTGTTGCGCATAGACAGTGATAATACTGATATTTTTCTGTTCTATTCTATACTGCCCACAGCTAATAGGCCTTAAATTTAAAGCTTTTACAAACTTAATGAAGCCCTTTGAGTCTGGGTTTGTATAGTATCGACTTCTCAATTTTTCCAAATTTTTTTTTCATCAGAAGTTTCTTTTGGGTACTTGCTTTTGTTTGTTGCCTTTAGACCAATTACAGCAGACTTCAACGGTTACAGTTGAAATCTAAAAAAAAATAAATAAATAAATTCGGTCACTTGTTCTGTAGATTTAGTAGACTGCATAATTTTTAATGTTTTGTTTGGAGTACTTGATTATTAACAGAAGTGTCTTAAAACGTGTTTTTTGGTCGTGCACTCGCATAAGGATAGGTGCAATGAAAGTAAAATGAGCTGTGTTAGTGACTGTACACGATGAAGTGATGTTCTATGATCAGTCGATGTTTCGATCACAGCTTTATTTTGAAAGTATAACAGGAAGTGCACAGTTTGCTGTGTATGACTTGACAGTGGATAACGGAAGTGTCGCGTGACTGACTGGCGTCTAGAACACATCTGGTAACGACCACTTTTCCCCTACATATTTGTTTCAAATTTAGAGCAGCATCAATTTCTTCATTTCCCTATGTTGCAGTGTCAACGTTGACTGGACTTCTGAGTTACTGATTTTTTACTAGACTTAAGGTTGTTACCGTTTACTTTATGTTAACGGTCCCGGTTGGGTTGTCCCCCCCTGTGAAAACAGGGTGTAGCAGACGAGAAACCACAAAGTTCGGACACACACGTTTTTCCACGTATTTCACAAGTTAATTCTCGTATTGTGAGGGCGTTGAGTAGTAAATTAGATCAAAATTAGGTGAAATGAACCGTTGAAGCCGGAGGCATGGAACTGCAGGTGGTTTGGTGTTTGGTGTACGTTGCTGTTTTAACAAGTTATCGTTCTGTAGTGAAGTGTTTTTGGATAATGACTGAGCCGGTCTATTTTCAGTCTTTTAGAGCAATATGTTGACTTGAATTTACTTTAAATAGGGGGTTTAATGTTTGAAGGCGTGTGGCTGTTTGTGGACTTAAGGAGTCATCGGCGAGGCTCGTCCGTTACCGGTGTTCTGCCCAAGAGTGCTTCCTGTCGAGATTTTCTACAGACCATCCTGAGGCTGAAAAAAAGAAGAAATCCATCAGAGAGACAGCAGAAATGTTAGGAGTGGCCAAATCAACAGTTTGGTACATTCTGAGAAAAAAAAAAGAGTGCACCGGTGAGCTTGGGAACTCAAAAAGGCCTGGACGTCCACAGGAGTCAGCAGTGGTGGATGATCGCAGAATCCTTCCCATGGTGAAGAAAAACCCTTCACAACATCCACTCAAGTGAAGAATACTCTCCAGGAATTAGGTGTATCAGTATCGAAGTCTACCATAGAGAGAAGACTTCAGGTGCAAACCATCAATCAGCCTCAGAAATAGAAAAGCCAGAATTGACTTTGCCAAAAAAACACCCGAAGAAGCCATCCCAGTTCTGGAACAGCAATCTTTGGACAGATGAGACTAAGATCAACCTGTACCAGAATGATGGGAAGAAGAAAAGTTTGGAGAAGAATTGGAACAGCTCATGATCCACAGCACACCACATCTTCTGTAAAACATGGTGGAGGCAGTGTGATGGCATCGGCATGCATGGCTTCCAATGGCACAGGGTCACTTGTGTTTATTGATGATGTGACAAAAGACTGAAGCAACCAGATAATTTCTAAAGTGTACAGCGATAAACTTTCTGCTCAGATTCCGCCAAATGCAGCAAAGTTGATTGGATGGCACTTCACAGTACAGGTGGACAGTGATCCAAAACATACTGCAAAAGCAACCCAGGATTTTTTTTTCAAAGCAAAGAAGTGAAATATTCTGCAATGACCGAGTCAATCACCAGATCTCAACCCAGTCGAGCATGCATTTCACTTGTTCAAGACAAAACTCAAGGCAGAAAGACTAACAAACAAGCCGCAACTGAAGACAGCTGCAGTAAAGGCCTGTCAAAGCATCACAAAGGAGGAAACCCAGCATTTGGTGAAGTCTATGGGTTCCAGACTTCAGGCAGTCATTGCCTGCAAAGGATTCTTAACAAAATATTATAAAGTAACATTTTACTTAGGGTTATGTTTATTTGTCCAATTACTTTTGAGCCACTGAAATGAGGAGCGTTAGTAGAAAAATATTTTCAATTCCTGCACGTTTAATCATACATTTTTGTCCAACCCCATGAATTAAATCTTAAAGTCTGCATTTCAATTCTGTTGTGGTTGTTTCATTTCAATTCCAGTGTGGTGGCATGCAGAGCCCAAATCATGAGGATTGTGTCACTGTCCAAATATTTCTGGGCTTAACTGTATAAAACTACAAAGGAAAAGAAAAGGGGTTGCCCCTGTGCTCCCTAATCAGTACACAACTACTCCTTCCCTTCAGATCTTGAAAAAAGTACGAAGTCATGCCGTTTTTATTGTTATTGTATTGTTTATTGTTATCCCCACTTGTATCCAAACAAACAGGAAAAAATTGTGCAATCGCCTCAACTATAGATTCATGCTGTGGGAGTTTTTTGATAAAGACGCACAACTTGACGAAACACCGGTTCCTTTGGTTCCTCTGTATTGCTTACGTTTGCAGCATGCATATTTTAAAGTGACCAGATTAAATGCAACGCCGTTATAGCCACAGTAATGTACCTTTTAAAAATCAGTTTCGTTAAATGTAGCGATACAATAATCAATTTCTGCCTGTGGTGTGTGACAGACGAGTCGGTCGGTGCTTTTATTTTGTAGCACTGCCACAAAGAGGAAATGCGGATGCTGCTCGCTTCGTTACGCTCTACACAGGAGGACAGAGTGGATCCAGTCGGGAGGCTGTAGATCATCGCCAGGCGGCTCTTTGTGGATTTCACTCGGTTGAACGTGTTTGTTAACGGTGTCACTTCTGGGATGAATCCTCGAAGGTATGTCGTTCGCGTATAGCGTCTTGTATGGAGGTGTTACGGCGGAAAATGTCTGGAAATCGGGATGAATATGCTCCTTTCCTGCCGCTGCTGCCCCTAGTTTGCCCGACAAATTAGCTGGCTAGCCCCTTTTTTCACATGCAGATAGCATATGTTTACTCAGTCATATCCACCAGCTGCTGCACTATCTGACTTCATTTACATTTCTCCTCTCCTTTCCAGCTGCAACACCTCAGAGGATTTAAACCTGCTAGGACTATGAGCAGGAGAAGAAGATAAGCAGCAGCAGCGGCGGTGGCTGGCTTCCTGCAGGATTTCTCCCTGGCTTTTTGTTTTCCCTTGGACATGGCTGGTCTATGGAGCAAAGCTGAGCGGAGCTAGCTGGCCGTCAGTCCGGCTAGCGCTACATTTTCAGGCTTTTGGATGATTGTTCAGCCCAAGAGCTGATTTATTTTGGATCAGCGCTACCTCCTCTCTTCCTGTGCAAGGAGTCAGCATGGGGGAGCCCAGCTTGGACGACGCCAATGTCAAGGTGGCTGTTCGTGTACGGCCCATGAACAGGAGAGGTGAGAGGGCACCAGTCAGATCTTGATTGTTAAAAGAGCTACCCTCAGGATGTGGTGTAAACTAAACCTGCATTTATCTTTAATTGGATTGAATGTTATAAAGATGTATCCATAATGGTAAAATCATGCTTTAACTCAAGTCTGGGTTATGAATATGAACAGGCTTCAATCAGGTTCACATCATTGCCAAAAGATGATGCAGGAACTACCTTAGGTCTGTGTGGCCCAATTCCAATCCTTTCCTTAGAGCCTGAGCTCTAAACCCTCACAGACTTAACCTGTGTCAGGTGTGCAGTCCCTAAGGGTGTGAGTCCATGTCCTTCACTGACTTGAAATTTAGTGTAAGTTAGGAATAGGACACTTTACTGACATCACATGTTACCTGTAGACTAGCCTCACGCTGAACAGGACTGGGACCAATAGCTATGGAGCAGTCCATTGTTGCTTTGACTTGTGTGATACAGTTATTGTGTCACTGGCTTCCAACCTTTGTATTTTGATTTAGAAATAACACATGGCTTCAGGCAGATTTGCAGTCTGAGTCACTACATCACTGCTTCATGACTCCTCCCACTGGCACCAACTACATCAATCCTGCACTTTACCTTTTAGGGGCATTTTGTGTAGTAAAGTTAACAGATATGGGATTTATGAAAATTATTGTGCAGTTTTTCAGCTGCCACAGGATTGCTGCGTCATGATAATAATAATAATAATAATAATAATAATGTATTATTATTATTATTATTATTATTATTATTATCACCAGCCCTGTGTAGTGAGTTAGCCTGCCATCCCAATCCCTTGTACTATTAATAAGAAAAAAGCCACACCTCCAGAATGACTGTGTGATTGTGACATTGTGTTGGATAAAGACCACAAGTCAGGTAGGACACTTATTTAAATTGATGCAAATGTTTTAGGGGGTGGTACGGACAACTCTTCAGAGGTACAGTAAGTAACCAGAACAGAAAATAGACAGATAGTGTGACTCATAGATACACCTGTTTTAGGCGTTCTTCCCTTGATAGCGTGGTCGCTTTGTTCACAGGTAATGGGCGGCTGAAAATACAGCTCGCAGGCATTGCTGATTTTGCAGTGAACTAAAGACAAGTCCTACAGGAGAGTGTGTCGATACATGGACTCACTTCATTTTGAATTTTCAACCTGCTCACAGTGCTAGTCTGTAAAAAGTCACTGAACACAGGCCAGCATTTGACTTATTGTCAATGGTAATGAGGAGTCAAATACATATGATTGTTCTGAACATCATGAAGGAATGTAATGGTGCAAAAAAAAAAAATCCTCTTCCATTAGTTAAGTTCCCTGTGGTGTGCTTTAGTTCTCTTTGGTTCAGTTCTTGGTTTTGAAGTCTCACTTTGGTATATTTTTAGTACAGTAAGTGAAACTAATTCAGCGCATCTCCTTTTATAGGAACTTGAAGTTCACACATTGTCTATAGTGCAGTATTGACAGTGTAGACCTCCTCAGATGTCCTTTTTTCCCTCTGCTGTCAGCATGTTGGAGCTCTACAGGGACTGACACACACAAACATACTGTATGCAGCCAAATGCACACAGGGGAGCACCACATGCCACTATTTATTATGCTTATGAGACATCAAATTGCAACTGAGTTTTCAGGATCAGGACTGTATGACAGGGATACTAACTAGAAGCCTATTATACATGACTAACTATGAGCCTTTTATAATTATAATTTCTGTAAACACAAAAGAGATGTGATCATCACTCGCTCTGCCCTTCCCACTCCTCACTATAATGGACCCACACAGACGTTTAGATGGTAAAGGACATAACAAAGAGGCTCAAAAGGACTTATCAAATGTCAGCAATGTAAATTTCACTGCTGTCTACCAGAGCTCTCTCTCTCTCTCTCTCGCTCTCTCTCTTCAGGTTATCTCTATGTTGATCGATGCTGCTGCTCGCTCTCCGTCTGTCATGTGCTTGTGGCAGCTTCTGGTTTCATATATGGGTGTGGATCTTTTGACTTCCATAGTTGTTGAGGATTTTATTTTGATACTATGGGATGTAAATAAAACAGATATTGTATTTTCATAAAAAATGTGGAGACTTTGGACAAGCTTAGTCAGCACCAGCACCCTTATGAGCTCAGTGACATGTTCTTAGTGGGACCAGCCTGCAAAATTCAAGAATCAGTTCTGTGTGTTGATTGAAATGGGGGTCGGGCCTGAAAACAAACCGCAGGTTGCACTAGCAGTGGAGTAAAGCTTCACTAAAGACTCCCTGTATAATATCCTGGGAACTGGGTGCCAGTGAGAAATCAACAGCCATTAGTGAAATGAGCTTCTGCAGATTAAAGGGAGGCTGGTCTGGATGGCACATGTTCGTACAGTGCTGCCATAGGGCTTCCCTCATGGCTGCCTGCCATCCAGCTAGATTTAAAGCTGAACTGCTGCTGCTCTGTCAGATCTATTGCTAGAAAGACTGAACACTGTCTCCTTCACTGGTTGATACAGATGCCAATAGTGTCTTGACTTCAGCTAGCCTTCGCTGTCAGAGTGGAGTAAATCAGTGCCGACCAGTAAAGCCTTTGACAGCAGTATGTCAGAAAACCTGCTCTCCAGGCCGTCAGTGCACATCACATAAAGCTCGACAGTGATGTTTTCAGTGTTAGAATTTTCCTGTGGCTGCAACTTGTCTACTGAGTGTTGCATCCACATCTCTAATTTTAGCTTAACCAGGCTAACAATGACATAGTGTTAGAAAAATGTGTGTGCAAATGCTCTGTTCAGTTATGCTGCAGATTTTCAGTGCCACATGCAGGGAGGCATAGATGACATTTCCTGGTCCTTTGCCCAGTGGTGTTTTGCCGTGGGAGGCCATGTGTCCCATGGAAGCGGGAGGAGGAGAAGGAAAGCTGCTAAGTCAGAGCGGTTGACAGACAAGTGGCAGAGTGAATCACGTGTAATACTCTCTCTCCCTGCTCTGAGTTGAAGAAGTCGGTCACAAGACCAAGGCGGTGGATTTCTGCTCTGCTCCCATAGGCAGGGATTTACGGTGATGTAAAGAAACTCAGCAGTCAGGGTGACACTGTCAGTGTGAGGACAGTGAGGTCAGGCTTTTGTTATGAATCCTCCAAAAGTGTGTGCATGTGTTTTTTAACCACCATCAGTCAGTGGACACGTAGATGTGAAGGTTGTGGGTATGTAGGCTAATGTCCCCTCCCTATTGTCAGGGTCAGAGTTCATCAGGAGATGTCCCTCTTTCACTGATTAAACAGGTACATGTGAGGGTTGCTGTGTCACTCCCTCTTTGTCTCAGTATTTTCTCATAACACTCTTCATGAAGAACCACACATTTTCCCTCTTCCACTATTCAATACCAGGAAGTTGCATCCTTTTAGCGAATAACAAGTATTTCTGTTACAAATTCCAGTCATACATCATGTCCGTATTGTACAGGATCCCCCACTACTAGCCTGAGACATTGTAATAACGCCATTACGCTCCTCCTAGATGTAAACAAAGGCAGATGACAGATGGTGTCTTGTTGTGATGCATTTGGGCAGTTTGTAGAAATGGGAGCTCAAGATGAATGTATAATAACCGTGGTACGTAAAGTCTTTAAAGTTCTTCAGATAGAGCACCGTGATGGCGGCAGTGTTGTATAGCATGCTGGCAGATATATCCCAAGTAAATATCTGAATCAAAAAGCTTCCTCCGGATTTGTAAACAACACAATCAGAAAAGCATCTTGGTTGGATTATTTACAACAGTTTTTCAACACATGGCCCTCAGCTGTTTAGAGTCAACTCTTTGCTTTGTAAACAAACAAGGCTTTGGGATGTAAACAAACCAAGCTACGATGTGTTGTCTTTGTTTGTTTTTTTCCCTTTCCACTGTTTTAACACTGTCAAGTCTTTTTCAGACATCATTGTAACAAATGCCTGTGTTTGCCGTCTGTCGCTCAGCAGAAAATGGCATCTGTGAAGGAGTCGCATGGGAATTTGATGACTTACTGGAGGCAGTGGGACTGTTTTTGAATGTGCCACCACATTTGCAGTCGTGTCCTCCTCATCTCACAACTAACAGCTGTCTAGTAGGGCTGCACGATTAATCGATTTTAAATTGTCATCGGATTATTTCATTATGACGATGTTAAAAAATTGAAATCATCAAATCCAGGGCTGTTGGCTGGTCAGTTGCCACTCGCCAAATGTGACTAAAATACTTCCCTGGCGACTTAATTTTGGAAGGCTACATGCAATGGGGCGGGTAGATGTTTGTCCAGATAGTCATGCAACAAAATATGCACAATGTGTCACAAAGTGTAGCTATGAAATTATAAATAACGACGGTAGCTAGCGTCAGCGGCTACTGATTTGTTGTGTGTCACACTGAAGAGGGCGGCTCTGAGCAGAACTGATGAGACGCCGTATAATAGTGAAAACACAACTCATACCTGCCAACACTCCTGTTTTTCCCGGGACTCTCCCGTATTTCAGACCTATCTCCCGCCCACCTCCCGTAATGTCATTTCTCCCGGGAATCTCTCGTAGTTTGCATGATCCATGTTCATTCATGAATCGGATCACGATATTTGTCCAAAGTTTCCAGGTTTCCAGACAACCAAAGATTGTCCTGTGTTTCTGCTGAGACTCACAGACACTGGATTGATACTTTTACTTTACAATTTGGGATGATTTCAGTCGGTTTAAGCTGTAAACTAAATTTAAGCAGTGTTTGTTGGAAAATGAAAACTTCAATGAAAGGGAAACAAACGTGAGATATAATATTTATGTTGATTGTCTTGCACCGTCACGGAGTGATGCGTTCAGGGCAGCCTCAGACAAAGAGTGCTGTATTGCACACACATATGTTCAAAGATCCTCATATGGGAGAGCATGTGAAACATATGAGGACTTTAACACTTATAATAGTGGACTAAATAAGTTCAAGGCATATCGTAGCTATCATTTTATTATTACCATTTTTATTGTTAAAATTAAAAAAGTGTGCAGCTTCACTTATACTCATTTGGATGAGCACTTTAATTACAAATACTCTCAAAATTAGCTCATAACCACCATACAAGGTCACCCCAAAACTGCCTGTTGTGTGCTGCAAAAATCTCCCAGATTTAAAACCCAAATGTTGGCAGGTATGAAACACGTGTGAATATGAGTGCGTGTGTGGCTACTGAGTATTAGTGTGTGGATGCCAGACAGCAGGTTGTTCTGTGCGTTAAACATCCCATCAGAACATGTTGTTATTGATAAGACATCTTAAATATGTAATGTGTTTTGAGACAAAGAGCCTGAGCCAATCGTGATGTTTTACATCATGTAAAACATCACGATTGGCTCAGACTGTTTGATAGGGCTCTGCTGTTAGGCTGTAGCTCAGGGAGGGACTCAGAACACTTAAGTGACACTAAAATAATGTGCTGGCTCCTTAAAGCACGTGCTCACTCTCACTGTGTATCCCAGGTTGAGGAGGAGAGGTGGTGGAGCTGCCTAGCAGGACAAAGGCAGGAAGGGAGTGAGGCTGAATGAATATTTGCTAATGTTGCGTAATGCTCCATGTTCCCATGGCTGTGTCCTTCGAAGAACACAGCAACCCCAGGCGTAGCAACAGCAACGCTATGACCAATCAGCTTCCTGGCTAATGTGAGCCCTGTGGTGCCAAACCTCAGCACCGGTAGACCAGAGGACGACCGGAGACAGGGCCAGTGGAAAGAGAGAGCAGGAGAGGTAGAAAAAAACAATGGGAACATTTATCCTTGCAACTACACTGCATCAAACTTTCCCTTCAGGAAGTACAGTTGGAACATGGGCACTTGGGTAATGTAGGCTGGCAGGCAGGCAGGCAGCAGTAGAAGATGGGGAGCTAGAATAGAGAGCTGAAGTCCACTTCTCCCTGCCTACACCACCGCCCTGTTGAACATTACCTCTTCTTTTGCTCTTGCTGTCTTGAAGTCACTCAGTGTCTTCTGGCTCACCCTGCCTTTTTGGCTTTGTGAGGTCCTTGACAGCAGAAGAATCGTAGTGTGATTCAGGTCCTCTGACCTTTGACACCAAGTTTCCATGGCTCTTCCTCTGTGTTCCGACCAACACCAGCAGGGTTGAGGTTTTTGGAAACAGACATCTTAGCCTCAGAACCTTAAAACAGTACTTACGGTTTGAGCATTAGTCATCATCTGAACTCTGTAGTTCCTTAAAAATTGTGCACAGGCAACATGAGGGGCATGTTTACTCCTGCTGGCATCACCTCACCTTTTGAAGGGTGGACGCTGATTTCACGAGTTTAAGTGGTAAAAAGTTGTACCATTCTTGCCTATAATAGTTATGGGTTTTCTTGAAGTTGAAGAAAAAGGCTTTGTCTGGATGTATAAACTTGTTCAGGATAACTGCTGCCTTCCCAGATGTAAAAACTATCCATGACATGGGCACATATGCATCCCTATACCATCGCAAAAGATGGCTTTTGAACTGTGGGCTGATAATACACCACCCCTCCAGAGAGCAGAGGAGGGAGTGCTCATGATTTCCAAAAAGAGAGCCAGATTTGCCAGATTAGAGAGTCCCTTTCAGTTCTCTCTGGTTTAAGTGATTTGGAAACAATCATAATCTGTTTTTATCCGTTTAACATCCAACCGTTTTGGATCCGAGGATAATTGGTAAATATTTTTTTTAATTCTGTGTCCTAACAGTAAAAGTCGGCAGTCTGTGGTTTATAACTTTGACAGTAGATTTGATTACTTTATCACTGATTAGATCCACATCATTGGAAAATATAAAATGACAATAGTTAGATTCTTGGGTGGTGGATTCAGTTTGCAGTCATCAGAGAAACAGGCTGAGCTAAAGTTATCAGGAGCTCAGTCCAGATTATAGATTATTCTGTTAGTCCGGAATTTACAGTCATTTGCATGTGTAAAACTGACCGTTGTCAAATGAATAGGCAGAGACACACCTGGTATATGATATATGTTGCATCAGATCTGTCAGTTATGCACTAAAATCAACCCTTGGGAGTGATCTATTTGCTCATGGTATCATAAAAAAATGACACATGCTTTACTGCTGCTGCTGACTTGTTCTTCTTTCTGCACATGCCCCTCCCTCCTGCCGCTGAAGTGTCAACCTTATGTCAAGACATGCGACTGGAAGTGTATCCCTGAATGACGCTGCAGTTTAGCTTTAGTCCGTTCTTGTTGTAGAGGGAATTGAAACCGCAGAATGTTTCTCTTGTGCTGACACATATGCTGAAGGGAATAATCCCTACTTGCTGATGCATGCTGGCTGTATAAAAAAGGAAAACCATTACTGACAGTCACCTGTGGCATGATAATAGTGTATTTAAAATCCCAGCAGTGAGAGTGTGAGTACTCTGCTGTGATTAGAAGGTTAATGGAGTGCCAGTCAAGCCCAGGCTGCAGCAGAGGTTCAGCTCTGGAAAACTCCGGATTCAGTCTGACGAGGAAGGCTTATTTACATGTGGGGTTTGAACCTGGTCTGACAGGTGAAGGACGTTTTTTACTACCAGTAGATGATTCAGGTTTGAAGGAGTGTTGCTCTAGCCCTGACCTCTGACCTCCCTGTGGAGGAAAAAAAGAGGATATCCTTACTAGGAGCAACACAAAGCTGAGTCCTGCCTTTATCTTATCAACCAGAATACACACTAACAATGATGGAGAGTTGTTACCTGTTTTGATCAACAAATGTGGAGGAATCATGTGAGTTTGTTCTTTTGATTGACTAATCATTGAACATGCAAAGATACAGAGAAATGTTCTCCATGCCAAGCTCTTTTACGAACATTTTTATACCAGTTTGCTCTGCAATAAAGTCTAATAGTGTTAGAGTAAATTGCTGCAAATCTTCCCTTAAAATGTGAAGTATTTTTGTTTCTGTTGCACAAGCCTCAAGATTGTATTAGTGCTCCTGACAGGTTTGTCATGCTTGTAAGGAACTGTTTGTAAAATGCTTTTTTTTTTTCTTTTGTAAATGCACAACCACTTCTGCCAAAACTGGATGCCCAGGACATGCTGGCAGCAACTAGCCTGTGCTTAGACAACCATCAGTGGGTCTCACTGGCAAGACAGATGAATGGAGAAACTTACCAGCCTCATGAGTTTCCAGTGCGGTTCATGTCATTATTTTTCCGACGCTTTTACAGCGGGACATCTATTAGCAGCCTCTTTGACTGACCCAGCAATGAAAGCAAACACGTAGCACTTCACAGAGAAATATTTCAGACTTTTATATATCAGAGACATTACGGTTTTTGCATTGAAGTATTCCCTGCATATGAAGGAGATGTACTATGAGTATTTTTGAGGTTTTCTTGCTGAAATTGTCTCGTAGTAATAACTCATATAGACTTGTGCATCCATCAACATTGGAAAAAATACTACAAGCACCCCCTATGCTGAGTTGGAAATGGCCAGTTGGTGTTTCAAAGGCCACTTGTTGCATCATGACACAAACTGGTCAAAGTCGGTATGAGGGAGATGTCATTTGTGTGCATGTGTGTGTGAGAGGGAGGGAGGGAGGGAGACTGCCTGAAAAAAAATCCTGTTTTATTGATTTATGCTTACTCTAAGGTTAAAGAGCATTTTCAGAGTCAGTGCTCACACAATTGTGTAAACTTCACATTCCACAGGAAGTGACAGTATATCACTGTTATGTTATTAAACTTATCTACCTGAATTGGGTCAATCTTTACAGGGTAGTTGAACAGTTGTGAGGTTTTCTTACCACTATGCAGAATGTAGAAAAAGGTCAATTCTTGGAATGATTGTGAAGGTTACAGTGTAAAAAAGATGAAATATCCTCTGCTCTGCCCCTCTATGTAGTGAAATTGTGCATAAAGATGAACATGTACAATGTAGGAGACAGCAGTAGACTTATCCACATTAGGCATGTGCCGATATGAAAAATTTGATATCACGATATTTGTGGCCCAAAATATTCAGATTTACGACATTATCACGATATTAGCGCATTGCTTTTCACGTTATTACACCCAAGTTTGACAAGGTGCCGACTAAGGATCATTTGAATAAAATAAAGAGAGTTGCACACTCTTATCTCCTCTGCTCTTTTATTACCTTACCGTTTCAGATACTGTACCCCTGAAATAAACTTTGCAACAACATACACAAAATTCAACATTGAGGCATGCTGCTGCAGTGTTCGAGCTGTGAGCTGCACAGAAGCAAGCTAACAGCATACGGTACAGGTGCTTCTCAACAAATAAGAATAAATATATTCTCATTTATTGAGATGGGATACTTGAATACATTGTGCAACAGAAGCCTGCAGATGACTTAGAAATTAGAATATTTTTAGTCCACTGAAGATAAAATGTGGAGAGTCCACGTCTCCATGCTGAACATGAGTGAGTAAAAGGATCAGCACACTGACACACCGCTGACATCTGCATACAGTCACAGGTTAACCCGGACAGAGACTGCAGTGATTCTGCCTCCGTGCCATGTATTTTTAAGGCATCTCTATGACCATTTTGTCTGTTTCTCACTGTGTTTATGGCCCTTTATTTGCAAAATATCCCAAATCCATCCATCATTGATGAGAACAATGAGGAGTATAAAGTCTGTTAGTCCGCTAAAACGGATAACCACGATCCGCGGTTTGATTTCATTCACGCTGACTGCGATCAGTACGAGTGGTGACAGCGGACGCTTTTCCACATTAAAGGAGGAAATATTTGTAATATATCTTTGTTAACACCAAGTGTTTTGTTTCTACTTATTTGAAGCGTGGATCATAGTTGTGGAGACGTCCACACAAACATTGAATACAACCAACAGGCGAGGTGTACAGGCTGTGTTAATTACATTGAATATCAATTGAACAAATGATACACAGATTCACTGCCCCCTATCGGCCAGAAGGGGCCAGAACGAGTGGGGTCCGTGACGTCACTTTCCTGCGCCACTTGAGATTGCGAATCAGATTAAATTATGAGACACTTTTTGCGGGGCGAGCACGAATACGTAAAAGCATTTTTGAGCTTGGTTTTTCTTTTTAATTTAGTCACAGAATGGGCAGGCCTGAAGAAGAAAATGAAAATGCATTTTGGAATATTGCTTTTGATTTTTATTTTTTGAATCAAATAGTGCAGCCTTGACTTTAAAATGAAGAAGCATTTCTGCTAATGCTTTTGAATTTGAGATATGAGTCACAAACGCTTCCATACTTAGCAAAGCTGCCACTCGTCTTTAAATTATAATTGTGGAACGATTATTACAGTACCTTACGATTTCATCATCGCGGCCGTTTAATATCGCATATCACGATTAAATCGTATATCGGTACATCCCTAATCCACATAGAGTTTTTCAGTTGTGGTGCCTTGGCAGTAACCCTGTTTGCTCTCTTATCCACAGAAAAGGAATTAAACACGAAATGTGTGGTGGAGATGGTGAAGAACCAGACCATCCTCCATCCTGGTGGAGCTAACCTGGGCAAAGGAGACTCCAGGTATGTTTGTCTGTAGTTTTCATTCACCCTGCTGCTACAACAATGATTCATCCTGTAGTGCCTTCCACTTGGCAACACACAGGTCATGGGAACCCTTTTCTGTTTGTGGATCTCAGTGACTTTATCTCAGAGTCAGTACCTGTTCTAACTTTAACATCATTCACATATTACAAATGATCTTTTATAGGGATGGGAATCGAGAACTGGTTCTTGTTGAGAGCCTGTTCCAAATGGTTCAATCCATCGACATCATTTACATTTTATCTTAACAATTCCCTTAACAATTCCTTTCTTCCTGGTGCCTTGAAAAACGGTCTCGCGAGTGCCAGTCTATGCTAACGGGCACGGAGACAGAGGAAAAAACATGACAATCCCAATGAGACAATGAGAGAAGTAGGCAGAAACGAGCTAAAGTGTGGCTTAATTTTACTAAGGAAGATGACAACAGTGCAACATTTGTCGAGCAGTGATAACATGCAAAGGTGGGAACACCAGCAACATGCTTCAACATTTGTCAACGGAGCACAGCATCAAATATAAGGAGTCACATGTATTCTATGCAACCTCCGGAAAACTTGGATTATTTCGCCAAGTACTTTCAACCTGCATTCTACGGCACAACACCTGTTGAACACCGGCCGTCAGCCGCTGCTGCCCCGTCTCAGCACGGCATTGAAGGTACATATGATAGGGTGACCATATGTCCTCTTTTACCCGGACATGTCCTCTTTTGGGGGGCTGGTCAGAGGAGTTTATAAGATCCTTCAAATGTCCGGAATGTGTATCCATTGATTATGGATACACAAAAACAGTGCAGCGCTCCCTGCAGCTCTGCCCCTTTGCTTACTTCTAAGCAAAGCCACTGACGTGACGCACACATACACTGTCTTTGGGAATTCAGAATATGCTTTTGAATGAGTTAGAAGTGCATAAAAACTCTCGACCCAACCAGAGAAAAGAAAAAGACAAAAACCTTCAAAATTGCACACACAAGTCTGCCAGAGATTCACAATGATTTGAATGAAGAAATACTCAGAAATGCAATTTTGCTCTTAGATTTCTCATGATATGTCCTGTAGCATCAGACAAATGCCATATGAACATGGAGACAACAAGAAAAACATGATTTTCATCAGAGTGGGTCTTTAAAGAGGTATCAGTGAGGACATATAGTCTGGAAAAAAGGCACAATCCCCCCTCTTTTACTAATCTTGTACAGAAACAGTGTTTCCTTTTTTTTTTTCCAATGTGAAAAATATCCTATTGAAGTTGGTTGTACATGATAAGTTAACTGTTAACTGGAGCTCGCGTAAGCTTGCATGACAAACTTGTAACAGTGCCAGTGTCACTGAGGGTAATGAGTGATGCTAATGGGAGTAGCTCATTCTGAATTGAGCCTCTTTTTGCAGTTACCTACAATACCTCCCATATTTTTCCTCCCCTCTCTGTGCTCTTAAATGTGCTTCAGTGCCTGGTCATTTTTCCTGTACCCTCCCCCTGATTGCTGCTTTAAAAAAAGCTTCTCACAGATTTGTCAGGAATGTTTCTTCGTAATCATGATGGTGTTTTTGGCATGAAGCTGGCTACCCAGCTGTTGGGCCTCATGAAGACAGGTGTATTTCAACTCTTATCACTTGTCATCTGTTTCCCTCCCCTTGCTTTTCCTTCACTCCCATTCTTTATAACCAGCTGCTATTGGTGGATAACCCTGAAGAGTCATCATAGCCTCGGTGCTTGCACCGTAAGAGGCATTAGGACGAGTTAGTTGCAGTCCCAGTGGGCAGAACAGAAATATGTGACAACATGTAATCTGGTCAATGTCTGAGTGAAGGAATTTGTCATGAATGGACAGACCAAGCAGGCTTTAGCAAATACAACATTGTGAAGAAAAACTCATTTAACCACATCATATTAAAACAAAGTCTAAAATAAATACAGTTTGTCCTTGAATAATGTGAGCGATCATTCGGAATCCTCCAGTGTGAGTCATGCTTGAAATCTGATCCTCCATCTTGGAGGAAGCCAGCTGTGTCGGAAGAAAGATCTCGTTGTGACTGGTGGAGCTGACTGCTGATCAAGAGTGGTGAATGCTGAACGCTGGCTTTAGACCGAGGTGCAGGAGCAGACAACAGTAGCAGCGTGTGTGAGTGTGTGTGTGTGTGTATGTCTGGGAGAAGGACAGGAGTGAAAGAGACAGAGGCAGACAGAGACAATTAAACATGAAAAAGACAGACTCCGCTCCGCTCCTCTCTTTCCTAACTCCGTCAGGTCGTAACTCCCCACCGGCTGGCTTCCTCCCTTTTTCTTAGCTCTTCCGTTTCCGTGGCAACACAGGGGGAGGTTAACTCTGGGTCGCTGCCGGTGACCGTGAAGCCCCTTCCTTGAGTGAGAAGTCATTATAAGAGGGGGAGAAACCCTCATTTTCTTGAGCATCTGTCGCCCATAAACTTTCTCTGGTGACTTTTATGGAGCAGCAAACAAGAGCAGAGCTGTAGTTTCTCTCTCTGCCACTCTGGAACAAAAGAGCGAGCAAGCAGCAGGAGGATGGGCTGACTGACTGCTGCCCTCAGCAGATGCTATTTTATTTTCATTTGTTTTCTGCTTTTCATTCACATTCTGTTAAAGTAAGAATTATCTTTTACTCAACGTAGACCAACATTAGTGTTAATACAGGGGAGACTGAAGCGAATGTATGCTGTGATTTCAGGATGCAGCAGCAGGTTCACTGGGTTTTGCTGGCCAAGTGTGTTATGGGGATGTCCTATGCTCAAAACTAGGGCAAGTTATCTGCAGTGGATGCATAAAAAAATCAGCTTCCTGACTGAATGCTCCTTCTGTGCATCTGCTGAAGACTGAGCTACAAACACTGCAGCAGAAGATGTCTTCAGCAAACCACTTACCATAGTTACTTAAAAAATAATGCTCAAGTCATTGATCAATGGTCTGAACAGACATTTTAAGGATAGATTCATGTCAAAAATATGTTTTCAGAGCTCCAAGGCAGCTGTCTATATGTTACACTCCCATATATAAATCTAAAGGAACAAGGATTTGATGAACAGAGATTTCTCTGGATGTGTGTTTGAGTTCTGGTAGTTCTGGCAGTATTTGTTTCACACGGTGCAATGCAAGAGAAGCAGTACGACAGGCTGTAAACTTTGCAAACCACATAATGATTTGGATGCATAATTGTACTCCCTCTGACTGTGAAAAACTCTGATGCTTTCACAACACAAATAACGAGGAGGACAGGTATTAAAACGTGAGTCACCTTTAAAAGACAAGACTCAGTTACATGTCTTTTATTAAAATGTGATACCAAAGGCCATTTCCCAGGACTCTCTGTCATGTTAAATACTCCAGGTTTCAGGGTATTCATTCAATTTCACTACACCTTCAAAGAATCCAAAGCAGGGTAGAGCTGTATCTTTTAGTTTCCAGGGTAGCCCTCGGATGCAATGACCTGGATAGTTTTTTTTTTTTCATTTACTTGGACAGGTACAGTGCATCTGGAAAGTATTCATACCACTTCACTTTTTCCACATTTATGTGTTATGTTGCAGCCTTATTCCAAAATGGATTAAATTCCCCTTTTCCCTCAAAAATTCTACACAAAATACTAGTGATGCACGATATGAAAAATTTCAACCGATACCGATAACCGATAATTTTCTTCTTCTCATGGCCGATACCGATACCGATAAATTCATATTTTTACATTTATTATAATCTTCATATAATCTGCAGTTTGTGCAGGATGCAGCGATTGAAAACTGATGTTTTTGTTGCTCTGGCCTATCTAGAACAACAAACAAAAGTTTTTGGCTCTTCAAATGTGGTCATTTGCTATAAATAACAATAACAGAGCAAAAAGCAGAACTTCATTTGATCCCCTGAACTGTTCAACAGAACTGTAAACTGTAAAGGAGCTATTATGAGACGTTAGGCTTAGCATGCTGACCGGACTAACATCTGACGTCCATATGTCTGTGGTAAAACTCACGTGTAGTCCGTTCTTGTCGATCAGGTTGTGAATGTATGTGGGGACAATATCATAGAGTGCAGGAAGAGACACATCCGAGAAGAAGCGGCGGCTTGGGAGAGTGTAACGTGGCTCCAAGTGTGCTAATAACTTGCGAAAACCCAGGTTCTCAACGACAGAAAAAGGCTGGTCGTCGACCGCTATGAACTCCATCACTTTGTCGTTAATGGCTTTAGCCTTTTCGCTGTCTCTTGAGAAGCTTTTGCAGTTTTTAAATGCCCGCTGAATGGGGACATCGATCCTCCGTAGTGTTGTTGTCTTAGCTTTAGTACCGCTAGCAGCTTCGGCGGCTGTCTCATATTCTTTTACTACCGCTTCGCCGCGATGGCGACTTTTCAGATGAGCTATCAGATTCGTTGTGTTAATACTTGACGTCTTCTTTCCTCCTCTCGGAATCCTCGCTGAACAGGTTTTGCATATAGCAATGCTGTTGTCATCCTCTGCCACTGAGAGAAACGACCATGCTGGTGAAGACATTTTATTATCTGTCAGGTAGTGACGGGGTCAGGCTTGGGACCTGCGAGTAAGGCGCGATAGATGACGTAACCAGCGCGTCTCGGACAGGCGGCTACTCCGCCTGCAAACGTTACTCGTAATTTCATTAATATATCGGATCTTTCTATCGGAAAAATGCACCTATCGGACCGATAAAAAATGACGTAATTTCCCCCCAAATCGGCCGATATTTTATCGGTCCGATAAATATCGTGCATCCCTACAAAATACCCCATAATGACAAAGTGAAAAACTTTTTTAGAACATTTTGCAAATTTATTAAAAATAAGACACTCAAATGTTGCATATACATAAGTATTCACACCCTTTACTCAATACTTGGTTGAAGCACCTTTGGCAGCGATTACAGCCTCCAGTCTGCTTGTGTATGATGCAACAAGCTTAGCACACCTGGATTTGGGGAGTTTTCCCCATTCTTCCTTGCACATCCTCTCAAGCTCAGTGAGGTTGGATGGGCAGCATCGGTGCACAGCTACTTTTAGGTCTTTCCAAAGATGTTCAATCGGGTTCAAGTCTTGGCTCTGGCTGGGCCACTCAAGGACATTCAGAGACTTGTCCTGAAGCCGCTCCTTTGTCTTCTTGGCTGTGTGCTTAGGGTCATTGTCATGCTGGAAGATGAAGCGTCACCCCAGTCGAAGGTCTCGAGTGCTCTGGAGCAGGTTTTCATCAAGGATTTTGATGTACCTAGCTGCATTCATTTTTCCCCCGAGCCTGACAAGTCTCCCAGTTCCTGCCGCTGAAAAACATCCCCACGGCATGATGCTGCCACCACCATGCTTCACTGTAGGGATGGTATTGGCGAGGTGGTGAGCGGTGCCTGGTTTCCTCCAGACATGACGCTTGGCATTGAGGCCAAAGAGTTCGATCTTCATTTCATCAGACCAGAGAATTTTGTTTCTCCTGGTCTGTGAGTCCTTCAGGTGCCTTCTAGCAAAGTCCAAGCAGGCTGTCATGTGCTTTTTACTGAGGAGTGGCTTCTGTCTGGCCACTCTACCATAAATGCCTGACTGGTGGAGCTCACATGGAGGAAGGAAGCTTGGATTCACTCACCTCAATAGTAGCCTCCTTTTCTCTGCAGTTGAACAAAACTGATCATTTCTACACGGGTGTTACTCAGGAGGCTGTTACCGAAGTTAAGGATTAGTTTTGTTGAAATGTAAAATAAGGGTTTTCTATTTCTGTCAGACAGCCAAAAACTGATTTCTAGCATAGTGATGAGTAGGGGTAGGAGAAAGAATCGATACAGCATAGTATTGCAATTTTTTTTCTGGTGATATTGTATCGTCTCATTGACCAATTATCGATTTTTCAAATTAATAGTTGATATGAAGTCAAATCTATGATAATGGAAAAATAAAATGAATTGTTTGTCCAGTGAGTTTGGCAGAGGTGACATGATAGAGCAGCTGAAAGTTAGTACAACAAATGTAGATATAAGGTTTGCAAGATGTGCCAAATGAAAATAAAATATTAATAAAGAAAAGACAAATGCTAAATTCGCTAAACAGTTGAAAAATTTGTATTAATCACAATGACATTGTATCGTGAGTCCACTGGTGATTCCCACCCCTAGTAATTGGTAGAGGTGTTTATTGGTAAGGACCTTATGATACATATAACAACACTTTGTAATAATCCAGATAAATTACCGAACATTTACACAGGTAGACCAAGTTACGGCTGGATTATGACTCAGGTTTGATGCTCTACAAACAATACTTAAGCACAAGTTTTTCAGAGTGTAGGACATGCAGTCCTCCATTCTAGGGTTAGATATTTTCTTCAGAGAGCCAAGTGATGCCTGATGGTTGTAAAAGACTAAAAAAAACATGTTTTTCTGTTAAACAGAGTTTGCCTGATGGATTATGCAAGTCCATCAGGACTTAATGCAGGTCAATACCGCAAAAACTAAATGTTTGGAAAAGGAACTAGTTTTTTATATCAGTATCCATGTGTAGTAAATCTTGAGTCAGGGGTCCATATGTTTCCTAGCTCCTCTGGCTGTCTTGCTATGTAAACTCCTGTTCTCTTGCTATACTTAGAAAATGACTGTCCTTTCCACTCAGGCGTGGGAGTGAGAAGGCCACCAATCACTGAAACAAGGAAGGTCATGTTCAGGATTGGTTAAACACTGAGCCGTGAACAAGCCTGACACACAAAGGACCCTGTCTACCCACTGTGCAGACGCACTCATTGCCTCTCAGACACATGCTGTTTCATCAAAATAAAGCCTGAGTTAGAGGACAAGGATTAAGCTGATGATAAGTTCGAGTTGAATGATTAGATAGTTAAGAAGAGTCAGGAAATAAGACAAAGAGTTCCAGGCTCTCCAGTTTTCACTCCTACATGTTCTTAAGTGTCATCATAGCTCTGAATGTAGGATTATGTATACATTATGTGCCTCACGTCATCAAAACATCCACCTCCACTAAATAAAATAATAAAATGACCTTGCTTTAGGGTCAAGTCCTTTTTTAAAATTTTTCGGCCATTTGTAAGTGTTGCTGTGCTCTACTTGTGTGTCTGATTCAGTTTTTCCACTTGCAGCCTTTACTGGGCAGCCAGTATTGAGTTCCTCATACAACCAGTCCTGCTGACTCAGTGCAGTGGTGGTGATGTTTTTTTGTTAATCTGAATGTTTTGCTTTCTTTAAACTCTGCTTTTAGAGGATCATAACTGACATCAATGCTTCAATGTGCTTGCACCCTGTGTTCTCTGACTGCTGAGGTTTACATAGATTTCATCTGTTAATCTGTTCTTACATCGACACACAGAACATTTTGTGTCCTCTCTGCTTTTGCACCTGAATCCCTTTCCAGCCCCCTGGAAACCTCCAGGGTTTGAACTGGAGTGCCCGGGCACTCTGCACTAGTCTGTCTGATAAGCAGACAGCAGACCTTCCTGCAGCCATGTGGTCAGACACCACAGTTTGCATGCTGACCCGAGGCTGTTTGCATTGGACTGGTGAATCTGGATGTTGACACACTCTGACAACGATCTGTCTGCCTTTGGATACCAGCGAGGCAAACATAAACGGCTCGGTTTCCAAGACGATTAACAAAAGAAACTGTGTGGTCCTGTATCTTGGAATAATGTTGGACATTTTTGTAGCATGGCAGTGTGCCTATGGGACTTTTATAGTATGCCAGGTGAAGCTGTTTTTGCTTCTACCTGTTGTTAAGAGTAAGGGATCTGCAGTGCAATTGCCATTATAGCAAAGTGGTATCTGTAAGCATGGTAGAGCATGGCAAAGTGCTCAAACAGTGCTGCTGGAACCAAACATGTAGAGGTGGGAGTTTCTAAAAGTCCACAAATGGTGGCTAAGACATCAAAGCAAGAGGACATCTGAAGGAAAACCTCACTTCCCTTAAAGTAGTCAGCAACTTTACCCATGCATGCCAAAGTCCAAGTTTGTACAGTTTTCAGATGGGCCCTGATATAATTTAGTTCAGAGAACATCTATCAATTCACATAATGAATTCAGGACAGCACATCCTTTGAACAGTTGCGGCCGACTGGATAACTGATTTTTATCATTAAACATTCCCAGTGTGCAGAAGTGGAGTGGAAAATGACAGTATCATCACGTGCCACTCATTCTGCAAAAATCCAAACTTCAGAGTCCACACAACATTCACTGAATATGATGAAACCTTATAGGACAGAGCAGAGTGCGTGCACATAGAGGACAGATGTAATGTTCACACACCACAAAAAAATAAGCAAGAATATAATACAACACAATATCATACAAAACAGTACAAGAACTTTATTGATCCCCTAAAGGAAATTCTTTTATCTGGAGTCTCATGTCTCGAGTCATCTACTATTTACAGAATATTGTATGTTATCACTATGTTTCAAGTTGTAAGTGATACAGTCATACAGTTCTTAAACATTGTGTCGTTGGCTAGCCACTGTGATTTGAAATTAGACGCTGACTTAGACATTAGCACTGCCAAAGTATCCATCTATGAAATAATCATATTGTAGGAGCCAAATATGTTGACGTGTAGCACTAAATGCCGGCATTTTTTCGTTGGTTAGTCAGTGTTGCTTGATGTCAATTGAAGAACGGATTTTGGTCATGTTAATCACAATAGGTTTTTGTTCGCTGCATCTGAGGAACAGCTTCTGGACATTCACTGATCATCAAAGACTCATGGTAGTGTAAGAAACCAGTAGCATGGCATGTCAACCAGGTTGCTCTGGGTCAAGAATCTCAGTAGTTTAAAGTATAGACTTAGCTCCTACACATACCATTTATGTAAACATTTCTTTTTGCCCATGGTGTCTGATTTTTAGATGTAGCTAAAAACCAGAAAGTGACTGAATGCTTCCATTAGCTGTGTTCTCATGTTAGTTAATGGGCTGTCTGTTAATATGATTTTTAACTTGAAATATGGTCATATCTCTTAAGTGATCTTTACTGTCTGTTGTCTTTGTGGCTGCCTCTCAATCAGAGACCAGTGAGATGTCCACAGTTTTTCACATTAAGTTCTTTTACTACTTGCTGCCAGGAACACAGTAGTAATGCCCGAGGAATATGGTCTACTGATGGATGCAGATCATCCCCATTTGTATGGAGGTGGTTTGTCTTTAGAGTGCTGAATGTTGCTTAAAGGCGGATAATCTGCAGACTACATCAGGAAGCAGTTTCAGTTAAAGACAACTTTACATCGAACTTGTTTGACCATCTAAGGATTAAAACAACCCTCACGAAATCAGCAAACTTTGGCAGAATCACAAATACTGGAATAAGACAAGAGGAAAAGAGCTTTATTGACCCCTGAAAGGTAATTCAACACACCTGAAGAAGCTTGTATTTACAAGCAACAGTTGTTTTTATTTCACACATTACTGAGAGATGCAAAATATTGTCAATTATAGTTATTTGGAGTAGCAAACAGCTGCAGATATACGCACTGACTGACCCCATGGTGGGGCCGAGCCTTGACTTGTGCTAGATTGTATTATTGAATAAATTTGGCATAATGATCAACAAAGCGACCTCAACATCCAGAGTTGGGACCAGACTGAAGTGGAATGTAAGTCTGTTTTAGATTAATTTAGTGCCCATGTATTAAAAACAAAGCTAGGAGAAAGCCCTCACTCGCACTCATGAGGCACTCAGTGTGGCATCCTGAAAATGTCTCGCTAACATGTGGACAGATTTACTGTTCACATTAAGGGCCAAATGGAAGACGCTATTTCTGCAAACGTTTCAGTGAAGAGTGTGGAAGATAGTGTGAGAAGACATGACTGTCCTCTGGTCCATGGTCATGCATATATCACAGTTCATTTGTCATGGTTTCTGTGTGATGCAAGAGCTCGTCGGTGAACACAGCTGCTGATTGAAATGGTGTGTGTGGTCATGCTCCTTTTTCTGATAGCCAGCATGATTAACTTCAGTTAGTGCAAGGGTTATAAATTCATACATGCCTGTCTTAGCAGCTTTTTCAGGTGGATTATTAAGTGCCAGTTTTACTCCAAGTAAATAGGATTTCACATGTATAAGCCAGCACCTGATATTTGCAATTATCCATTTGATAATATACTTGTTTATACAGTCTTCAGGTTCCTGCCTTGGTACTATTGAGTGAACAAAAGTGGAAGCAGAAGTCAAATATTGATCTGTTTGACTGAATTTTATGGCTGTAGAAATCAAAACGACTAAATTCAGGTGTCTTACATTTCCTTGCATTTCTTTGTGGAACAATAGAACGTCAGTTTGATACCAAAAAGGCAAGAAGGCGGGGGAAAGCAGCAGCAGCAGCAGCTGCACATGCTCAGTTCACAGAGTAAATGACATTAATTAAGCCCATCTCCTCCTCAGGCAGTGTGAATCAAAGCAGCCTCAGACTGGGTGGTGGTGCTGTGTGACACTAAACCTGAAACGTATTGATGTAAACATTTTACATCTGTGTTTTATCAGCGAGTAAAACTTGACTTATCACAAGTCTAGCTAACAGTGACTTCAGTGATCAACTTTGCCTTTGCAGTGTACCCTAAAGTCATTTTCCCGGTACGTGTGGAGCAAGTGTCAACACTAGTCAGTGTTTGCCGAACCTGGGTATTAGCCTGTTACATGTCCTGTTGTTCTGTGCCATCAGTATGTGCTGTGTTACAAGCTGATGCTGTTTCTGCTTCAGCTTAACATTCCAGTCTCAGGCCCAGCCTCTTTGCTCTCTAACCCCCCTGGCTACCTTCAGCCTCCTTTCCATCCTCCACTCCTCATTCCACCCCGCACAGCCGTGGATGGTACTGTTCCAGAGAGAAAAAAGAGAATGCAAGAACAGTAGAGAGAGATGGGGCGGGGGGAAGCAGCCATGCATTAAGTTATTTTTTAAATGACGGTGATCAAAGCAGAGGAGCAGGCCGAAGGGAGGAGGGACAAATACAAGTCTACGAGGGCTAAGGGAGGCGGGTTCACAGCTCTCCTGACCGCCTCATTCTTTCCTCTCATTGGTCAGGGGGGCCCCTAGCTTCATTAATGGGTGTTTGAGCGCAAGACATGGGTGACCCTTCTCGCCTGCAGCCTCTGAAGCAACTATGACAGCTGTCATCACTGTGTATGTCAAAACCTTCACCACTGTAATGTGTTTGGAGATATGACTGCTGAGGGGGAGTGGGCATGAAGGATGGAATCCCCCAGGAGGAGCATTTAGAGAAATAAAGACATTCTCAAACAAGGGACTCAAAAACACACAAATCACACAGCTGGTTAATTGATGACTGTTGAAACTGTGATTTCAAAGATTCTACCGCCAGCAGCCCAACCACTATCTCAATGTCAAAGTATTTTTAGACCAAATACCCTTTGATCATTTTTTCTTCCAAATTACATGTTCAATAGGCGCTTCAGACCCACATGCAGTCATCCACTGTTGTGCTAGATGTCCTGTTGACTCTGCATAAACACAAATACTGCATCCAGGAGATCCTAATTGTCTCCTGGTTCGAAGAGCTCCTGGAATCAATAAGCCTTCAGCCGTGAATTACTTGGCATGCTTTTACTGTCTGAATGCAGCATGTCAGCAAAGGAACGTCAGTGAAATATGAAGTGTTACAGATCGGACTGTATGCTGGCTGCTCTGTGGTTTTGGAGGCTGTAAAGAATGTGCATGGGTAAAAGGAAACAGGTGTGTGAGTGTGTGTGTGTCTGTGTGCATATGACTGTGTGTGGGATGTCTTTTTTGTTATGTTTAGTTTTCAGCGTTCATGTCAAGTGATTTTTTTGTGCTGTGGTTTATTGGTCTGCCAAACATTTTTATTTTTAACACTTTGACATTCTGAACGCTGCTCTGCCTGACATTTGTGAGCTTATTGATCCCTGTTGACACTCATTAGCCTCTGCCTAGTCATGCTCAGTGTGTCCCTCTGCTTTACAAACACACACCTTCCCCCTTGCTCCTCTCCCATGATAGTTTGTATTGCTGTAGCACAACATATTGAAAGTAGTTCCAACATCGAGTAGTTCCAGTTCCAACATCGAACGTTTTCAGACATGCACGACTTTTTTGTGCTCCCAAACAGTGTTGCATATTGATCTAAGCTCCTAATGATGATGTTTTATAGCCAACTGGCTCATAGGTGAGTCAGCCCTCTGGGAAAATGTCCAGTTTTTTAGATTCCCAGCCCTGGCCAAGGCTTCCTCTCCTCTCCTCTCCTCTCCTCTCCTCTCCTCTCCTCTCCTCTCCTCTCCTCTCCTCTTCGCTCCCCTCCCCTCCTCTCCCCTCCTCTCCATGGGGCATGCACCACATAGGACAAAATGAGCAGAACATGGCAGGTAGCACATGTTGTTGTTGTTTTGCATCTTGTTTATCTTGATTATCTCACTCTCATGATCATGTGAATATTAAAATTGTGTGATGTGTGATAAGTTAAATTGAAATGTGATTATTCGCCAAACCTCACAATATGACTTCACACATTTCTCCCACCCCATGGGTGGAGCCGGCACTGCAGAGATGGAGGTGTAGGAAGATAGGGAAGGAGTCATCAGCAGCAAGGAAGAAAAACAAGTTGATTTGTTCAAATAACCTGAGTGGAGATGATTTAATGAATTTTAGCAATTTATGAGAGCGCTGCAGATTGTGTTGAGATAATGGGATGAACAGGCCTGCTTGTAATTCTGATTCTGTCCCCTCAGGAAATGCCAGTCCTAAAGTTGCCATGTTGCAGTAAGCCTATTTGATTGAAGTGCCTACCAAATGGCTGCTTTAATGCCCTTAAGTTCTTCTAAAACTGGGACACAGCATTTCACTGAGTGCTGCTGTGGCAACATACATTTTCACAAAAGAACTCTTGGACTCCTCCTTAATAAATTTGAATTGACAGTAATCATATAAGTGTCTACAGTGTGATAATCACCTATAAAATTTCCCTCTATTGCAATTGTTAAGAGTAGTTTTCTTGACTCCTCCCATATCATCTTCTCCCACGTCCATGTACAAAACCCAATTCCATTGAAGTTGGGAAATTGTGATAAACGTAAATAAAAACAGGATACAATGATTTGCAAATCCTTTTCAACCTTTATTCAATTGAATACACTACAAAGACAAGATATTTAATGTCCAAAGTAATTTTTTTTTGCAAATGATTATTAACTCAGAATTCAAAGTAGTTGGGACAGGTGCATGTTTACCACTGTGTTACATAACCTTTCCTTTCAGTAACACTCAATAAATGTTTGGGAACTGAGGAGACTAATTGTTGAAGCTTTGAAGGTGGAATTCTTTCCCATTCTTGCTTGATGTACAGCTTCAGTTGTTCAACAGTCCGGGGTCTCCGTTGTCGTATTTTACGCTTCATAATGCACCACACATTTTCAATGAGAGACAGGTCTGGACTGCAGGCAGGCCAGTCGAGTACCCGCACTCTTTTACTATGAAGCCACGCTGTTGTAACACGTGCAGAATGTGGCTTGGCACTGTCTTGCTGAAATAAGCAGGGGCGTCCATGAAAAAGACGTTGCTTGGATGGCAGCATATATTGCTGAAATCCCTAAATTCCTTGCAATTGTACTTTGAGAAACGTTGTTCTTAAACTGTTCAACTGTTTGCTCATGCAGTTGTTCACAAAGTCCTTGCTTGTGAATGACTGAGAATTTTTGGGGACGCTGCTTTTATACCCAATCATGGCACCCACCTGTTCCCAATTAGCCCGCTCACCTGTGGGATGTTCCAAAAGGTGATTTATCAGCATTCCTCAAAATTCTCAGTATTTTTTGCCACCTTTCCCAGCTTCTTTGTCATGTGTTGTTGTCATGAAATTCTAAAGTTAATGATTAAAAAAATAAAGTTTATGAGTTTGGACATTAAATATCTTGTTGTTGTAATGTATTCACTTGAATATAAGTTGAAAAGGATTTGCAAATCATTGTATCCTTTTTATTTACGTTTATCACAATTTCCCAACTTCAATGGAACTGGGTTTTGTATGTCAGCATTCTGCAGGGTCTTGCTTGGCTCAAATGACACAGCACTTGGAAGCAACAAAACTGACATATGGCTGGTGCTTCACTTTCATATTTTCTACCTTCTTTTTTTTTTTTTGCCCCTAATTCAAATTATTTAGTTCTTTATTTTTGTATTATAAAATGGCCCCTATCTCACCTGTCATTAAATCCAAACTTAAGCTGTGTTTAAAGTGAGACATGTGGTGACCCTGGCAGCTGAAATGTGACAGCTTTAAGAAGAACTTCATGGCAAATACATGAATGCCTGTACAGGATTGCATCCCGTGATCTTGAAGTTCACTCTGAAAAAAAAGATGTTTTAGATGTTATATTATTTTAATGAGATGCTAGATCTTATTATCTGAAGTCAGTGCAATTTCACCTTCTGACTTTCTGAAAAAGCTCTCAAAATGTTGTTGTCTTTGTGACAGCGTTTACCTTGTGTTTGGTTGGGGCCCGACGTGTGCCTGATGCCTGAAAAGCAGTGACTGATGTTTCACAAAGTTTTTCTTTTCCATACTTGCCCCCAGCTGCATTTCTGCAGAAACATTTGCATTGCTGCTGTGTGCATACTAAGTAGGACAGACATGCAGGGTTAACAACATTGTTATAAGGACGTGTGACCTGAGCGATGACTGACAGGCAATGACTGTATATCGAACATTAAATATGTCAGTTAGATTTAGTCTGTCAAAGGGTCATATTTTTCAGTATTGGTTGCTTTTGCTTTTATTCCAGACCCCTACTGTCCGTCTACATCTATACATAATATATTATTTAACATGCAGTTATGTTTAATTAAGCCCTCCAAGCTGCAGCCTTCAAAAGCACACCATTCAGCATGCCTATTAAAGGAGTAAAACCTTCAAGTGTTGGACTCTTGATTATTCAGTACCAGTAAATGCAAGTAAGGGCTGTGCTTTGTGATTTTCTTGAGGCACATTTTTCTGTCTTACAGAAAAGCACTCAGACAACAGGACATGCCTGTCAGCCAAGTGCTCAAAACTGACAAATGTAGGCACGTGTTTCTTGCACACGTTTCTTCTCATTTGTCTGTGAAGATTTTTGTAGATATTGAAATGACCCCCCCTATTGTTAAATGTCACTTCTATTTCATTAGATGAGGCATTTCCTCTACATGTCCCCATTCATTTCTGAGTCTGACCTTAACCCAGTAACCCCTCCACGCAGCCATCTGATTCCACCACACTCTGCTTCAGCCCTCTGCCAACTTCAGCACCAACCCCCTCCCTCATTCAGGCCCACACACACACACACACACACACACACACACACACACACACACACACACACACACACACACACACACACACAGCCCGACACAGACACTGATTTTTTTCTGTTTCCCTAGGCCCTTAGATATGAATGTAATGTCTTCACACACCCTCACCAAAACCCCTGGAGAAGTTGATTTGACAAATAAACAAGCTCTAGCCTGTAAATAAGCCACACAGAGTACATTTGAATTTAATGCGTTCCTGAGTGAGATGTGAAATCACTGAAAGCTGTAAGCCAGGTTCTAGGCTTTCCTTGTTTTCTATCCTTGTCCATCTATCTGCCACCTTTGTTGACTTGTCTTTATTTGACTTGTTTTCTTTACCAATAGAGAGACATGTACAGATTACTGAATACTTGATGATTAAATGTGCACACCACATCCTCCCTCACATGTGCATCCAATGTCATCTCTCTATCTGTCCACATGCTGCTGTGAACCTTGACCATCCCAATCTCATCAGGAGTCAGTCCAAGGTAGCAACACACACAAACGCACCCCCCCCCCCCCCCACACACACACACACAAAAAAAAACACGAGCTAATACCATGTTACCACAAAGTGATGTCTGTACGACACTTTTTGCCAGAGGAGTTTAAAACATTCAGGAAATACGTAGAAAATGTTAGTGATTTTACCCCTTGGTGACTCACTCAAGTGTGTGTCTTCAAAGGAAGTCTTTAAATTTCATTTGAAAAAAAAAAAAAAACATTGTAGTACACAAACCACATGACACTTTATCACACTATTAATTGCACACTACTGTTGATAGACAAAATTGAAGTATAATTGATTTACAGGAATACATATCTTCAAATTGATGAACTTTTCTTTCAGTAGTAACTTTTGTTAAATCCCTTTCTCTCTTCATCTGTATGATTAATCAAGATGAAATGAAAAAAAAGAAATTTAAAAAATGAAAATTGCTGTGTTCCAACTAAGACATACAGACAGCCATTATTAGTATTTTTCATGCTGCTGCTTATAACTTCCAGGTCTTTGCCTATGATTACTGTTTTTGGTCCATGGATGAAACAGATAAGGAGAAGTTTGCAGGTATGTTCACTTTAAGATCAGTTCACATCATTAAGCTTGAATGGCAACTCATTGTTATTGAAAGACCAAGTCCAGCTAGAAAAAACTCAATTGTGTGTGTCTTTTCAGGTCAGGAGGTGGTCTTCCAGTGCCTTGGGGAAAGTCTTCTTCACAACGCCTTCCAGGGCTATAATGCCTGTATATTTGCCTATGGACAAACTGGTAATTTCCCATCAGACACTCACTGTTACATGGTTGACCTCATATGAAAGTATTTTTCCTAACGAGAACTGCAGGAGTCTAAACAACATGTGAACAACATAGTTTTCAGTGCCCTCAAGCTTTTTGTTGAACTATGAAGAAGGGAGTGTCAGTGTGGATGTGTTACGACAGGGCCTCCTCTTCTCTCCCTCCAGCCCAAAAAAGGGAAATACAAAGTAGGGAATTTATATAAAAGAGGTATAATGGCCCCTCTCAGTGCTACTAGAACCCAAACAGAAGTGAGGCATGATGTAGAGACAGTGTCTACTCTGGTTGAAATGTAAACATTCCTGTTCAATCGGACAAGCATCAGACAGAGTCCTACCAAGAGACAGTGCTGAAACATGCTCTGCGCAGCAGGCACACAGTCAAGAGATAATCTCTCTGTTCTCTTTGTTTACGCAGAATTTCAATGCAACTGATCTCTCAACAAACATGTCAGAGCTGATTAGACTGTTGAGTGTCAACACAAAAACCAGGATATGTTTTATTACAGCAGGTTCAACTCAACCTTCATTATGTCGCTCTTTTTTATCACATTATACATTTTGTTTTAGGGTCATAGCAAGTGATGATACTATACCGAGGTCCAATTTATTCAAGAGTGTTTCTGTGTTTTTGCGTATGACCCATGCACTTAGTATCATATGAACATCTAATGTTCTTTAATTTGCATCATAAATATTGTTGAAAATAGATCAGGGCTTGTCTAATACCTTTGACAACCACAATACATGGTGCAGCCAGGTGAAAAATCTAATTAAAGCTGTGACATATTCTTGTAAACTTAAAGGGGACCTGCCATCAAAATTTCATACCCATTTTTATCAATTTTTCATAATCCTTGATGTCCTCTGATCATGTTTGCAACATAATTTTAGCTGAAAAGTTATTTGATGGTTTGTTTTAGTATGCCTAAAAAACCTTACAGGAAAACCAACTGGTTTTGGCTCATTAACATTTATGGTAATGAGCTTTGCTCTGATTGGATCGCTGCTGTGAAGACTGCTGTGCTCTGATTGGCTCAGCAGTGGAGGTTCGGATTTCGGTTTATCCATTGTTATTATGCTAATGCTAATAGCATATGCTAATGTGTGATAAAGTAAGGTGCCCAGATGTCTGTAATGATATCCGGGGATATTTGATGCGGCGGGGGAGGGTGCAGGGGCTGCAGGGGCTGTGTGATCACAGACAACATCTTGGTACTATTTAGTAGCAGCGCATGCCCCTTATAATAACCCCCTTAAAAACTGTTGTTCACGACTGCTAACTTGTGCTTCCTACCCATTCGGCTACTGTAATAACCGTTGTTCGAGCCCACACGCAACATTTTTGCTCTCATTCATGAAACGCTTAAATTGGGGACATATTCGGGGACAGCTTTTGCCGGGGACAGGTCATCCAATACGGGGACTGTCCCCAGAAATCGGGGACGTCTGGTCACCTTATGCTAAAGGCTAAAAACGGCAGGTATTAAACCATATATTTTAGACCCCGAGTCCGAAGAGGAGGTGGAAGTTGAGGAAGAAGCCGGAGATCTCCAGCGGTGTTTTCTCATTCATTCTGTCCAGCTTTAAGTTCATTTTCCCGCCAGTGAACCCAAGAAAACACCGGTCGTTTGGAAGAGACCCATAGCGGATACAGTGGTAGCTGGGTCTCGCTCTGGCTGGAGAGTGATGTTGACTGTGAATGAGTACGAGAACGAGAGAGTGGGCGCGGCTCACCGAGGACGCGCTCGTGAATAATAATGAGCAAGGTCAGCGCGACATCAGAGGGACCTGCTTTTTCAATTGGCCTGGTTTACCCGTTCCTTTATTTTAAACCTTTACAGAATGCAAACGACGTAACATTTTTCTTTTCCACATTTACAACAAAAGACGAACATAATATGGACCTTATCTGACACAAAAAACACACAAAATTACATTTTGATGGCAGGTCCCCTTTTAACAGCAAGGGTTACCAAAGACTATAAACTTGACATCAGCAGGGTTTATTATAGAGCTGCTGTAATGGACTGCATAGCTGCACTCTTTTAAATATTCTTTAAAGGGAATTTATCAGTTTACAGGGACGGCCAGCTCAGTCTTTTTTGTGAAACCTTTTCTCATCTGGTTGACATTTGACCTGTTTGTTGTTCCAGGTTCGGGAAAGTCGTACACCATGATGGGCTCAGGGGACCAGCCCGGTCTGATCCCCCGGCTGTGCAGTGCTTTGTTTGACCGAACTCAGAAAGAAGGGCGGGAGGAGGAGAGTTTCACTGTTGAGGTGTCCTACATGGAGATCTACAACGAGAAAGTCCGAGATCTGCTCGACCCCAAAGGGTATGACCTCAACCCTTTTTTATAACAAGACAGATCACTTTCCCTCCCTGTGTATCTCATAATGTCTCTGATTAGACCTCTAGAAACAGAAATTATAACAGGAACAGTACAAGGCAAAAAAACACACATTTTTGACTTTGACATCTTTGAATCTGTTCACAGAAGATAAAACTTTGTAGCTTTTATTGTAATAAATTTGCTGAGGTTCGATTCTTTCACAGATGCAGATCACAGGGTCTCTGATCTGTAGAAACAGTAGTCATGGCCTGGCACGTCAACTTTAAATCCTATTAAAAGATTTCAAGTCTATAGTAATTTAGTCGATCTTATGGACAAACAAAAAACTCTGCTGATCAGAAACAGTGTCTGATGGATCCTGGCGACTCCAGCTGCTGCGGTCCGTGGATAAAAAGATCATTCCACGCAGTCGCTGATGGAGTCCAGTTCATGTCCAGCAGGTCAGCAGTAAATCAGGAGCACAGGCCTGCATCTGCCGCCCCAGACACCATAACCTCTGACCGTCTCTCACTTTGTAACCTTTGACCTCAGTAAAAAGGGCCAAATTCAAGCAGACCATCTGACAGCCATATGGGCTTCACTGAGCTGCTGAGAATGATGAAGTTCTCTGACCTGGAGAAAGTTTGAATCAGGGTCAGAGAGCCAAGTGCTCACCAAGTCTCTATTAAATGTTACAGCAGTGGACAGATCCAGCTGAGCCCACACTGCCACTTCAAATTCATATCAGGAATCTAAATTTACCAACAGTGACCATGTTTGCCTCTGTTTTTTAAAACTTTCTGTTATTTCCTCTCCAGGGGACGTCAAACCCTGAGGGTTAGGGAACACAAAGTTTTGGGTCCCTATGTGGATGGCCTGTCTCGACTCGCTGTGGCCAGTTACAAGGTAAACTTTTTCTTGAATAGTCACTTTTGTTTGTTTTCATACTTTGATGTCAGGTTTATTTACACCATGACTGTCTTATATTTGATGCTGTGTTACATTCTGTCAAATGGCAGCTTAACAATGGAGCTGAATCTCTAAACTTAGGATAATCAATGGTGGTAGATTTCTTGTCAGTATTTCTCCGTGATTACACCAAAACTTTTCTAAAATGTCACCATGGATGACATGCTTCAAGGAGACCAACAAACACTGAAACCCTTAATCCAATTTTACAAAGAATATGAAGATTCTATGAAGTTCATCACTCTCTTATAGACTACCTGGAAAATAGTTCGGCAATTCCAGAATCCTGTTCGCCAAAGTAAAATTGTGAAGAATCAGCTGATTTCAACTTCTACATTACATAAGATCATGAAAAGATTCAGAGAATCTGGAGAAATCCATTTAATCTATTTACAAATAGGGACAAGGCTAAGAAAACAATACTAGATGGTCACATTTTTCAGGCTCTTAGCAGCACTGTATAAAAACAGACTCAGACTCAGCAGTGGAAATCACTTCATAGGCTCCAGATCACATCCACTGTCTACTGTCGGTCTTTGTGAAATATCCACTAAGGCAGGTTAGAACTGTATCATGCAAAGAGGAAACCTAATATAGATATGAGCCCAATGAACTGAGGCAAAGTAGAAAACTGTCTTTTGGTCCAAAAAAGTGTGAAGTTCCATTTTTTTTTTTTTTTTGGAAGGCATGGACTTAGCTCTTTTTAATTTTAGGAGGACAGGCTCCACCTGGCTCTTTATCAGCTCACAGTAAAAAAAAAACTGTGGGGATGCTCATGTGCCCCTGACATTGCTAGTTTATATATCTGGAAAGACACCCTTACAGAGGAAAAAATATACAGAAACAATACCTTTTTGAGGAAGACCTCGCATTATACAGGAAGAAAATACCAAACTACAATTCACACTACCTTCAAGAGGCCTGGCTCCATAAAAGAGGAGTCCATAAAAAGTGAGGAGTCCATCACTTTCAGAACTGAAGGCACTGGTCTCCTCTTTTCCCCAAAGTGCTGTTCAAAAACGAGATGATGATGATAAAACAGAACAGTAAACATGCCTCTGTCACAACTTAGTTTGAAAAGTGTTGCTGGTATCAACTTTAAAATGAGCACATATGTTTCAATACACTGCAAAATATTTCAGCTTTAACCTCTGATGTGTGGTCTCACACTAATTTTGATGACATATTTGAGGTGTCACTGATTTGGAAACCACCAGTCTTTCTTCTGAACATTTCACACATTGTCCAAACTCTTGTGAGACTCTACAAGATTCTCTTTGCAGCAAGTGTCGTATTGGCAGAATATCAGTATAGTTTATTAATAAACTATTGTTTGTTTGATGACAGGACATTGAGTCTCTGATGTCAGAGGGTAATAAGTCTCGGACTGTAGCAGCCACCAACATGAATGAGGAGAGCAGTCGATCACATGCTGTCTTTAACATCATCCTTACGCACACACTCAAAGACCTGCAGTCTGGGGTAAGATATAACGCACACACACACACACACACACACACACACACACACACACACACACACACACACACACACACACACACACACACACACACACACACACACACACTTTGTTGGTGCATAATTTTAAAGAATTGAATATCTGAATTGTTATAATGATGGATTGTGAAAGTACTTGTGTTTACTACTGACGGAGAAGAGATGCAGATGGCTTTGGTGTGATGGTGTAGTGCTCTAAACATGCCAACCCTCTAGTCCAACAGATAATTAGTGTCCACTTCTGTGGTAGGGGACGGTGCCAGAAAGGCTGCTGGGAGCTGAGCCAGGTCCCAGCAGCCTCTCTGGCATACTATTTTTGAGCAGAAGTTGTTTGGCATGTTGGAGGAGTCAATCCTTCTTGATTGTGTCCATTCAGCCTGAGCACACACTGTGAGGTTATCCTGGTTCACTCATCATTAGTTATTGATCATCTTGACATTTGGTGATGTAATATTATGGCGCAGCTTCTGTCCAGACATTTTTGTTGGTACCAGAGCAGAAGTGTCTGTGTCACTTGCATGACTAAGCAATGGTTGTCTGGCAACTTTTAGATCAATCTCTCGCCGGGTGAAAAGTTGGGAACAAAATGGGATGATGTCAGCTCAGCTGTCTGACCTAACACTCCAAGAAAAGAGCTCATTCCCCTTCCTCGCTGACCTACTTAGCCTATCCTGCTCCATGCTCTTGTTTGTAGAAAAACTTAACCACCAGCAAATCTTGTTAATAATTCACAGGCATGACTTTCAGTTTGTCAGCTGATATGGTGCGCTCTGTTTTCAAGCCACACCTACAGTCAGTCTTCAGCCTGGTCAGTCAGTCAGTAGGTTCATCAAGCACACAGCGGAAGTGCAGACTGTAAAGTCAGTGAATCACTCAGCTGACATGTTCACAATCTGGCCCAGGCGGTCCTTTGTTTGGTGAATTTGTTGTTTTATTTAATTGTGTCCTCATTTGATGAATAAAATGAAATGACCTGAAAAGTCTACATGATTTCGCACTCTGAAGGGGAACTCCTCTTTGACCACGAAAAGCCCCACTAGATTAGATCGAAGCTCACTTCATTGAAATAATCTGTGTTACAGCTTTTTTTGTTTATTTTGTCTACACTGCAGTTTTTGGCATTATTGTGTGATCATGTTTTCATGTTTCACACTGTATGGCTTTGTGTGCAAGGTGGGTATTAAGTTAAAAAAACTTAAAACAAAAATGAAGGGATTATCACAGCCTTAAAATGACACAGTGGAAATGTTTCCGATGAGAAATTACTCCACCAGTTGTAGACCTCTGCACTGGTTTGAAATGCATCCTTTGTCAGCCCCCCTTCCTCCACCCCCGCCCTCCTCAGGCTCACTTTACAATAGTTTTGCTGATGTTAATGAAAGAACAAATAAAGCTGCAGGTGTTAAAAAGTGTATTGTCCTAATATTTACAGGAAGACTGACAGTAGGCAGCATTTAAGCTAATCTGTGCCCCCGGATGACTCAGGTAACGTTGTTGAATAGAGGAACAGTGTTGAACCAGCCAACATTAACACTGAGTGAAATCATCAAGTGCTGGGTGAGTCATTCTGACTCTCCCTCAGCTTATTACAGGATTTCCTCTGAGTTACATGCACATGCTCTGCTCTGACATGTCAGTCAGACACAGTGCAGACGAGTTGACTGAACTTCAGCCCCTCTTTGTGACCAACTCAGGCCTTTACTCTTGTTTTCTTCTGTTGTTCTACACCCAAGTTACAACCAGCTGTTATTGACGGATCAGATTTTGTGGAGAGAAAGAGACAGCCGCTTGAGATTCATTTTTTATGATTTGTTTTCCAGTTTACTCAATGATTTACATTTTAAGTACTTGCTGATTTTCTGACTCTTGCTCTCTCCTGGAACTTTAATGCTGCTGCCAAGTGGTCGAAATAGATCTGGTTACTGACTGTGGTATCATGTGTCCTAGTTTACAGACTAGTAATGCCTTATGCATACAGTGCACACACAGTGGTGAACAACACTGAAAAAGACAGAACAAAAAGATAGACTGATGTGACTTTCAGAGTCTGACATGATCAGCTACCAGAGCTCTGTGTCAGATTACAGTCATTGATTATTACATCCAGGGGTTCTGATTCTGATTTCAAACTCTTCTAACTTCCCACTAGGTCTATTGTTGATGTGAACAGCTATTTTCTAGCTCTGTCTAAATTTCCATCCTTAAGGCCTTATTTGAAGAAAAAAAAGGCTTGGGTTTATTTTTGGGTCATATTGGCTCAGTGTTTCTGATAAAAATCTTATGTTTGTTTTTACAACTCTGGGGGATTTTAAGAACCACAATCTGAGGCTGTCTACTATTAGTGGAGCTGGGGTTGATTTTAATCACTAAATTGAATGAATTGGTCTTTTCATTATTCGGGCTTAGAGTTGCTCTACCTAAGATTTTAATGTGAAATGAGATACAGGATGAAAACCCTCAAGATGCCTGGAAAGAAAAGACTAAATCATGTCTTGAGTACCTGTTACATGGGTAGCTCACACAGCACAGCTCCACAGTGAATGAGTTTACTGCAAAACTCACATGGCTGTAATCCCAACCAGTCACATTTTGACGACATTTAATGCATCATGTCAGAAAAAATATCTGACAAAGGAGAGCCTGAGCTGCTGAGTGGTTGAAATATGTGAGGCAAGAATGGGACTAATTTAATTTGTAAAACCCCAGATTAAACTCCTCAGTCCCCCAATGTTGACAGTCCTGTTTAAAGACAAGGTTGTGCAACACAATAATAGCAAACATGCACCAGCTGTTTTAAAACACATTGCTTTCATCAAATTCACAGTAGTCATATATATTTTTTATAAACCAGTAACAGTTTTCACTTTCAGAATTCATATATTGTATTTTTACTTTTTGCAGTTGTATAAATGATTCACAAACCATCAAACTATGTTTTTATAAACATTTTAGGCAGTGTCACCACTGTTTTGGAATTGGGGGTGTACTTCAGTACATATGACAGATATACTGTGGCTCTGAAGGTCAATGGCTCAAATATTTGGGAAAACAAAAACATTTTGGAAACATGAACAAATTTTGAAAAAATAGAAATGATTCTGTGCCCACAAAATGTATTCGCAATTCCAGAATGTTTCTGTTTTATAATTTTAATTGTGATTTTGTTTATATGAAATGTTTTTTTTGGGGGGGGGTTGTTTTGTAAAGTGTTTGTGTGATTGTGGGTTATTTTTTGGCATTGAATGAAATGTATTTGGATTTATGAACTTAGATTTTTGGCCTACTGAAAATATTTGTCTCATTGACCTTCAGGGCCACTGTACGGACAGTTAAAAACTGCTTGTGCTAAAGAGAAACCAAATGTGCAGAATAACAGCATCAAAAGGCAGCATCATTGTCAACCAGCAGAGTTTCAACATTGTGGATCTGACCTGATGGGGGAGTCAACAGGCACACCACTGAAGACGCCACAGGAGTAGGCATGTGCCGATATGAAAAATTTGATATCACGATATTGGTGGCCCAAAATATCACGATTCACAATATGATCACAATATTAGCGCATTGCTTTTAATGTTATTAAAAATGGCAAAAAACACTGCGAAATCACTCCTCTGTGCACAGCATGACACGCACAAACAATATGAGCAAGAGGCAGCTAATGCAACGTTGGGAGCATTAGCTTTTTGGAGCTAAAGTTAGCAGAAACGTCACTAACGTTGTCAATAATAAGCAGTAGAGTAGACCGAACTTGTTGCAGTCATGTTGTTTTTACCTTGATTTGGGCGAACGATGCTGGATGGTGTTCACGGAGGTGGGCACGTAGGTTTGAAGTGTTCGAAAATGGCGCTGCAACTTCCTTATGGCATAACCTGCAGATTGGTGTCAGGTTTACCTGCTCTGTCTGTTTTGTGAAGCCGTAAAACGTCCATACTGCAGACGAAACCTTTTTAATAGGAGGATACAGCCAAGGTGTTTCGTCATTCTCAGTCTCTGACTGTTCTTGGTCCGGTGTTATGCTGTACAGTCCCTGACAAAAGTCTTCATCGCTTGGGTACAGGTTGACCTTAAGTGCCCCTCAAATATATGTGCAATCAATTTTTTTTACAAGAAATGTCTAATTTCAATCCCAACAGCGTTTGAAATAATGTTTTGGTGCCTTCAGTGAAGGAAATTTATTTTAGATTTTAAACATAATTTGGGAGGGTTTTAGCTTTCATATGAGCCATTTCTAAAACCAATGGATTAATGACAAGTCAGGTTATAAGCTGTTGTTTCTACAAAATGGATAAGCGACAAGACTTTTGTCAGGCACTGTAGAATGCACCCCTGCCGCTGAATGCACCCCTGACGGGAGCGCGGTTGAGAGTACATAACAAGGTGAAATAATCCAAGTTTTCTTACAGTTGGGTGGATTCAAAAGCGTGTGCCTCTAATGATTTCATTCAGACTGTTCAGATAAGCTGAAAACAATAGCGCGCTCTGAATCGTAATATTTGCTGTCCCGAAAATATAATGTTCTCTACCTTGACAACTTACTGTACAGTTTATGTACCCAAGTACACCTCTGTGTGCATTTTTGGGACACATTAAAACAGAACGAAAGTTTGCTGCTCCATTTGACATGTTGTCATGATCCAATTCTCGTGTTTTTTAAAATATCAGATCATATCTCCTCCACTTTAAGAAGCTAATGAGTGGATGGGATGCATTGTCGACACGCTCCAACAGTGCGTTGAGTGGCTGCAATGCATTGTGGGTGGCCATGCGTTTTGTTGTAAAATTTCTTCATTCTCTCTTTTAATGTTCCCGTTTTTGTTAGGCTGGCATTAATGTACTTATTTCGAGAGTTTTTTTGGATTTGGAACTACTTATGTGGTGGTTTGTTTGTACATTTTGCTACCGAGGCTTTGACACCGTGGGTAAGACTACAAGCGGGTTAAGTTGGTAAGTACTCGGCTTCGCTCGCCACCGCCGAGTGTCGCTGCCACTCAAATTATAATTGTTGAACGATTTTTACAGTACCTTACGATTTCATTATCGTGACCGTTTAATGTCGCATATCACGCTTAAATCGTATATAGACACATCCCTACACAGGAGAGGTGTAAACATAGAAAGATGTATGGAGGCCTGAGGGTTTAGAGTAAATAACAAGAGGGGCAGTATCACAGGATCTTGGCAGTACCAGGTGCCTCATTGTTTGACCTTTGTTACCAGGAAACCGTTTGTTCTCAGAGTCTTGCTATGAAGACACATAATGGATTGAGTCTTTACACTGAACATGTTATACCAGTGATATACAGCTGGCAGTGTTGGACTGTTCTTTGCAAAGGCTTGTTTAAATATGAGTTAGCCAAAGGACTTCTTGTATCTCAGAGGGACTGTAGCTGAACAGTTCTGCTTACTGACAGGCTATCTCATCTGCTGATGTGCTGCTTTAGCTGTGCAGCAGGTGAAGAACAGGTGTTACATTCAGCCTCCTCAGCAACAGACCTGAGAGGCTCTGTCAGTAAAGATGGCTATGTGATGCCAACATCCTCAACTGCCTCAGCAAGAAAACTGAGGCAAGCTGTCCACAAATGGCTGAAAGATGCCAAACTGACTCATCACAGAGTACTATGAAGCTCAGAAGAGTCACAAGAATCAAAATCAAGATCCTCTGAGCTAAACAGAGACATTCAGCAGAACAACTTCCACAAGAATGTTTCAAATAAAGCAAACGTGTGGTAGTTTACTTTTGGCCTCTTTTGCTGCCATTGTTGAAAACCAAAGTAGTGTTTATCATTAAGGTGCTGAAAACCCAGGAGGGATCGTTCTGTTGAAGCGTCTCCTCGCTGACTCTTGATTTGTCACTTTTGTCAGATCTCATGTAGACGTGTAAATGTCTTTTTAAGAATCTCATCGACCCACCAGTTAGAAGACAGACAGGGGAGACACAAAGACTGGTGGCATTTGGCTATTAAAAGAAATAAACAAGTTGGTGTCATGACAGTAAATGATGCCTGATCGCTGTAGCAATTACAAATGCAGGTATGGTACAGTTAAGTCCATGCATGCTTTATGTCTGTCTTCAGTTTGTTGACGTAATTTTGTCTGGTCTGTTAAAGTACATTGAATGCTGCCATTCAGAGCCCATTTAAAAGGCAACACAAAAGAGAGACTGAATTACCCGATCAGACTCTTTGGAACTTTTAAAGGGAGATGCTTTGCATTGATTTTCACTGTGTCTTATTATTACTGTTATCTTAGCCTTTGTAATTTTTTTTAAATCAAACTACTTTTGTTTTCTCCACCACTTGTGGTTTAAATTAAAGATATACAAAGACCCTAAACAAAACAAAAACAAGATTTCCTTTTTCTCCATCTTTTTCGGCAGACGAGTGGGGAGAAGGTGAGTCGCTTGAGTCTGGTAGACCTGGCTGGAAGTGAGCGAGCAGCAAAAACCGGAGCAGCAGGAGAACGACTCAAGGAGGGAAGCAACATCAACAAGTATGAAGAAGTAGTTCAACACAGATACACGCTTGACACACCAACACACACGCATGCACACACTTAAAGCCATGATGAAGTGTTTGCCTAGACTCAGACCTTTACTTCTCTGAAGAAGCTTATTTCTTTTAAGACTGACTCTTGTCAGTTCAGTCTCTCTTATACTTGAAGTGGATAAGTCTGGAAAACTGAGACATTCTATGAAGCTACATTTTAATGCTAGTAAGAGGAGGAGAAACACAATAACACTGACTACAAGAGGACAAGGTGATGCCAGTGATCTGAGCAGATAGATGTAATGACCTGGAAACCACCTGACTTTGCATCATCGTGTGTTTGTTTTCAGGTCACTCACTACACTGGGGCTGGTGATCTCGGCACTAGCTGAACAGGGAACAGCCAAAAACAAAAACAAGTTTGTTCCTTACAGAGACTCTGTTCTGACATGGCTGCTGAAGGTACATACGTGCAAATGACTGAACAGTGGTTCATTATAACGCTCTTTGTTGCCATTAGAAAGCATGTTAATTATATTTACACTTCTCTCTCCTTGCCTTCCCCCTTCTCCTCTCTCTCTTGCCACATTTGACCTCTTTTCAGGACTGTCTGGGCGGCAACAGTCGCACAGCAATGGTTGCAACTGTGAGTCCAGCAGCAGACAACTATGAAGAGACACTATCAACGCTCCGCTATGCTGACCGAGCAAAGAACATAGTTAACCATGCCGTGGTTAATGAAGACCCCAATGCCCGTATTATCAGGGAGCTCAGAGAAGAAGTGGAAAAACTACGAGTGCAGCTGACTCAGGCAGAGGTGAGTTGTCTTTATGATCTTTGAAACCAGAATTAGTAGTCCTTTGTGTTTACTACACTCTCATCTCATTTGTTCTCCAGTCTTTGAAGGCTCCAGAGCTGAAAGACCGCCTGGAAGAGTCTGAAAAGTTGATCCAAGAGATGACCGTCACCTGGGAGGAAAAGCTGCGCAAAACTGAGGAGATTGCACAAGTCAGACTCACTGTAGTTCATTTTGTGTTTGGTTGTTCTAAAACTGTGAACACTGTCCTCATTGTTGTTTGTGTTTGCAGGAGCGTCAGAAGCAGTTGGAGAGCCTGGGTATTTCTCTACAGTCTTCAGGGATTAAAGTCGGTGATGACAAGAGTTTTCTTGTCAACCTTAATGCTGATCCTGCCCTCAATGAACTGCTGGTGTACTACCTAAAGGTACACAGACAGAGCCTCACACACACACACCTATGAACATTGTGAACATGTACACAGAGTACCACTCCAGCCAAGTTTAGTGAGTGGGTTTGAAAAGGCTGACCAGGTGGAAATCCTTTCTGAATGACTGTGGGTGCATGAAGAAAAACTTTATTTATCCCTGAAGAGAAATTCAATGATAAAAGCAATGCCTGAAATTTTTCATAGGATCAATATAGCTTGCATCCATCCATCTACCCCCCCCTTCCTCCCTCCCTTCCTTCCTTCCTTCCTTCCTTCCTTCCCTTCTTCTATCCTCCCTTCTTTTCTTCCTTCCTTCCCCCTTCCTTCCTTCCTTTCTTCATCCCCATTCTTTCCTTTCTTCTTCCCCTATTCCTTTCTTCCTTCCATCCTTCCTTCCTTCCTTTATCCCCCATTCCTTCCTTCCTTCCTTCCTTTTTTATTTCTGCCTTTCTTTCTTTTTCTTGAGTTGGAAAGTACCAAAAAAAAAACTTCATACGAACCACGACTACAAATCTTTCCAAAAGACTCATTTGATGTTCAGGTTAATTCAAAACAGACTAAGACAGTCAGGAAAGGGTGAAATAAAATTCAATGCATTTGTGATTTCCAACAAAAGTGTAAACACTAGATGGCCCTGCTTTGTTTTTTCCCTGTTCTTCAAACTCTCAGCTGTTAAATAATCTCTTGACTTTTCTTTTTCAGCAACACACAAAGGTGGGCTCAGCAGACTCTCAGGACATTCAGTTGTGTGGGATGGGCATCCAGGCAGAGCACTGTGTCATCGACATTACAACAGAAGCTGCTGTCATCCTCAGTCCTTATAGAAATGCTCGGTAAGTAACCCCGGCAGCATCACACTCTCTGCAGTGTGTCACTGAAAGATGTTTTTATCCTGAGAGACATTAAGCCATGTTTCCTTCAACCTCTGTTTTTCTCATAGGACCTGTGTCAATGGTTCTCCAGTTACAAGTGCTCTCCAGCTTCATCATGGTGACCGAATCCTCTGGGGAAACAACCACTTCTTTAGGTTGGTTTACATACCTCCACATCTGCAAAAATGTGGGATTTCAAAAATTTTAATCAATAATTCTCTGGACAGTTTCATTTTACACGTGTAATGACGGCTCTAAATATACTTAAATATTGTTTTAAATCATTTTGTCTTAATTTGCTGTTCTTTTTGTTCAAACGCACCACTGTAATTCATCTCACATTTCAAATACTGCCTATTATCAACCTTTTTCATATGCACACTCCTGAAAATGCTTGGACATTTTAAATTCTCCTTAAATTGTCTTATTTTTTTACGTACACATTTCCTAAATAGATGAAAAAGACTGACTGTGAAAGCAGCCTCATTAAATGCTCCTAGATTGTATCTGTCATATACTGTTCACAATATAGAAACCTCACCACTTCTCACCATTTTATCACAGTGCATTTTCCTCAATTATACTCAGACCTCTTACAAAAAAACTGTGTCCTGGAGGGTTGAAGATTTTGAAGAAAAAGTTAGAAGTGAAGTTCAGGAGAGAAAAAAATCATGTTTGTTTTGCCCATCCATGAAAATTCCTAAAATGTTCATGAGTTTAGTGCATCGCTTAGGACACCTGATGTCTTTTGTAGAAGTTCACAGAAAAGGCTAAAGAACACCTGACTTTTGCTTTGAAGTGAATTTTATCATTAAATTAAAAACAATGCCAAAAACTCACAGTCGTTAACTGGACCTCCTGCCTGCAGGATCAACCTGCCTAAACGACGCAATCGAGGAGCTGAGGATGAGGAAGGTGAGGGTGGGCTGATGAAGAGCAGTGGCAGCAGTGAGCAGCTGGATGCAGATGGTGACACAGCCAGTGAAGTGTCCAGTGAAGTCAGCTTCTCCTATGAGTTTGCCCAAACAGAGGTCATGATGAAGGCCCTTGGCAGTAATGGTAAGATTTGTTTTGAAGGAGAGAATCTGTGCCTTGCTCAAGAACACATCAGTATGTCTGACTCCTAACTCTTGTGTTTTTTTTTTTGTCTTGATAGATCCCATGCAAGCTGTTCTCCAGTCTTTAGAAAGACAACATGAAGAGGAGAAGCGCTCTGCTCTGGAGCGACAGAGGCAAATGTATGAGCAGGAACTCCAGCAGCTCCGTAAGAAGCTGAACCCGGATCGTCTGTCCACTGGTAACTCTGGAGGGCCAACATCTGGTCAGCAAGTTCAGGGACAGCAGTCTCACTACCGCAGCCTGGAGAGGCTCAGTATGGGAGGGATGAGCCATTCAACCAGCGCCCAGAGCAGACTCAGGCAGTGGAGTGAGGACAGGTGAGAGAGCCCGTCTGTGTACAAGGATTTGTAGATGATCACTCAATGACGGTAGACTAAAACAAACACCCCTTCCTTTTTCATCATCTCGTCTTCCACATCAGGGAGGCTGTGTTGGTGAGGAGTCTGCGGCGGCTGAGGGAGCAGATAGTGAGGGCTAACCTCCTGGTTCAAGAAGCCTGTTTTATTTCCGATGAGCTGGAGCGACACACAGAGTACAGAGTAACTCTGCAGATCCCATCAGACAACCTCAACGCAAACCGCAAGGTCTCCCAGGCGCTCAGACATCTTAACAGACATTTCTTTATGGTCAAAGTTTTAGCACTAGTGTTCTTGTAATTTATCTCTGTGTTCTTTTCTTCATAAAGAGGGACGCAGTGCTGAGTGAGCCAGCTATTCAGGTTCGACGCCGCTGTCGGGGAAAGCAGATCTGGAGTCTGGAGAAGATGGAGAACCGTCTGGTTGACATGAGAGAGTTGTACCAGGAGTGGCAGGACTACAGCCAACATAACCAAGACAACCCTGTGAGTAAGCTTGACAAAGCAGTAATATGAATTTAAGACAATAGATACAGTATACTTAAAGAGAAACTGAGAGTGCTAAATGCTCAGACTTGCACTTTGATGTTTCATGCTCCTCTCCTTTTCCCTGGACAGATGATGCGCTCATATTTTCGACGGGCAGACCCTTTCTTTGACGAACAGGAAAACCACAGTCTGATCGGTGTTGCCAATGTCTTCTTGTCCTGTCTGTTTTATGATGTCAAGCTGCAGTATGCTGTTCCCATCATCAACCAGAAGGGGGAGGTGGGTAGTCACAGGATTGATGTTCACAGATTTATTCCCCTATTCCTCTTTCACAGCTTTCATTGCGGACCGTTGTCATAATTCATCATAAATGTTTACCTTTCTGCGAGTGTTGCGCGTTAACATTTGGTGACATTTTTTATCTTGTGAATTTTTTTCCCTTCGGTTTGACTCGCACTTTATTTTTCATTGTGATTAAGTTAGTGATTGTCAGGGTAGCATGTTAAAGTCGCCACCAAGTACACTTTCAAAATCTTCAAAAAGATGTTGAATGGCAACGCTGTGCAGTTCAATGGTCACCAAATCAATAAATCATGGATCAATAAATCTGGACTGAACTGACACTGATTGACACACGCACTATTTATTGAGATATTTGCCTCTTGTGTTCAGGTGGCAGGGCGTCTACATGTAGAGGTGGTGAGGGTTGGAGGGGCATTGGAGGACAACATGGCTGGAGGAGATGAATCCGACAACAATCAAGACACTGAGGTCCAGGACCGCAAACTGGTCTGCATGGTAAGACATGTCGACCCTCTCTGAGGAGTAAAATACTCCTTTAACTTAATCCTGCTTCAAGTTGAGGTGTTGTTATTTTACTTCGGTGAGGGTTTTGGCTCGGTGCGCCTTAAAGAAACTGTATGTTTTTGAGTGTTTCAGTAACCTTTTACTTGTGTATCCTCAACAGATTAAGATCCTACAGGCAACCGGTCTTCCTCAGTACCTGTCCAACTTCGTCTTCTGTCAGTATGCCTTCTGGGATCAGCCTGAGCCTATCATAGTGGCTCCTGAGGTCGACCCATCATCCACATCGCCCAGCAGCAAGGACCCACACTGCATGGTGGTGTTTGACAGCTGCAAGGTGAGAAATTTAAAGCTCAGGTAAACTGTACTGGTCGAATGTTTTAGTTTAGTTTAGTTTTAAACTGAAATGCAGGACATATTAAGGGAAGATAATCATGTCAAAGATGGTGAACTGGATTGGTTACTTTAACAGTATTGTTCTCTTGTTCTGTAGGAGCTGGCAGTGTCTGTATCAGAGGATTTCATTGAATACCTGACTGAAGGGGCTGTTGCAATCGAGGTGTTTGGGCACAGACAGACTGATGCAGGAAGAAACCCGGCCCTGTGGGACCTGAGCATTATTCAGGCCAAGACACGCACACTAAGAGACAGGTAGACACAAAAAGTCACCGGTGACACAGTAACTTAGCCTAGTTTTAACAGCTAGCACAAGTTAATCAAACTGCAAACCAATCAATCCCCCAGTATGTTGCAGAGTTTTCATGTCAGTGTTTTTATTTTCTTCTGTAGGTGGAGTGAGGTAACACGACGCCTGGAGCTGTGGATTCAGATCCTGGAGATCAACGAGAACGGAGACTTTGTCCCCGTGGAGGTAGTTCCTGCGAGAGATGTACGGACTGGGGGAATCTTTCAGTTACGGCAGGTAGGGATAAGCATGAACACAAAAGGGGGAGCTGCCTTCCTCAAAGAAAAATTCTGCAGTAACCAATTTCCTGTCTTTTAAACTTCTCTGCCTTTCTCCTGTGCTCCTTTCCCTTACCTCCAGGGTCAGTCAAGGCGGATCCAGGTGGATGTGCGTTCAGTCCAGGACTCTGGCACAATGCCTCTGATATCAGAAATAGTGCTTGCTGTATCAGTGGGTTGTGTGGAGATCAGAAACACAACTTCAAATCAGGAAGGAGACGAGATGGACAGTTATCAGGTAGACCAATTTGGTAGAACTTCTAAAATTTAGACTGAAAACAGTACTTGGAGGAAACCGAGGAAAGATTTGATTAACTTATCGTTTTGTCATGAAGGAAAGAGATCTGGAGCGTTTGCGGCGGCAGTGGTTAGCTGCTCTCACCAAGAGACAAGAATACTTGGATCAACACCTGCAGAGCCTGGTCAGCAAAGCAGGTACAGCACAAAAGCAAACACCAGAACTCAAACAGTCATTACCAAGAAAAATGTAAAATCCTGCATCATGTGTCTCCTGCAGACTGCTGCAAACAATCAGCAGCTTGTTGGCATCATTTGTCAGTCATTGATTTTTATTTTCATATTTCTAGTTAAGTTTTATTGATCTCATGCTCATAGAACTAGTAATATAAAGTTGGGTCAAGTACAAAGACAAAATGAAGAAGATGATGGTTGGATAGACCTAGAATAGTTTATGTCCTGGAAAAGAGGAAGAAGAAAAAGAAACATGTCTGGTCATGTGCAAATAAATGGAGAAGTCGGCCGTTAAATGTTACTCTGCAGACAAACGTCTGCTCATACGTACACACACAGTTTCATAATGAATGATAAAAAAACAAGTTAGTACATTTGTACATAGAGGAAAAGTAAGCAGGTGTCTTAACAAAGACAAACAAATCAAATAAAAAAGATGCTTGTTTTCTTTGTGCTTAGGGCAGGTAAGTAAATCAGTGTCCAGGTTTTGAAGACAGAAGTTTAATCCACATAATCCAGAATATGTAATGTGGGATTTAAAGAGATGTTCTCTTGAATGACTGTGGATTGTTGATCAATTTTACCTCCAGATTGTTGCAATTTAAGGCATTTCTTTATTATTGGATAAAACAAGTCTTTCCCTTTGTCACAGTGCAAACATGTCTCATTATTGCTCAAATGGATACATTTTTGAGGGCAGCCACATGTGCTCATGAACTTCAGTTAGAGACTTTTGTTTCTTTTTTAAGTGGATTTCATGCTCAGTTAAAGACTCTTGAATTCACCTGAGGTTTCAAATGTTTTTGTTGTTGTTGGGAACACAGAGAAGACTGAGGATGATGTGGAGAGGGAGGCTCAGCTGCTGGAGTGGCGCTTGACTCTGACAGAGGAGAGGAATGCTGTCATGGTGCCCTCTGCTGGCAGCGGTATTCCGGGAGCTCCTGCTGAATGGTACTGCTGCACATGGAGACATTTGTGTTTTTGTCTCTGACTTTTGATTGCCTTTACTAATACTGCACAGACCTGCTGATAACAGTGAGTATTACATGTTTGTTTGTTTGCAGGGTTCCTCTGCCAGGCATGGAGACTCATATTCCTGTCCTCTTCCTGAACCTCAAACGTATGTCAGCTATTCTTTAAAGGACACAGATTTTGCTCTTCTCCTTCTTCTTGTGGGATAATGTGAAGGGTTTTGTTTGTGTTTTCCTAGCTGATGACCTCAGTTCTCAAGACCAGTTTGAGGTTCCTGAGGCGGGAGGCTGGGATGCCACCCTGAGTGGGGAGGATGAGGACGACTTCTTTGACCTGCAGATCGTCAAACACTACGATGGAGAGGTGAGGGTGGACCTGTGTGAAAGTCTGTCTTTCTTCACCCATTTGTTAAACCTGATTATGAACTTGTCTATTATTGTCAACCCTGCAGGTTAAAGCTGAGGCATCATGGGATTCCACTGTCCACGAGTGTCCACAGCTCAGTCGAGGGGGGACCTGGCCAGAGCAGCGGGTTTATCTGACAATTCGGGTTGTGGTCCAGCTCAGTCATCCTGCAGATATGCAGCTGGTCCTCAGAAAGAGGATCTGTGTCAACGTGAATCCAGGCCGCCAGGGCTTTGCACACAACTTCCTGAGGAGGATGTCCACACGCAGCACCATCCCCGGCTGTGGAGTCACTTTTGAGGTGGTCTCCAACATCCCCGGGGTGAGAGTGGAGTTAATATCTGACGTTTTTAGTGAAAATGATCACAGCAGGATGGATGGGTCATTTTATACCTACCTTTTTTGTTTTGCTCTGATAGGATGCCCCCGGATCAGAGGACAGGGAGATGCTGGCCCGTCTTGCTGCCAGTGCACATAACAGTCAGTCCGGTGATGATGAGGCTGCTATTGAGAAATACCTCCGCAGTGTCCTCAGTCTTGAAAACATCCTGACCCTGGATCGACTCAGACAGGTAGACGGAGAAAGTAACAAAAAGATCTACTGATCAATGAAACACGTTAAATTTAAACCAAGTGTCAGCTGAGGAGATCCAGAATGTTTTAAAAATCCAAATTTATCAAAGTAGTGATTTTCTTTTATTTCTTATTTTCATTTTTATTTCATTATCGAATTTCCCCTTGGGGGTAAATCAAGTTCTTCTTACCTTATATTGTGTGGTGTCTTACATGTTGGGAATACTTTGTGTTTAGGAGGTGGCTGTGAAGGAGCAGCTGACTAGCAGAGGGAGAGGCAACAGACGGAGCATAAGTTCTCCTTCAGTCCACCGGGTAAACACTCTATATTACTGCTATTACTCTATAATCTATCCAAACAAACATTCCCTCATGAGTTTCCTCGCTGTTGTTCCATCCTCAGCTGTCTGGAAGTAGACAAGATCTGTCCACAACCTGCCTGCTGGATGACAAGGTAAAGGAGGTTTTACTTCTCACATCCACACGTTTGTGACCAACAATCAGGGTCGTGTCCAGAGAGGTGATCATGGGTGCTGTTGGCCCTGCTTGAAATCTGATTTGCTATCCCAGGTTCCAAACTCCAAATCCTAAACATTTGTTAGCTAATTGCCTTGTCAGAGGCAGAACTTGGACTAAAACCAACTGTTTGGTCTGTGATACCCTGTCATGATAAGATCATCATGAAGTTGTGAAAAAAGGAAAAACAACTGTGTGATGCTTAAATGATGAAAGTAGAAAGTGAGGACAGATACTGTTGAGACTCTGGCCACCCCTTCTTTTGTCAGTACCCTGGTTGGGACACCCCAGTTAAAAATGTCTGGACACAGCCCTGCCTACAATACACATCTGTCCTTTCCTCTGTTTTATTTCTCAGTCTTTTCTCCTCTCTGTTTCTCAGGGTCGATGGGAAAGTCAGCAGGACATCTTCATGCCCTCCCAGTTTCAACGCACCCTCCCCCGGCCCGCCTCCTCCCCCTCCACCTACTCCACCTCCCCTTCTCAGTCTCCAACTCCCTTTGGCATGACGCCTCCTCAAGCCCAGGAACCTGAGCAAGGTAAAACCTCTCATCCTTGACCCCCTCACTCTCTTCTTCTCTCTTCCATAACATCACTCCACTTCTCCTCCATACACTCACTTCTTACTCTAAAGCGCTTACATTCACTCGAATGTCGTTTTCTTTCCAACTATGTCATTCATGTCTGCTGTGTTTCTGTCTCATGAACTTTGAGCTCAATCATGTGACTCTGTCCTTCTTGCCTTGCTTCCCCTTCTCTTCCATCATGTCTCCTTGTGTTTGTTGTTTCCAGAGTGTAGTAGTTTACTCCACAATCCCAAACGTCATTGTGTATTTGATTTTTAAATTCTGGGTCTCCACTTTGACCTTGGCCTCTCCAGCAGAGGTGAAGTCTCTCTTCATACTGTATGCTGTTAGTGTTTCCTAAATCCATGTCTGTGACCTGCTATTTTAGAGACCATGTGCACTTCTCTGTTTTTTCTCCTCCTCCTCCTCCTCCTCATCTTCATCATCAGAACTTTTCAGTGTGTGGTGGTGAACTGATCTGAGCTGATCTGATCAATCGGAGTTCTTCACTGTGTCATTGTGATTTCTTTCTCATGTGAATTTGAACGTCCTTTAAGATTAATTCTGTCTAATGAGCAGAATTAATGATTTTTGTTTTACACTCAGTGATTAGAGTGTTTTGTTGTGATCATTGTGTCTTAGCTCAAACAAACATCTGTGTGTCATGGCACCCTAGGCTGCTTGATATCTTCCTCTGTCAGTCTCTCGCTGCGTTGGTTTTTAGGCCATTTTCTGGACTCGCTCTCAACTTCCTGCCTTAATCTTTCGCAACTCCTCTACCTCCCACACCTGCTCCTCCTTCCTTGCTTTCTTCCTTTCTCCTGCCTCTTCTTCCTCCTCACCTCCCCCACCCCTCCCTCCCTCCCCCCCAGGTCGTTCAGGACTTGCTGCCTCTTATCTTTCAGTTAAAGCGCTGGTCCCTCAGATGCCCAAACTGCTCAAGTCTCTGTTTCCAGCACGGGACGACAAGAAGGAACTGAGACCTTCACCACACAGCCAGCAGGTGAGCAGAGCAGAGAGTGGGAGAAGCTGAGTGATCCCTGAATGACTCTTTAAAAAGCTTCTTTAAATGTGTGAGTGTGGAGCAGGGAGGGCTTCAGTCAGCCAAGCTGCAGGATTTAAGATGTTAAGAATAGTTTTAGTGTTTAACATTGGCTGTAACAAAGATGGATGACAGCCCTCCAACTTTTCCAAACCTCCAAGAGATCTTGACATGATTTGGAGATCTTGCTGTCATAGCCTTGATTTCACACCACACCTCCTCTGCAACTGAAACACACTTGTTCACTCATGAAAGCTCCCTCAGGCCAGCATGCACAGAACTTCCTGTCTGCATGTTTAGGATGAAGGTGGTGGTGTATTTTAGTTTTAGAGTTAAACTCATTTTCTATTTGCTATCATGGAGGAGGAACGCTCTAAGACAGTCACTGAAGCCAGTCAGCAGAGGATTATGTTATCCATATTTCATACAGATGATGCTGGTTCACATCATGAGCAAGTGTTTTTGTTTCCATGTCATCACTGTGTGTTTGTGGTCACTCAGCAGCATGTCCCTCGAATCATGACGTCTGGAGGAGACGACAACAGAGTCAAGACTGAAACGGTGAGATTTGACCTTAGTCCACCTTCCCTCATACATTGGATTTGACCAGTATGGTTCTGCTAAACCTGAAAAAAGCCATATGGTGACATATCATTAGTATTTCTAAAGTTTAAGGAAGGTTGGTCAAAAAAATTTACAACAAACTCTCAGCAGCCAATCATGAAGATATAAAACATGATACAAGGCTGAAATCAACAAAATGATGTAATGTTGTGATCCTCTTCAGTCTTCAAGATATCAGACAGAAAATTAACAGCCTGAAATGTTTGCCTCCAAGTTATTTCAAATCCAAACAGCGTGCAGCTTTGGTTCTGATACACTAACAGAGTTTTACTGAGTGGTCCTTTAGAGCGAGCATTATTCAGGCTTTACCTGTGGGGATTGGGTGGGGGTGCAAACTCCTGCTGCTGCACATGACTCCACCAGGATTGAGATTCGTCCTGGAGTTCTTCCTGTCCTGTTTTCCAGCCTGTAAATGATTGCAGAATGACTGTGCTCTTCTTCAAAAACTGATGATTGTTGTTTGTTGTTCTGCCTTGTCTGCATGCTCTTGTCTGTTCATCTGTTGCTGTGGCAACTGTTGGTAGACTGCTCTACGGCCCCCGACCAAAGACAGACGGTCAGAGTTCCCAGAAGTCCCTCCTCTTCCTGTGCATGACCCGCATGACACCACCCCTCTCAGCCCCCTCAGCCAATCATCGAGCGGCTACTTCTCCAGTAGTGTTTCGACAGTCACCCTGTCTGATGTCCTCCAACCCTCGTCCTCATCGTCCTCCCTCCTCGCCACTGAGACCACATTACCGGCAAACCCTCAGCAGCAGGGATATGACAGGAACGATGTTGTGACCTCTTCTTCTCAGTTTGGTGCCAAGATGGCCGCCATCACTACACCTGCTCCCAACAACTCTGCTAACCACAACAACGCCACGGCAGAAAACAACTTATCTGAACACAAACTGGTAAACTCAGGGGGAGGAGGAGGAGGTGAGGGCTTCGAGAGGCTGGAGATCTTTGTGGACGACGAAGAACGCAGCCAAGACAGCGCTCTACCTGATTGGCTGACAGAGGGGGCGTATGTTACAGTAGGAAGCAATAAAGCCGGGACGGTGCGCTATGTGGGAGTGACACAGTTTGCTGAAGGAGTGTGGGTGGGGGTGGAGCTGGACACTCCTGTAGGTAAGTACACCATCGGTAGATCAGTTCACTAAAGTTGTACCTGTATCACACAGATTTCAGTAAACACCACTTTCTCAAGTGTCGAGTTTTATCAATCAGCCTCATCAACTTTTATCTGTCTACCACTCAATCATGGCAAGAGTTATCAGAAATGTTGCATGCATTACACAGGGCCTAGAATTGGAACATGCTGATCGATGGAAACAAACTGGACGAGCAATAGTGCACAGAGTAAGCAAACTCTGACCCCTGCTTACTATGAAAATGTCTGCATGGGTCCTGTAAACATTAAAAAACGCTACAGTCACACTGATGCCTAATGATAAATGATGGATGCAGCGGCACTACTCAGGATACGTGAATACTGCAGCAATGTGCCGCTCTCACTCCCTGATTTTTATTGTTTCTAGTTTATAGCTTCTGCTCTCTGACTTCTGCATCAGGTTTTTGTGTAAGATACTTTATATTCTGTTTTGTCTTTTCTGTTGCTATGGTGATTCACCAAAAGAAATCTGCTATGGGGCTAATTTAAATGTGTTTTCATTCATGAGATGCTTAGTATTGACCATCTATGGATGGATGTGGGCTATTAGGTTGAACCACGTGGAAATGTCACTGGGATTGTAATTTCTGGAAGGAGCAGTGTATGAAAGTGAGCTTTGCCAGGGTTTTATAAATCAGAATAACTTAAGATGTGTGCCATTTCTGTTGTTGCATGATGAAGCTTCTCCTGATAAGTTTGGATGCATTTCTGTAAATTGCTAGACAAAATGGTTTTATAGACATCAGAATTCATTCTGCTGCTACCATCATGAGTTACATCATCAATAAAGACTAGTGAGCCAGTTCCAGAAGCAGCCGTGCAAGCCCAAGCCATGACTCTACCTCCACCATGTTTCACAGATGAGCTTGTATGTTCTGGATCAGAAGCAGACCCTTGCTTTCTTCATACTTTGGCCTTTCCATCACTTTGCTAGAGGTTAATCTTGGTCTCATCAGTCCATAAAACTTTGTTCCAAAACTTTTGTGGCTGATCTCTTTACTTCTTTGCAAAATCCAATCTGGCCCTCCGATTCTTTTTGCTGATGAATAGTAGTGAATAGTGACTGTTGTTTTTGGGTTTTTCTTCACAGCTCTCACAATGTTTCTGTCATCAACTGCTGTTGTTACCCTGGGCCGACCTGTTTGAAGTTTGTTGCTCAGTACACCAGTAGTTTCTGTCTTTTTCAAAACATTCCAAATTGTTGTAGTGGCTATGCCCAATGTTTGTGCAATAGCTCTGATAGATTTTCCCTCTTCTCTCAGGACCAAAATGGTTTGTTTTTCTCCCATAGACAGATCTCTGGTCTTCATGTTTGCTTAACAGAAAATGCAGTTGTCACGGGTGAAACCCAAAGCCAAAAACAAGAACTGTTTAATGTCTCTGCAATCGATCTAAAAGGCAACACCTGAGCAACTAGAAACACCCATCAGTCACATGTTCCAATACTTTTGCTCACTTGAAAAGTGGTAGGGTTCAAAGAAAAGGTAATCTTTCCTGGGTTGTTTAACACATTTAGATGTAAAAACCACGAAATAAAAGCTGGAATTCTGAAGTTTAGTTACCAATCAATTAGAGTGAAGCAAGAGTGGGACTCTGATAAAAACATCATCAATAATAACAGCAGCGGCTCTCAGGGAGGTGTTTCTATCAAGGCTTTTAGTTCTGGAGCTGTCCCTGTGACACAGGTAACGGTAAAATTGAAAAATATAGTTTATTAACTTGCAAGTTGCCTGGCGTTTAAAGGATGATCTAACATGAATTTCATGTTTATTTTCGGCCATAAAAACGTAGGTCTAGTTTTAACTATGACTCACAAAATGTAGATACTTTAGTTAGTTTCATTTGCATTTAATTTGTGTTTTTGAGTTCATGTACTTAGAGGAGAAAACACCTTTGTCATCATTTTAAAATGATCAACATCTATATCAGAGAATTTGTTCCCTGAAAAATGGTCTAAGCTAATTGGAATTACAGACCCAGCAATACAAATGATTTTTTCTCACGTTTCATCTCTTATTATGGAGTTAATATATTCACTCTTCACATATTTCATTTCTTATTGTCGCAGATAAATGTTTTCCAATCAGTAGGTTTGTCTTATTTTGAAGTGACACATACAGCACAAATTTCACTTCAGGTCTTTATTTAAAGTCAGCTAAAGTTTTGGTGACTGATTTGTGCTTCTTATTTTTCTCCCTTCAGGTAAAAATGACGGTTCAGTCGGAGGTCACAGGTATTTCCACTGTAAACCTGGTTATGGAGTGCTGGTCCGCCCAGACCGCCTGTCTTCCCGTGATCGGACCAGTCGACGCACAGGAGACTTTCCTGGACATGCCCCTGTTCTGCGAGGAGAAGCCATTGTTGCCCGCCGGACAGAGAACCGCAAGTCTTGGAGCAGTTGAGAGAGGGTTACCAGGAGCTGAAAGGGAGAGACCAGCTCCCCACAGTCCTCGGTCTTATCCTCTCCTCTTCTCCTCCCAGCTATGCAACAGGCTCACGCATTCAAACGGACAGACTGCCTGCCTGCCCTCCTTTAGTTTAAACTACACTCAACACATCCATTCTCAGCTAATGGATATAAAATAAAGACAGTAAGGAGACCATTCAGGAAGAATGAAAGTAGGTCCATGACAGACTATGCACAGTTTCTTCAGGTCTGTGGAAAGAAGGACTCTATCATGTGGGGAAATGATGTTCAATGAAAGGCGGTCAATGAAACACTGCTGAAAGTGAAGGGAAGTCAATGGATGGTGAGTGGGAGCTTGAAGGAGGGTTTGGATTGGATGCTGCTGACTAAATGAGGTGCTTTCTGGGTAATGTACAGGAATGCAAACAAGTCACAGAGAAGAATCAGCAGCTTTTGATTCTTATGCAGTACATATATATATATATAAGTATATTTATCAAGCCCAGTAAAGTCATGGTTTCAGGGTGAAACTTTTTGGAACCCGATCTTCTGTGGCCCCCTCTGTGAACTTGCTGATTAATTAGTTTGCCACATTTATTCAGAGTGATAAATCTTTTTTATTTATTATTTCTAAGATCAAAGAAATGATGGAGTTATACTTCTCAGCCAGATTAATAATCTGGTCCTTGTAGGTAAAATTTACTCGCTTTTATATTCTCAGTAAGGTATCACTATCAAAGGAAAAGAAAATCAAATTTGAGCTTTTTAGACCGTATTTGAAAAACTTCAACTGAGACCAAGGAGCCTAAAGCTCCAAGCAGACATGGATTCTCACCTGTGGTGTCTTTGCATCCCTGGATGTACCTCTGAACTCTGCATCCATGAGACTCAACACCCCTCCGCTGGCTTCAGCTCTCCTGAGCGCTCTCGGTCTCATCTGCAGACTGACTGACACTTGGACTGGCCATATCAGGCTGATTCTCCTCCTCTTGGACTTCTTCTCTTTTCTCTTGAAGATGATAATTCCTCCAGAATGTGCCTTCACCATGGCTAGATTTGTGTTTGTGTATATTTAATTTGTGTGAGTCGTGTTTGTGTTAAAGAGAATGCCTTGAGCTAAGTGTGAGGTGATCTCAGGGACTGCAGAGGGGGAAGGAGTGTGTCTGTGTGTATGTGTGTGTGCGCGCATGTGTAAATGTTGTACAGTGTTGCCTTTTGTGCACAGAAAAGTCCATATTGTTGTAGTCGTGTTGGTGTTCAAGATTTTAAATGTGTAACGTAGGAAAAGTTGTGTTCTTGTTGGACAAAGCCACTATGGGAGCAAGTTTCTTTAAACTGGGAGGCTTTAAAAGTTGATTTTGCACAGGGGGACACCGGAGGAGAATCTGTACGTGAGCAGACTGTGTCTGTGGTTAGTTATGGTGCAGGAGGCAGAGAGGGAGACAGACCATCTAGTGTGATGTGAAGAATATCCTCCATCTGAGTGGGCCATCTATGATGTCTGATTGACGGATATGTGGACACCCGGAGGTGCTGTTTAGAGTAGAACTTTCGAATGTTGAGTTTGTGGGTTGGTATGTGTTTGTGAGAGGAAGAGAAAGTGAAAAGGACGTGCAGAAGTGACTCTGGTTATTTCAGGCTTGAGCTGAGAATTGATTTACTTCTATGCATTTGAATAGATTTTTTAAAGTTTCTCATCTTTTTTTAATGACTGACATCAGCTAAAGGAGATCTCTGTGAGAGTATTGATCACAAAAACAATTGAACATCCCTGGCATATCTTTTAAAAAAGAAACAAGATGAACTGGCAGACTATTGGACTTTTTAATTGGGTTTTTAATTGAACATCACATTTCCAGAGGGGCTCACACACTTTACATCAACCTCAGTCTTTGTATATTGATGATTACATAACCAGCCCAGAATAAAAACAGTGTGAAGGAGTTCAGTTTGAGGGTGTCCTGAAGGGAAAATGTCTGAGAGGACTAACATTCCCTTCAATTAAATCCACACCCTTCGGTTTTAGTGTAACTGAGAGGGCTTTTCTTGTACCATCACAGTCGCTATTGGAACAGTAGTTGAACTCAGTAGTAGTTACGTTGATAGCTGTACAGGTACATTAAGACCCACCTTTGCTGGCCACCAGTGGACTCATATTAGGAGTCTTTTCAATCATACCGGCACTCCACAGGCAGGGTGTAATTACTAAACAGTATACATGTTGTATTTCATGGTCTTTTAATGCATAGTTATGACCTAACAAGGGAGAAAAGCTGCTGTGAAGGGGTGTTGTATCCAGCATGCCTTGTACAGTAACGCTGCTGACTTCTTCAAGCGCCCTCTTCTGACTAAAATATTGAAATGTGCAATAAAATGCATTTTTACTTTATTGGCAAAGAGCAATAGTGCAGCTTCATACTAGATGAGGATCATCAAGGTATGAATAACGTGACAAATGTGTCCTGCCACAGCAATGTACGAGTGTCATTAACCAAGCAGTTTAAACGTGACGCCAATGTGCTAACTAGAGGGAGCATTTTGAATCCGGCTACATGTAATTATGAGTGTGGGGGTTAGATTGATGAAAAACATTTGCCATAATTTTGATTGAAATACATCACACTTAGAGGGTCTTGCAGCCAAGAGATGCATTATGGGATATGAAGGCTCGAGTGCCTCTGGAGCCTGACCCACAATAAGAAATGCTTAAAGATTGCTATAATTCTAACCTTTTTATAGGGGAAAAATAGCCCGAGGTGTGTCCCTTAAAATGCACAGACAGAGGTTGGTGTTAAAGTGTGTGTTTGCTTCTGTAGTTGTCTCTCCCTCTGAGGTGTGAGCTTGTTTTCATGATGTTCACTGACTCGACTGTCTCATCTACAAGAGCTTCGCTATATTTATATCCTGATGATGACAGAAGTGAATGCTTAAAGTTGACATGTTATTAATGTCTCTATACTCATGATTTTATCCTTCAATACTGAGTAGTCTGTGTGCACAGATGTGTGATAAGATCGTTTAAAAACTGTATGAAGACATGATCAGGAAACCTGTGTGCATATGAGTGCACTCAGTCTGCCCAAACACTGTCATCTTTCTGGATTACAGGATTTGTCACTCTTCTATCATTTGTCTTGTTCATCGTAGAGGTGTGAATTAGCTATTTATATTTAAATACTTGTAAACATGCATTTATGGAATGAAAATTGAAAAGCCTTTTTATTTTGATAAATATTGCACATATGATTCAATGAAAATTGCTGCTATAAGCATTGTGAATTAACCTGTAAAATATTCAATTGATTGATATCTTTTTCTCTAAATTTATGCTAGATTGGACTCTAATGTTCTCTTTTTTAATCTCAGATTAAAGTGTTGTAAGCGCTTTGGTGAAAGGGGCCAATGTATTCCATATGAAGCAGTACAATAGGTGTAAGAGAGGCACTTAGTGGTGTAAGCCTTGAGGAAAGTGTAGAAGGAAAGATGGGATGATTCCTCCTGTACTGATATTCAAAAGGAGAAAACTAATGGAGGAGAAAATACGCACATATCCGAGTTTATCTGTGTATTTATTATTTGGACTTAAGCCGGGACCCTGGAGTCCTCTGATTGGTTGGTTGGTTATTGTATGAGGCTGTCTGGAATGTGATTGGTTGGCAGGTTGGATTAGTTGTCCTTGACAGTGTAGTGGTTCATAATGACGGTTTAGTGGTAATGAAGGAAGGGAGTTATGTTTTTTCATGAGTGTTTGTGTGTGTGTGTGTGTGTGTGTGTGTGCGTGCGTGTGTGTGTGTGTGTGTGTGTGTGTGTGTGTGTGTGTGTGTGTGTGTTGGGTTGGGTTTGTTTGTGCGTGTGAATGTGGGGTGGACTTTGGTTCAGTTGTGTCTGTGAGCTCCTGCTCAGATGGGAATAACATACAGCTGCCTTTTCTTTCTTCTTCTGTAAAGTGGGAGGAGCTGAAAACCTCTCCTGATGTCTGGTAACTTGCAGTATTTGTGGCCGCTATACTTTCCCATCCTTGTCGGGGCTCAGGACACGGTTCACAGGTTTGAGATCACTTCAGGCTTCTGGATGTCCCGTTGTGTTGTTGTGCCTCAGAAACGATATGACCATGTATCCTCCACACACTGTTTTCATATCTACGCTTCTATTCATTTGCACAAAAGTCTCCAGAGGGAACTGAAGTTTGTTTCTGGACAGCTTGTATATTTAGGACAAAAATACACCCATGTTTTTTTTTTAATAATCACCTGTGTTCTCAAGTTTCCTGCTGTTGTTTAAACTGTACCTGAAATATTTCATTTCTGCTTTCATTTAGAGAAAGTTTTTTGTATTAATATCCGTGTCCTTAAGAGGCATTGCTCAACTAGCTTTGGATAAACAGACGAAAAGTTGCTAAATATGAAGCTGTTACTCGGTCTAACAGCAGAGCTAAGCTTAGGAGAGTGTATTTTCTTGGGATGTCCCAGTCAGCTTTCTTGACCACCATACCCAATCTGATTTTCTCAAAAATGAGTCCCTGCCAAATACCCAGCTGATGTTTGTGTTTGCCTGTATAATAGAGGTGCATCCTAGGACTTCTAGGACAATATACCAGCAATGGCAGAAACTGTCTTTGTAATAATGTTAGGATATTACAGTAAGACAGGGCCTTTAACCTTAATTAAAGGCCCTGTCTTACTGACCTTACCAACCTTAATTCTGAGTGGGGGAAAGATGAAGAAGTAGCAGACAGTTAGCAAGCCAGCTGTAGCAGCCCACTAAGAGATGATTGACCCTCCAAAAACAACATTTCCATCAGTTATTTTAATTCGACATGCAACATCAGAGGGTGTGCCTCTTCAGCTTACTAAGTAATTGGAGGTTTAGACTTTGTAATTGCTGATTTGACTGATGACTTTCTATTTATTGGAAGTAGCTTATACTCCTTTAATACAAGCATAGGATTGAAAAGTAAGGAAGAAGGCAACCTAAATGCAAGACAGAAAAAATATAAAAATTAAAGCATTACAAGCAGTTGTTTTCTGAGGCCATGTCTTCTCTAAAGAAGTTTGTACTACACAGCTAGTAATGTGGATAAATCATCCATTCAAACATTATTAGGAAAAGGTGATAACATGTTAGTTCACTGTTTATTTGTCAAATTTATGGACCAGTACTATTTATGAAGATAAATACCCTCCTCCTTTTTCTCAGTTTCACTCACTGTTTTATTTTTAATTTCATGTTTTTCATAAATCTTGAGAAAATATATCCTTATTGTGATATTTTTTTAATAACTGCAAGGTTTTTTTGTTTGTTTGTTTGTTTTTTCAAGAAAAGCCGTTGGAATCAGGACTGGGACATCCCTAGTGTATTTCTTAATATATCCACCTTCTGAAGCTCCACAATCTCATCTGTATATGTGTCTTCATTATATTAGGTGTGTCAAACTACAGAAAAAAATGTACCTTGTGGGAGAAGTGTGAGAGGCATTTTAATAAGAAACTGTAACAAAAAGCCACAGTGGTTCCTGTTGTGCTCAGAATGGATTAAGTGTGGTAACTGTGTTTCATTCCAGCCAGCAGTCTTTTTAATGTGACTGTATCAACCATTAGAGAATATTTACTGGTGTGATGTGTGTCCAAACATATTCAAACTGCATATTGATCTGTCTAAGTTAGTTTCCCCAGAGGATTTCTTTTTTTTTGTTTGTTTCTTCTTATTAAGTGCTTCGGCTCAGAAATGGTCTCATATCTTTGTTGTATTTCTTGAGGATCCGTGCTAACTATCTGAATCTGGAGCAACATGTCCCCCCCGCCTTTACGTGGCCTTCAGCCTGGAGTTGGACAGGTTTTAGCAGAGGTATTTAAATCTGTACACATCTGTTTAGGTTTACAGACCCCCTTCTTTTATATCAGGGTAAATGTAACCTCTGAGTATATCAGCTGACAGATGCTACCAGGTGTTACAGGCATCGTAGAAATCTGACTTAATATCACTGATTGGAGGCAATGTCGCCCCCCGGTGGCTGCTGGAAGTCTGGCATCCAACACAGGGATTTTTATACTATCTGAAATCCAAGCCTCTGTGAACCTGCAGCTTCACACCTGTGCTATCACATGCAGATCTTTGATGGTGAAACATGAAGTAACCTTTAGACTGACCAACAGCTGGCTCACTTTTTGTATCTGCCTGGCATGACTCCACATTTCCAGCCACAGTAGTGTGCGTTCACCTCTTTTACTACCTCTCTCTCTCTCGCCTGTCCAGAGTGTTCTGCCAACTTCTCCCCTGAGGCCTTTTTTTGCTGACACATTTGTAACTCGCTTCACTAATGAGCCAACTCCCTCTTCCTGTGTGTTCTCTAATATCAGAATCAAACACACATATGAGCAATACCAGGTCGTCAGGATAAGTGTTGCAGGTGATGTTTTTCTCAGCATGACAAACCTTTTCTTGGTCTGCTGTCCAGGAAAATCCAGATACAGCTTCTCTGCTTGCTGCATTTTAAGGGCAGTTGGTGTTACTACAATATTATCACATGACACTTTTATAGGTACCAACAGGCATTTTTTGCTGAGCTGTGTAATAACGAAAGGAGCTAAAGAAGAGGCTTTGGTGCTTGCTAAGGCATGGAGTTTAAGTCAAACCAAGTTACTCCTTCCAAATAAAAGCCCCCTCAGTCCCTGTTTCCTTTCTCCCATGGAGCTGAAGAGAGCTTGTATTAACTGAACAGATTTAATAAGGTCAACAGTATTACTTCATCATCGTGACTAATTGTTATCAGTTTTTTTTTTTGCTACAGTTGATTCTGTGGAGCGGGTTTGTCTTGACGTGTTGTTTGTGCGTGTGAGTGCACCATTGGAGTGGTTGTTCTTTGTATGTATGTGTATATATGCGCATATTAAGACTTATAAAAGACAAATCTGAGCACAAGTTTGGGTTTTGGTTAATTTAATTGTTTTATGTAATTCTATGCTGCAATCCAAAGAATAAACATGTATTATAATACATTTATAATTTTCATTTTTTTATCATCTGAACAGTAATCTGGTAAGAAGAAATAAAAGAGAGGAAGATTAACAGAGTATTTGTTCTTTTCTTTTTCTTTTTTTTTAACCTGACTATATAGGAATAAAAGGGTGGACTAATGTGGAATTTCCCTTACTGATTATTAGCAGTTCATGAGACAATGACTGAGATTTGGGACTGATACTTATTTGCAGTAAAGGGGAAATTCTGTCAAAATTTAGGAGACTTTTACCAACGTCAACACAAAACTTTGCTTAAATACCTATAACAAATGTTAAATCCAAACTTAAACATTCCTAAGCCTTGTTAGGAGAGTGCAGGTTTCTGTTATTTTTCTCAGACCTCTTCCAAAAATGTGGTTTCAACCTTTGATATGTTGTCTTGGCACCGTTTTCTATCTGATCCAGGGTTTTTGTCAAGTTGCACTGATTTTCAAACCATCAAATCTTCTTTAAAACAGATGTTTCACAAAGCCTTAACTTTTTTGTACTTGGTATTTGCTGGTGAAAACACGTCAGAGTAAAACATGAGGTTGAACTGATGGCTAACATGCAGGAGAAATTAACAGAAGACACGCAGTGCATGGATCAGTTTTTATTCTCTTGTAAATAGAATATCAATAAAAACACGCCTTAAAAATAACAAATAAGGTTTATCCAACAGATGAAAAAGTAACAAAAGGCATATGTAGAGTTTCTACACAGCGATTACAGAACAGTCTACTGTCCAAAAAAGGCACTAAATTTTGAAATTGAGGAAATCAAGAGGGTAGAAATCATTTCAGACTGAGAAAACAAATGTCCGGTGTAGAATTGTAAAAGAGCTTTTTGCCAAATTTGATCTTAACCACCTAAAATGTTTTTTGAAATCAAATGTTTGAACTGGATTTTCTTTGAGGAAGTATTTACAGTCTATCAGATTACAGAGAATGGAGCATTTACATTTTATGCTGAGTGGTGATTGATGTCATGAACAGAAAGAGAAAACTTTGGAATCAAACTCTTCAGATGTCGAACTGCATCATCATCCTCACACCACACCAGAGCCCCTGTGCTTTCATCACACAGCACACCTTCGATTCAAATCAGATCCTCTACAAACCTCTTATCACCCTGATACTGTGACAGCGACAGCAATAAAAAATACATGTGGATTACTTTAAAGGAGGAGACTGTTTGAATTGGCAAAGTCACTGTGCTATACAGGAGAGTAAAACCGGATCTGATCCGAATCACGGTCTGCTGTGTTGCAGACCATGATTCCAGCAGAGGATCCTTTTAAAACCAGAGGAATGAAGGCGGGTGGAAAAACTGCATTTCATACAATAAGAGACAAAACAACATGCTGCCAGAAACACAGAGCAGGAGTCAGACTGTTACTGAAGCCCCGAGCAGACATGCTTTCATAGGTCTTATCATACCCGGTTACAAAAGCACTAAAACTAACTCAACCCACATATGCTTTATTGATTAGTGTGGACCCCCTTAGTACAACTTGACAAGTTAACTATCTAAAGATCATCGGAAAGTTTTCCCAGAACAAGCTTTGTTATGTTTAGGTAATGAGAGAGATCAAACAGCTTTGCTATCAAGATGATGAACAAGAAAAAAACAAAAAAAAGTCAATTCCTGACAAGAGAACCAGAAATGAGTCATTATCCTGTTAAAACAGAGTAAATAAAGCGTAAGGATGCATATTAACTCAGGGCTTCTGTAGAACAGACATGACTGAGCTAAGTCTTTGTGAATAACCCAAGAAAATATCTTTAGTCGACATTTTATTGACAAATGTCGTTCAAGTTGATCATGAAATGAACTCACACTCGCTGGCACTCTGATTCTTTACAGTACGGAGTTAAATTGGGGTCAAAAAAGTTAAAGCAAATGAGTGTTAATCAAGGAAGGCAGACCAATTTGAAAACCAATCCTTTGAATAAGACACAGCATGAAAGACTGCAGGGCTGCTGTTAAACTGCTTCTCCTGTGAAGAAGATATTTGGTTTCTTCGTGACCTCTGACCTCTCACATCTGGGTATTCTGGCTCTTTTTTACCCTCTGTGGTCAATGTTTAGAAATGTTTGACAGTTCTCAGATTCATCAGAGACAAGGGCTTTTTAGAGCTCCAAGTCTGAATGAGTCCTGTGTCTGACATGCTGATGATGAATCCCTCTTCACCAAACATTCACATCTCTTCTTTTTATGGTTTTATCACCACAGGAAATATTCACGCTCAATCAAACTTGGTGACAGCCCTACTGAAGAAGACTACATCTTATTGTACTCTATCAGCTTGACTTCTTCCTTAATGAGGTCAGTCAACTTTGTGTTCAGGAGGTCCAAAACAGAGTGAGTGACAGTGGTGGGAGAGAAACCATAAAGAACGAGTGTTTCATACATTAAGCTGAAACAGAAACCTCATATTTAACGTTTACACTTTGTTTTTGTTTGTTTGCTCTTGTGATTGATTTTTCATCCCTTTTATTTTGGGTGTTTTGGCTCTAAATTAAATAAACTACTCTCTTTGACCTCTAATCTTCTTGCTGCTTCAGAAACACGTTTATCACAAAACCATGAAGGCAGCATCTGAAAGAATTTAAAATCCTGAAATAATCTCAAAACAGCACATTGTCTTTAATGAATCCAGAGATTCACTTCAGAAAGGCTTCTGCTTGGCAGAATGGATAAAAAAAAACAAGAAAAGAAACATTTTCTAACCCGCAGCGGGAAAGAACACTTTGATATTTTGGTGTAAATAATTCACACAGGAAACAAAAAGCTTCAAAATGGACTAATAATACCTCAGAGTTTGACAAATGCTTAAAGCAAAGACACTGAAGACAGCTCTGCTGCCGTACAATATAAGAGACATTCCCCCCAAAACCCTCGATACGCTCTCACACATTCAGCCTGAAACAACACTGAGCAGTTGTGTTAATTTTTCCACCAGGATGAACAAAAACTAAAGTGTGTTATTTTTCTCGTAAGGACTGTGGTGGAGACGGGAGCAAACAGATGAATGAATTTTTATTCTGTGGAATTTCCCTTTACTTCCAATCTTATATTCTTTATCGGCTTGACTCGGAGAAGGAATTTCCCTTTAAATAAACACCACTGGCATCTCTGTGAGTCCCAGATCAGCCAGTGAAGTGTCTTTCCAGCCTCGTCACAGTGTGCTCTCTGTCTCCTCTGAATAAAAGTAGTTATTTGAACTCGAGTGATTTAACTCTTTTGGATTCACATTGAAGCAGCAGTGGAGGAACCTGCGGCTGTAGCTTATATCTGCGGGGCTTCCGTGAGGTATTTGTGTTGAGTTGAAACTCTGAACTAGTAGCTTAGCCTGTAAAGCACCGAGTGAGGAAGAACAATGAACAATCTGAATGAAGCCGCGTTACAGCTGGCTATCCTGTGTTTAGCTTATTGAATTAGGTTTAATACAGTGATGATGAGGGTACAGCCATTGTAGAAGTCCACCAAAGAAAAGGCACTTGAACTTAAACCATACAGTACAGTATTTGTTTTAAACTGAAAATACTTGAATCCATTTCAGATACATGAATCCATCAGTGTTCATTTAAAGTCCCTAAATTGCAATGAAAAGGCGTCACTACAGAAGAGCTGTGTGAAAATCAAAATTAACATAAAGAGGTATGTGTAACTTCTCTGAGTATAACAGTACTGCAAGACTGCCCTTCTTACGAGGAATGCCAAAGCCTGAGGCAGGTGAAGGACACCTCTCCTCTCTTTCACATCTGAGAATCTGAGGCAGGAAGAGCAGCAGCAAAGACCCCCAGGGTTCAAAACAGAGCAGGTATGTGTGACCATGCACATGTCTAGGAGCTGGGTTCTTACACTAACTGTCTGAGCTTACAGCTGATACCGGTACGCAGGTAGTCAGATCAGCTTCATCAAGTTTTGATACCTGTATAAGTTTACAGTACTAAGTCTCTGCTGTGTTTATGGCTTACTGAAAAGAAATAAGAACAAACATTTGAGTATTTAACATCATCAGCTTCATCCAATCAACAAAGCATTTTGAAAATCAACTTAGGCTGATATTTGGCAAAAACCTGATGATGATGTCGTGTTTGTTTTGAAGCAAAGCAGATTTGTGAATAAGGAGACGAAAGTCTTGTCCCACCCGTTTTCAGGCTGTAGAGGTATTCTGTGCATAAAAGGCTTAAAGATTCAAACAGTTAACCATTATCATGATGGTGGAGATGGATGTAAATGTAGAAAAGAACTCCTACAAGGGCTGTACTTGCAGATTATTCTCTTAATTGGATTAGTGCAGTCAAATATTACTCGCTTAGCTTAAAACACTCTTCACTAAATACTGAACTTTACTTTAATTCTCATCGTTCGGCCTCTCTGGTCTGTTTTAGTCCTGGTCAATAAAATGTTTTAACAGTTTGGACTAAAAGCACCACTGACCCAAGAAAGTGTCATTCGTTTAAATATGGACAGTGTGTTTCAAACACATGGTATATCCGGCACAGATATACCTTTCAAAGGAAATGCATTTTGTTTACAATAACCAGACACATCTGATGTGCCTCAGATTAGCATCTCTCTGAAACAGGAGTCTACCCATGACTATTACACACTCAGAAAACACAACTGATTGAAACTCAATACTTTGGCTGATACGTTGTTCGCCTTATACCAACAGAACACACTCATACTCATCTCTCATGTGAAGCTAATATGTCTATATACTGTAGATAGAAATGGATCAGGGTACATATACGTACATACCCACAGAGTTTATATAATATACTGTATATATACTTATATATATATAGATGTATGTATGTCTGTTTGTGTGTATATGCATACATAAATGTGTGGTCTGTGAGTATGTTTTCATTGAACTCTTACACCTCTATGAACAGTTCTGTTGAACTGTTAGATAACACCTCCCAAATAACTGATCTGTATTGATTATTAATCATCTCACAGTGATTATCCACGATCACCCACTGATCACCCAGTGGCTGAACAGTCACATTAATACTCAGTCACATGGAAATCAGGTTTTATACAGATATGTTGACCGTTTCAGGTCCCTTTCAAATCTTAGAGTAACTTTTTTCCTGTTTTTTTTTTTTTCATGGAAGCTTAAAGACGCTGTTTAGGATTTGGATTTTATACACAACTGAATACCTAATTATGACATTACATCACCATAGATGGAGCGCGCTGATGTCACTTCCCCTCTGAGTTAGGCATCACAACAGGGCATGGCTGTTTCAAAGGTTTGTGTCTGATACTATTTTAAGCTGAGGATCCAAACTGCCCACAGAGAACACTGCCATACAATAATGATTAAAATCAGTCTGCTCTGTGACACTTAATAAATAAATGGATATGAGCTTCATCTTCACTATTGCTGTGTAGTTAATCACTCTGCTCTATACTGAGGGTAAATTCTCTTAATTCTCCCAGTATTCAGGACAAACACTGATGCTGTGCTCAGTGCTTTTAACCAGACACAACAGTTTCAGATTAGCCGTGGCTACAAACCTGTAGGCACGGCATCTACTTTGAACACACTATGAAGTCATGTTTCATGCATTTGTCCCTATAAAATAAACAACCAAATACAGAACAATACGTTTCATTTAAGTACTACACTCTTTTTGCCAGAGATTTGCAGAAAACTGATTCACAGGCCTGATTCAGGAGAGATATTCAGGGGGGTGAAAATGTTGCACGGTTCATTGAAAACACAGACCCTAACCTTAAAATTTGATTCTAAAGATGATGAAAACTCAAAAGGTAGAAAAAAAGAGGGTCTGAATTTATCGCTCCAAAGCTATCGGTTCACTTCAAGTTCAACTGATTTCAGTTTTAAATGTCATTATTAGGTATTCGGTTGTTCACAGAATGCAAAATGACTGATGGTCTCTCTTTGCTTCCATATCCAGAGAAGTCTAGATCTGCTGGTTAAAATATACCAAACCAGCATAGATTATGGAGACCTCTGTTTTTATGATTCAGATATAAATATTTGAAAACTATAGCAGGCTCAGAGAAATTTCCCATAAGAGCTGTGACCTCTCTGACTCCAAGCTCATTCTGCTGTTCCTCTCACTGGAAGGAATTAACAGCAAACATCGAAAAATATAATCGGATGTGAGGATATGCGCTACATCAGTTAACATGAACTTAACTTTGAAATTCATATATTTCTCTTTTGAGGCTGTTCAGTTGTGTTGTGATCACAGTGCACGACCCTGAAACTGGTTGAGTCCCGTTTCATGTACAGTTTTGTCCTGCTGTGAAAACGAGGTTACTGAAGAAATCTGTACAATGCATCATGTCCAGCAGACAGTGCTGTGAGGGAAGATTTAAAAGGCATCAACCAGAACATAAAGGGAAAAAAATACATGTAGTATTACTTTAACGAAAACGTTCACCAAGTCATGATTAAATCACTATAATTGATCTCTTTGATTCGTTGATGCTCGAGCGCTTTAAATCTTCCGCTCCAAAGATAAAATGAGCGTTTATCATCAGTATAAGCATTATTTGAATATACTAGTTATCCCTCTAAGAGTGTAGCAGAGCAGGTTGGTGGTTGGAGGTAGGGTTGGGAGGTATCTCAGGGTTGGAGTTTACACGACTTTTGGTCATTTTTTTTCACTCATCACATTCCTATAAAATTGGCTTGCATATAAACACACCTCTGATCCTCTTCCATTCATTACCCTGACAATCACAACATCCACCGCCCCTTTTAGTCGTCCTCCAGCGTCTCCGTCTTGATGTCATTTCCCATGCTGCACCTTGCTCCCTCTACCTGATTGGAAGCAGCCTTCTCCACACTGATTGGGTCCTGGGACTCGGACAGCTCGCTGTGGATGGTGGGTTCCTCCTGGAGGGCAAGTGAGGGAGGAGACCAGGACACACCTGTCAATCTAGATCCCTCCGCCTGGGGGCCCGCCCCTGAGACAAGGGAGCGACCAATCAGAGAGGCACCTCTCTGTCCTGACAAGGCCCCTCTACTCAGAGCAGAGAACCAGCTGGGGAGCAGAGTGGGAACCTGAGTGAGAAATGACAGGGACTGTCAGGAGCAGTTTTTGAACTTCAGATTTATTTCTCTTCTCTTTAAAAGGGACAGTTCAAGGTTTTTTTTTGTTTTGTTTTTTTTGGAATTGGAGTTATTCATGGTACTTATCAAGTGGACATGTATTGTGATATTTCTTTGCTTTTGACATGTAGCCTTTTGAGGTCTTTGGATGTAAAGGGCACAACAAATAAAATGTATTATCATTATTATTATCATACTACTATTATTACCCCCAGAGGGCACCAATCAGCTCAGTCTCTCAATCAAGAAACTAGACAGTAAGGCAGCAAAGAAGCTATCAACCACTGCAGACGAGGCTAACTCTTACCCCATACACAGGGTAAGTTGACCATAGGAGACCCCTTTTTTTTTGCATGCTATAATATCAAGACAGTTATTTTTACACTAATTCTGTTGGTTTGCAGGGATGCACAACATCCTGATATATATGCAGATAGACAAATCGGATCACTACATCAAGGCAATCACAGACAAAAGTATGATTGCATTGATGTAGTGATCCCAAATATGAAAAATGGCACATCTTACCCCACTCTCCCCTACTATGTGTGTTCCTCGTCTGCTGTACACTGATCAGCTGTTGGGGTCAGGGATCTCTAAAAAGACTAAACTAAAGCCAAACTAAAAGGAATGATTCTGACAGTGAGGACCATACATTACTTCATGTGGACCCTGATGAACTAAAGCAAAGAAAGGACTGGAGCTGTGAGCTGAGATCCTGACAGTGAGAGAACTGTTTCTTCTGTAAGTAGGACTTAGTAGGTAACAAATGTGTTTTAGGACTTCTCTGGACCAGAGAATACAAACAGCTGCAGTCTGCATTACGAATCATCAACCACAGTTCCTGCCTCACTGAATGATGCTGTTTTAGTTGGCTTGTCCGTGTAAATTCTCATTCATCCAGGTCATGGTTATCTTGAAGACTTGAAAAACAGGCAACTGGACTGTGTAGAGTTGAGAAGACGTTTCGCCTCTTATCCAAGAAGCTTCTTCAATTCTAAATTGCTAGTGTGAGGAGCACATATTTATCTTACTGGAGAAGGGGACAGACAACAACTGGGAGGGGTTGGAAAGAATGGGTCGTAGAAATTCATCTCCGGGTGTGGGAATGTTCTCAGCCTGGCGGTTGAGTGTTCTGATGACACCCAGTTTGTGCTGTAGAGGATGGTGGGAATCAAAAAGTAGATATTGATCCGTGTGTGTGGGTTTCCTGTACACTTCAACGTTGAGCCACCCATCTGCCTCCAAGTGTACAGCACAGTCCAAAAAGGCCAACACTTTGTCCTTGACATCTTCACGGGTGAACTTGATGTTGCTGTCCACTGTGTTGATATGGTCAGTGAAGGCCTCTACTTCATGTGTTTTGATCTTAACCCAGGTGTCATCCACATATCTGAACCAGCGGCTAGGTGCTGCTCCTTTGAAGGAGGTTAGGGCCTTCCTCTATACCTCTTCCATGTACAGGTTTCGAGAAACCGGGGAGCCCACAGCGCATCCGTGTTTCTGTCTGTAATGGCGCTCTCTGAACTGGAAATAGGTGGTGCTGAGGCAGATGTCCAATAAGGAGCAGATGTGGTCGGGGGTTAAGTTGGTTCTGACTTCCAGTGTGCTGTCCTGTAAGAAGCGTTGTCTTACTGCTTGGACTGCCTCTGTTGTCGGAATACTCGTGAAAAGTGATGCGACATCGTAGGAAACCATGGTTTCATCTGGGTCCAGCCTGATGTCTTTGATTTTCTCGGCAAAGTCCTGTGAGTTTCTGACGTGGTGAGGGGTGTGGCCGACAAGAGGAGCTAGGATGGTGGCCAAATGTTTTGCCACTTTGTATGTGACTGAGTTAATGCTGCTGATGATGGGTCTACACCCTTGATGGGTCTGTCCCCTTCTCCAGTGAGATAAATATCTGCTCCTCACACTAGCAATTTAGAACTGAAGAAGCTTCTTGGATAAGAGGCGAAACATCTTCTCAACTCTACACAGTCCAGTTGGTTTTAGTTGGCTTTCTAAAATTTTCTTTTGTTGTAATAATTTTGTTCAAGGCTTTTTGCCTTTATTTGAAGAACAGTAAACGGAGTAAGAAATGAGGTGAGAGCAGGGACTGACACGTAGCAAGGAAGCCACAGGCTGGAAGCATTATCCTCCAGACATAACCTCTGTGTATGTGAGGTGTACACCCAAACTTTCTACAACTACAGAGGTTAAATCAGAAACCCAGGAAAACTGAACAGAAGTGCATCTTAAAAGAAAGTTAATGACTCTCCCTGTTTCCATGCTGTTTAACATCCAAGCTCACAGTCTGCATAATGTGTTTATCTTATCAGAGTACACCTTGTTAGCTGCTGAAGGGGAAGATTGAGCTGAAAACCTCAGGCAGATAGTGTTCAGCATTTTTTGTCTAAAATGCTCTCTCAATGGTGTTTGGGTCAGACCTTCTTAAAATCAGCTATGATGCATGGTAAAATCAGACCTTTATGTAAGGGTTCATAACTATCTTATGTTCAATTTTATGTCTGGTTCCTCAATAAAAAGGCTGAGCTGACCAGGATCCCCTGTGGTAATACACTTACTATTTAAGGGATATTCCGGCATAAAATTAAGTTATGGTCAAACACACCATAACACAAAGTAAAGAGACCAAACACAACTCACCCACTCTCTTCTAGCAGCTGTTTGTTTGTGGGGGAGCCCTGATGAGTCGATCACCAAGTGCAGTAGAGTTTTGCAGCTCAAGGAAGAACATTTATGATCATTTCTTCATAGAAATGCAATAAGACTGAGACGCTAACGCAGGAGAACTTCTGCGTCTGCAGTGTAAAATAATTGATAAGATGATTATTACTTCATGGAAATGATCTGCTGCACTCTGTGATCGACTCGTCAGGGCTCCACCACAAGCAAGTGGCTGCTGGAGGAGAGTGGGTGAGTTGTGCTAGGTCTCTTTGCTAAAGAAATAAGGCAAAGCTGAAAAGATGTTTGGTGGCTAGTACTTTGGCTGGGACCCTATTTGTACTGTTGATGAAGTTAGGTGCCGTTCTGAGCATTATTTGTGGCTACAGAGTGGCTTTTTGGTTGAGGTCTGCGAGTGGATCCATAGACCGCTGTGTATTGCTATCCTGCGGCCGTTACTTAAGTTAGTATAACGAGAGAAGCAAGCGGTCGGCAAAATTCATCTCTCAAGAGGGTGTCTAACTCGGTGTCACAGTGTGTTTGACCCTTAACCCTCAGCGTCTCAGTATGATTGCATTTCTATGAAGAAATGATCATAAATGTTCTTACTTGAGCTGCAAAAATGATGCGCTTAAACCAAGAGGTTACTGCAAGTCTGGTCTCTCTGTATTATCTGTAATTTATGCTAGATTTTTTTTTCATATCTTTGTTGTCATTTTGTTGGCTGCTGATGGATACTTCTGCTGGGAGAAGAGTTTACTCAAGAGAAGAGCTCCTTTTATTGAGGAAAAGCAAATCTTGGGAACAACACACAATTCCAGAGGACATCAGGAGGTGTTATCGTGGTTGTTGCGCTGGTGCAAAGGTGAAGGCAAAGCTGAATGCTAGGAGGTGGCGATATAAACCCTTTCTTCCATCAGTCATCATGGGAAACGTCAACTCTCTGCCCAACAAAAGCAATGAGCTGGAGATATTGGTGAAGACTGAGAAAGCATGCCTTGAGTGCAGTTTCCTGTGTTTTACTGAAACCTGGTGAAATCAAAACAACTCGGACTCCAGTGTGGATCTACCTGGCTTCACTCATAAGGTCAGACAGAGATGCTAAAGCTAGTGGCAAGAAGAAAGGAGGAGGTCTGGCTTTATTTGTCAACCAGAGATGGTGTAACCCTTCACACATAACTGTCAAGGAGAAGTTGTGTTGTCCAGATATTGAACTGTTGGCAGTTGCTCTTCGGCCATATTATGTTCCAAGAGAATTCAGTCATAATAACAATAGCTGTTTACATCCCACCCAAATCAACTGAGGAATGTTGCGATTTTTGCAAAATAGTGTTGCCAGGCTACAGACTCAACATCCGGAGGCACTAATAATAATATTATGAAGAGACTTCAACCATGTCACCCTCTCCTCTCACCTGACTGGATTCACACAGTTTGTGAACTGTCCTACCAGAGAAAACAAAACCCTGGATCTGCTGTATGCCAACGTTAAAGAAGCCTACAGAGCCACTGCCTTACCACCACTGGGCAAGTCAGATCATAACTTGGTCTATCTGCAAACCTGTTACAGACCTTGTGTACTGAGGCAGCCTGTGACCAAAGTCAAAATAAGAAGATGGACACCTCAAACCAGTGAAGCTCTAAGGGACTGTTCTAAATCAAAAGACTGGAATGTGCTGCTGGAAACAGATGTGGATAGTATGAACATTGACAAACAGGTTGACTGCTTTATTGAATATGTCAACTTCAAGACTGTTCGCTGTTTCCCCAACAACAAACCCTGGATCACAAGTGACATAAAAGCAATCCTTGACCAGAAAAAGAAAGCTTTTAAAGATGGTGACAGAGAACGACTCAAACAAGTGCAACAAGAGTTGAAGAGGAGACTGAAGATGGCAAAGCTGGAGTACAAAAAGATCAAGAAGAATCTACAAAACAGCAACATCCGTGAAGTGTGGAGAGGAATCAGTACCATCTCTGGACACAGCAGACAAAAGAAAAGACAGCCAGTGGTGGGTGATCTGGAAAGAGCTGATGAACTCAACCTGTTCTTCAACAGATTTGACACTGATGTCACTCCCACTTCCACTGCTACTCCACCTTCCTCCCCGCAACAAATCTCCACTACAACTTCCCCCTTTCCTCTTCCATCTCATTCAAATATCTCAACCACTTCAACTGCCTCCCTCCCAGAACACCAGTCCTTGTCTGTCACCGAAACAGGGGTGAGGATGGAGCTTGGAAGACTTTGTCCTGGGAAGGCAGCTGGTCCAGATGGTGTGTGTCCAAAGCTTCTTAGAGACTGTGCTGCAGAACTGTGTCAACCTCTCCACAAGATCTTCAACCTGAGTCTACAGCTGTGGCGGGTACCTGCTCTGTGGAAAACATCCTGCATTGTGCCAGTACCAAAAACAAAATGTCCTGCTGAACTCAATGACTACAGACCAGTGGCCCTCACTTCACACATCATGAAAACCCTGCAGCAGCTGATTCTACACCTTCTGAGGTCTGAGGTCAAAAACAAACTGGATTCCCTGCAGTTTGCATACAAAGAACACATTGGAGTGGATGATGCTGTCCTCTACATGCTTCACCGTGCCCTGTCTCATCTGGAGGAACCTGGGGTTTATGTGAGGATCATGTTCTTCGACTTTTCAAGTGCATTCAACACCATCCAACCCATCATACTCAAAGACAAGCTCACAGAGATGGGAATGGATCCTTCCTGTGTTTCCTGGATCACAGATTACCTGACAGGAAGGCCACAGTTTGTCAGGCTGGGGAACTGTGTTTCTAGGACATTAATGAGCAGTACAGGGGCTCCACAAGGGACAGTGCTGGGGCCATTCCTGTTCACACTGTATACGTCAGACTTCAAATACAGTACTGAGTCCTGCCACATCCAGAAATATTCGGATGACATCACTATTGTGACATGTATCAGAAATGAACAAGAAGCTGAATACAGAGATCTGATAAGAGCCTTCAGTGACTGGAGTCACAAAAACTGCCTCCTCCTCAACACCTCAAAGACAAAGGAGATGGTCATAGACTTCCGTAGATCCAAACCCCCTCTTCAGCCAGTGAACACCAGTGGAGTGGACATCGAAGTGGTGACATCATATAAGTAACTAGGTGTACATCTGGATTATAAGTTGGATTGATCTAAGAATATAGACTACATCCACAGAAAGGGGCAGAGCCGCCTCTTTTGCCTGAGAAGACTCCGATCAATAGACATCTGTAGTAAGACGCTGCAGATGTTTTATCAGTCTGTGGTGTCTACAGTGTTCTGTTCTGACTGCAGTCTGCTGGGGAGGAAGCATCAAACACAAAGATGCAAGACATCTTAACAAACTGGTGAAAAAGGCTGGACTCAGTGGTAGGACTCAAGCTGGGCTCAGTGGAGGATGTGGTGGAGAGATCTACACTGAGGAAGGTGGAGACTATTCTAAAGAACATTGATCACCCACTTCACAACACCTTGATGGACCAAAGGGCCAATGGTGGTGGACGGCTCCTCTCTCTTCGCTGCAGGACAGAAAGATTCAGAAGATCTTTTGTACCAACAGCCATCAGGCTCTATAACTCTTATGTAAATAATAGATAACTTTTATAGACATATTACATGAGACAACAGACAATTGAATTTCCCTTCGGGGATCAATAAAGTTCTTATTCTTATTCTTATTTTAAGCCGGAATATTTCTTGAACAAGTGTCTCATACAACCCTGCTTAAAACCAACAACAGCAAAGATTCCTTTAAATCATCTTCAAGCTTTTTTCTGATGCAATGATTGAATCAAGTCAGAAGTGTCCAATCGGCTGTACCTGGGTAGGAGAGGACAGGTCAGCTCGGCTGAAACCAAACTGTCTGGCTGAAGCTCTTTTGTCAAACAAGGACACCTCGCAACCCTGTGACAGAGGGTGGGTTAGTGGGCACAGGTTAGACAAATCAAAGTATCAAGAGCAGAGTCACAATCATCTGAGCTGAAATGTTCATCTTTCTAAATTCTTGGAAAGTTTTAACATCATAATCAGCATCTGAGGAGAAAGATTTAGATGCTGATTGCCTTAGTAAATATCATCACTGCATCACTGTTCGGGGTTGCTTTTTTATTATTTCAGCCAAACGGATTCACGGTCAGTAACATATTTCACAGTTTAAGTACAGCAGGACTTTCTTTTTGTTTTTTGTTGTAATTTTGTATTCTTTATTCAACTCTATAGATACTGCTGCACTCATTTGTGTGCCTAAACCATTCAGGTAGACCCAGTTGTTCATTGTGCAGCACGATAAAGATGCTGTATATAGAGGACCTGCACATTTACAGTCATCAGCTGGTTTACCTGGTCTGGGAAGTCGTTGCCATCCACCTCGTCGCTGTTGGATTGACCTCCAGGACTCTGAACCTCGATGCCATGACTCTCCAAGATGGCTGCTTCTTCAAAAACACAAACCTTATCATAGCATATCGAACACATACAGCAGCGTGGTAATAAGTTGACAAACAGGAATGCAAAGTAAGACGGGTGGATTTAAAGCGACAGGACCGCATTCTGTTACTGACAAAAATCACATAACTGATATGAACTGTGCTGCATCTGTGTGAGCGATGTCAGGCTAAAACTCTCCAGAGATCATAACAACTCTTAGATTACCTCAATATATACAGATAGTTTTATATAATATCTGCACATATAATCTATTCATATGACTTTAACATGTCTGCTATTGTGGTAATCCACCACACTTTGTTCAGAGGTAGTGAACATGTTTCACAAGTCACAACATGTCTTTTTGTTTTTGTGTGCTGATCACTCCAGAAGGAAGCTACAGCACAATCAACAGTGAGATGATCTGTATCAAACCTCACAATCAATGTCACAGTAAAGTGATTCGAGGAATCCCTTCCTCAGCCAGCTCAGCATCTTTATGTGCACAGGTCTTCAGTATCATTACTCCATTATGTTTAATCATAATGTATAAAGAATGTATCATTTATAAAGAAAACCCTCAGACAGAGCTGTTAGCATAAGAAAATGATGCACAATTTTCAGTGCTAATAGTGACCACGGTCCACCCTCACTGAATTTTCTCCTTGAGTTTTCCACTACCCACTCACTCACTCACTCACTCACTCACTCACTCACACACTCACTCACACACTCACTCACACACTCACACACTCACACACTCACACACTCACACACTCACACTGTATTTATAACTCTAATAACACCCACTTATTTGAACAGAAATGCACACACAACCCTACAGCTAGAGGAAGACATTACCAATGTTAGCACGCCTCTTGATGTCTTTGCGACGGTTGGCAAACCAGTTGTAGACCTTAAGAGATGTAACCCTCTCCAGGTCAGAAAGCTTCTTTCCTGTAACACACAGAAAAGGATCAAATCCAAAATCTCAAAATGGGAATTAAGAAACTGTATTTTCTTTAAAGGGATCCCACATGGCATTAGAATGACTAAAATGAATATGTAAAAAAAAAACATGTAACTCTGACTGTGAACACAGAGTGGAGCTTTGGCTGAAGATTTACATAAAGCAGGAGCTCCAGGTGATTGCAGGCAGGTGTGAAGGGAGCAAAGGTTTCTGACCGTGTCAGTCAAGAATAATAATAATAAGAAGAAGAAGAACTTAATTAATCGAATTTCCCCGAAGGGAAATTCAATTGTCTGTTGTCTCACATAATATGTCTCCAAAAAAGTTATCTACTATTTACACGAGCGTTATAAAGTCTAATGGCTGTTGGTACAAAAGATCTGAATCTTTCTGTCCTGCAGCGAAGACAGAGGAGCCGTCCACCACCATTGGCCCTTTGGTCCATCAAGGTGTTGTGAAGTGGATGATTCATGTTCTTTAGAACAGTCTCCACCTTCCTCAGTGTAGATCTCTCCACCACATCCTCCACTGAGCCCAGCTTGAGTCCTACCACAGAGCCAGCCTTTTTCACCAGTTTATTTAGACGTCTTGCATCTTTGTGTTTGATGCTTCCTCCCCAGCAGACTGCAGCATAGAACAGAACACTGTAGACACAACAGACTGATAAAACATCTGTAGCATCTTACTACAGATGTCTATTGATCGGACTCTTCTCAGGCAAAGATGTAGATGTAGATGTAGTCTATATTCTTAGACCAATCCAACTTATTATTCAGATGTACACCTAGGTATTTATATGATGTCACCACTTCGATGTCCACTCCACAGGTGTTCACTGGCTGAAGAGGGGGTTTGGATCTACGGAAGTCTATGACCATCTCCTTTGTCTTTGAGGTGTTGAGGAGGAGGCAGTTTTTGAGACTCCAGTCACTGAAGGCTTTTATCAGAAATCTGTATTCAGCTTCTTGTCCATTTCTGATACATGTCACAATAGCAGTGTCATCCTAGTATTTCTGGATGTGGCAGGACTCAGTACTGTATTTGAAGTCTGACGTGTACAGTGTGAACAGGAATGGCCCCAGCACTGTCCCTTGTGGAGCCCCTGTACTGCTCATTAATGTCCCAGAAACACAGTTCCCCAGCCTGACAAACTGTGGTCTTCCTGTCAGGTAATATGTGATCCAGGAAACACAGGAAGGGTCCACTCCCATCTCTGTGAGCTTGTCTTTGAGTATGGTGGGTTGGATGGTGTTGAATGCACTTGAAAAGAACATGATCCTCACATAAACCCCAGGCTCCTCTAGATGAGACAGGGCACGGTGAAGCATGTAGAGGACAGCATCATCCACTCCAATGTGTTCTTTGTATGCAAACTGCAGGGAATCCAGTTTGTCTTTGACCTCAGACCTCAGAAGGCATAGAATCAGCCGCTCCAAGGTTTTCATGATGTGTGAAGTGAGGGCCACTGGTCTGTAGTCATTGAGTTCAGCAGGACATTTTGTTTAGAATAGAATAGAAAAATCCAGTTTTATTACTGTTCATTGTAAAGTCTTATTGCAGAGGGGAGGAATGATCTGCGGTAGCGCTCCGTCCTGCAGGGTGGGAGTCTTTGGTACTGGCACAATGCAGGACCCGCCACAGCTGTAGACTCAAGTTGAAGATCTTGTGGAGAGGTTGACACAGTCTCTGAGCAGCCTTGGACACACACCATCTGGACCAGCTGCCTTCCCAGGACAAAGTCTTCCAAGCTCCATCCTCACCCCTGTTTTGGTGACAGACAAGGACTGGTGTTCTAGGAGGGAGGCAGTTGAAGTGGTTGAGACATTTGAACAAGATGGAGGAGGAAGGGGAGAAGTTGTAGTGGAGATTTGTTGTGGAGAGGAAGGTGGAGTAGCAGTGGAAGTGGGAGTGACATCAGTGTCAAATCTGTTGAAGAATAGGTTGAGTTCATCAGCTCTTTCCAGATCACCCACCACTGGCTGTCTTTTCTTTTTACTGCTGTGTCCAGAGATGGTACTGATTTTTCTCCACACTTCACGGATGTTGCTGTGATGTAGATTATTCTCTATCTTCTTTTTGTACTCCAGCTTTGCCATCTTCAGTCTCCTCTTCAACTCTTGTTGCACTTGTTTGAGTCGTTCTCTGTCACCATCTTTAAAAGCTTTCTTTTTCTGGTTAAGGATTGCTTTTATGTCACTTGTGATCCAGGGTTTGTTGTTGGGGAAACAGCGAACAGTCTTGAAATTGACATATTCAATAAAGCAGTCAACCTGTTTGTCAATGTTCATACTATCCACATCTGTTTCCAGCAGCACATTCCAGTCTGTTGATTTAAAACAGTCCCTTAGAGCTTCACTGGTTTGAGGTGTCCATCTTCCTATTTTGACTTTGGTCACAGGCTGCCTCAGTACACAAGGTCTGTAACAGGTTTGCAGATAGACCAAGTTATGATCTGACTTGCCCAGTGGTGGTAAGGCAGTGGCTCTGTAGGCTTCTTTAACGTTGGCATACAGCAGATCCAGGGTTTTGTTTTCTCTGGCAGGACAGTTCACAAACTGTGTGAATCCAGTCAGGTGAGAGGAGAGGGTGACATGGTTGAAGTCTCTTCATAATATTATTATTAGTGCCTCAGGGTGTTGAGTCTGTAGCCTGGCAACACTTTTTTGCAAAACATTGCAACATTCCTCAGTTGATTTGGGTGGAATGTAAACAACTACTGTGATGATATGACTGAATTCTCTTTGAACATAATATGGCCGAAGAGCAACTGCCAACAGTTCAATATCTGGACAACACAACTTCTCCTTGACAGTTATGTGTGAAGGGTTACACCATCTCTGGTTGACAAATAAAGCCAGACCTCCTCCTTTCTTCTTGCCACTAGCTTTAGCATCTCTGTCTGACCTTATGAGTGAAGCCAGGTAGATCCACACTGGAGTCCGAGTTGTTTTGATTCAACCAGGTTTCAGTAAAACACAGGAAACTGCACTCACGGTATGCTTTCTCAGTCTTCACCAATATCTCCAGCTCATTGCTTTTGTTGGGCAGAGAGTTGACGTTTCCCATGATGACTGATGGAAGAAAGGGTTTATATCGCCACCTCCTAGCATTCAGCTTTGCCTTCACCTTTGCACCAGCGCAACAACCACGATAAAACCTCTTGATGTCCTCTGAAATTGTATGTTGTTGCCCAGATTTGCTTTTCCTCAATGAAAGGAGCTCTTCTCTTGAGTAAACTCTTCGCCCAGCAGAAGTATCCATCAGCAGCCAACAAAATTACAACAAAAATATGAAAAAAATCTAGCATAAATTACAAAAATTACAGATAATACAGAGAGAAACTTGACCTAAATATTTCCTTGAGGAAATAATGTCATTATATATTTATGATCATACTTATTATTTTTACTATTGCCCTCCTCTCAGCTTTTTCTATCTGTACCACTTCTCTTTTTTAGTAACACTGTCTTATGTAGGCCCTTTTTTTACAGCCACCTTCTTGTTACAACAGGGTAACCAACAAGAAAAGTGCAGGTGAAGAGTGTCCAACTGGACTGTGTGTGGCTAGCATTAGCAGAGCCTTAGTTCACCTTGCAGATTAAAGGAATATTCCAGCGTAAAATTAAGTTAGGGTTAAACACACCGTAACAACGAGTTAGACACCCCCTCAAGATGAATGTTGTAGACTGCGTCGTTCTCTAGTTATACCAACTTTAGTAATGACCGCACAATAGCAATACACAATAGTCTACGTCTCCACATGCAAACCTCAACCAAAACACCAATTTATAGACACAAATAATGCTCAGAACAGCACCTAACTTCATCGGCAGTAGATGTAAGGTCCCAGCCAAAGTACTAGCCATCAAACATCTTTTTAGCTTTGCCTGATTTTCTTTAGCAAAGAGACCAAACACAACACTCACTTTCTTCCAGCAGCTGCTTGTTTGTAGGGGAGCCCTGACAAGTTGATCACTGAGTGCAGCAAATCATTTTTATAAAGTAATAGTCATCATATCAATCACTTTGCACTGCAGATGCGGTAGTTCTTCAGCCGTAGCATCCAGGTCTGATTGCATTTCCATGAGGTAATAATCATAAATGTTCTTCCTTGAGCTGCAAAACTCTGCTGCACTCAGTGATCGACTCGTCAGGGCTCCCCCTCAAACAAGCAGCTGCGTGGGTGAGTGAGTTGTGTTTGGTCTCTTTGCTAAAGACACCAGGCAAAGCTAAAAAGATGATTGATGGCCAGTAGTATGGTTGGGACCCTACATGTACTGTTGATAAAGTTAGGTGCTGTTCTGAGCATTATTTGTGGCTATAGAGTGGTGTTTTGGTTGAGGTTCGCATGTGGAGACGTAGACCGCTGTGTATTGCTATCTAAAGTTGGTGTAACTGGAGAAGCAAGCAGTGGGCAACATTCATCTCTCGAGGGGGTGTCTAAAGGTGTTAACGGTAGACTCGGTGTTATGGTGTGTTTGACTGCAACTTATCTTCTTTTGGATCAAAACACAACTGAACCATTTTATAACATGCCATTTGTGTTTCTTCACATCTAGGTAGCCTGGCTGGGCCATCCAGCTGTGTGAATCACTTGCCGTTCTTTCCCACAACAGTCTGGACTTCGGCCAATTGGGAGCCCTAAAAGTGGGCGGGAGTACTTTCCTTGATAGACAGACTACTGTAACCAATCACCGTAACCAAACATCTGACGTCATCACAGTGCGCAACTGTGTTCCCTGCTGGGCTCTCAAGCATCAAGTAAAGGTTTGGTAATATTTCAACGTGTGCGAGCAAACAATGTCTTTTACGTCTTCTTCTGCGGATATAAACGACTTCTGCCAACTTTCTGCAGAATTTACGTCGTTCTGAATGAACGACGCTTTGAAAGTCCCGCAGCATGTGTTAGACATCACCATCTACACATGGACAAATCAGGGGCTGCCTTTCACTGTTGTCCGGGGAACAGTGGAGACAGTCACTAATTGGCCCGGTTATTTTCTGATTTCTAATAGACGCTCCCAGTTGGTCGAAGTCCAGACTGTCGTGGGAAGGAACGGCAAGTGATTCACGCAACTGGATGGCCCAGCCAGGCCAACATCTAGGTAGTAAAGTGTGAATTTATTTGTGGTTGAAATGCCAGGCAGCAGGATATGAACTTTTTAAACACTCTGACACCCACAACAATCATCATGCAATGGCTTTTCCAAAGTAATATTAGATACACATTTCACACAGAGCTTTGAGTTCATGTTTGGGGCATATTGTCCTTAACTCGAGTAAAACACAGTGAAGTCATGTGAATGTGGCACACAGACACAAACACACAAACACAGAGCAGATATTTCCAAATCACGAGGTCTCGTGTATCACTGATCCGATGTGAATGCACAACAGTATTTTCCCTATATGCAGCATGAAATCCCCTTTGGTTTTCACTTAATTCAGTTAAACATTTTTAGACATTTCCAGTTAAACTGTATAACTACTTTGCATTAACCTGTAATCAAAGACACCATTGAACATCTGCTGTGTGTGCCTTTGAGCTGGACAAGAAAGCCTGCTTCTTCAAAAATACTCTGCCTACATTAGAGCCAAAAGCCGTCTTTGTAATTTGGAGAGTCGATAAAAGCAGCAGAACTTTTACATAGACCGAGCTAGAGTAAACTTATAAACAACCACTGTAATTAAAGCTACTGTGGATCACCATGAACTTCTGATCTGATCTACCTGGTTTCTGAATCACAGCGTTGCAGGCATTGGCGATCTCCTCCCTCTTAGCCTCGTCAGGGTACTGGTTATCACTGAAGAAGCTGTGTGGAAACACAAGGGCATATATTCAACATTTTACTTTTTTTACCACTAAGGTAATCCTCACCACCACCTCAGCCCACTCACAGCTGACAAGGTGCTCCTCACCTTTCCATCACAGCCAGACACTCTTTCCTCCAGGTGAATCGGCTCCCTCTCCGTAGACGGAAGCCTCCAGGGGCGGGGCCAAATGTGGGTGGGGCTTGATGCCAATCTATCATGTCATCAAGAGCCAGCGGAGCAGCTCTCATGGCCAGAGTGGCACCTGAAGTCACAGAAGCCCAAAAGTGTAAACATGTTTTATTAAAACTGCAGTTCAGGGTTTGACTAATGTGAAATCAGAGTACACTGTCCATTTACCCTGTTCCCTATTCGTTTCGACCACAGTTGACCCTCATTCTGTAGAGGCATCTTGAAACTCTACTGACTGATTTCCAATGGTGTCAAAGCATTGAGCCAACAAATGAAAGTCAAAAGACTCTGATCAAAGGCTCTTTCTTTTCCCTCAAGGTCCAAAACAAGCTAAATTTGACTAGACTGTACTGATTGTTTCATACTGTACATTCCTCTATGAAGGTCTAAACTTAAGATAATGGAGTCTATCAAGTTACAGGAGCACAGCTCAGGGTCTGTATTTCTGAAACCAGGGACTTCCCATGGTGCTAACGCATGACCATGGCTTTGTTTTTATCACTTAAACTCTGATTGAAACCAACATCACAAAACATAAGAAAGGATGAACTGACAGACGTGAAGGCAGGTGTTGTTTAACATGTCAGACCATCAAGGAGGAGATCTGTGCTCCTAACACGATTGTAATGAATACCTGATATTGATGTGTGTTGCTTCATAGCTCCCAAATTTACCAGGTAGGTTTAAAACCCTCTTCATCATAGGAGCATTCATGAGGAAGTCTGCCAGAATACAGACATTCACGTATTTGGCACTCATTTCCTGGATGAGGACTCCTTAGTGCACACAGAAATTTTGTCGTCTCCTCAGTAATACCACAGGGAAGATGCGCCACTTGCCTGGCAATCTGCTTGTACACCTCGGCTGCCCCGAGCCAGCCTGGGTTTGCTTCCAGCCTGTTGCTCCCACATGTCACTACCTGCTCTCTCCCTCCAGTTTCCTATTCTGTCCTCTATCAATAAAGGTGAAATGCCAGAAAATAAAACCTCAATACAGACAGAGAGTCTATGTACTTACCTTGAAACAATTCTAAACACACATCACAATCCCTGATTTACACTGCTGAGTGCCGACCCAATATTTTGAGATGCCCTCCATAGCGGGATATGTTGTTGATTGTTTTTAACTTCAGGGTCTGCAGTGAACATCCAATCCCACATACCGATGACGCAAAGGGCAGGATATTTAGGAAAAGAAATCAGTCCCTGTATCCAGGCAATAGAGAGAAATAATTACTAGTCCATTTTGAAGAAAGTTATGGATGACCTTGAGAGATGAGCAGCACTCTCCTCCTCAAAGCCTGCCTGTGTAGCTGCAGTCAACATGAGTGTGCTTCCACACATAAGCTTTGTAACTTGATGCTCCCTTTTCCAACCCCAGCAGGGTTTTGGAAGAAACTCGGCTCAAAGCTTCAAAAGTGGAAAGGAACCTCGAATCAAATGGTTAACATTACAATGGGACGAACCCCAGGGTGGATGAGCTTGTCCAAACTCTTTAAGTTAAATGAATGACGTTTGTGCTGTGTCCCATGAAACAATGGTTTGATGCAGAAGTAGTTTCACCCTGGAGGATGCTAGGACAGAGGGTTCAAGATGTAGCTTTTTCTGGACTCAAACATGAGCAATGTTATTTTCAATTCGGTCCAATAGTATCATATGAATCTAAATGGCACAAACACCTATTCACCTATTTATTAACCTATTTGCCATAATGTCAATTTATTGACAGATGATGAAACATTCATTTCACAACTATGGGCTCAACACAAAATTTGGATATTGGGGAGTATCTCGGGCTAAAACTCAATTTTAGACTTTCCTGATCTAATGTCCCATTTTAGTATCGAGGAAACTCACAGTTCTTCTATTTTAGAGTAAGGTCAGCACTAAATTCACTCAAGGTTCCTCTAGGGGCTGAATTGAGGACTCACCCTTTGATATCACTGGTGGAGAAAACTCCCCTAAAGAAAACAGCCTCCAATATATATAACAATCTTTTGTTACACACTCCTGCAGAATCACCCGTATAACAGATCATGGGAGGTGGATGTACAGTAAATCCAGGAACAGAGAGCATTGATTGGGATACTGTGGAGGGCCGGGTTTTCTGTGTGTATTTGTGTTATTCTTGTTCCAAACTAATAAAAAGTTGATTACGACAACAACAACAAAAAAAACTTCAGGGTCTGTTTGACTTCTTTTGGCAGGTCCTGTACAAACTCCATATGAAATCAGTGCAGTTGACTTGTTAGAGAAAATATGACCTGATTTATTGAATAAGTATTGAAAGAAGTACGAGTACAGGTAGTCCTGGGGGAGATGTAGGCCTTATGTTACCTGGGCTGGTTTTCTCCAGCTGATACCAGCGGAAGAAGGCTCGTTTCTTCTGCTCGCTAAGGTCTGATCCCTGCTGCAGGAGCCAGTGTGAGATCCGGCTCTGACTGATCCCTGGGGGAAAACAAAGAGAAGAAAGAGGGGGAACAGAATAAGACCAGTTTGCCTGAAGGTCAACTCATGTGATGACTTGACCGGCTTGAAGGAAGTCCAAAGGAAGTTGATACTCACCTGTTACCTGAGCGACCACAGCCTGGGAGATCCGCCTGTTGGCTAGGAAGGACTTAATCTCCTCTTTTATCACAGCACTGTCCCTCCTGCAAGCAGAGAGCAGAGTCTGCTGTTTACACCAAATGATAATCACCTTGGAACTCACATTTTTCTCAGCCCATTCAGTCCAGGCTTCAGGTTTAGTCTGTTCTTGCTCAATTTTCTGCCTGTCAAAAGGAAAGGTTTCCTTGCAACTGTTGCCAGATATTGTCATGATGATTGCTCAACCCACACTCGATGGGTTAGGTGCAGCTTCATTCACAATGTAACTTGTTTCAATGCATGGCTTAGTGTGGACTTAAGTTGAAGGGATACTCTGGCGTAAAATTAATTTAGGGTCAAACACACTGTAACATCAAGTTAGACACCCCCTCGAGAGATGAATGTTGCCGACTCCTTGCTTCTCTAGTTATACCAACTGTAGTAACGAATGCAAGCTAGCAATACACAGCAGTCCATGCCTCCACGTGCGAACCTCAACCAAAAAGTCACTCTAGAACCACAAATAATGCTCAGAACAGCACCTAACTTCATCAATAGTACATATAGGGTCCCAGCCAAATTACTAGCCATTAAACATCTTTTTAACTTTGCCTGATTTCTTAAGCAAAGAGACTAAACACAACTCACCCACTCTCTTCCAGCAGCTGCTTGTTTGTAGGGGAGCCCTGACGAGTCAATCACATGGGAGAAGCAAGTAGTCGGCAACATTCATCTCTCATGGGGGTATCTAACTCGGTGTTACGGTGTGTGTGAGCCTAACTTAATTTTACACCGGAATATCCCTTAAACTTAATACTACTTAAGACTGGTGCAACAGCCCCTGGTCTCCTGAACTTTGGACAGTGAAAGATGACTTTATAGTTTGAAGGCACATGGTAATAATAAATATCATAGTAAATTTTGACAACTACACTCCAAAGACTTCAATCAAGACCTGTTTTTTTCTATTTTTGTCGTTGTTGTTCCCGGGCAACTTTTGTCATCGTTTGAGGCTATAAAACTGAATGATTCATGCAGCAGCTGTTGATTGGAGCTTAAAATGTGCAGGAATCAGAAGACAGATTGGGTTTTAACATTCTTCACTCCATTTCTGATTTGATTTCATTTTCACAAAACCCTCCAATCAATACCACTCTGATTGCTGCTGGCTGACTGCAGACTACAGATCTGAGTGTGTGAGTGATGTGTGTGTGCTTCTGAAGTGTGTGTGTGTGTGTGTTACAGAAATTAATCCTCGTTTTATGTTTATTGTGAGGTGAAGGCAAAGCTGTCTCCTATTGGGCCATCTGCATTAACACCATCTCTGCTGCAGAAATCTGATACTTACATTAGCAAGTTTGACTAATTATTAGGATAGATATAGCCACAAAAAAACACAGGCTGATCACTTTTTGTCCTCATGCTGTTTAGTGATGATGACCACAGTAAATACCTCAGTCTGATAAAACTGGGACTTGGGAAACCAAAATCTAGATATTGGTAGTTGAAAAAGCCAGATGACATTGTGGCTGGTGGTATCATCTATTTGAACAACAAACAACAACAGAAATTTTACACATGATGATGGGGGTCAGTGTTTCCTTCTTACACTAAAGCTATATTGCACACACGGGGGAGAAAGACCACTGGAGACAGAAAAGGATGGGGAGTAGACAGTGGGGGTAGACCAGAGTCAAAACTAGCAAACCAGCAACCACTGCAACTGTCCCCTCCATACATGGGGCACATGCTTGGATCACTAAGCCAACAGACACCTGGAGACACATCATAAGGACCCTCTTATCCCAGAAACTAGACCACTGGATGACTTCTTTTAAAAATGGGCTTTAAGTATTAACAGGTTAGTCATGATGTGATAAGGATCTGTAATAAATCAGTTTATTCTTTTAAAATCACAAACTTTATCACCATAGACAGGGGTTTTCTTGTATTTAAGAGAGTCAGCCTTCACTGTGGTCCTGCCCTTGGCCCTCATCATCACATTACATTACCATCACTAGAAGAATGAAGAGATTCACCATGAGAATCAGCACACTTTGAATCTTTTGTATTGTGAAATTCAGCGTACATGCAACAAGCTCCTCTCTGGCAGAGCAGTGCAGCATTTATTTGAATAATAAATCCCAAATCCCTTATAAAGACACTACAAAAATATTGCTTTACATGGTTAATGTAAACCTATTGTTTTAAAATAATATTGTTGTAGAAATGTGATTAAAATGTGATTGATCACAATCAACTCTAGAAGACCCTGCAATGAAGATTTTTAAGAATAAATCATGTGACAGCCCCAATTTTTATGCTTGCCAAACATCCGGTTCAGCTTGTCATCATCCAGTCTACTGGTTTTGCAGATGATAAAATTGATGTCTTGAAGTATTCATCACATCAAACTGATTTACTGAGGGGGCCTCTGTTAGCCTCTAGGTCTGTGCTCCAGAGATCACTGCGTGACATCACTGCTAAAAAATCTATTACGCTTAAATTTTTTATTTATTTATTTTTTTTACTGTGGCTGTGATTACTGATTTCAGTGTTGATTTTTTTAATGTCTTGGTTGTTCGGTCTGTTCCTGTTGTACAGCAATGCAAAACTAATTTCCACTTGAGGAACAATAACAAAACCGAACTGAACTGATTGAAATCCTATTAAGCCAAAGTTTCCAGTTTGAGGTTCCTTACTGTAGCCTCCTACTGAAATTTTGCGAGTACATGTTTAATAAGACAACAAAACACAGTGCAGCCCTCAGAATTACTGTCGGTTGTCGTCTTATAAGAAAAAAAGGAAGGACCTGTTGATGTATTGTGTGATAAAAACTGAACAATCAAAAATTGAATAAACAAAATAATTTCCTGCAGCATGCCCCTCTTTTCTCAGACAGCTGCTGATTGTTTCTTATTCAGAAGAAGGGTCAAATGACGTGATACAGCCTTCTTTCACGTGAGCTGATGAGGAAAATTCACAACCAGTTTTGTGATCTTAGACTAGAGCTTTTAACTTTATTGAGTCAGCTCATGGAAAGAAAGTTTCAAGCTAAGTAACTTTGATTCGTGGTATACCTCCTAGTCTCACCTCATCAAGTCCTCCACCTTGTCATCAACATCCATGTCCTCTTCACTGGTCTCAAACCCGTAACCAGGTGCTGTCACTCCACCACTAACCACACCCAAAGGAAACCGGGGCGGTGACAGCTTCCCATTGGTCACTGCAACTAACCCGTTCTGAGCTACTGCTGCCATGGCGACAGGTGAGGTTATTGGAATGGGAAGAAGTGGAGAGCTGTTGTCAAAGTTGTTGCTGGGGGACAGTGAGAGTCGGTTGTCAGGGAAACTTGTCTGTGTTGCTGTGGACATCGTAGAGGAAGAGGCGGCAGCTGTGCTTGAGGAAGATGAGGGAGGCAGGTAGGGGGGTTTGTGGGTCAACTTGTGTCCATGTTTGCGGTCCAGGTGGTCCAGCGTGTCAAGGGCGTGGAGGACCTCCACCTGTGTGATCCCCGTCCTCCTCAGCCTCTGGAGAAGGTCGATCTGCTCGATGGTGAAACGAGGCTCTTCACTTTGCTGGAACATCCTACAGGAGATCAGAGAAACAACATTAGTGTGAACAGAGGAACATTACACAGGTCAGAGCAGGAGCACAGGCTGGTTAAAAAATGGATCCCTTAACTTCTGTATATGATGTAGAACATTTAAGGTTCAACATTTGCTAAAGGCATTTCAGCAAAGTTTTGAGTTGGAGTTTGAAGGATTCAAAATTCTCCATTTTGACGGGAAGTTTCTCAATTTTACTGTCAATGCACATCAGTTTTTACAATTACTGATCAGTTTCATTAACTACTCAACAACTGGCCCTGAAACACAAATATCAGTCAACCCCTAAAGCAAAGTTTTGGAGCCCCACAGTTGCAGAAATGTTGCCTCGGCATAACTTTCAGATAACAAACAAGAGGCAGAGTTTATGAGTGTGTTCGGTATTTGTTAGATTTTTAATGTTGTTTTTGTGATTTTCATGCACCTTATAAGAGTTTGTGTTTAGAGAGTGCTCATGCTTACTTTTTTAAACAGCTGTTATGTGTCCACCTGTCAGCTGAGTCAACCTTTGTCATGGCCAAACATGTGTGACTTGAAGCCTTTAACATCTTTAATGAGTCAAAACTCAGTTTTGACTCTTCTGACCAAAACTGTTGTTTGTATAAGGCTGTAAACATGTTGTTTCTCAACAGGACACTTGAGGAACTGCGTTTTTTTGCACTCCAGCATTGGTTTTATTTTAGGTCATGGTGCACAGGCAGGTGTGGCTAACCTGGGGCCTATTCTACTAAGCAGGATTACTGCTTAGCGAGGTAACTTCGAGGGTAAGTTCGGGGTTTCCTGTTCTACGACGCGGCTTCACTTCTTAGCAAGGTGAGTCTCCATGGCAACGAACGCTGAACGGCTAACCTGCTCCGGGGCAGGTCAAGTTCCAGATTGAACTCACCGAGTATAAAAACCCTGCCCACTGACCAATGAGCTCTCTCAAAAAATGGCTTGTCCGTTCTTGGAGGATCCTATAGACCTTGGTGCTCGCATTGTCTGAGGAGCACTCTGGCACGCGAGAGTTTTCAGGGACCGCACGGACCCACTTACTTTTCCAGATGACCACCTTTATGAAAGGCTCATATGGCCTACATATCACACAAAAAATGTAAACACCATAGGAATGAACAAATGAATGAATTCATCTTGGAAATGAATTAGACATGTGTGCTGCATGTTAAAAGCGCATGTTGAACAGTGCTATTTCAGGGTGATAATGGCATCCAAGATTTTTTGTGCACTATATTTACGCATTGAGACTGTCGGCAATTTTCTGCCAGCATTCCTTTCATGCTTTTGCAGTGGCAACGGTGTTGCTTTTGAGGTTTATGATAGATTTAAATTCCTCATACTTTCTCATGATCGTCTCCTGCTCCTCGTTTGTAAAGTACGCGGTCCTTCGCTCTCCGGCCTGCTCTGATTGGTCAATTGGTCCGATGCGGCGGGCTCCGCCTTACATGCGTGCACGCGCTCATAGCAAAGCTGGATCCACATACAAGGTTGATAACCAGCGTCATAAGACTTTTTAGCGACACCGCTGGCTACCGCACTAAGTTGAGCTCCAAGGCTACCTCACTAGGTCGAACTTGCTTCGTAGAATAGGCCCCTGGACACATAAACTGCTGGACCAGGCTAGAAGAAATATGACGTGGATCCACCTTTCTGTCTCAACATTGTCACTTGTGGCTCCAAAAAACACCAACAAGGTGGCGCAAAAGTCTTGCACAACATCAGTCGACATAAGAACATGGTGAATCCTCTCATTTATGAACTCCTCACTGATTTGGGGACACTTGTGGACTCTAGTGGCAATAAAACACAAGCACCACAGTTTTTTTTTGAAGCACAAAATAAATCAACTACCTGAGGGAGAAACAAAGCTAAAATGATTCAGAGTCACTTGAGGTCGATTTCAGAAAGGAGATTAAAAAAAGCTGGTCCAACATGGCATTTCTGTTCTCCACAGTGCTCCCCGATATTGCATGAAAAGCTGGCATATAGTTGATTTTTATCTTTCTTATCATGTCTCCTATGCGCATGCAGTCTTTTCTGAACCCCCTCCCTCAACCATAAATGTGTAATATGAATGCCAGTGTTAAGCAAAATGTTGTGGAGAAAGGCAATTATAGAATGCAAATACCATAGAGAGGGTATTAAACTAAACAAAAATGGTCATAAACGGTGTTCGATATGAATCTACATTTTCCTCTTGAGAATAAGTGATACAGTTTTAGTTCATTAGTGACCTTTGTCCTCCTACTAAGCCTCAAATTCCAAGAAAAAAACAATAATGAGGCAATCTCAGAACAAAATGGAAGAACAGCCACATCTGTTAGCTTCCTGCCTGCAGATTTACAGCACACACACACACACACACACACACACACACACACACACACACACACACACACACACACACACACACACAGTAAGACATCAGAGCTCAGCAGCTGCTCTCCAGACATGAGGTGCATTCCTCCAGATTAAATAACCCTTGTATTACTGCATATACATTTACATGTAGCGTATGGTGTGTTTCCAAACCAGAAACATGCTCTCTTCAGTGCAGCTCAAATCCTGCTGAAGTGCCCTGTATTTTGCATGCGCTTTGATCGTGTGCCTTTTAAAAAAGAACAGTCACAAAAATAGTCCCCGCATTGAAGAGAGAGAAAGAGAAAAAAGGGCGATCAAGGGAGGGAGATAAACAGAGAATTGAGATAACACATCTGTCTTGAAGCTCTTCTGTCTGAAGCCAAGAGGAAAAACAGGCCACAGCCGTGTAGCAATCAAGACAACCCTGGATGTGAAACCCACACATTCCTCACAGGAAAGCTTCCTTATCTGGTCCCAGGAAACAGGATATAAATCTTTCCAGACGTGTTTGCACTTTCAGGTTAAATAAGTGACCCAACCGGAGGTTGACTAAACCTCTGACTCTTCAGGATTGGTCAGTTCGGCGAACAGAGACAGAGTTTTTATTACCTTTCAAACTGACTCCATTTGCTGACCATCTAAATAAACATTAACGTCTCAACCCAGATCTCCCATTTGAGATTTAGTGTCTTAAAGTGTGTGAACATACGGACCCCAGGATAAGGGGGGACACTGACCTCCAGACCTCGGTCGTAAAACCCTGCTTGACCATGCACTGATAAAGACTACATTCCTTTGGTGAAAGAATACAAATGACTGATCCTGACATCTTATGCATTCAGCAATGTACTAATCTGTCTAATCATGAAATTTGTGTTAAAATGAGATGTTTCCCGTTTTTCTATGTGCTTCAGAAGCCAAATTATCACTCCCGATATCTTTAGACCAACAGCTTTTCAGACTGTTTCATGAACTTTTAAGAGTTAAATTTATTGATTGTGACTCATAACTTAGCTCTAATTAACAGAAATGGTTTAGAAATGTTTGTTCTATATTTTAATCGTTTATTTAGTATTTTTAACCATTAGGTGGTTATAATGTCATTGAATAACCTGAATGTGAGTATTTAGAATCCATTATTAATCATGATGACGTTCATTCACATGTATTTACTCTTTTGTTGTTCACAGTTTCCATGTGTTACTATCTGTTTCATTTCAGAGTAATTTAGCATGTTCAATGTGATACTTTAAACATAATGAGAATGTTTGATGTGATCCTACACTTCATTCATATGTGTTTAGTGTCAAATTATTTGTCATGAAACCAAGCATTCAATGATATTAATCATAGTGAGTGAGTATCAGATCTGACTCTTTTACCAGCCAAAAGAATAAGTTAGATCAAATAATCAAAGACCACACGACCCTCCTCTGTCTCACACACACACGCCGGAGCCACTCCCAGTGTGAGAAGATAAAACCAGTGAAGTGGGGTTGCTCACTCTCTCTTACGCCTCTTATTCCTCTTATGCTTCTGCTCTTCTGCTGACTCTCTTGTCCCCGGCTCTTATGCCCCTTCTCTTCTGCCCACACCCTTCTGTGGTGCGTTTCTTTGTTTTCTCTTAGAACTTTTTCTTAGTCTTCTAAGTTTTACGCCACGTGTTGATTCACGTTGATTTTTCTTTAACATCGTCTTAGTTCAAGTTTTGAAACTTCAACTTTTTGTGCACATAGCAATTCAAGATTAAGCCTTTGATTGATTTTTCTTTAATTTCGCGAAGCCATTTTTGAAAGTTTTCTCTGCTCTTCGAGCCTCGTTTTTCTGAGTTTTCTGCGTGATTTCAAAGTCACCTCTGAACGCAACCCAGCAGGCCCAGGTCATCCTCTGTGCCAGAGTTTTTGAGTGAGACCAAAGAAGTACCCAAACGAGCATCCACAGGATCCACAGGCGCTGGCTTTGCTTCGGGCCCGAGTGCTGCAACTCCTGGCTCATCCTTCGGCTGACTTCAGTCGTCTTCTGAGCTGAACCGCTCGAACCGCCAGTAGCCCCGGACCTTCGGAACCTGCTCCATCTTCTCCAAGGACCAGTCTCACTTAAGTATGCAAACCTCCAGAGCTCCAGACAGGGCTGATGCTGTCTCACGCGTTCATAACTCAGATATCCACCTATTTCTGGTGATCTTAGATTCCTCCAAATCTACACCCGAGTTTATCTCGACACCAAAGTTAGTGTAGGTTAATATGTTAGCGCATATTCACTCACTATCATTAACTTTAGTGCTCCTAGCCTGACTCAGAATCTTTATTTATTCACCTATTATTATCTATCTTCATTATCTTATCATCATTTATTGCATGTGTGTTGTACCATCATTTATCCTGTAATAAACAGATCATTATTTTTCTAAGTTCCTGTCTGTTAGTGTTCTTCCAGAAGTGGAGTCCCTGAAATTAGAATTTCGACTTAAGATATGAGACTGATTAATTAAGACTGATTAATTAAGACTGATTAATTAAAACTGACTTGATGTTTGATTTCTGAATTAAACTTTTGTTTTCTTTATTTTCCCACCATTAAGGGTGGGTGGTGCCCCTTTCAACGAGTGCATAAATGTCATAATTTGAGATTATTAATCTTCAGACATTTATTATAAATTCCAATCGCCAAGTATTATTTTGGTGCGGCCTTGTGAGGCTCATTTCAAATCGCTACATATATTTTGGTGCGACCGTATGAGGCTCATTTCAAATCACTACATATATTTTGGAGCCCCTGCGTGAGGCGTTTCAAACAAAACTTCTGGATACTAACAGACAACCTAAAACTTAGCCTTCCAAATTGATGAGAGAAACTTATTTCCAGGCTATTTTAGACTTAATCACAATCAATGCTATGCTTGCTGAAGTTGCTTGACTAAGTTCTGATGTTTTCCTGATCTATGCATAAAACCTTTATGCTCTGTGTTTCACACACTTTTGTACTACATGCCTGTAGTCTGTGTTTGAGCTGGACAGCGTGAAATGTTGTTCTGAGTAGCAGTGAGACTGACTCTTCTGCTCTGTCTAGACTGTCCAATATTTAAGTGCACGATTGTTGCGTCGCCGTACGCTTGTATTTAAGGCCTTTGGCTGAACCCAGTGTTCGCGATGCTCCGAGCTGTGGTTTCAAGCCCCTGAAGTCTCTGTAGTCTGCTACGAGGTTCTAGTAACTATATGGGATTCAGATTTCCTCCTTTCCCCTGACAGATTAGCTACCTGTCACAGGAAACCACTGTAACAGTGGGAGGTTGTTGTTTGATTGAATTCAGACAAAATTTGTGTTCACAAATCGCCGCATTTGTGATTTTTTTAAAAGTCTGCAGTTGAATCTGCTGTTGAGGGATTTGTCACTTTGATTCTTGTCTCTATAGTCTGCTACGAAGTTCTAGTAACTATATGGGATTCAGATTTCCTCCTTTCCCCTGACAGATTAACTACCTGTCACAGGAAACCACTGTAACAGTGGGAGGTTGTTGTTTGATTGAATTCAGACAAAATTTGTGTTCACAAATCGCCGCATTTGTAATTTTAAGTTTGCAGTTGAATCTGCTGTTTAAGGATTTGTCACTTTGATTCTTGTTCCTGTAAATGATTTTATTGAACCAATCTGCCTGAGCAGATGGTGTAAAGTTCTATGTTTGAGGGTGCAGACGCAGCCTGCTGTGAAATGTTAACCCTTTGTTGTCAGTGGAGAGACTGACCATTAGGCCTTAAGCAGATAAGGCCCTTCAAGGAGGCAGAGCCTAAAGGCCCCTTCCTGCATACTTCCCAACTCCTCACAGCCACAAGAGGCTAGTTGGATGACTGTTTCCTCTTCTCTTCTTCTTCTCCACTTGTGTTGAGCTTGTGCAGTTACCCCAACTCCATACTGCCCCACATGGTTGTTTTTGGTATTGAGCTAACACTGCTATTATCTGCCTGCAGTATCAGCCAGCTGTACTGCCTCTCTGTAGTCAGTGTGTAACACTCTACAGACATAACTCAAGTGATTGACTTGGTTGATGAAGTTTGATGTGCTTATTCTAAATCATTGATCATTGATTTTTGATTTTTATCTTTGTTATAAGAGCCTACATAATGTATTGATAAAGTAACTCCTTGAATCAATCACCTGATCTTGTTGTTACTTATCACACCATTGAGCAGTTTTACTGTTCCCTATAATACATGAATGTATTAACCCTCCTCATAAGATTAATTAATTAATGAACAAATTAATTAATATTTGAAATTTATTTTAACACTCCAGATGGATTTGGTAGTTGAACCTTTGGATTCATTGCAATTTGTGAATTAATTTCAGAGTTAATTCCTTAAATTGACAATTTCATTGATTTTTCAAATTCATCCAACTGCATCAGGCAGTTTATTTAAGCTTTGCTGATCTCTGCAACACGGAGACAAACTGAACCCTTTATTCAATGGTTCTGTATCTGATGTTAAATTTAATTTAACATTATTTCACCTTTTTCTTTCAATTTTCATTGAAATGAATTTAACTTTATGTTATTTTTCTCTCCATTAGAGATCTACTCAGATAGGCTCTTCCTCTTTATCAAGCACTGATAAATTAAGTCGATTAACCCACTTAATTTGATATTTTGCTTCTTCCTTTCATTTTAAGTCAACTCAAACTCATCAACCAACCACCTGCACCTCTTTACCAAAACCAAACATGCCTAACACAAAAGAGTCCAGCCAGGGAGACCCCCTGAGGGACATACACCCAGTGTTGGCAAACTTGACTAGTCAGCTGATACCTCAGTACATGACTAAGATTCAAAAGGCCAAACCCTCCAATCCGGAGGATGAAATGGCTGACTTACTGGAAACAGCCTTAACCACGACACTTCGTGACAAAGAGCTCACTAGATGCATGTCTGTCATGATGTCTTCTCAGCTTGAGTATAAAGACTACTTGCTGGAATGCGCTTTAGCAAAGATAAAGGCGCAAAAAGACGAAAACAGCGCTCTGAAAAAGACGCTAGAAGAGACTAAGAAGTCTCTAAGTGTTTTAGAAAAACACAGTGCCAGATGTGAAGCGTCAAAGCTTCCCTCACTGATAAGTCATGAAGAAAATCTTGATCTTAAAGACAAGATTGAAAGACTTAATGAGACCCTTTACAAAAAGGAGAAAGAACTTGATGACACGAATAAGCAGCTTGCTAAGACCACAGAGGATCTGATACAGTCAGAATCCCTACTAGAGCAAGCAACAGGAGATGTAAAAGCTTTGAAAGCACTGGTCAAAGTGCGTGCTGAAGCTCTTGAAGTTAAGGAGAAGCAAACTTCTACCTTACAGCACCAGCTCCAGATAGCTCAAAGACAGTTAATTCTTTGTCAAGAACGGCAAGAAAAGACAGACAAAGAACTTGAAGATGCCCAAAGAGAGTTACAATGCTCCCTCCAGTCAGGTCGAGCCCAAAGAGAACGCATGGAGCAAACGTTTCTTGAAGAAATGATAGGTGATCAGCCTCCTGAGAGAGCGCCATCACTTCCTTCCAAACCAACTCTTAAGTATCTCTCTCAGCATCATGACAGGACCCTGCTTGACCCTGAGAGGTCATCCTTAAACCAAGAGTCCTACTCTCCTCCTCATGATGGCTTCTTACCATCTCCCTCAGACAGGGATCTTGACAAAATTGCTCGCAACATAGCACGCTTTGAACCTGAGCACCAAGGTGCTACTGACACCTGCACCTACTTGAAAGACATTGACTTTTACCTGAGGAAATTTCCAGGTGCAACCATTGATGACAAAATCTACCTTATTAAGGCAACGTCAAGTCGAGAGGTTAGCAGTTTCCTTGAACGACAGCCTTATCATGTCAGAAATAATTATGACTTGCTCTGCCAAGCATTAATTGAAGAGTTTTCTGACTATTTGACCCAGACAGGCCTCTCTGCTGCTCTGTCTATTAAACAAGGGAGATTAGAATCTCCCCAACAGTATTACAACCGCTTACGCGAAGCTTACTTTGGTTTCCGAAATGAACCAGAAATGGAGGAGGACTTGAACTTCAAAACGCTGTTCGTCCAGAACCTCCACCCTACCACCAGTCATCACCTTGGCGTCTTAGCTTGTCCAAACACTTTGACTAGCCGACAGCTTCGTGAACTTGCTGTAAAAGGTTTTGCCAAACAACGACAAACTTTGGCTAAGAAAGCAGAGCCTGTTACTCTCTTGGCTATGGAGACAAAATCACTGCCCATGGAGCTGAACGAAGCTTCAGATTGTGTATTTTCAGGCTTCGATAAGCCTCCAAACGAGTGGTTAACCAGGCCTCCAAAACCTTTTCGACCTCAACAAACTCACAAAGGTCAAAGTTACACACCAAGGCCCAGGTCTGACACAGACCAATGCCCGGTAAACTTTGAGACCAACTGTTGTTATTCAGACTCCCGTCACGATGGGTTTTGTCCCAGACAAAGGAAAAACCATCGACACCGCCAAAGGGGGGTGAATGACTGGCAGAATCAGAGTAAATCACACTCTCAGAAACGACGATCTTATTATCCACCTCAATCGGTTTCATCCACTTTGAAGGTGAATAAACATGACAACTCAGCTAACCACTGAGATTAACACTGTGGAGTCATGAAGGTGTGAGTCCTGCGAAAGCAGAAGTCACCTAGCCAAAGCTAAATGACTCCAATAAGATATCCAAATGCTGTGGTGATACATTGATGACTGCAATCCCAGTTGCTGCTTTCTTTGTTAGCATTTGTCTCTCCTCTGTCAATATGGTCAGCTTGTCAGCTGTCAAATATCCCATGAACAGATTAAAACCTGAAATTTCTGTCATTAAGACTCAGACTGACAAATTTCAGACTCAACAGCAGATAATTAGTCAAACCAATAAGAGCATCATCCCCAAGTTTAACAAAGTTTAAGAGAAACTCTGTGCAGTAAACATTTGATGTTTGTGATTCAGGTTGACTATGCTCATACACAGATGGTTAATATGTCTATAGCAGACATTTCTTTTCCACCTAAGTCTTAACCATTTTTGAAACTGAAATTGAACTTTCAGACTTCTCCAGCAAGCATGGAAAACAGCTATATCTTTAGATCCAGTTAGCATTCAGACTAAATAGTGCTTTCCTAAATCTCATTAATACTGAAAATTAGGAGATTTTCTTTCACATTAGTCTACCAATAGTTAACTGAGAAAAGTCTAACAACAAGACTATTTTATTTGATAGCTTAATGCATGCTTAATTTTATCTCAAAGCAGTACTAGTGATTCACATAGTGATGACGAGACGCATCAGTCCTATTTGCATACACCTGCTGCTGCTTCATGGTTGTCTACTCGTCGTCCCGATGCTCCATGGACAGGACCACCGTGACGAAGGGGGGACTGTAGCAATCAAGACAACCCTGGATGTGAAACCCACACATTCCTCACAGGAAAGCTTCCTTATCTGGTCCCAGGAAACAGGATATAAATCTTTCCAGACGTGTTTGCACTTTCAGGTTAAATAATGACCCAACCGGAGGTTGACTAAACCTCTGACTCTTCAGGATTGGTCAGTTCGGCGAACAGAGACAGAGTTTTTATTACCTTTCAAACTGACTCCATTTGCTGACCATCTAAATAAACATTAACGTCTCAACCCAGATCTCCCATTTGAGATTTAGTGTCTTAAAGTGTGTGAACATACGGACCCTAGGAAAAGGGGGGACACTGACCTCCAGACCTCGGTCGTAAAACCCTGCTCGACCATGCACTGATAAAGACTACATTCCTTTGGTGAAAGAATACAAATGACTGATCCTGACATCTTATGCATTCAGCAATGTACTAATCTGTCTAATCATGAAATTTGTGTTAAAATGAGATGTTTCCCGTTTTTCTATGTGCTTCAGAAGCCAAATTATCACTCCCGATATCTTTAGACCAACAGCTTTTCAGACTGTTTCATGAACTTTTAAGAGTTAAATTTATTGATTGTGACTCATAACTTAGCTCTAATTAACAGAAATGGTTTAGAAATGTTTGTTCTATATTTTAATCGTTTATTTAGTATTTTTAACCATTAGGTGGTTATAATGTCATTGAATAACCTGAATGTGAGTATTTAGAATCCATTATTAATCATGATGACGTTCATTCACATGTATTTACTCTTTTGTTGTTCACAGTTTCCATGTGTTACTATCTGTTTCATTTCAGAGTAATTTAGCATGTTCAATGTGATACTTTAAACATAATGAGAATGTTTGATGTGATCCTACACTTCATTCATATGTGTTTAGTGTCAAATTATTTGTCATGAAACCAAGCATTCAATGATATTAATCATAGTGAGTGAGTATCAGATCTGACTCTTTTACCAGCCAAAAGAATAAGTTAGATCAAATAATCAAAGACCACACGACCCTCCTCTGTCTCACACACACACGCCGGAGCCACTCCCAGTGTGAGAAGATAAAACCAGTGAAGTGGGGTTGCTCACTCTCTTACGCCTCTTATTCCTCTTATGCTTCTGCTCTTCTGCTGACTCTCTTGTCCCCGGCTCTTATGCCCCTTCTCTTCTGCCCACACCCTTCTGTGGTGCGTTTCTTTGTTTTCTCTTAGAACTTTTTCTTAGTCTTCTAAGTTTTACGCCACGTGTTGATTCACGTTGATTTTTCTTTAACATCGTCTTAGTTCAAGTTTTGAAACTTCAACTTTTTGTGCACATAGCAATTCAAGATTAAGCCTTTGATTGATTTTTCTTTAATTTCGCGAAGCCATTTTTGAAAGTTTTCTCTGCTCTTCGAGCCTCGTTTTTCTGAGTTTTCTGCGTGATTTCAAAGTCACCTCCGAACGCAACCCAACAGGCCCAGGTCATCCTCTGTGCCAGAGTTTTTGAGTGAGACCAAAGAAGTACCCAAACGAGCATCCACAGGATCCACAGGCGCTGGCTTTGCTTCGGGCCCGAGTGCTGCAACTCCTGGCTCATCCTTCGGCTGACTTCAGTCGTCTTCTGAGCTGAACCGCTCGAACCGCCAGTAGCCCCGGACCTTCGGAACCTGCTCCATCTTCTCCAAGGACCAGTCTCACTTAAGTATGCAAACCTCCAGAGCTCCAGACAGGGCTGATGCTGTCTCACGCGTTCATAACTCAGATATCCACCTATTTCTGGTGATCTTAGATTCCTCCAAATCTACACCCGAGTTTATCTCGACACCAAAGTTAGTGTAGGTTAATATGTTAGCGCATATTCACTCACTATCATTAACTTTAGTGCTCCTAGCCTGACTCAGAATCTTTATTTATTCACCTATTATTATCTATCTTCATTATCTTATCATCATTTATTGCATGTGTGTTGTACCATCATTTATCCTGTAATAAACAGATCATTATTTTTCTAAGTTCCTGTCTGTTAGTGTTCTTCCAGAAGTGGAGTCCCTGAAATTAGAATTTCGACTTAAGATATGAGACTGATTAATTAAGACTGATTAATTAAGACTGATTAATTAAAACTGACTTGATGTTTGATTTCTGAATTAAACTTTTGTTTTCTTTATTTTCCCACCATTAAGGGTGGGTGGTGCCCCTTTCAACGAGTGCATAAATGTCATAATTTGAGATTATTAATCTTCAGACATTTATTATAAATTCCAATCGCCAAGTATTATTTTGGTGCGGCCTTGTGAGGCTCATTTCAAATCGCTACATATATTTTGGTGCGACCGTATGAGGCTCATTTCAAATCACTACAGCCGAGACTCAAAGTCAGCAGACATGTCAACACTTCAACAGGGAGGGAGGGAGGGAGGGTGAGTGACTGTCTGTGTGTGTGTGTGTGTGTGTGTGTGTGTGTGTGTGTGTGTGTGTGTGTGTGTGTGTGTGTGTGTGTGTGTGTGTGTGTGTGTGTGCAAGCGTCTTGGGAAAAATGCCAAGAAAAATTTACATCACAAGCAGCCATGCTCTATACTTTCTGCTGCAGAGGATGAGTCATGCCGTTTAAAGCTAGACAGACACATCAGATAGACTCACAAATGAAAAGTTTGATTCAGTTCACAAAGATAAAAGTTGGAAATAAAGATTAAAAATAAAGTTTTTTTTCTAAGCTAAATGTGTGCATAGATCTAGGGTTCTTTTAATAGAAGGGAACATGAGCTTTGACCCTGAGGTAAAGAGTCGTCACTTTAAGGTGGAGGTTTCTGTTGGTTTATCACAGTGGTGTACTTTTGTTTGTCCTTGCACTGAGATATTAAAGGCATAGCATGTAGCATTTTATGGCATTTAGCAGATCCATTTAGAGATGGAGACAAGGATCCATTATTAAGTCTAAATAGATATATAATCACCTGAATACAAAATTAGTCTTTTTTATCAACTCAGAACGAACTCTTTATATCTACATAAGTGCAGGTCCCCTCTCAATGTAGGTCGCCATCTTGCTCAGCCACTGTGTCTACATTGGCACATAACAGACAGACTGGTGATACACAGGTCAGTGTATTTGGTGGGTGGCCGTCTGAAATGTACCAGTTGGAAAAAAATAAAAGGAGAAGACAGTGGCTTTCGTGTGCAAAAGAATTTGTCCTGAGACATTTCTAATAGAAAAACTGAACAAATGGAGGATCATACAGATTTCACATGAGTACTAGTAGGCCACGTGGAGCTTTACCTACACCAGAGGCAAGAGAGCATCTGAACTCAGAGTATGACCTCTAGATGTCACCAATCCAATTTCTGCTCACTGCACCTTTAATAAACAGTTTCACCTGCTGTGACCCAATGATGCAAAAGTCTTTTTCTGATGATTATAGTTTTTTAATAGCCGATGCCAATGCTGATCATGAGAAAGCAGGTCGAGTAATACATGATACCGATACCACTTTTGTTGGGGTTTTTTTTGCATTTAAAAATACAACAAATTAATGATACTAAAAATGAAAAACAAAATTGCTGATATAATTTAATCAAATCAATGTAGATGTAAAAATATTTGTGGTGATGTCTATCTGAACCAAAGGACTCAAATTTTTGTCCAGCCATCTGTTATCATTAGGAAATAATTTTAAGGTGAATATCTGCGTTAAAATAAAAAAAAAACAGTCATGTACAGATTCATTACTCCATGCACATTAAAATCTAATGTACATGGTGATCTTAGTCAGTAATATATATTTGATGGGTTTTGAATGAATCACAGATATTGGGTTATTGGGTTATACTACAGTTTGCCATGCCTTATTGGTTGCAGATCTGGGTTACAGCTTCAGCATGCCACAAGTGTAACAAAGACTCGTCTGAGAGGTATCAGGTATAGCTGTCCATGTTTTCAGACATTCTGCTGACACCTTTTTAATGACAGTACAGAGAGTCCATGTGGGGTGATAACAGAACACAACATATTTTGGGAGCTTGAGTGATGTTAAACAGGTGTAGAAAGTTCTCATTTAGGATGGTTTTCAGAGGCCCATGGCACCACTGGTAGGGCACCAAAATATCTGTGGTATTTCAGTTACACAGCTTCAACCACCCTAAATGCTGACATGACTGGCTAAAGAAAATCATCCTAACAATTGGTCATGGGGAAGATGTGTTATCTTTTAGAAAAGATGATAGTGACGTCGACTGTGAGGGATATGATACCAACTGTGTCAAAATGCCAATAATCTATCCAAGTAAATGGTTTGGCCCCATTGTTTTTCACCACTTTTTTTACTGCCACTAATCAATCTGAAAGTAGCCGATGGTTGACTTGAGCTTCACCTGAATATAATAATGAAGTGAAGATGCAACTGCTCATATAGGACCCTGGATGGACGTGTCTCTTTATCAGAGCTTAATAGATAAAAGGTACAAACTTGATCTACACCACAGACTGTTGAAATCTAGGGCCTGACTGATTTATCAGCAAGCCAATTAAATCGGCCAATTTTAGCCGGCTCGAGACTAATCAGTAATTGGCCAAAAGTCGCTGATTTTGTTGGGCAGAGAGTTGACGTTTCCCACGATGATTGATGGAAGAAAGGGTTTATATCGCCACTTCCTAGCATTCAGCTTTGCCTTCACCTTTGCACCAGCACGGTTACCACGATAACACCTCCTGATGTCCTCTGGAATTATATGTTTTCGCCCAGATTTGCTTTTCCTCAATGAAAGGAGCTCTTCTCTTGAGTAAACTCTTCGCCCAGCAGAAGTATCCATCAGCAGCCAACAAAAATATGAAAAAAATCTAGCATAAATTACAAAAATTACATATAATACAGAGAGACCAGACTTGCAACAACCTCTTGGTTCAAGCGCATCATTTGAATGATCATTTGAATTATAACTTCATACAAAATTTTAAAAATCGTCTGATTAATCGGTAATCAGACACCCCCCCCCCCCCTTATAATCGGCATCGGCATTGGCCCCAAAAAATCCATATCTACTGAAAACCTGCATGTAATCTCTGTGATGCTGTCCATTGGTTTCTGGAAAGAAGTCTGAAGCCCAGCAGTTGCAGAAATACTGAGTTGACCGAAATTTTCCTCATTCTCCACACAAGCAAGTCCGTTAAGCTGAGATGGGCTTTAAGCCTCCTGGCAAACAGCTACAAAACAATCACCTGTCCATCAACTAAACCGCACAAACAATGAAAGTTGCATACAGTTCTCTATACTGTTCACTGTACCACCTCTGAAAATGTCAGTTTCTGCTGCAAAGCTGGACATGCGCCTAGATGGAATAATGAGGCTTTAACAAAACACCCTCACAATGACATTCAAGGAGCTGAAGTTTTATTAACCTCCACACTGGCTTCATTTTTAGGCTCTTAAGGTTGCCCTTTGATCTGGCCTAGTTTCCTGATATTGTCAGACACTTGCAAATTCTACCCGTGCCTGGAGATGCAAAACACAAGGGCAAATCAGAAAACATAACAGCAAAAGAGAAAACTAAACACAAAAAGAGAAAACACAACAAATCTAAAAACACAACACAAAGAAAGAAAACACAACAAAAAAAGAAAAACAACACAAAAAGAGAAAACACAACCTCAAGTCAGAAAAAACAACAAAAAAGAGAAAACACAACACAGAAAGAGAAAACACAACAGCAAATCAAAAAACACAACTAGAAAACCCAATTCCAATAAAGTTGTATTTTTGTTCTGTGTTTTTTTTTGTGTTATGTTTTGTCTTTTTGTGTTGTTTTCGCTTTTTGTTTTGTGTTTTCCAATTTCCCATTGTGTTTTCTATTTTGTGTTGTGTTTTTGGATTTGCTGTTGTGTTTTCTTTTTTGTAATGTGTTTTCTCATTTTGTGTTGTTTTCTGATTTCGTTGTTTTCACTTTTTGTGTTGTGTTTTCTGATTTGCTGTTGTGTTTTCTCTTTTTGTGCTGTGTTTTGTCTTTTTGTGTTGTGTTTTCTGATCTGCCGTTGTGTTTCCTCTTTTTGTAGTGTGTTTTGTCATTTTGTGTTGTTTTCTGATTTGCGTTGTGTTTTGTCTTTTTGTGTTGCGTTTTCTGATTTCGTTGTGTTTTCTCTTTTTGTGTTGTGTTTTCTGATTTGCTGTTGTGTTTTCTCTTTTTGTGTTGTGTTTTCTGATTTGCGTTGTGTTTTCTCTTTTTGTGTTGCGTTTTCTGGTTTGCTGTCGTCTTTTGCTTCTCAGCGCCACCGTAATTTTCACATGTTACCATGAGCAATGTGGAAAAGCCTTAAAAGGCAAAACAAACACATTTTCATAATGTCATTATATTTACACTATTATTATTCAAAAACCAATATACAGTGAAATACAGATTGTTTTTCACCTTAAGTCTTGCTCTTTAACGCATTTGATGCCTTTTTGATAGCCAGCAGCGGACACACAAGCCGAAATAACAGCAGGAGAATGAGGGGGAAGAACACGGAACAATGGACTTTCACTAAATGCAAACTGTGGTTGTCATTCATGGTTGACCCGAGGTCAATCTAAGTTCAGTGACCAAAGGTTACAAGGCCATCCAACCAAACAAGTTTCTTAAACCTGCCTTTCTTTGAACACATATTTCCTAGGTCATTCATCCTGCTGTCTGAGTCCAGCAAAGGTGAAAACTCAAACAGGAGTCTCTGTCTTCAAGTAGCAAATAAGTTTAAAGATTTGTTCTGTAATTGCTGCTCTCATGCTTGTCGGCAGTTTTTTTTTTTAACATACCTTTCTTATTATATTAACACACTGAATTTCTCTGGGCATTTTTGATTCATACAAAGTTGCAGGCTGTCAAGAACATGAGCTCGAGCCATGCCTTATTTAAAAGGTACAGTATGCAGGTGTGGGAATATTGAGCCACATCTTGCAATCAGATTCTGGATAGAAAAGCCCCCCTGTTCACCTGATGGTGGCCTTCGAGCACAAGAAGCTCATGTGCAGCTCATGTACAGGATAAGTACAGTCCCCAAAGTTGTTCCATGAAAACACGAATCATGATCAAGTCTTTTGTGCACAATAACCATTCTCTTCTTCTTTCATTCAGTGAACATCAGACAGCCACTATGAATGAAATGCAAAAGAATATGACAATAAAATAATAAGTAAGTTTCTAGTTTGTCAGTGCAAGAAGGTGGCCTATGTGGAAAAGAACCCACTCCTTACAATCTCCACAGAAACAATAAAACATTTCCATATCTGGGTTATTTTTATCCTATCATTAAATATTCACTTCATTTCAACCACGATTTTCCCACTAATGCCTGCAAAACACTATGCACTGCACCTTTATCTTTAGTGAAGAGAAAAAGAGATGACAAAGATTGACCTGAACTTCTACCACAACATTTCCAACAAACCAACATGTAAAAAGTGAAACACCTTAAAGTTCCTGTGAGCAGTTTTTAACGAGTTGTAAAACTGACTGAACTAAATAGTGATGCCTCTTTATAAACTACAAAAGCAAACTTAACCATTTGTAACAAATTTGACAGTTTCTTTATCATTCGTTTAAAGTCTGAATTGCTGTTACAGGGTAGGTGTCAAAAGGAATGATTGCAAGCCATCCAAACTGCTTGTTCTTCCATTTTCCACAGCAAGGAAACCTGAAACCTGAAATGCTGACACATTTTTCTGTTTTCCCCCCAAAAAAAACATGAGCTAAAATTTAAAAACATTTGGTATAGAGATAAAGGGTCATGATTTTCTCAGGGGGTGCCAAAATTAAATGAAACTGAGGATTTGTCACAGGAAAAAAAAACAAAAAACAAAACAAAAGGGAGACTTCATTGAAACTAGTTAGTAATACATGGAGGTTTAGCTTGCAGTTTAGTGAGATAACTAAGCTCTGAAGGTGCATCTTTTGCAAAAAGATACAACTGCTTCCAGATGCACACCTCTCCAAAAGCGGAAAACTCGACTTCTGCTTTCTGCTCTTAGATAATAATCTGATGATTTATTTTGATAGCTGACAAGAAAATATGCATCGTTTCTTCATTGAACAAACATATCTTAGCAGCAGCCACACTCGTGCAGATAATGGTTCTTAAGCTCACCAAATCACAACTTCTAGGTTTATTGCCAAAATGTTTTTTAAAAACACTAAAGCTGCAGTTTAAACTGGTGTCAGAGGCTGTGATACTTATGGATGTGAACAGCATTTGATGGGTGTGTGTTTTGTGTTATAGCGTGTATGATTACGTGACAGTGCAGAAACCATGTGTGCAAGCAGTGATGGAGGAACTAGTAATCAAATAGTGCTGACTAGCACAGCTCAGAGATCTCTGCAGAGCAGCAACAGTGGGAAGACAAAGTATGAACACACATGTAAATACACACACACACACACACACACACACACACACACACACACACACACACACACAGGATAATACTGTCTGCCTCCAAAGAAATGTGCTCCTCCAGTTCACACAACCCTGAAGTGTCCTTGAGGCATACACTGATCACCTTAAGGCTTCAAATGCTGCTGTGAATCTAAACTTGACCCCTGACCTCTCCCTTGAGGATTACTCTGTAAAAACATCAACTGACAGCAGGCTGTGGCACTGTATCCAAGGTTGCTCCGTAACAAACCACTGGACTTCAGTGTCCCTTTATCCATCTGTTTTCCACACATCTTTCATGTTTTCTGCGCCTGATGGCTTGGTTCTAATAAAAGTTTAAATATAAATAGTGTTCACATCTCTGAACCCGGTGACCTCCCTATGATCCTAACCAGACGTCGTGGCATACACTGGAGCCTGCTGTTGACATGAGCCAGCAGAGCATACAGACAAAGTCCTTTAATTACAGTTGGCAACTTTTTAACTTCCTTGGAGGCTGAACTTCATAAAAAAAGAGGAGCTGTTCCTTCCACTTAAAGACTTTACTGCTGTAATCCAAAATGTAAGAACACCCGCCAAAGAGTTTGCCCTTACAAAAATGATCAAGGATCACGCCAAATCTTATTGGAAAAAAGTTAATTTCAACATTGTTTTGCTCCTATTAAGATTGACATGCAAGACAGGTGGTGTCCCGGGGGTGTTGCCGAACAAGGAGGGGGGGAAAATCCATTCGGCGTATATTTCATCAAAAATAACACTTATTACAACCAATAAAGAGTACATGTTGAACTGCTTTGCCTGTCGTTTACCCTAATTTCCACATTGTGCTAAAACATTGCGCTTCTCCGTTCAAACCAAAGTACACCGAGAAAAGTTGATGTTGTCTTACATTGAGTGTTTCTTAGTAGACCATGAACATGCCGAATCAAAGGCAGACTTTTCATTTATCGGATAAAAACGTCCACAACAGTTAAGCTACTGCTGGGCTTCACCGCCGGGTCTAACGACGCAGCATTGCCGAAAATTTTAAGGAGTTTTCAGATATCGCCGCACAGAAAAGGAAACGGGCTGGGAGAACCGTTTGAAGGCAGCAGTTGTTGCAGCTGCAGGACTAAACTTACCTTAATATTCCAGTCAACGAGCCTCCAATGATGTTTATTTGACCATATATCTTCAGCCTTGGACCACGGGGACACACAGACACTGACAGTTTTCCCAAAATGTCTCCTCTGTTTCTAATTGGGCTTCTATCCTCCGTCAGACAGATTCGCCTTTTGTCCGGCAGACGGGCGCCATGTTGACACAATGACGCAAGGAACGACGGGAGACGCAGTTTACAGAACTTACTGTACTTAAAGAAATGCCAGGATTCAGTGAATGTGAGCCAGTTAAAGTGGTGCACCCAGGGGCGTGTCCAAGCTTATGGGGTGGGGGTGGGGGGGCCGGGGTGCTGAGTTTGGCAGGAGTGACATGAATCAAATCACAAGGGAGGGAAGTTTGTATGACCCTTTCCTGTAATCATATCTAACTAACAACAAACATAGTCTATAAGTGTAAAAGTCCTCTGTGTATTTTTAACTTACATAAGCAACATGCCAACAAAGTTAGTCTATAAAACCTTCCAAACGTTATCTTTTAAGACTCAAAAAATAAAACCAAGGACAGAACAACAGCTTTCCCATGTGAAGCCACAGTGGGTAGGCCTATTTTGGTCAGCGTCAGGGGTTTAACCAATACCAGCCAGTCAGATCCCCTGAGATGCTTTGGCACAAAAATGTATCATTAGCCCAACATGTCAGTATGCTTCAAGACGACATTATCACTTTATATGTAACAAAGAAAGGTGAGGTGAAAGTCAATATTAATACACACTCTTTCCTTAATGCATTGAAACTGTTCTACTAAAGGGCATGGTGTTAGCAAACTGGTTTAGGTTATCCAATTGGAAAAATTAAGAACAAATACTTCAAAATTTGAACATAAATTTTGTACATAAAAGCAAAATGTACACAATTTGTGTCATCAGTGTTTTCATTGATCTTGTGCAGATTTCAGTAAATAATGTGCTAATGTATTCGGGTAGACTGACTAGGTTTATGCATTTGCTTCAGAGGGCAACAACTTGTGCTTGATATGTTCAAAAACAATGCATTGGTCTTTGAAATGATACTACATACAAAATGTAAATACAAACACAAAAACACATAAATAAAATAACAAAAAATGCCTTCGAAATTATTTAGGACTAACAGCTGTTGACTTTTGAAGCCCTGCATTGGTCCACTCTTTCTTTTCACTCGTTCAGCTGGAGGGGACGTGGCTGAGTGTTCAGTCTAAAGCACATTTAAGTACTTATTTCACTTTTCAGCTACTGTAAATATAATCATCTTGCTGTCACTAGGTTAGCTAGTTAATTAATTTCTCTGGCAAAAAAAAAAAAAATAGTTTGTGTAAGCAACAAGTGCTAATTTTGACAGCATTTGTATTCCTACATTTATTGTTTTTAGCTTACTTCCATTTTAGAAGATTTGAATGTGAATGGCATGTTATTTATCACATGTATGCTTTTGGGGGTTTAACACAATTAAAAATACTTTTTTTGTTGTTGTTTGGTTTACTGTCCCCTCATGCATGAGTGTGCTCGAGCAGTTGTATCTGAATGTTGTCTTAAATCTCCCGTAAGGATTTTTTAAATCTATTTTTTGCTTTTTCATTTATTTATTCAGTTAACCTTTATATAACCCAGAAGTCCCATTAAGATCACAAATCTCTTTTCCTGGCTTAAGTCTCAGCTGTTCAGTCACAAACACATACAAGCCATAACAAATTCAAAAACACATTTGGCTTTGAAGAAAAACACCACATGCCTCTGAAACCATATTCTTCATAATACTCTCAACTTTTTCATGACATCCAAGAGCAGACAAGACCAGCAACATGTGGGGTGGAAAGGGGAGATGAGCAAAGACCACTGTCCGATATAGGCACCAACACTGTTGAACAGAAATGTCAGGGTTTTGAATTTTATTTGGTTTTATAATGTCATAAAAATATCAGTTAAAAACAAAGAGTGAAGAAAATGCATTTGAGTTTTGGTTACTCCCTTTTGAGTTAAATGTGTTGGAAAAATACAAGATCTAAAGCTGTGAACTGTAAAATAAAAATGCCACTGTCTTCTTCGAAAAGCCCAGATTTTAAAGAGCTGCACAGCGCAGACATGGACTGAAGTGGACACAATATGATGCCACAGACTTTGAGTAATTTGTAATAGAGTTTTTTTTTTTGTTTTCATTCATTTTGTGTTGTGATAAACTTTTCAGACCCTTGAGAATGTTATGTTTGCAATCAGTGGTGTGCAAAGAATCAAGTAAGCAGCCAAGATCATTGTCCGTAACAGTTTAGAGCTTGACCTCAGCACCATAAAGTGATTTAAGGATATTTACACTGATAACTTAAATGCTGCCCCTGTGTCTTTAAAAAAAAGTTCCAAGACATTTTGTATAATGGTTGGAAACAAGTCCAGAAAATAAGGCAGTCATTTCCTTCCACAAGGCCATGTTAATTAAGTCCTTTTATTTGTGACAACATTTTTTTCCCCCTTTAGTGTCCCTGATGTGTCAGAAACAGAAGAAACTCAGGCATGGCTCTTCCATCAATCAGTGCTTCTTGTGTTCATTACACAGACTCCTGCTTGTTTGCCTTCCAGCAGACTAATCAGTGACTAATTAACACCAGAAGAAGCACGGGAATACAATTATCTACCTGATAGATTAGAAAACCTTCAGTATTGTCAGTCCTGATTACAGAGCTCCATAGCTGTATGAGGGGAAAATGGTTTAACTGCTAATGGGGCAGTATTTTGGTTTTTGCATGTCCTGAACCTGTTTCTTAAAGATGCACCCTCCTTTGGGTTAAATCCTTTTTCTTTTAGGAAAACTGAGTGCAGGATGATATTCAGGAAGAAAACACCTACTTCTGACTCAGCATATATAGAATAATGACAAAATCTGCTGTGCAAGGTCTTTGGATTTGCAGAAGTGGATCACTAGAGAATCCTGGATCTCATAAGAGGCTGAATCTGCTAGATTTAGCTGATCTGACTTCATGTTTTAGCACATTTAAGGATATTTAGTCTTTTACCTCTGATATTTCAGTAAAGCTAAAAGAAAAAAGTCTTATAAAAGAGGATGCAAAATATGATGTTGATTCCACTTTTATGTAGTTGTTCCTTCATTATTCTATTACTGTTTTGCACGATTGGATCTTTTTCATGTTTAACCCGAACTAATGAAGGGTGCCCTTTTGAGTTGAAATCCTGCTGCAAAATTTACAAGAAAAACAGACATCACAACTGAATACTAGTATTTTTAGCCAATTTATTAGTAGAAAACATGAGCTTACAGTTTGGTGTAAAATATAAAAATATATGCTACTGACAACTAACATCTAGACATATCACTGACAGCTACAAAACAGCAGGCTTTATGTAGTATAATAACAGGTGTGTGTGTGTGTGTGTGTGTGTGTGTGTGTGTGTGTGTGTGTGTGTGTGTGTGTGTGTGTGTGTGTGTGTGTGTGTGAGTGTGTTCAGGAGGGAACCCAGATGTTGCCGTGTGTGTCAGGAGCTTGGCTGTACGGTATGTTCCAGATCCAGGGCTGATCTGAGAATAAAGAAAGACAAGGAGAGGGTAAAATGAAACCTGACTTAACATATATAAACAGAGCATTACATAGGACACATGGACACATTTCTGTCTGCAGCAGAGTCATCTTAACCTCACAGAGTGGAAAAACATGCTGCAGTCACACATTCAGATGTCAGAGGTATCTCATGAACTAAATCTCTACCTAATTAAGTGTCTTGTCTTATTTAAGTAAAAAAAAAAAAAATCATATCCAACTTAGTTACAGCTATTTATTACATTACATTACAAGTACAAATGTATATCTTCGCTAAAGATTTTATGAGCAAAAAAAAGGCCTGAATTGCTATTACCTAAGTTTTGAATACAGAAATTAGGCTCTTTTTAGGAAGTGGACTTCTAATTTCAAAGAATGTGAAAGGAAATAGTTTTGTGCCCCAAAAACAGCTTCTTTTCGAATTCACGTCTTATTTTTGCTTTGTAATATCTTGAATGTTACTTGTATTCAAGTCTAATGAGACATTTTTGGTCAAGAAATAAGATAAAAACAGTCACTTCAGCCCATTATCCACAGCATCAATGTTAAATGCCTTTGTACTTTGTGGCGTCTCTGCTCCATTGGGCAGCACACTTCATAGCCTACAGGATCCGTGTTTAGGAGTGCAGCTGCTGGGCCATCAGTATAGAGGAAACAACATGCTCACAACAGGTTATTTTGCCTTTCTGTGGTCGATTTCCTACTAATTTGGATATAATTCAGTGGCTATTGAGCTTCTACTGTATGTGAAAAAGCAACGTGACTTAACAATTTCGATTTTTGCAGGTTTACTCGTGTTTAATAAAGTTAACTATGTTCCTTGATGCTGTGCTGTTACCTTCAGACAGAGTTAGCAGTTAAAAGTCCTGTTGAGGTCCACGTGAATCAGGGATTGACTACTGGATTGTTCTGTGTTACTGATAAATCTTTCTCATCTACAGTCGGGAGTTCGCATGTAGTGTTTTATTTTGAAATTTACCAGAAGAAGGTGTGTTTTCCATGCTTCACCTCCTGTCTAGAATAATCTTCCCTGTGTAGAGTGACGTGTGCTGGAAGCGTAAAGCAGAGAAAATCGACTGTGCGTAACTTTTTCAGAGCAGCGCATCCACACACTTCTGGGACAGAGAAAAGATGGAGCTGATGTGCATCCTGTATGTGATGCTGCACTGATAAGAATGGCAACCTATTTTCTGTGTGACACGCAGTGCTGACGGAATGCGCTCTGTGGAATATGGATTTTAGTTTTGGTTTCGGGGGTGTTTATGCTGTAAAATACCCCTCCAAAAAACACAAGATATCACTCTATCTGCACTAACACCAGCTGCAGGAAAAATTTACAAAGCAACAACTTCAGAATTGAAAAATGAGACCAGAGGTGTACTAAGGATGTTGAAGGGGTGTGGCTGGAAAAATTAAAAATCTGCCAAGAATACATTTACATTTAACACCAACTTGGACGATCACTGGGGCAGATTTCCAGTATTTGGATTATTATCTGCATCTGCCTTTAATTTTACCAAAGGCTGGTCAAGTTAATTAATCAAAAAGAGTGATAGCTGGTGTGTCTTTCCCTCCTAATGTCCCACCCACAATATATCTATTCTATCTCTAATGAACGCATAATAATCAGTATGGTATTAGCCCTGACAAACCAATACTGGTCGACCCATGCACCACAGGTAAACAAGAGTCAAATGCTGAAAACCAACTAATTTCATAAATGATCTATCTAAATACACACACACTTGTACCTTTAGGAGAGTAGCATGTAGGAGGCAAGTCAAAGGGCACAGGAAAACCAGAGCAGGAGGAGGAGGAGACCGGAAAGGGGTTTTTGTAAACAGTGAAAGTCTTCATGTTCTGGGGACAGAAACCATCACAACCACAACCCCTGCTGTCATGAGAGATTTGACTGTTTTTAAGCACATATGAAAACTTTCTATTACTTGTTTGGAACCACAAAAATGTTAAGAGATGCTCTTACAAAGGCAGAGGGCAGGTAGAGGACTCCCAGCTCGTATGAACGGACCATCACCTGACTGTTGTTCTTCTCCAGTGCCCCCCATGCTGCTTTAGACAGGTTGGCACTGAAACACAAAAGCTTTATTATTGAACTACAGCTGTGTGGATGAAAACTTTGGCAAGCAAAAATGTGAATAGATATTATCTGTTTTTTTTTTTTACTTTTTCATTGAAGTTTTTAATTGATGGGGGTTTAATCAGATTGATAGGGTAATATGTTCAAATCTGGTTTTTTGATCATGACGCCTGGCGTGGCTCCGTATAACTCTTGTTTTGTCAAATTTAAGCTGCAGTCTTAACTGCAGTGACACAGACTGATGACTGTCTCATAAACAAGTAGTATTGACTGATCATTTAATATTAGTAGCCCTATTTTTAAGCCACAATTTATGGTGGAAATATTTTTACAGTGCATCTGTATTCACAGAGCTACACTTTTTTCACATTTTCTTGTGTTACAGCCTTATTCCAAATTCATGTTTCGCCTTTAAATTCGACACACAATACCTCAAAATGACAAAGTGAAAAAAGTTTGTTTGAAACTTTTGCAAGTTTATGAAAAATAAAAAACTAAAATATAACATATACATAAGTATTTACAGCCTTTGCCATGACACTCATGTAACAGAGACGACCAGTTTCTCATCCCAACCCCCCAAAATAATATAAGTAATACATAAGTAATATAAATAGTAATAATATCTGCTCACCGGAGACAAGATGGTGTAAACCTTTAACACCAAATCACAATCCTTCTACAACCTCCTGTCCCTATACAAGATAACTAAAGAAGCCTTCCCAAAACACAAACTTTCTATCCTTTCTACTTCAAAGAGACAAAGACACTGTTTATGGCCAGCAGGAAAGAACTGCAGGGCCACTCGATCAGATAAACATCTGTCATCACACCTTGGCTGGGAAGCGTCAGGTTTATCAGCTCAACCATAAATCCTAACTTTGGTTGATCTTTCCCATTCTCTCTGTGAGTACAATCCAAAGAGAATAACTACAACTAGTCCAATTACAGGTTAGAGTGAATATTTGATCTGACTCCTTTACTGGCCAAAGTATAAGTTGGATCAAACAATCAGGGCTCTTAAAAGTCTCCTCTCTGTAAGCTGCAGCTGGGGATCAGGACCCCCTCCTTTCTCTCCTCACACCTCAGAGACACCCCCAGTTTGAAGAGTATAAAACCAGTAAAGCTGGGGTGCTCGCCCTCTCTTACGTCTCTCTTGTTTTTCTTCTCTCTTGCCTTTTGCTCTTCACACCCTTGTTTTTCCTTTTTTCTGCTAAGTTCCCTCTTAGCTTGTTTTTTCTTTGTCTTAATTTTTTCCTTAGTCTTTTAAGTTTTCCACCACGTGTTCATTCATGTTGATTTTTCTTTAACATCGTCTTAGTTCAAGTTGTGAAACTTTAACTTTTTGTGCACATAGCAATCCAAGATTAAGCCTTTAATTGATTTTTCTTTAATTTTGCAAAGCCATTTTTGAAATAGTTTCAACTGGTCATCGAGCCTCTTTTTCTTGGTTATCTGCGTGATTGACAAGTCACCTCTGAACGCCACCCAGCAGGCCCAAAGTCATCCTCTGAACCAGAGTATTGCAGTGAGACCACAGGAACCATAGGGCATTGTTTTTTGCATTCAGGCCTGTGTGCTGTGACTCCTGGCCTGTCCTTCGTCTGACTTTGGTCCTCTTCAGAGCTGAACCTCTCGAACCGGTAGCCTGGACCTTCGGAACCTGCTCTATCTTCTCCAAGGACCAGCCTCACTTAAGTATCCAAACCCCCAGAGCTCCAAACAGGGTTTATGCTGTCTAATGCATTCAATTCAGATAACCACATCCAAATTTATCTTGACACCAAAGTTAATGTAGGTTAATATGTTTGAGCATATTCACTCACTACTCACTGGTGCCCCTTTTAACGAGTGCATAAATGTCATAAATCAAGATTATTATCAAATAATAATCTTAAGAAATTTATTATAAATTCATATTGCTACACTCAGTATTGATCTCAGTTGCAACTCTCCTTAAAGTAATGAATAAGGTATTTGCATATAACCCTATCTGGCCAGTTGGACTCTTTCTGCGAGCTCCAGAGCCAAATGCTGGGCTTTTCAGTAAATCTACTGAAAGTTCACTAACCCCGAGTCAACAGTTTTCTTTCCTTGGGCTGGAATTGTGCTTGCTTTGGAGTCGAGCACTCCTGTCAGCGCAGAGGGTGCCTGCGTTTCACTGCTGCCTTGCCCAAACTGCATCTATGATCGCTGTAGTGCCGCTTGAGCTGATGAAGATGGGAACATTTAAATGCTGGACTTAAGCTCACAGACTGTGCATGCCACGTCACCGCCAGAGCAGGCTGATGATAACTCTGCTGTGCGTGCTGGCTCATCTCCCGTGGATGGAACCCAGTTTTCTACAACAAGGGTCCCCTATAGGGTGGGTGTCTTTTCACAAGGTTGTATCCACAGACGAATCTCTGAGGGGTTGGAGGGCTCTGTGCGAGGGCACAGCAGTGAGAGGGGTGTGGACGCCAGCACAATGCAGGCTCCACATCAACCACCTGGAGATATTAGCATTCTGTTCTGATAGACCAACATGTTCTAATCAGGACGGAAAACACGACGGTGGTCTGCCTCCAAATGTAGTGGCAACGAACCAGAGTGCAAGGGTATCATCTACTAGGCAGGGGTGGGCAATCATGTGCCATGGCGGGCCGAGAGGCTGCAGGTTTTCTTTCCAACCCAAAACTCCACCAGGTGGTTTCACTGATTAGTCCCTGCTCTCTGCTTGGAGGTAAGATAATCTGTGAAATCACCTGGTGGAGTTTTGGGTTGGAAAGAAAACCTGTAGCCTCTCGGCCCTCAATGGCACATGATTGCCCACCCCTGTACTAGAGGCTTATATGCCAACAAATGGCGGGCATTTGAGCAGTGGTGTCAGGACTGAAATGTACCCCCATTTCAGTGCTCTATTGTAGATGTTTTAACATTCCTTCAGGAGCTGCTGGATAAGCGTCCCTCTTTCTCAACAATTAGGGTCTTTTTGATGACTATATCTGCATGCTATCTTGGTTTGATGGAGTGATGCCAGGCAATCACCCTCCTGCTATACCCTTCCTGAAGGGAGTCAGCAGGCTGAGGTCTTTGTTTAAACCCAGCTTTCCCTCATGGGATTTAGTGTTGATGCTCGAGGCTCTTTGTAGACCCCCATTTGGGCCTTTTGAGTCTGCAGATATGATTTTTTTTTCATACTAGACTGCACTGCTGCTCTAACATTAGGGCCCAGTACCCTTTTCCCCTGCAGTGTGACCCTCTCAACATTGTACTCACCTTGTAATGAGGAACCAGGCGAGCTGAGTAAAATCTGGTGATGCTCTCATGTACGTCTTGATGTGTGGCATGGCATGACTCCTTCCTGTCGTATCTGCCTTCCAACGGCTGCATGAGCACAACGTTAAAAAAGTAAATACCTCAAACTTAGTAAACTTTAAATCTATGAAAAAGCCCCTTCTTACAGTATCTCAGAAACAAATACATCTAAGAACATTAACAGTGTGAACAGGTACATTTATTTATGGTAATAAATGAATACATTACTATTTACTGAATGGAAAAAATGAAGATAGACTGGGAAACTCCTGTGACTTAGTTAGTTGTTTTTATACAGTATTATGAGTATATCGAGGCCAAACTTGGATCAGTTAAAGAGTGAACTTACTGGAAGTAGGAGTGGAGCCAGAGTTGTTTCTGGGCCGTTTGGATGCTGTATGGAAGAGAGCCTCCCGCTGCAAAAAAAACAACATAGCAGTCACAGAAAAATCCACATCAATCACACACTAATGCTCCGGGGCATTATTAAACTACAAATGCCACACTATTCATACTGGGGACAAAATAAACCTTTATTCAGTACCTTTATTTGTTAGGAGAGGATGTTTTTGACTGTGAAATAAATGAAATTTTTACAAATGAATCCTTTACTCACCAGGGTAACCCTCTAAACTAGTCCTCACATCTTCAACTGATGGATACAGCTGCAACACATTCACACATAAGTGACATGCTTTAAAGGTTATCTTTTAGGTAACAGTATTAACTTATAAGAAAAACTACACTGATGTCAGACACTGAGAAGTTTTTGTTGCAGAGTTATACCAGGTGCATGGGAGGGTCAGGGCGAAAAGATGACTTCCCCAGTGTGGTCATGGTGCGCTGAAACTCCCCTGTCAACCATTTGGTCTTATCCACCCCCATTGAGCCAATACTAGAGAACTGACCAATCACAGGCCACCTCTCCGCATCCGGGACAGGATCTGTGTGGTCGAACAACAGCTGGTAAAAATAAGAGGTAGAGGAGAAACAGTTTAATACTTAAGTGCTGACTATCATTTCTTACAAATTTCTAAACTGCTGTAATTGTTGTACAGCATAAGAAATATAGTCTCTTATTCTTGTAAACGGAATCATAGCTTTTGACATGGCAGAGAGTTAACTTTGACCTTTCTCAACCTCAGGTGACCCCAGCGCTCCATGTCAGGACCCACATATCTCCCTGGTGTTGAGCCAACCAAATAAACCCTGATGATGAAAGGTACTGGTATTAGTTAGTTGTTAGCAAGCTGCATTCAGATTTTCTGTCTTTAATTGATGTTTTAACATTACAATTGTTATTGTATTTCCTTTTCTTTAGTATAGCTTCTCTTATCTGTAACCAGGTCAGTCTGTGTGAAATGATCCAGTATGTGCTCAAGTGCGTGTCTCATGTTTACCTGGTCTCTGAGAGGTCGTGCTCTTTGATGCGTTGGATCCACTCCTCCAGTTCTGGCGCTCTGTATGATGAAAGGTACTCCAGCAGGTCCCTCTTAAAAAAGGTAGGTGACTCACCTGCACTCACACTACTGCCTTTCGGTAACCGTGGAAACAGAGGGCTCATCCACATCCTGGTTTGAGTACAAAGTCATCACTATCTACTGGACATCTCTTCTTTGTTCGATGTGACTGCATGAACCTGTTCTCAGTTAAGTTAAAGTGATGTTACAGGACAGACAGACTCACCCCTGCGTTTTCTGGTACCAGTCAGCTCTGATGAGGTTAGAGGTCAGAATGACGACTCTGAAGCCTTCCTCATACCACAACAACATCATCTTCCTACAAGAGGGCAGCACACTCAGGGATTCACAGACTTTGATTTACTTGTCCTTTAAGTGTAGGAGTGCTTTGTGAATAAATAACATGTAGACAATAAAAAGACGCTTACGTGTGGTGAGTCCCAAAAGCAATATCCAGTTTAGCCTGGCAAGACAAAAAACACACACACACACACACCTGTGAGCCCAGGAAAATCCTCGAGTTTATGTCATCTGCAGATGACAAAAAGCAACTTGGAATAAAAGGTTGCTTCAACAACTGCAGCCTTTGTTGGCGAGTGTGTACCTGGCAGAATCGAATATGTGGGAAAGGCTGAGCCTGCTGCACCAGCCGGGCCTTGGCCTCCCTCTTATCTCCATGCACGATTAAAACTGGACAATCCCTTGAAACAAGACCAGAAAACAGAGGAGGATGATTATGCTGATTATTTGGGAGTTTAAAGTCTCATTGTGATTTGATATTGTCATGGGCTTCTGACCGATCAGGATCAAGGCTTTAGAATAAGAGGGTTAAACGGGTTCATAAAAATGACTTGAAACCAACATAACATTCTGGAAAGTATTGTTTTTTTTGTAGAACCATGATGAAAAGACAGAAGAGCTAGGAGAACATAATATTATGAGAAAAAAGGAGCTGTTACCTGTAAAACGCAGACTCCAACGAATCTGATTTGTTTGGAAGTTCATGATAAATAAATAGTAGGAAATAAGAGGCAGCACTCACCTAAACTCTGGTGGGTACTGCTTCACCATCCAGGCGATATCAAAGCAGTAGTTAAACTGTGAGGACAGAGAGTGCACTGGTGTCTGTGAGCCAGTCCCTGATGCTGAACTAAGATGAGAGGAAGTCAAACTATAGTGTTGCTTCTCTTTAGCTGCTAAACAGACATAAATAATGCTCACAATGAAAACTCTTGCATGCCTGTGCTTTAGCAGGGGAAATACTTCAGATGCCACAGAAAGCTCACAAGGTGACAGTTTGTTTTTTCAAGTGGGGTTATATGAGGTACTTGTCAAAAAACAGTTTATCACCCGCAGGTTTTCTGTTGGAGTTTTCATCGCTTTACTTTGCTGTCAGTAAGTTTATTTGTGTCCCATCCACAGGTGTGGCACATAGTTACATGCTCCTCCACCTGCAGCACACTGATCAGCTAATTGGGTCTGTGATGTACAAGTCCAAATTTAAAGGAACACATTTTTTCCACTGTTTGGCATTAGTTCATGCTTTAACTGCTGATACATTACACTTTGAACCAAAGTACTTAGCAGGACAACTAACTTATGGACCATGAATGCCAACACAAGAGTTGGGCTGCTGAAACTGAAAAAAAGATATCTTTACATACCTGAACAGACTCTTTCAGGGTCCCAAATAATGGAGAGAGAATATCTAAATAAAAGAAAAAGGTAAAGATGTATCAACAATTTACAGCATTCAGCAGAACAGACTAGGCACAAAACTGAGTACAATGTCCTTTGACATGTTCAACTACTGTATAATCACCTAAATATACAATTTTTTGTTTGTTTAACTTAAAATAATCATTATAGGAACAAATCTCCTTCATACAGGTCTCCATCCAGCACAGCCATGTTTCTTCAGTGAAATAGAATAGACAAACCAGTACCATACGCATTTTTGTATTCATTGAGTGGTCACATAAAATGCACCAGCTGGAGGAGGAGGAGTGGTTGTTGTTGTTCTGTGCAAAAGAACTTGAAGTGTCTGATGTTGAATATGATAAATATATAGAAGTTTCTGATGTTGAAACTTGAACGTTTACGTATCACATTTATCATAGAATACAGAAGCTTATTGGGGCCCAAGGCCACCATCACTGACAGGAGGGGTGTGCAAAGGAGTGCTTTAATCTGGAATCTGACCACCACACACCACCAAATGTTCACCTTTCTACACACTGTCTGTTTAAAGGATGCTGTGTTCAAAGCACAAAGGATGTTCAGAAACAGATTGACAATGACAGTGATGCACTTTTATGACTTGCACATTTACAAGAAAAGGTAAACAAACATGTAAGATACAAATTCCTGCTAATATTGAAACAAACAGACATTTGCTCACAGGAGCTTTATGTTTTAATGGATACACAGCCACACTTTAGTGCAAATGGAATAGTTAATTCAACCATATTTATGACACAAATTGAATAGACAACATCCTTTTGCTCTTACAGGATTACACACCTGAGCTCAGCAGAGATCATTAATATCTCAGCTCTAACAGCAGAGGTGACGTTTACAGAAACCCCTGATTGAGCTCTTATGAGAAGAAAAACAAGGTCAGATAATCAGGGCTCTGCTCTGACTCCCCCTGCTGCTCAAATAAAGAACAAATGAATAGATAAATATACATCTGCATCATATGTAACTTTATTTAACTGCCCTCACCTCTGATGTGCAGCGCTCCAGTGTTGTACTTTCTGTCCAGGCCTGTCACTTTATTGAGGTAGAACCTATAGGGGTCATTGAAACAAGGAATACTGGATTCAAAGAAGTCCTCAGGCTCATCAATGTAGTATACCCGGCCATGAGGACTTGGTGGACGTTCGCTCTCCACCTTCGCTTTCTTTGATTTTGGGCTAGGAGCTTCTTTTTTTGGCGGGTTAATGGGACTCTTCCTCTTCACATTTTCCTCATCATCACTGTCTGACAGTGCCCAGCCCGAGCCCTCGGACACCTCTTTCTTCCTCTTACCAGCTAATGATGGACTTTTTTCATATTTCATTGGCTTTAACTGGTTCACTGCTGCAGACTGCCTGGCCTCTGAGCCAATAACAGGTGAGGTCACGGGGGTGTTATCTGGCTCGGGTTTTAACTCTACGGAGGCACTTTCGGGCTCCAGTTTGGGACGAGGAGGAGGATCAGGCTGAAAGGAGTTATTACTCTGGACAGGAGGGTTGGGCTTGGAGGATGAAGTCCCAGAGGGGGGAAGGGCATCATCATCATCATCGTCGCTGCTGGAGACGGTCCACTTGCCATGTTGACTGTCCTGAGACATGCCTGACCACAGATACAGAGAAGTCAAACATCAGTCATGTCTGTACTGATAGAGTAACAGAAATTTAAAGGCAAAGACAACCATCATTTGTGGAGCTGAAACTCTGCACTGTACTGACTTTCCTGCTCTGGCACTCCAATCTGTCAGTTAAGAGTGTTATTCCAGACACAGCAACTGAGCTTGCAGAATACTTACTCATTCAGCCAACTTTATACTCATGTCTGTTGGGGATCAATACTGTTTATGGAGGTTAATGAAAGTATCAGTAGCAGCAGGTTAATGTACAGCAACACAGAAAACAGCAACATGTCTATAAAGCTTAGAGCAGGTCGGATAATTTTCTGCAGAGCAATTAAGTAAGGTATCCCCAGACTTTAAGCCAGAATAAAATAGATGGATGCACTCCTACTGCTGCAGATGACACATGAAGATTGGCTGCATTTTGCCTCTGACTTTTTTAAAATAATGATGAAATAATGTATGCATAGTTTTACTGTTGTGTTCATTTCTTTGTGTGGTCTTGAATCCTAAAGTTAATGACCACAGGTATTTGGGTGCAGTTTGCAAGATCAGCAGCAAACAAAATCATTCACACAGGGTGGGGAGGCTTTCATGGCTAAATATAAAATGCACAAACCTCTAACATGCATGCATGCAAAATGACAGCAAGGCTTGCTCTGATCAAACAGGGGAAAATATTTAAAGTTTTACGGCTGTAGATTTGAGTAAAACTAGCGGAAACGGGCAAAACGGACCATAAAAGTTCATAGCATGAAAGAGACCACATCTACTGTTATCGTAAACTATGTATTAAACGACAAGGACGCTGTAGTTACCGAGTCAAATAAATGTGAAGCTGCACACCGATGTTATTTAATATTGGCTATGTTCAATGTGGTCCAGCAGGATAAAATCGATCACAAACACTTCCATCAGAGGAATCGCCAGTGCATGGGTTGCAAGAGGAATACAAGTCCGGGTGGGAACTAAATTTCCTGGTTCATCTCTTGTAGTTCCGCCAGCGCGGCTCAAAATAAATAAAAATAAACATAATGGTGGCAGCAGATCCTTAAAAATCTTGCAAGTTGTGAGACTGAATTTTTATGAATTGCACGTGGTTTTCCAGAACCTTCCACTGATACTTTACTTCATTGAAATTTTGGGAATTTGGAGTTAAAGTCAAGACTTTTAAGATCCCCAGGGTACTTTCTTCTATTATTCACCTGCCTTAGGTATGGGAGACCGGGGCTTGTTGTCACACTTTTTACACTCATATTTTATAAGTTGTCTAACCATATGGGATAACATGTCACAGTGGATTTTGCAGCTAATAAAGCAAAGACAACATTATTGTTGTTCTCATTTACTTAAAAGTGAACATCAAAGTCAGGCACAGAAAATGTTTATCATTGAGCTAGAAAAAGTCATTAAACAAATGTGAACACAAAATATTATGCAACATGCTCTGGAGTTTGGAGAGCTGTCTGACTCTGTATTTCGGCTGGGGTGAATGTTTTGCACATGGACTGTAAATACTATGGACAACTTGGTTCCGCCTACCGCCTGTTTACGGATTTGAAGCCAAATAGCTCTCTGTATTTTCGGGATTTTTCTTCATTCAGCGTATTCCCCCGGGAGAGCTATGCAATCCCTGAACGCCCATAGGCTGTATCAGGTGTCAATCATAGCAAACATGAACCCCCCCTAATAACTTTTAAAAATGGAGCTTCACAGAAAAAAAGAGGACTTGAGCACAAACCAGTCTTACTGTAACTACATGTCAACATCACAAGCAGGGGGGAGAAAAATTTATGTTCTGTGTAATAAATTTCTAAAGTTTGTCCACAGCTCCATAAACTTTGCTGGCGGAGGCGGGATTTATGACCTATACTGCAGCCCATCAACAGAGGGTGCTGTTCTCGGAGTGGCTTCACCCAGCGAGGAGGCAGACTCTGTCCATTCTATATACAGTCTATGGTTTTGCAGTACCGAGCCAAGGTATGGTAGTTGACATTAAAGTCCTTCATTGTACTCCAGATTGATTTATTAGCTAGGGTCACCTGCCTGACTGCCCTCAGCATCAGGTCAGGCACTGCGCTATTTTTCTTTTGCAATTCCTGACCATGTCTTCTCACTTTCTCCTCTTCTTTAAACTGCTATTTTCTCTGCAAAAATAAAGTTAAATGTTAATTTTTATCTAGATTACATCTGTTCTCATCTTTTTGATAACTTCTGCAAGAAAAATACATATATATACACATATAGATAATCTGAGGTGGAACAGTCACAGATAAATTAGTGTTTTTATTCAAATTTTCTCTTCTCTTACTTTTATTTTATTGTTACTTGTTGACTCTCTCTCTCTCTCTGTGTGTGTGTGTGTGTGTGTGTGTTGCTTTAACAACCAAATTTCTCCTCTGAGGATCGACCAAATCTTATCATAGCTTATCATGTCAATTCTGCACATTTTAAAACAGTAGACCCCAAAAGATCTGCAGGGTTTTTTTTTTTTTGGTTTTCAAGTCTGCTCAAATCATTGTAGTCGTCCATTTTTCTGACTTCCAGCACTTCAACTTTAACTTCAAAGTGTTCACTTGCTGTCTCAAACTGTGTTATTGTAAAGCGCTGGGCTGCTCCAGCCGAAGATGGGCAGTAAGCCGAATCTATCTGTTATAAAGCCCCCCACTGGGTTACGTGGCACAGTGAACTCATAGAACCTCAACAAGACGAGTGCATTATAAAGTTTTACTCAAACCGAGTAACTGTTGTTTGTATGAAAGCAGTGATTCTGTTTCACATGACTTTTCTTCAAACCGTGAACATTGTGCTGCAGATTTTCCACTCTCTGAACTCTTGGTGGCAGTATTACCCAGAAGTGTCGTTCTTCGGCAGGGATACAAACAGAAGAAGTTCTCTCCTGTGGCTTCACGCTGCTGCTACTCTGCTCTCGCCGGCTTGCTCAGTCTGGACTGTCGTCTTGGTTGTTGTGGCACTGTGTGTTAACAGAGTGAAAAAAACTTCACTTGCTGCGGGGAACAAGGATTTCGCATTATGGCCCTAAACTTTACCATCAACTCGAGCAATCCTCCCCTGGGTAAGGAGCAGCCAAAAGTTTCGCCAGTGAATTGTGTGCATGTCCAAAGTGACAGCTGACAGGTTAACCTCAGCTGTTTTTCGTGTCATCCTGATGAGTAACACATATCGTTTGAGAGAGAGATTTCTGATGCATCTGTGTCTGGTTTAATGGTTTAATGCCAGTAGTGTGGCGTTTGATCCTGTGGTAACAAGCGAATTTGATGCTGAATTCAAATCGGTTCCCAGTTGCTTTAGTCTGCGTGTGAGAAACGTCTGTAACTTGACCAACATATTATTTTCGATGTACATGGTGTTATGTGAAAATGGGCGTGTATTAGACGTTAGCATTGTCGTTACAAGCCAGCTAATCCGTGAGGGTACAACTCCGGTGTTCTAACGAATAGTGCTACCAATCAAGATGTGCTACTGAACAGATATGCGCACGCGCAAGGCTTCAATTTGAGGTACTTGCAACTCCTTGTAATCACTAAAATGAACAAATGCCTACTTTTAAAATCTTAAATGAGAATTTAAAGCATTTAAAAACAAACATCATATTTCCATATGGTGTTAACACAGAGGAGGAAAAAACGAGAGGTGCTAGTCTACTGGGTAACGTTACTCCTCAAATCCTTGGTATTTTTTTGTAATCAGATCATGAAGACGTGATCCCCATACGCTTACAAAGCAAATCTGGCGCATTGTCATTTAATATTTAGCAATTACGAAATACTGAAATGAATTACTGAAAGATTAGCTCGCGCATGATATTAATAGCCTAGCTGTCCTTGGTTCGCGGTACGATAGCAGTATTTTTGAAAAGCGGCACAAGTCCACAGAACACCGGCTACAACCAGCTAACGTTAGCGAGCCTGCCGTCGTGGCAGTGGACCACAACATGTGCAATTGACGGAGGCTAACACAGATTAGCTTGGTTTGGGGGGGGGCTCAGACTATAACTTGATGCAATAATATATAAGAACCTGGTGTATTGTGTAAGCAATGTTTATGACAGTTACCAAGGATTAGCACATCAGGGGTTTTTTAATCAAGGGAATACAATTGATCAGCTATGACACTGGCTAAGCAGCCCACGGCTGTGCTACAACAGGCTGATGCAAGCTTGCTGGAACTAAATGCTGGTTGTGGACTGCACTTTCTTGCTGTGGACGATTATTTCTGTTCCATTTCATCAGCACTTGTTTCCTTTAGTATTTAGCCATTGTTATTTTAAGGGTTGGATTACAACCATATCCCCGTGTTTTCCCCTTACAGTGATAAACCTCCTGAAAGTGAAAGCACCTTTGCAGCTCCCCAATCAAAATACTGAGAAAGAAAAACCTGTCAGCATTACAAGCTCAGAGCCCGATTTACATTGTCAGTTAATTTTGTGCTATAGGCTTTATTTTTTGAACTGGTTTGAGTTTTGCGACTTTTTCTGTTTTGTGTAAATCTTGTCTTTGTTTAAATGTATTTTCCCTCACATAACCAATTTTGGGATTTAAGATTCTCTTATAGCTGTTGCAGACTTGTGACCTTTCTGTTGACTATAGAGATGTTAGGGCTGCTTGATATTAAGATATTGTAATATCTTTTAACTAAGGGATATACTTAAAGATATAAAAAAAAACAGAATTTTACCAAATGCATTGCCGAAAGCATCTTTTTCTTTTCTTTTTTTTTAAGACTGTTTATACCAGAAATTAATGTGCAGCTATGTTGCGCAGTGTTGTAGTTTCAATACAAAGTGTGAAATACAAACTTCTATGAAACTGTGTATACTAGCTCAATTAAGAATTTCTATGTCTGTCTTTTTTGTAGCATGTCACTCCTGAAATCCCACAAACCCCTCAATTAGCATCAAGTGGTCTGAAGGTAGCTAACAGCTATGTAGAGTTTCATTGGGCTGCACTGGACAAGACAAAAGATTCTACTGTAAATTTATTCTTAATCAAAAATGCACTAATGTTTCTGGTGTCTGTTTACAATACCACAAAAATGCTTCCATATGTCAGTCGTGTAAGGAATGTATTCCATGCAAACGTGTTTGCACATGAAAGCCGTCTTGGCATGCACATATCTAACATTTTGGTAAGTAACAATATTAGCTGATAATTATTAGATAAATTAATCTATGCAGATACACACAATGACTTTTTAAGCTATTATTTGAAGATATTAATACTATGCAGATTACATAAGGCATCCCTAATATTTATGCAAAGTTAACACCTGCTCACACTAACACTGACTATGTGAACAAACTATATGAGCCAAACAGTGCTTCTACAAACAGTACACAGCTGTTGAGGCAGGTCGTCTTCAAAGCTGCATATTAGGAAGAGTGTACAGGTTTGACATTCCAGGGCCAGTTCAGCAGGTTTTCTAGCAAACACGCCTGTAAAGATGACTAATTATTGAGGTCATGGTCGTTAAAAACATCAACATACACATACATACATGTATTTATGAATCCAAGTAAGAGCAATATCCAAGAAGGTTAAGACTTGTGGATTCTCTGGTTAAGATTTACTAAGGTTTTGTGCTGCCAAAGCAAGTTTTCCACTTACATAAACCAACAATCTTCTTTGTCTTGAAGGAGCGCTCCTGGCAGCCGAGCATGTGAAAGGCAGTGTGCAGGTATCAGTGGAGGAAGGCAAAGACACCCGGCTTCATGTCTCAGAGTATGTGTTTGTGATTGACCTGTCTTACTGAAAGAGTTTGTCTGAAGGTGCAGAAAACCATCTCATTCTGCCTCCTCTCTCTTTCCCCCAGTGCAGTCCAGTTCAGTGATGCTAACTCCATCAGTCGGTACTTGGCTCGGGTGGCTCCCGCTCTGGGTCTCTATGGATCCAACATGATGGAGCAGACTGAGGTGTGTTTCTGTCAGTGTTAAAAAGTCCTCTTTTACAGATTGCTGTTCTTTCTCCTGATGTCAAATACTGCCTGGTATCTGCAGGTCGACCACTGGTTGGAGTTTAGTGCTCGGCGCTTGTGTGGTCAGCCTGGTTTGGCTGCAGCTCTGGCTGAACTGGATAAGGCTCTCTCCCTGCGGACCTTCCTGGTTGGACATACGGTCACCCTTGCTGACCTCTCTGTCTGGGCTGCTCTCAAAGGTCGGTACTAACAGGGTGTAGGAACAGAATGGAGTCATTCTGCTTAATGTGTCAGTGTTATTATCAGCCAATGGTTTGTACAGCAAATATGCCAGTACCAATCCAAAACCATCACTTAGAGTTATGAACAAACCACAACAGTATTATAGCTCTAATCAGTGCTTTTCCTATTTAGTTAATCTGATGCTGGAATCAGGAAGTCTAATGTCATGGTGTCATGGTGTTATGTCTGAAGTTAAACAGGTTGTGGTTGTTTCTCTGCAGGTCATAGTGAGTGGCCAGACCAAGGGAAATCCTTCTCCCATGTCACTCGCTGGTTTTCTTTCCTGAGCTCTCAGGTTCCCTTCACATCTGTGGGGAACAAGTACGCCAGGAAGAATCCCCCAATGAGCAAATCAAATGTATGTCTAATTTCAGATGCTAGTAGTTGAGTTTTAGTTTAAGGGGCTATTTAAGTATTTTTGAAGTGGAGATGTGTGAGTTATTTGTCACTAGTTGGTGTATTAGCAACAGTAGATGCGGTTCAGTTTTGCCCCTTTAATGAGAAACTGACAGTAGAACCAACAAGCTGCTCAGCTGTATTTTTTACAGACCGCGCCATACCTTTTTTTTACTCAGGTCAGAGCGATGGTTCATGCTGGAAGTTTTGTGATAAACATGTCATTTTTAAAAATGGTGTCCCCTGTTGTTTTCTGACAGTTTATCTCTGTGATTAACAGTCAGATGAAAAGAAGCAGGATGTTGGCAAGTTTGTGGATTTACCAGGAGCTGAGATGGGCAAGGTGGTGGTTCGATTCCCTCCTGAGGCCAGTGGGTAAGGCCTTAATCAGAGTTTAGGAAAAGTTCACGCATTTTATAGTCATGAGGTTCATCTTTGTGTTTGGAAAGATGTACAGCGTCCTCAACGGGGACTGTTTCTTATGTCTTAATTTGACCAGATACTTGCACATCGGCCATGCAAAGGCTGCTTTGCTGAACCAGCACTACCAGGTGACATTCAAAGGCAAGCTCATCATGCGCTTTGACGATACCAACCCTGAGAAGGAAAAGGAGGACTTTGAGAAGGTAAAACACTGATATGACAGAGCAAATGAGAAAGCAGTCCTGTCCGATGAAAATAGACAATCAAAGCGATTTCTGTTCAGGTGATTCTGGAAGATGTCGCCATGCTCCAGATCCATCCAGACCAGTTCACCTACACCAGCGACCATTTTCCCACCATCATGAAATTTGCTGAGCAGCTGCTTGCTGAGGGCAGAGCCTACATCGATAACACTCCACCTGAGCAGATGAAGCAGGAGAGGGACCAGCGCACAGAGTCCAAATGCAGAAATAACAGTAAGCCTGCGGAAACACGAAATGACTTTCAAACACAGCGGCTGTTGAAGCCACATCATGACAATGTCTCATTTTTTCACTCCTCCCTCTCTCTTCTGTAGCGGTGGAGCAGAACATGAAGATGTGGTCTGAGATGAAAAGTGGGACAGAGTTTGGTCAGACCTGCTGTATGAGAGCAAAGATTGACATGAACTCTAACAACGGCTGCATGAGAGACCCCACCCTCTACCGCTGCAAAAACACCCCCCACCCCCGCACAGGAAGCACTTACAGGTACTTGAGTCTGACATGTTTCTTGATAAAAAAGCCCTTTTTTTCTCGTCAATATAATTTAAAAAAGAGAAGTCTTAAAACGTACACTCTAACGTTACCCTCTTCTTCCTCCCAGAGTCTACCCAACATATGATTTTGCCTGTCCCATCGTGGACAGTTTAGAGGGAGTTACTCATGCTCTGAGGACCACCGAGTACCACGATCGTGATGAGCAGTTCTACTGGATCATTGACGCCCTGCACCTCAGGAAGCCCTACATCTGGGAGTATGCCAGACTCAACCTCAACAACACAGTGCTGTCAAAGAGGAAGCTCACCTGGTTTGTTGACCAGGGCTACGTGGACGGATGGTGGGTTTGGTTAGATGTGTCTCGTAATCAATGTTTACCAATGTGAATATCAGGAACATAGTGTTTGACAACTTTGTAGCCTCATTTCCCACTTTTTTTTTTTTCACTATCTCTGTCATATGTTTTCTTCTAACTTTTCTCATTTTGTTTTCCAGGGATGATCCTCGTTTCCCCACTGTCAGAGGAGTCTTGAGGAGAGGCATGACAGTCGAGGGCTTGAAACAGTTCATAGCAGCCCAGGTACATCTGCCATAGCATATGGCTTTTTAAGAATAAAATAGTAAAACTGATGACCAAAGGCATTAAAATGATAAGGTTTACTTTTCTTACATCTTTAGCCTCTTTCACACATGTCATTTTCAGTAGCTCTGCTTCTTAGGTACTCCAAAGTTTCAAGTTTTCTTCAAAATATTCTCCTCCTTCAGCCTCAGATGTTTTTAGAGATGAGATGAGATGAGATTTATTGTCCCAGAGAGGGGATTTGTCTTAGGCCATAGTGCAGAAGAAGCATACAGAATTTAACATAAAAATAAACAAAATAACACACAGGATGGCAAATATAAAATGCAGGTAGAGTACTAGACTTTATAAGTTAGCCTGTTAAAGTGTGACTCTACCAGGTTTGTCCTGGTCATGTGATCTTAAAGTCACCCCCTCTATCTCCTTAATGTTTTTTGCTGTGTTCACACTTCTGCTCACCCTGACTCCTTCGTGCTAAAATTTTACTCAGTGGTCTAGCAGGAAAATTTCAGGTTAAAGTCCTGAAAATTTGTGTCCACACATGCAGCTTAGTCAGAAAATATTGTTAGGTTTTCAGGAGTTTTGGGCATGTGGGAAAACTGCTTCAGGAGCATTTAAAGAAACCAGAGTTTAGGCATCAAATTCTCAAATACTGATCTTTTTAGAGGTGTACCTTGTTTAGTAGTCTTCTTTCCACTGTCTGGGAGTCCAACAACTCTGATGTCAAAATCAAGACACTACAGCTTCTCTGTTACCTCCATGAGATGCAGACAGACCATTGATTCTTCCTAATATGTGTATTTCTCTCTGTGGCCTCCAGGGTGGATCCAGATCAGTGGTAAACATGGAGTGGGACAAGATCTGGGCCTTCAACAAGAAGGTAAATGTTACTCCTTTGTCACTTTAACAGATTGCTGTGGTGCTGAAATAGTTGAGCTGTATACCAACAATGTAAAAAAGTGATTCTGACTTTTTTCCACTATTAGGATGACTGAATGGTTGAAAATATTCTCAAGTATTTTTCTGTAGACTGACGGCTGTGTCAGTCTTCAAGGCCCTAATGTAACCCCACCTTGTATGAAGGACACTTGATGGGGGGGCATCAATCCAACTTTTAAAGGGATAGTTTCCTTTTTTTAATGAGGCTGTAATAAGTGTGTTATAGCTGACATGAAAGCAAGACTATTTACCACTACTTTTCTGTCAGCCCATTTGTTATAGCACTTTTTGCCAGACCCCCCCCCCATCCTGCAGCACCTCCACTAAAATATCAAACTATCCCTTTAAGTCTGCATACAAACCTGGTTTGGGGCTATCAGCAGACTTAAAGTATCATGCTCAATGATAACAATATGAGAGACTGGGATTGTTCATTTGTGTGCAAAGCTACGTACATCAGACTGCTTAGATTTTGCTGCTTTTTTACCTTGTTACACCAAATGTACCAGCCTCCTGAGATCTGACCCATTGTTACAACACTTGATGCCGTCACTGGCCTAGGATCATATGTGATATCTGGACCTTTATCTGACTGGTGCATAGCTACTCAGAGTTGTATCTACCAGGATACAACTGCAGTCAGTTCTGGTGTGCTGATGTGTTAAATGTTGTTTTAGAAGGATGAAGACATATTTTAGATCCATGAAGTATGTCAGAGAGAAAGGGGGGATAATATGACACACAAAGACCTCACAGGTTTCAGCCTGTACCTGACAGAGGTGCGGAGAACTGCCTGTGGGTTCCCTGCTGGCATGGCTTCTTCCTGCTTTGCTCTTCCCATTCTGTTTAACACTTCCATTGACCTCTCTTTTTTTCTTCTCCCACCCTGCCCTTGCCTTCCATTTTACATCCCAATAACTCTAAAGCCTCCAGAAACCAAACCAGCCGCCTCATTTCATGTCACAGATGTGTTTGTGTTGGTGTTGTTTTACCCTTTTCCATCTGTCTTGACTGTAGTGTTGCTTCCTCTGTGTGGTTTTTCTCGCTGGCATTTGCTGCTTCATCCCCAGGTCAGACAGACAGTGTCAAACTCACAGATGAAATCTCTCACTAGTTAATCACAGCATACAGTCTGAATTCCAAATAGGTTGGGATCCTCTGTAAAACAGTGATAAAAACAGCATCTGTTGGTTTGTTAATCATTCAATCCTCATATTTTATTCAAAACAGTTTGATGACAAACATATGTTGAAACCAAAAAAAGTGATTTGTTTTGTTAAACTGTTATTTTGAATGTCATGCAGGCAGCATGTTTCAAAATGGTTGGGACAAGGACATGTTTACCATCGGTAACATTCATTTTCTCTAAAGACACTCTCTAAACTCCTCTATATCAGGCAGGAACTGAGGAGATCTTGGGATCTCCTTTGTTTCAGTTTTGTTTCATCAGATGATTTCTATGGGTAACAAATGGGCAGTCCATGCTTTTGTAATTCGTGCCAAATGAAGTCGGTGTCTTCTTGTTGTATTATGCGGGATCTTACCTGAATAAGGCATCATTGAAATTGCATCATGTTCTGCTGCAGAACAGGTATCTTTTAGCATCAATAGTGTCTTCTCAGATGTGTAAGGTACCCATACTATGAGCACTTCTGCACCCCCATACTGTCACACATGCTTGCTTTTGAACTGTGTGCTGATGAAGAGACAGTTTCTCCCTCCCCTTCTCTAGAGTTGAGAATACAGTATCCATGATTTTCCTCAAAAAGTAGATATTATTTTAGACCTCAGTAAAGTTTTCCACACCTCTGTTCATCTTCAACAAAATGCTCGTGTTCCTATATAATTTGAATGTATGTTATGGTTTTCTCTTTGCATGGTTCAGTTTTCACCTGAATTTAGGGATTTAGTCACAAACAGACAGGGATTCTTTAAGGTCAGAGTCATGTCTGTTTTTAATTCAGTGCTGTCAGAGAGCCTGACTATCACAACCATACAGTATTAGTTTTTGTCTGTCATCTCTCATCTTAACCACTGAGAGACTCAGCCTCTCTAGCTTACCCTCTAAATATCCAGTTATGTTATTTATCTCTTAACCTAATCAGTTGGGAGGCTTTCATTACACAACTTATTCAGTGTTTTGTCGTCCTTGTCCCAGTGTTTTTGAACTTTGCTTCATCTTTGCACTATTTTAAATAAAATACATGATTTAAATGATTTGCAAATGTTGTTTTATCAACATTTTATGCTGTCCCAAGCTTTTTCAGAATCAGGGTTGAACATTTAAAGTTAAGACTAGAATGGTGAGCAATGAGAGTCTCAGAGTTATTATTTTTTTTAAATGAAAAAAGATCATTTGCTCTTGTAAGAAACAAACATTCAGGAACAAACAATCCCCTCTGTTAATGCAAAGAGCTTCATGTGCATGATTTACTAACCCATCCTACCTGCCCTCTTCAGACAGTTTGAAGTCCCCAAGGCTCCTTTACTTAAACTTGGAGGTATTTAACTTGCTGAAGTAGTTCATTTCTAAATGTGGTCATATTCTTTTGTGTGTGTGTGTGTGTGTTTTAGCTAGTCTAACATCAGACTCAAGCCTTTAAATCCAGTGAACAGCAGGTTCACATGATGTTGTTGAAACAACAACAAAAACTAGGGCCCCGTTGGGGCACTGGCGGGCCCGAGCCGTGTCGCGCCCCCCCCCCCAACGCGCTGCCTCCCCGTCCCATTCGCGTCCTCTGGCCATCGCCCTCTCTGGTAACGCCCATCACTACAAAGACCCTTTTCCTTCATCGGCGTTTGCTGTTCTTCCTGCCAGTGCGTGTTGCTTTCACTTACACTTGCCACAGCCAGCCTCGTGAGTGCCTAGCCTATTGGATATCACTGTCACCTACACAGGACAGTCATTACCTTTCTATTAATACTTTGTTTTTTAATTTCACATTAATTTCCATATTGTATAAACGACTGGAAAAAACTTGAGCCCCTGCCCCTGTATAATCATGTACACGTCCCTGTTCTAGCTCCAAGGTGAATCTTCACTGCTCATGTTCTCCTCAGAAGCAGTCACCTCACTCCCCTCAGGTTACTGTACACATGCACCAACTGCCTGCTTCAGGTTTGGATGGAGCTTCATGGTTGTCTTTTGGAGAAATGAGCAGTCAAGTTGTGTTTGAAATTTGATTTTTTTTCAGGGGCAAAAGGAAGCCTCTGCATTCTTGTCAAATATGTAAATAGCATGTTTTTGCAGGTGCTAAAAACCAGACTCTGAGTGTGCGTGTGTGTGTGTGTCTGTGTGTGTGTGTGTGTGTGTGTGTGTGTGTGTGTGCGTTCAAGTCACATGACATATTTAACCGGATGTAGCTGCAAGACGGTGTGTGTGTGCGTGTGTGTGTGTGTCTGTGTGTGTGTGTGTGTGTGTGTGTGTGTGTGTGTGCGTTCAAGTCACATGACATATTTAACCGGATGTAGCTGCAAGACGGAGCCTCGTTGACTCTCCGTTTCAACTTATCTCAAAAGTGAGGACCTCAACCTATATACCAGTTTTTAAATTGTGTTGATAGGCCAAATAAAACCAGAGTTATGATAAATTATGTCCGCGATACTTTTTTTCTGCTTATTTTGATCACGTTCGGCGCTCGATCGCGCTGTATGAGACAGGAAAACATAGCATGCAGACATTAGCGACAGGTCTTACAGGCGGAAAAGGCTTGCCAAAGGAAAAGAAAAAAACACACCACAACATCTCTCCTATTGGTGGAAAACTTCACCACAACAACCAATCCAAAATTATATGGTGACTGATTGACAAGGGGCGGGCGCTTACGTTCTTCCTGCAATATGAGAAGGGAGGGAGGGACTCTCAGCAGGGATGCAGTCTGGGACACGTAGTTGCAAACCTAGCGACTTTGTTGTTAGATTCAATGACTTTTCAGACCCCCTAACGACTTTTTTTTTAGAAAGAAAGTGACTTTTATCGACTTCTGGAGTTTAGAGACTCTGACATGAAGCAGGCTTTCCTTACTGAGGAGTTAGCAACGCTGCTAAGGGTGCAGAGCCACACATGCGCTCCGAGCTCTGCATGGGAGACTGAAGCTGACAGAGCTGCAGCAGTTAGCAGGTTTCACCCTCAGAGACCACCAGGGGTTCATGTTGAGGCATTTTCAGTTTTTTTTTTTTTTTGCCACAGACACTGTCAGCACAATCTGCAGTTACACTAACAAAAATGCTGCAAAAAACAAAGAATTATGGAAAAATTACACATGGACTAACATAGAGGAGGATCTACACAAGTTTTTTACATCATGTTTTACATCATGCATCATTTACATCATGTTTTTTTGTAGTGGCATAAATAAAAAGTGACATTTGTGAGACTATACAGTGTTTTGTAAATAATTTTACAAAGAACGCCTGGGCCATTGCCTGCATTTTGATGTCAATAGAGGTAAATTACTATGTTCTTTGTTAAAAATTTGCATATGTTTTGAAGTTTACAATTTTTATTTGAAGTTTAAGTTTTAAAAACAGTTCATCACACATATTTGTGGTTTTCACAGTAAAAACGTTACTTTTTTCCACTCGGATTTTATGTTTTGTGTGTGAATTTGGGTCCAATGTGTAAATATAGTATGTCAAAATGATAAAATAACTGTAAATTGACACAGGTGAGGTTGTGCTGAAAAAAATGATACCAGGCAAGGCAAGGTAAAAATTTTGTAAGAGGAAATATAAAGGTAAAATCTAAAGTAGTCAAAAACGGCCAATAGTGACTCACAGACTCCACAGACAAGTCCCTTTGGCGCCACTCAGTGGGCAAAACTACTTTGTCTACTGTAATGTATATTTGGGTCATCTTTGGCGCCCCCTAAAACGTAAACCGTGGGGTGCAGCGTCATGATTTTTACAACTTTGAATGGCCATGGAGTGTAGATTGGCCTGAGCAAATTTGGTGTCAGTGGGACGAAAGCCTTAGGAGGAGTTAGCGAAATTCCAATGTGTGCGAATCGGCAAAAAATGCAAAATAGCCCTTTTACCGTACATTATACAGATACGCGCTCTTTGACTTTTTCGTAGATCTAATTGAGATACACATGATTGTCAATTTTTGTGTCATTTTGCCAAAGCGTACAGGCGTGACAGTCAACAATGTGTATTTTCACCTTAGGGGACAAGAAAAAATGGACTTTTTTCTCCTGCCATGGGGGGCGCTCTTTTAGGGATCAAAAATTCCTTCACAAATGTGTTGATGGCTGGACATTGCATCATCCTAGAAAACTTGGAGGCCAGTGAGGACAAAAATAAAAAGTTATAAGACTTTTAAAAATGTGGATTTTTGGGTTATCTTTGGCGCCCCCTAGAACGTAAACCGTGGGATGCAGCGTCATGATTTGAATAACTTTTAATGGCCATGGGGTGTAATTTGGCCTGAGCAAATGTGGTGCCGGTGGAACGAAAGCCTTCGGAGGAGTTAGCGAAATTCCAATGTGTGCGAATCGGCAAAAAATGCGGAATAACCCTTTAACCGTACATTAGACAGATACGCGCGCATTGACTTTTTTGTAGATCTTATTGAGATACATGTGTGTGTCAATTTTTGTGTCATTTTGACAAAGCGTACAGGCGTGACACTCAACAATGTGTATTTTCACCTTAGGGGACAAGAAAAAATGGACTTTTTTCTCCTGCCATGGGGGGCGCTCTTTTGGGGAGTAAAAATTCCTTCACAAATGTGTTGATGGCTGGACATTGCATCATCCTAGAAAACTTGGAGGCCAGTGAGGGCAAAAATAAAAAGTTATAAGACTTTTAAAAATGTGGATTTTAGGGTTATCTTTGGCGCCCCCTAGAACCTAAACCGTGGGGTGCAGCGTCATGATTTGAATAACTTTTAATGGCCATGGGGTGTAGATTGGCCTGAGCAAATGTGGTGCCGGTGGAACGAAAGCCTTCGGAGGAGTTAGCGAAATTCCAATGTGTGCGGATCGGCAAAAAATGCAAAATAACCCTTTAACCGTACATTTGACAGATACGCCCGCACTGACTTTTTTGTAGATCTTATTGAGATACATGTGTGTGTCAATTTTTGTGTCATTTTGACAAAGCGTACAGGCGTGACAGTCAATAGTGTGAATTTTCACCTTAGGGGGCGCTATGGAGCCATTTTGCATTTTCTTGTTTGGGCGACTTCGGAATATCAAATTTTTCACCAGGCCCGGTCGTCCTGCCAAATTTCCTGAGTTTTCGCCAGTGGGAAGTGGGCCATTTTCCAGTTCAAAGGGGAGGAAAAAGAAAAAAGAAACAAAGAAAAACCACTTGGGGAATAATAGGGCTCTCGCAGCTGCTTAGCATCTACGCTCGGGCCCTAAAAATTCTGGAGTAAGGACAGACATTGTTTTCTCCACTAGTGGCTCCAGGGAAACAGATCCCAGATGTATTATCAGTCATGGGACATTTTTACATTTCAAGTTTAAACAGCTGTGTACCTGTGACTCACCTGGCCACCTTTCTTGACTGAAATCTCACATTATCTTTGATCTATAGCTTTACAAACAATTCATGAAATAAACTGCCTCAGGCATATGAAGTGACATTTTCTGCTGAAAAAGTAATGAAAAGTTTTACCAACTTCAGATGGAGTCTATCAGAGTGAAACATCTATAAGAATACTCAAAAACAGGCAGACATTGGGGCTTAGCTAGAGATAAAAAATCAATATCAGAGTCAAGTGAAAAACTCTGGAGGTGAAACAGCCATATCAAGAAAAAAGCTTTGAGGGTAACTTTTGTAAATTTTCCATTCTCTGTAAATGTGTCTCTCTACCTCTCTTTTCTCTCTCTCCCTCCCTCTTTGTATCTGACATTAAAACAACATCTCACTCCTCTGTTTCCAAGCTGCCAATTAGCTGTCTGAAGGTACTCCTCCTCCTCCTCCACTACCTCCTCTTCCTCCACCCTCTGTAGCTCCTTTTCACCCACTCCTTTCCTGCTTTCATCGAAAGTTTTGAAGTCCACAGACAGTGTTCACTATTTTAGCATCCGAACTGTTTTTCAGTTCGTAAATGTAGACCATTAAAGAAACATAGTTTGACTGAAGTGTTGAGAAGTGAGAGGGGGAGCTGGGGTGTGTTGTAACAGGTAGAAAATGGAGTCTTTAAAGAATGTAAAAAAACAGTAAAGTTGTTTCCTGACATCACCTGTTGTAGCCCTCTGATGGTCCTATGTTGGAAGCGGAGCTCTGCTAACTTTCTTTTAACCCCAGGAAAGGACACAGAGGTGAAGTTGAGGCTAGTTGACTCAGCTGTACCCCTCATTATCCAAATTCATATGTAACTGATCCTGTCTCTCTTTTTTACGGATGTGCTTTAACAAAATCTTAGAAAATATAGCTTAATACTTTGTGCCTTTGAAGTGTTTTAAAGCAGACTGCAAAAATAGTGAATTGGGCTCTAGAGTCATGCACTTCAACATGGGACCTGGTGTGGATGCTGTGGCTTTCACAGCCAGCCTCAGGGTGACACTTGAGGGATGGGATTTTTTCTGCTCATTGGCCTTTGCTACAACTTTCAGCACAGTCTACAGCTGACTTTGAATCTGGGTTTTCAGAGTGCTACACAGAACAGGGTACATGTCCATTACACATCAATCATTAATGACCAATCGAGTTATCTGACTTGACTTGTGCCAACCACATATCACTTGAATAGGATTATTGACATTATTGCATGCTGTACTGTAAGCCATGGAGAGAAGAGCATTTGTAAAAGATGTTACAGCTTTTTAAGGCTAATCGACATCAGACAGACCTGCATAGCAGAGATTATTGCAGCAATGAAGGCGTACCAGGTTTATCACAGCTGATAGGTTTACCCGAGAAAGGAGGAAGGAAGGATCCAAACTCTGCTCTTACACGATAGAATGACATTGCAGATAGATTGAGCGAGAGCCCACAGCCTCTGTTCATTGGAGGAGTCTGTGGATCTTCAAAAATCTCCAGTATTAATTTATTTTATGTTTTTGGATTCAACCTTTCCTGGACTTGGATCATTGGGACTCTTAATGTTGCAGCAGGGAGAGAGGGGGTCAGTCTTTCCGACTTTCAACACATCACAGTTAACTTCAGTTTTGAACAGAATAAAATACATCATATGTGAGCGAAATAAATGTCTTTGTGGCAGTTTAACACGCCCACCTCCTGCTAGTGCAAGGTTGAATTTAAGCTCCTGTGTGGAACTTTACAGTTTATGCTGTTTCTGGTATGGGAAGGTTTCCATGGCAAGCCTATATGCTGACAGCTAGGAGGAGTGACAAAGAGTACAAAGCAGAGAAAAAGTCAACACTACATGAAAGATCTCATCGCTCTGTCTGCACACCTGCTGACAGTAAATGTGTAAAAGTCTGGATGAAGAATTCATTTCCATTTGTGTTCACTCCTGCAGTTTCAGTGCAGTGACTGATGAGGGTTCTGGTTACTTCAACACAGAACCAGTTACAAGAGTGAACTGGACAACATGAGAGGAAGCCTAACCATCTGAGCTTGACTTTTAGAGCAGTGCCCTTCAAGCAGTTCAAGACTCAAGGGGGTCATATATTTTATAAGAGGCTTGCACTTAAAAATCTCTGCAGAACAGTCTGATCCCATTAAACACTAAATTAGAAATCTTTCAGCAGAGATAGTATCAAATCAAATCAGTCAGGTTCATTCACTTTCTGACACGCATATCTCATATCCAGAGGAACATCATTATTCATGATTTAGTCCATTACAGCGCTTAAATGAGCACTGAAGACGTTCTCTCTTCATTTATTCTTTCTGCTCAATGAAACCATTGCTTGTAAGATGACAGAGTGATTCACATTTCCCCAAATTAAATTCCTTTAACTTCACTTTACTGCCGAGGGCAAAGCTCATGGTCAGTTTCTTAAATCAGAGCGTCATGTCTGAAGATGGCAAACCTGAAAAGACCACCTTAAAGTGTGTGTATGAATATGCTCCTTTAGGAGGGGCACAGTGTGGGATCAGTAAAAAAAAAAAAACACCTCTGCACATAAGCAACATGATAAAAATTATTACAACAAAAAATTCTTGAAAACTTGCACATGAGGGAGGGGGGCAGACTTGTTATAAAACAGGCTGAAAATAACAGTGAAAATAACATGGTGCATCTTTTATCAGAGAACACTTACACACGTGCAGGATGAGTACAAATGTAGGAACTTCACCTTATGTCCACAGAGGGAGCCAAAATTGGCACTATGAGAAAGTGCCTCGTATGAACTTAAAGATAGGACCGTAGATAGAGCTTGACACTATGTGGGTAATGACCATGCGTCATCATCCAGTCTTGAGAAATGAAGCTGATGTGAAAGTGCCAATTACTGGACTTGTTGAGCACCCACTTGAGGCTGGTTACCAAAGCCGTGGAAACTTTATATATGCTAATTCAAAAAAAGTTCATATTTAGAACAAAAATGAAAAAAGTTTAAATCCTGGTTCAATAAACAGTTATGGTCTGGTTGCTCTGAAAAGATCCTCTCTATGGGCAGTGAACTCTTTTTTTGGTAATGGGTTTGTTTTAAAGATATAAAGGTTACAAGATTGGTGAATCAGAGACATGACTGACTCCAGCCACAGACAGATACTCTGTAGATGTTTACACTGAGGCTACAGGCTGACCTGTCATAGGTCGACTGAAAGTTAGGTTGAGTCAGCATTGCCAGTGTTGTGACTGACGCTAATAGACTTCAGAGACCCACCTTGGAAACAAATGAGTGATGACACGAGACTTGTCCATGTTTTCTACAGTTTATAATCCAGTCTTACAGTTCAGCCGCTCTGGTCCAAAAAAAAGGCCTCATGGTGCTCATGTTGTTTGGGGTCCTAAACAGTGATGCAGGCTGATAAAGTAGTGACCGCTGTGGTGGCTGAAAAAACAGCTTTTGAGGAGCTTCTTTCCTTCATTTCTCTCATTCATATAAATCACACCCAAAACAGCTTTTCTTCCTCCACTCATCATTTTTCCTTAGTCTTTTTTGTTTTCAGTGATGCTGCTCTGAGCTGGGCTGTTTAGTTTGATTTTAAACAAAGAAAACCGTTTTTGATTTAATTTGCATCATTTGCTGCTTTTTCCTAACATTACTCAGCATTTTGTCTGTCTAGACTGGTGTGAAACACCTGTGTCTCCTTCCTGTATGGATCACTTTATGTCTTGTGTGTGTGTGTGTGTGTGTGTGTGTGTGTGTTAGGTTATTGACCCCGTGGCTCCCCGGTACACAGCCCTGTCCAGCTCCTACGTGGTTCCTGTTTCAGTGGCAGAAGCTACAGAGGAGATGAAGGAAGTGGCTAAACACCCAAAGGTAGGAGTGTTGTGTCTCTTCTGTCTTCTCTCTATTTTTAACCTTTGTGATGATTTCTGTTGTTCAAAAGAACCTTTTTTTAAATCACAGCTATGATTCAACCACTGAAAATGATCTCTCTTTCTTTTTTAGAACACAGAGGTGGGCATGAAGGAGGTCTGGTATGGACCTCGTGTTCTGGTTGAGGGAGCAGATGCTGAGACGTTTTCAGAGGGAGAGATGGTCACCTTCATCAACTGGGGAAACCTTATTATCACCAAAATCAACAAGTATGCACAGTGACCACCCAAGTCATCATGACAGTTTATGATCAAATGCTAAGGTGGCAAAATTACCGACATTCACTCCAGTCATAGTTAGGGGTTAGAGTTCAATGACTTGGTGTTTATTTCTTGGTGCAACAGTTTATCCACTGCTGTAAATCAGTTCAGTTCAGAGCTTTTGTCCATCAAAGGAAATTTGAGCAGCAGTTGATTGTATGAAATGGTTAGAAACACACCATCAAAAGTAACAAGGGGCCCTGAAGAAGGAAATGTCTTAACCCAGATAGCAAAATAGGGTTGAATCAACGTTGAAAGATAGTTAGGCAGAATGAATTAATCTACGTTGAAACCTAACGTTGAAACTGTACAGAAAGTGCAAAGGAATTCCATCTTGATTCAACGTTGGGTTTTCAACCACTAACTGACACTATATCAACATTGATTCAACCATCATCTAAATGGTAATCTGCCTGCACATTTTAGTTGATTTTATATTGAATCAACATCAGGAATCAACACTGATTCAACCATCATCTAAATGGAAACCTACATGTATATAAATTGATTTATTGAATCATGTTAGAATTCAATATTGATCCTGATCATCCAACAATCTAATGGTAATCTGCATGTACATGTTAAATTATGCGTATGCTGATATACTTTAGGACTACATCTTAATAGCTTGTTCAAAATTACCTTTTCCTAAAATGTGAAAATAAATATTAAAAATGAATTAAAAAATAAAGACAGACAACATGATTTTAAACTTAAAATTTATTGAACATCAAGGCAATGACAATTGCCGATAACATAGCCTAAAGAAAAAGTCCAGCGTAGTCCAGAGTAGTAGAAAATCCAGAGTAGTAGAAATATAGGAAATTAGTAGAAAATGTCATTTGCCACATGCATCGGGACTTCTTGGGACAGCTCCCTGCTGCTCCGGAACATTTCTTGGGATGCCTCCCTGTCGGCTTGGTGCAAAATGCAGCCAAGACTTGACCGTAACCTCGCAGTGCTTCTGGCTCATTTTGTGATCAAACTGTCGAGCAGCAGCTGAAAGACAAAATAACAAGAATACTGTTCATGACCATAACATCAAACAAGTCTCCTCCTATAAGTACCTGGGAGTGCTGATCAATAAGGATTTCAACTGGCACACACATGTTACAACTATGTGTTCAACGATACATCAGTGTCTATTCCCAAAGACTACAAACATGTCCGTTTGGCGCCATTCTCCGCTACACTGTAAAAGCTTCAAATCCGCTGTGGTCACAAAATTTAAATGTCCAGATTTCATACCAACACAGATTAAAATGACATTAACGGTAACGTTTGCACTAAAACAGACACCCGACCACCTTTTGTGAACATTCGAGTCTAAACTTTGATCGAGAATTGAAGGTAAAAACCGCCGTCAAGATTCAGTGCATTTTTTTCAAAAACACCAATATGATCACATTTGATTGGCTGACCTGGTGACGCCATTCAGTTACAATGAACACAATTGGTCGATTCATGGTCTTGGTGCGAACAGACTGGTTCCCGTAAGGAAAACATTTCGAACATAAAGAAATATTAATTAATATTTCTTTATGTTCGAAATGTTTTTAAATAATGTATTGGTTATAGGTCTGAGAACAGACCCAGAACAGTTACCCGTGTACAGTACACTAACAAAAGGACCGCAACGTCCGTCTAATCTACATATATATTTAGCTTGATAAGTCAACGTACATATTACAGTAAACGTATACAAACACAGGACATCATAGCCTGGCTGGGCCATCCTGTTGCGTGAATCACTTGCCGTTCCTTCACACAACAGTCTGGACTTCGGCCAATTGGTAGCGTGTATTCCCGATAACCAGAAAATAACCGGGCCAATCAGTGACTGTGTTTCCACTGTTCCCCCGACAACAGGGAAAGGCAGCCCCTGATTGGTCCATGTGTAGACAGTGACGTCTAACACATGCTGTTCTAACAAAGCGTCATTCATTCAGAACGCCATTAATTCTGCAGTTGACTTTGGAGAGTCGGCAGAAATCGTTTATATCCGACGTCTTCTGCGGATATAAACGATTTCTGCCGACTTTGCAAAGTCAACTGCTGAATTAATGGCGTTCTGAATGAACACAGTCTCTGATTGGCCTGGTCATTTTCTGATCGGGAATACACGCTCCCAATGGGCCGAAGTACCGACTGTTGCGAGAAGGAACGGCAAGTGATTCACTCAACAGGATGACCCAGCCAGGCTAAGGACATCAAGCATAAGCACAAAACAAAGCTTGTTTGCTTCACTGAAAACAGTTAAGATAAAAGAAACATGTCAAACTTACTGTGCAAGACAGGCAGAGAAGGTCGGAGGAGTGATCAATGCAGTCGGTCCGGTGTTATGCCGTAGAATGCACCCCCTGCCTCCAATCCACTCATTCGCTTCTTAAACTGGAAGAAAATGATCTCATATTTTTTTAAAAATGTGACACACTTTCGTCACACTTTGAGATGTTTCAAACATGAATTGCAATATAAATAAAATGTAAATTATTATTGTTATTGTAATTATTATTATTATTATTGGGATTGTCCTGCTGACAATGATTTGAATCAATGTTGGCATTTCAATCATTAAGTAGGAGAAGAAAAAAAAGCAAAGAAAAAGGCAAACAACATGGATAAAACATTGAATCAATGTTGTCATTTCAATCATTAAATGGGAGGAAGGGGGGTGTGAATTGAATCTCTATATTTTCTATCAGCAAAGCAAACACAAACTGGTTTATTGAGAAGGTATCTCCTTTTCTAACAACAAACAGACCCTGAAAAGCACAAGTTTGTCAAAGACACAAACATCTAGCTTTATCAAACTATGATGTCGAGCTTTGTCTTATCTATGCATGACTGTTCTTTTGGGTTCGAAAGGATTGTTGATGGAAAACAAGGAGCAAAGAAGCACATTTTTCAAAGTGGATTATCCTATCTGGAGTAGAAATGAGGTAGATGATTGTTTTAGAGGGTAAAAGTTTTCAGAATAATATAGATTAGAGGTGATATTTGAAAACTTCCTGTAGGAAATAATCCAAATATTGACAATCAATGACCAACCTCCTCAGACAATGTGGTGTAAAGTAACCGTGTACTGCTCCAGTTCTCTACATTCCCATATTTTCTCTTTGCTCAGAGGGTCTGATGGGAAGGTTGTGTCCATGGAGGCTCGCCTGAACCTGGAAAACAAAGACTTCAAGAAGACCACGAAGATCACATGGCTGGCTGAGACTAACAGCGCCCCCTTGTTGCCCACCATCTGCATCAACTACCAGCCACTCATCTCCAAACCCGTCATCACCAAAGACGACGACTTTAAAGAGTACATTAACAAAAACAGCAAGGTCAGCTCTGCCACATGTCATTTCTCATGAGAATCCCGTGTCAGAGGTGATGTGCTCCAGTTTTCTTTTGTTAACTGTCTTATTGTCTCTCTCTTAGCTGGAGGAGAAGATGCTCGGAGATCCCTGTCTGAAGAGTCTGAAGAAAGGAGACATCATCCAGCTCCAGAGACGAGGCTTCTACATCTGTGACCAGCCCTACGAGCCAGTCAGGTGAGAGGAAAGACTGATTGTTTGACTGTGAATGTCGTGTCACAGTTCTCTGCAGATCAACCATAGACTGTATTAGAGAAGCAGACATAGCCTCTCTGTTTCCGATGTAAAGACAGAGCAGGAATGCCATGATTAAGATTCTGTCTAATGACTCACAGAAGATTTTTCATATCAGTCACTCTCAGAAGGATTTAAAGATGAGATTGAATGTGGAGCTAATTTACAAACTCCATCATCTGGTTCTTCTACCTTACAAATCCGGCTATCCCTCCCAACATTTCCACATGGCAGACCAGTCACTGATTTTCCTCCCGTGGGCAGTGCCAGTGACATGTTGGTCTCTTAAACCATGTCTTTGAAAATCCAAACCCCTGTGGGTTTGCAGTGTTGTGTAGATATCAGGAAGTATTGTTTCATGTTTATCAACTGGGCAGAGGTCCGTATGAAGTTATCATTTCATGGTCATAACAGTTTTAGACACATCTGACATTTGATCTCTGGTCTCAGCTCTTCTTTAGCTGAGGATGGTGTTCATTTTTACTGACCAACTGTAGTTGAATTTTTTCTTCCGAAGCCATAGAGGTGTAGAACTTAATAACCATCCTTTCATACAGATATGGTCTTTTTAAAGGGCTAATATGCTGATTTAATAACAGTAATGTGCCTTTGGGTTGGCTCAGTCGCTTCTGATATACTGCCTGTGTATAAAGATGTCATCTATCACACTGTCTGACTTTGTTCATGCCCACAGTCCTAACAGCTGTAAGGAGAGTCCGTGTGTCCTGCTCTACATCCCTGATGGACACGTCAAAGAGATGCCAACTGCAGGATCCAAGGACAAGAGCAGGAGCCAGGCCTCCAATAACACGGTGAGTGGTTCTCAGGAAAACCATCTGAATGTTTTCAGGCCTCTGTCTTAGTCACAGCTAAAGAAGGGTACAGACAGGTCCGTCCTGTAGTTGTAAATACTCAAAGTGAAAGAAAAAGTAAAAGTAGTTGAGATACTGATCTCTCTATGCTCTGGCCTATAGTGCAAAGGTTTGCTAAATGAAACAGTCGTAGCATAGGCAGACTTTAAGCTGCACCATTTATCATTAACATTTATAAGAAGAGACAGCGTTTCAGGGAAGAGTCATGATGAGCCTTCAGGTCTCTCTTCTGGGCTGATACTTGGTGCTAATTTCCTTCTCTTCATTGTGTCTGATCTCCTCTCGTCTTAGTCTGCTGCTCCCTCAAAGGCTGCCCCGTCCTCCACCCCAGTGCCTGCCTCCACATCAGCCTCAGCAGGAGACTTATTCTCTAGCATTGCAGCACAAGGTGAAGCTGTGCGCCAGCTGAAGGCCGCCAAGGCTCCCAAAGAAGAGGTGGACAAAGCAGTTCAGCAGCTGCTTTCTCTGAAGGTACGTCCCCTTTCATTTATGGCTGCTCCCGACTCACAGCCCCTGAACAGGATCAAGTTTGAGTTTCCGTACAAAGGTTTGTCTTTTTCTTTTCTTTCGGTTCATTGAAATCACAAACATTTATGCACATCAATTAGCCAGAGACCTCAATATCTTTCTAAATGTTTCCCATCATACTTAAATACTCATTTACTTAAAATTACTGTAGTGACCCAAATGTAATGTTTTTACCCCTGAAGTATATCCAAAAAAACGGCTTTTCTTATGTTCAGAGACCAAACTTTTAAATGTCGGTATGTGTTCATAACAGAGAAAGGATATATCTGTTAAGAGTGTGTGGCCTGTGACTAAGGCCTGATGTGACTGAAAAGTAGAGTGTCATAGGGGATAATAGACAGAGGGACACACTGATGGTCAGGACTATTAGAGTCAAAAGTAGGCCAGCATCAGAGGCTTATTTTAAGCTGAAGGGTGTCAATGTTCAAGAGACATGAAACAACTTTCCCTGAGCTGAAATATGGTGTCAGGGAGTGTCATGATCAAAGATGGCATACTGTTTAAAATCTAAACCCCTAAAACCCTAAAAAGAACTTCTCATTAGAAAGGTCCTGTTTATGGATTGTTTTCTGTTTTGAACTTAACTGCGTAAAATTTCATTGGAACAAGGAATTTAAGTCGACCTGATCCAACATGATCAAGCTCAGCTCACGGTTCCCAAGGTCCAGAAAACAACAGATTCTTTTATTTTGAAATGGTCATTACTGGTAAGAGTTTATCCCAGACTGAATCACTGGGCCTGTCATTTAAGACAGGAAGAATGTTTTTGGCTTACCTTTAAAAAAGATGAACACTAGTGACGTGCTGGTGACGACTCAGTTTATAGCTTTTCTTTCTGAAGTCCTGCACTCAGTAATGCTTATCAGAGGAACACTGATTTACCGATTTCTATCAATGTGCATGTTTGCTTTGAAGAGAGAAAGCCTCAGAGGATAATTAACTCCTGTTACAAAAACAAATTAACTTTAAAAGCCCACTTAGAGTCTTGGTGTGTTCAGTTTATAGTCTGTTATTGCTCCTCTGTCCCTTTGTGCCTTTGTCACTCTGGGCTTATGATTCATAGATGCGTTTTCTGGAGGCCATCTTTAATTAAATAAAGAATATAATTAATATGAACGTCAATCTCTGTTTTCCCCTTTTCTTTTTCTGCAGGCTCAGTTTAAGCAGGAGACCGGGGTTGACTACAAGCCTGGCATGGCTCCTCCCACCTCAGCTCCAGCCCCACCCACCACAGCGTCAGACCCTGCTGCCTGTCCATACACCCGTGTTTCCCAGCAGGGAGAGCTGGTCAGGAAACTAAAAACAGAGCAAGCACCTAAGGTACCTGAGAATTTATCCATTTAAACCACATTCATCCATATTAACCATGTTTATTCATATTAACCCCACTCTTGTGTCTGTTCAATCATCACTCTTCTCCCACACCATATATCTCTTCACCAAACTCACACCAACCTATCATTTCTAGTATCCTCATTCGTGTCTTTTTTTAACATCCAAACTAGTGTATCTGGTCTTGTGTTGCTCAATTTTCAAAGTAATTTTGTCCAGTCATCACTCGTGTGTATGTTATTTGCATGCGAAGTTCAGTTTAAACTGTCCTGCAACATAAAGCTGGTTTATTCACGATACCAGGACCAGATTGACATAGCAGTGAAGCAGCTACTGGCTTTAAAGGCGGAGTTTAAGAAGCTGACTGGTCAGGATTACAAACCAGGGATGGCCCCCTCCAATCCTGCCTCCTCTGCTCCTTCTCCTGCAACCAACTCCTCCTCTTCTTCCTCCTCCTCTTCTGCTTCTTCCTCTTCTGCTTCTCCGGGCTTGTATGAGCGCGTTGCGCAGCAGGGAGAAGTTGTGAGGAAACTGAAGTCTGAGAAAGCCCCCAAGGTATTCAGATAGAAATGAGTAATGAGAAAAAGAGTTCAAGGATTCACTCATGTTTTCATAAGGCATGTATATCCTGATTAGTTAAATTAAAGTCTACAGTTTTATTAATGCCTGCATTGTGTTTGAAAAGAGCGCCACTGAAAAGTCTGAAGTCCCTTAAACACTTTTGATTTACTTCTCACTCTTATTGAAATGAGCTTGAAGTTTTCTGCTGATGCTGACGTAGTTACTGTTAATGACCATGAGATTTTTTCTGTCTGCGTACCTCTCTCTGGTGCTAAGCAGTAGGAAAAGACATCATGTTCTTTTGTGAACGAATTCTATTAACCAGAAATACACTGTCCAAGATTCCCCTATGAACTTTTGTTTGTGTAAGTCTATGTCTAAGCGAGTGCTGAGAACAGAGTTTACTGAAAGAGCCACACCTCTGCACAGAAACAATTTTAGTCTCCAAGCAAGACCGCATTTCAAACTTGTATTGGGAGCAACTTATATTCTTGGCTTAGTGGTAGATCAGACATTAAGAGGCATTTACCTACAAAGAGGTTTTCACAGTAACTTTTTGATTCGTCCTCCCCCTCCTGTGTCATTTTTCAGTAGTTTGAGAATCATTTTAAGTCTGACAACTGATCTGCTTCAGCCTTTATAGTCTATATTTTACACAAAGTTATGCTTGTTGTCTTTTATTCTGAAATTATATGCAGAAGATGTGTCTCAGTCAGACACATAAGAAAAGGAACCCTTAAAAAGGGTTTGTGGGGGTGAATTAACAACAATGATGCCAAAAGAAAAGTGAGACAGCCAAATTAAAGTGTAACAACTCACCTTTAAAAAAATGCTTGCTTAGCATAGCAGGATTGCAGCATAGCAGCAATGTCTTGGACTTGTAAGTAAATGAACATCATATCTTTGTTTCCTCTGTTCCAGGACCAGGTTGACGCTGCAGTGAAACAGCTGCTTGCTTTTAAGGCAGAGTACAAACAGATCACAGGTCAGGAGTACAAGCCTGGAGCTGCCCCTGCTCAGAAAGGCCCCAGTCCTGCTTCTGCCTCTGCTCCTGCTCCTGCCTCTGGGGGCCTCTATGAGAAGGTGACTGGACAGGGAGAAGTGGTGAGGAAACTCAAGGCTGAAAAAGCCCCCAAGGTGAGACCGCATACTTGATTCAAAGATAGTTCAACTGTCCAGACTCCAGTCCAGTTTAAAGCTCCTGTGAGTGTTTTTTGATGTTTGTGAGAGAGACTAAAATTCATACTGATACTAATGCTTGTTTTATGCAAAATCAAACAAGACCATCAGCAATATGATAAAGGTCATAGTATAATTTTGAATGCCTGTAAACTGGTGCAAGGGGGTAGGTGTCAGCTAAGCAACTGAAGAAACAGTCCTGTTTTTACAATCTCCACCTTCAATACTCACAATCAATGAAACATTGAACCAGGTCAGCAGGATGTGAGACTGTGAAAGCATGTTAAGAACAGAAGACCTTTAAACATCAACAAACGTGTGCAACAACACTACATACTATATTGTTGAGCCACTCTGAATCACTGCACAGCAGCTCTGGCCAACAATGAGGTCTTGAGTATTTATGGGGGATGTTTGGGTCATCCTGAAACTTTTAGTGCTGCTGCTGTGATTTCAAGTTTCTCTGCTTTGCTGGTGCTCACCAGGATCAGGTGGATGCTGCAGTGAAGCAGCTGTTGGCTCTCAAAGCAGAGTACAAACAGCAGACTGGACTGGATTACAAACCAGGATCACAAGCCCCAACAAGCCCTGCTCAGACCCAGTCCAGCTCTCCACCAGCCCAGTCTAACTCATACCCACAGGCCCAGGAGCTGTTCTCCCAGGTGGCCCAACAGGGGGAACTAGTGAGGAAGTTAAAGTCTGAGAAAGCCCCGAAGGTAAGAAACCAACCACGATGAGGAATTAAACACAACTAACAAGGACATCTGATCATCAGCTGATCTCTCATTTCAGGACCAGGTGGATGAAGCCGTAAAAACCCTTCTGGCCCTGAAGAGCCAGTACAAGACGCTCACTGGAGAGGACTACAAACCAGTGGCTGCTGCTGGAGCCAGTGGAGCAGAGGACAAAAACCGTAAAGAGAGGGAGAACAAGTCTGAGAAACAGGGAGGAGGAGGCGGTGCAGGAGGAGGAAAGAAGGGGAAAGGAGACAAAGGCGGCAACCAGGGCAAGGAGGCGTCAGGAGGAGCAGGAGGCGGAGAGGGTCAGGGACCCAAGAAGCAAACACGGTGAGAGACTGGAGAGGAGAAAAAAAATGTTTGAAATGTTTTCCGTAGACCCCATGAAGGCAAGTGTACCTGACTTTAAATAAAAGATCAGTGTTACCCCCAAATCTCTGAAAATCATTGTTCAAATATCAAGAGGCTGGTTCTTGTTTTACTTTTTGCATCTGAAGAGACTTCTCTACTTCGATTTCTGTAATGCAGTCTGTGATCTTGTGTTCAGGTTGAACCTCACCTCATGATTTGCAGCTTTTTTTCTGTTTTCTATCATATTCACCTGATTTTCATGTAAAGATAGGCTCTGCAGACTCTCTTCAAAGGAATCCAGATGGAGAGATGTGAGAGAAGATCATAAGGCAGAGATGTCAGTGAAGCTGCAAAGAGCTGAGGCAGAGTCAAAACATTTGATGAATTCCAGGAACAGTATGCTACTTTTTACAGATCGAGTTAGTCTGTCATAGTATTTTAATTCATAGCTTGTTTTTGGCCTTGTAAGTCTTCACATTGGGAGGAAAGAGAAAGTGGAGACAAACACACAGTGAAAGGCTGCTTGCTTCGAGGACTACAGCCTTTGATCATGAGGTGCAGGATTTAGCCTCTAAGCCAAACATCCACCTCTCTCTGGTCATGTTTAGATACTTCTTCAATAAGATGCAAAATTTCCTGTGGTGGTTAAAATAGAGGATGTTACATTCAACAACTGGCAGTGGATTGAAAGCTTCACTCAAACAAGACCTTAAGTTTTAGATTTTTTTGTTAATCAAATATTGGAGCATTGCGGGGACTTGGATTTGTTGCTTGGTCTCTGAAGATGGATCATCTGTACACCCCAATCCTCTGCCCCTGTTAGTCAAACAGCAGGAGAGTTTTGTTTTAGAGTTGGTGAGTCTGAAAGGGTTGATGTGTTTTTCCATCTGCTTGATCATTCTTTGTGGCCTTGCTGTCAGCTTTGAGGATGACATGTGGTCACTCTCTGAAAGTGCTGCATCACTAATGTATGTTAAGAACTATTTTGCATGTTTCAGCAAATACAGGAAATTAGCATGGGGTTGTACCCTTTACCTCGAGGTCCTGCTGAAGTTGACAATAAGTCAAAGCATTTGATAAAAGATGCAAAAAGTAAAACAAAAACTTCTCGATTCCTCGTCATTTCTGGAGGATCAGATTTTGATCTCAAACCCATTTGTTCTGCCATCATGGTGCAGCAGGATGTCTCTGTTTTGTCAGTCATCAGTAGGACACTGGTTTGCTGGCTGTCTTTGGAGATGAGCTTTGAGTTGCATGATTGGCTCAGCTGAAAACTGCTGTGTGTGAGGAGTGAAAACTGTTTGGGTGAACTCTGCAGTGACTCTGTTTCTAATCGGTAAAATGTCAGTGTTCGTGCTCTCGTTTGCCAGATCACACTGTTGTATCTGTCTGTGTCTTTGGCCACCACTAGACTATTGAACATTTGATTCAAGAATTCTGTGAATCGGATGAACAGACAAACTTTGGCTACAAAAAAAGAACAAATTTCACAAAATATTAATTCTAAGAAAAAAAAAAGAAAACTACAAAAAATTTTTGGGTGAACATAATCAGACTGACACTGCACGCTTTTGCACAATATGTGACAGGTGATCTCAGGTGTGCATCACAATGACTTTGTTTTATGTCTCCTGACAGATTGGGCTTAGAGGCCAAGAAAGAGGAGAACCTGGCTGACTGGTACTCTCAGGTGAGTCCGATGCAAACAAACAATACCATTCTCAACCTACAGAGAAGCTATTTTAAAACACCCAACACTTCAGAAATTTTCATAAGACAATAATCAAATGCTTCTCCTCTCCTACAGGTCATCACTAAAGCAGAGATGATTGAGTATTATGATGTCAGTGGCTGTTATGTGCTGCGGCCCTGGTCCTACTCCATCTGGGAATCCATCAAAGAGTTCTTTGACCGGGAGATTAGGAAACTCGGTGTGGAAAACTGCTACTTCCCCATGTTTGTGTCCCAGGCTGCTCTGGAGAAGGAAAAGTCTCACATTGAGGACTTTGCTCCGGAGGTAAAAAGACCATTTTTTCTCAGCGTAATAATATTTAGAACCTCAAAGGGCGGAAAACTGAACTGCACCATCCAGTAAAATTGTGAAATGCATAAAAAAACTCGATTGATCTAACAGGACAGTAAACGTAGAAACACATGACTGCAGGATTAAAAAAAAAACATGAAATGATAATGAAGTCATGACGTTATTTGGTGAGTTTTAGGGTTGCACATTTTCTGTAGTAATATCTAAATTTGAAGTGCGATATCAGTTTTACAGCAACCAGTGCCAATAATTACAGAGCAGGTTGGCTAATGGCTGATATCTAACGCCGCTAACATATTGTTGGTTTTTGCATTTAATAAAATATGACTATTGAATTACAACAAATGAGAAAGGACTGTGCTGAGCTTAAATTGATCATTTTTTGTTTACCCTGGATTTGGCCCAGGAAAATATTACCATCAGACTGGATTTCTGTTCAGTTAGCATTGATCATTATTGATAATATCAAAGTAAAAGCAAAGAGTTAAAAGCTGTCATGAATAATTCAGTAATGATATGAAAAATACAGTCGAATATACATGCTTATGTTAGTCAGTGACATGTTAAATATAGATTTTTAATAAACTCATGAAATGAAAGATAATTGTGGTTATGCCTCAGATTTCAGAGCATGGCTAATGTTTTTTTTCAGAGGCAATATTGATCTGTATTATTGATACAGTACATTAACAGAATTTATATTAGAAACTTTCCTGTAACTGTTTTTAGATTTGATCCTCTGTCATTTAAGATGGGAAACAAATCTTTATTCAAATTACCCTCATCAATGTGAACATCAGCCATTTATTTGAAAATGCAATAATCAGCTGGATTACTCAGAACAATGATAAACTGGTGAACCTCCTTTACAAATGTATTATTCAATCTTTTCCACATGGGAAAAACCACACCTGCCATCGTCACGTTTCATGTTTCTTTTGGAGTGTAAATTTATGTATACCAGTGTGCCCCCCTCGTCCAAAGGGGTAAAAAATATAATGTGGTGATGTCATTTTGTCAGGTTGCCTGGGTGACGCGGTCAGGAAAGACTGAGCTGGCAGAGCCCATTGCTGTGAGACCCACCAGTGAGACTGGTCTGTACCACAGGAAGTCTAGGCTTGATGCAAACATATTGACATGTCTTTGCTATATTAGCATGAACGTGGCTGTTGTGGTGGTTTCCTGTGACCTTGTGGCCTGTGTTGTTTTCCTTCAGTGATGTACCCTGCTTACGCTAAGTGGGTCCAGTCCCACAGAGACCTGCCAATCAAACTGAACCAGTGGTGTAATGTTGTGGTCAGTATCTTCTCATATGTGCTCTCCATCCACAAACAGCTCCACCTTGCTGTTATGAACTTGTTGATGAAAACTTGTAGGCAGTGGACAGCTGTCCTCATATCATTTCTTCTCCCCTCTCCCTCTCCCACATTTTCTTCCAGAGATGGGAGTTCAAACATCCACAGCCTTTCCTCAGGACCAGGGAGTTTTTGTGGCAGGAGGGACATACAGCCTTTGCCACCAAAGAGGAGGCAGCAGAGGAGGTAACAGACGTGGAAATGCTGCTTCTTTACTACCACACAGTCACTCTTTTATAAAATATATTTTATTGTGCTGTTCTAAAGAAACAAACAATATACTTTAAAGCAGTTATGTTACTTTAAAATTAGTGTTTCTTGTTCTGAATGTGAAAAAAAACAGTAAGTCACTGTGTGTTTAATAGGTGCTTCAAATCCTGGATCTATACGCCAGAGTGTATGAGGAGCTGATGGCTATCCCTGTAGTGAAGGGGAGGAAGACGGAGAAGGAGAAGTTTGCAGGAGGAGATTACACCACCACTGTGGAGGCTTTCATCTCTGCCAGCGGCCGAGCCATTCAGGTACTGTAGCTCACCAAATTGGCCTGTTGTCTACACTCTGTTTTCCAAATATACAGAGTGCTGGTGCAAAAAAAGTCCCTGAATTATTACCAACATTTGACTGTAAATGAAAGGCTAAATGAGTATTATTGTCCTAAAGATTTAAACAAAGTATGCCCTCTTTACCGTAGTTCAACAGAAGTGTGGGCTCTCTGTATCTGCTGAGACTGTATCCTCTATCTCCACTTAATCTGTATCTTCTTCTTATGGACACTGTCTTGATGTCAATCATTGTGCAGTGGTTTGAAGTCTTTTCAGCTGACAGCCTGCAGGAAGGGACTAAAGGAAAATTTGTAGCAGCCACGTGGCAGCTTTATTCAATTTGATTTGGTTCATTTGGATCTTTATTGTCTCGAACACATCCAAAAAATGTTGATAGGAAAGAAGATACTAAATTGTCTTCATAGCTAATACATCCAATATTTGATACAAGATAAAAACACAATGTTGATCTGTTCAAGACTGGGCAGAACAGTTTAGAATTTAGTTCTGTCACTACCTTAGAGTATTTGTTTATTCCCAAATTTACCGTAAACTGAGATTTTTATGTTTTAAGTCACATGATATTAAAAGTATTGAAAATAATGACAACATTCATCATGATACTAAATCACCTGAGGTCCAGTGGAGATGAACATTTTCTCAGTATTGTAATTTGACTCTTTTCCTCCCTCTCTCCTCATGCACTTTGCTCTGAAAGTTCATCTCCTGTAATTTACAAAGTTTTCATTGTTGGCCCTTTTTTGTTTTTGCTTCCTCAGGGTGCTACATCGCATCATCTGGGACAAAACTTCTCCAAGATGTTTGAGATCGTGTTTGAGGATCCAAAGAGGCCAGGAGAGAAGCAGCTGGCTTACCAGAACTCTTGGGGAATCACAACCAGGACCATTGGTGTCCTCACCATGGTGCATGGGGACAACATGGGGCTAGTCTTGCCTCCCAGGGTGGCCTGTCTGCAGGTACAGACGCACCAAGATGCTATCATGCCATCTTAGTTTGTTTTTTTTCCTCTAAAATTTACCTAAAACATCAACTACCTACCCGCCCAATCCATAGGAGAAAAAAAGACAATCTTGTTCAATCTCTGTCTGCATCCTTAGGTTGTCATCATCCCCTGTGGTATCACTGCCTCGCTGTCAGAGCAGGATAAGGAGGCTCTGTTGGCCCAGTGCTCTAAATACCAGAGCAGGCTGCTGGATGCTGGGGTCAGGGTGAAGTCTGACCTCAGAGACAACTACTCTCCAGGGTGGAAGTTCAACCACTGGGAGCTCAAGGTCAGTGATAAAATGAATATTATACCTGTATGCCCACATTTCACCACAAAAATCATGATAAAAGATGAAAAGGGACAAGTTTCCACAGCCAAGGTTGTTTTGAGGACAAAGATTACTCTAGATGTCCCATCTGTCTCTCTCTGTTGGAGTGACCAACTTATTGATTTTTGGCAAGGGTTGCAGGAGGACACCATGAAGTAAACATTAACAGCAACATAAAACCATACCACTACAACAGGTTAAATAAACAAGATGACAACAGTGGTGCATCGATTAGCTAGGTGACTGTCCACTCATCTCAATGTAGCTGATCCTCTGCTGATATCTGATTTACGCACACACAGGCTGCATGTTTATTCCTCACACACGGTGCCACAAACACATACCTAAAAGTCACACACTTACACAGTCTCATAGGTACTTGGTGTGCAGTACTACTGCAACAGTCTGAAACAGCGTGGGTCTCATATACCAGACCACTGTGCAGAAGGTCAATCACAGAGGAGGAGGAACTGGAGGAGTAGCAATATTCATCTGTTGTTTCTTTCTCTGTGTGACACTTGTTCAGGGTGTACCGATCCGTCTGGAGGTCGGTCCTAAAGACATGCAGCAGCGTCAGTGTGTTGCTGTGAGGAGAGACACCGGAGCGAAGGTGACAATTCCAGAGGCCGAGGTGGAGAAAAACCTGGTCGCCATGCTGGAAGATATCCAGAACAACCTGTTTAGAAAGTAAGAGACACACAACACCTCAGGGCCAGACTCACTCTGCATGGCTTTTAAATAACTGAACATGGCATGCTTGGTTGTTGGTGAGGTGTAAGCTCTCAAAAAGTCTTTTTCCAGCAAGGGCAGACCTCTACTGTCACACATTCAGATTTAAAATCCAACTGTGGTGTGTGATGGGATGATAAAAACAAGACCCAGCTTTTTGTAAATGAACCTTTGACTGTATACATAGATGGATGGCTGATCCTCATCTCTATCCGTTGTAAAAACAGAGAAAGGAAAAAGAGAAAAAAAACATTTTAATGCCCCTATGATTGGCACTAACATCTTGGACCACAGATTTTTATAAGCCTGAGTTTGTGTTGTAGGGATTTGCTTTTGGAGAGACTGGGGACTTTCACAGTGAAAAAAATCATAAATAAAGCATGTTTATCGTCAAGTGAATTGAGCGTTAGCAGAGCTACATTCAGTGGTAATTAATGAGAATTGCTGTATTCACAGTCGCTCTCCTTGATCATGCAGCAGACAGCCTACTTTTCATTATCCTGGACTTAACACAACAGAGTTATCAGTTGAAATGCACTCTGGTAAATCAAAGATTTAAATTATGTTGTAGTTATGCAAAGTTTTTGTTCACAACCATGACTAGATCTCATATGTGTGTGAGTACAAAACCTGAAACAAGTGTGAAGACAGGTGATGATGGGATTGTATAATCCTTGATCTGGAAACTGGTGACAGTCCCTGTGGTAGGCCCTGATATCTTGAGCTTGTGATGGTCCTTTGGGCCACAGTCTGCATTCTTAGAGTCTATTCTTAGAGCAACAGCAAAAACCTCCATAGCGTCTGTAAACCAAGACATCTTCAGTAGGGGGCGGCATTGTGATAGAAATGGTACTCTGTAAGGGGGCAGTGATAATGGTCTCACAGAATCTATAAGAATATAAGAGCAAAAGTCAAAGTTTGTTGTGTTTGTGTTTTTTAGGGCTTCAGAGGACCTGAAGAAAAATATGGTGGCTGCAGACTCGATGGAACAGTTCCAGAAAGAGTTGGACCAGGGCAAGGTGAGAACCCTACTCATGCTCAGAGCACAACATTTCAGAATCTGTTCTCACCCACTGATGTCATTTTTTTTTTGCTGTATAGATCGTCCAGATCCCATTCTGTGGAGAGATTGCATGTGAGGATTGGATCAAGAAAATCACTGCCAAGTATGTCTGACAGTGATGCTGTCTTACATTACACTAGAATAGAGCTGTCACAGTATTAGGTTTTCACCTCACAGTTATCGTGGGCTGAAAGTTTCATGAAAACCATATTATGACCCATAATATCAGCAACCTCTGGATGGACGCATCCATAAAGAAGAGATTGTTTTGTAACATGATTATTTTTTTAATTTGATGCTTTAATTTTGATGCTTTACTGTCTTGGGTTTTGGTTTTTTTTTTGTCCTGTTTTGTACAAACATGCTTTTATTTTGAAATGAAGTAGACACTTCTTTAGCTAGTCATGGTACTGAATGAAAAAGCTGAAAAATTGGTTTGAAAGAATAAATGAACATATCCTGATTTATTCAATTATGACACAGTTTCATAACCCTCAGTTAGAGGTTTTGCTGTGTGGGGGTTGAAAAAGGTCAGAGGTGACAAGTTTCTGAACTGTTTGAACTGAAATTTAAGTTCCCACCAGTCTGAAAATGAAAACTGAAAAACCTCAAATAATTAGTCTAAACAGAGCAGTTTAGCTCATTATGTGCTTGGAGTCAGCAGTTAAACGAATTTGTTGAATATGACTAACATTTGCAGAGCCATTACCACCAGCCTCCAGCCTAATTTCTGCCAGTAAAGACTGTTTTATTTTTTGTTCCACTTTAGGGACCAGGACCTGGAGCCCGGTGCTCCATCCATGGGAGCAAAGAGTCTCTGTATCCCCTTCTCCCCCCTGAAGACGCTGCAGCCCGGTCAGATGTGTGTCAGTGGAAAGGAAGCTGCCAAGTACTACACCCTGTTTGGACGCAGCTACTAAAGAGCTGTTCAGCTGGAGCACAAGGATGACTGTGGTTGTCATAAAGGGCTCTCCTTCATTTCCACTTTTAGTCTCTAATCCTGTGAGTGTATGTAGGCTGGACTGTGGGACTCAGATCTGGGGTGTTGTTGTTTGTGTTTGTTTAGTTTTTTATTTACATATGATTTCATTCTTATCATAACTTGTCTGACAGAAACTGAGGTGAGAGAAAACATTTGTAGTGTTGCTGCTTTACCACATGGCTGTTTGCTCTGTCAATGCTGACTGTCGTCTAGTGCTTTGTGTTGGGATGGGGTTACCACCAGTCAGCAGGCTGATATAGCATATCATAAGTCATCTTATGCAGTTCTTTATAACATGGCAGTTGTAAAGGCAATAATAGCTGGAAGCCACTTCTGAATTGATTTTTTTATATTTACTTAACACTTTAAATAAAATAAAAAATCTGGCTTTGTTTCTGTTAAAGTTGCTTATTTATGTATGGAGGGAGTTTAGCTCTTGTTAAATCATGACAAATTCCCGAAAGCTGTGGCGTCTCCTGGGTAAAATTTACTGTTTGTCTGCCAGTAATCTCATCTCATGCAGCCATACTGTCTCAGGACCTCTGCAGATACTCAGGCTTGTTGTTGTCTAATTGTTCCCACAGCCCTCATCCATTTGTACAAATGGTTACAGTAAGTGGCTCATCATTCACAGCTAATACTAATACCTCAGAGCGACATGGTGACGCTCTAAATAGCTGTATGTGTTTAAAATCTTCATATAAAGCCCTCTGTCTCTACTCTTCTGTTTTAAGACTCTAAATCTTGTCAAAAATAAAGTAATTTTTGTGGCAAACTGTCCTGTGTTGTTTTGATTAAGCTTGAATGATGATGGGTGGAGAAGACAGTTTGTGGCCTGTTAATGGGTCATTTATTATTTATGCAGGACTAATGTGCAAAATAACAATGTGACAGAAAAAAAGCTTGATTACATCAGGATTTAGGAGTATCATGTGCTTGCTTAGAGTGTAAGAATTAAAAATTCTCATTTTGATAAAGTCTTAATTTTGCAGCATGATTGTGTACAGTTTGCAGTCAAGTATTTTATTGAGTATTTTACTGTATACTGTGCAGACTTACATAATCAACAGTGCAAATGTGGAGATGTTTAGGTTAATAGGATGGACTGCAGTTAACTGCGAGCCTCCCTGGTTATATAATAGCGTGGCTTGTCTAGCGGGCAAATAAAGAGCAGCACTTCCTGTTTAATTTCAAAATAAAACCATTGGCACATTGAGGCTATGTAATTTGCTTTCCACTTAGTGACTCAAAGGAAACATGAAAATCGTTTATGGCTATAGGTCCAGTGTACTGACAAATGGGTAGAGTAAATGGGTAAAGACTGAACCCTGTCTTTTTTCCCTGTGTTCGCTATAAGACAACTAGGGGCGTGGCTAAGTTGATTGACAGGTTGGCATGAGGCAACTTTTTGCCAGAGGGTTAGTACCAGGCCAGCAACCAACCATCATTGGGATGGCTACCTTTGATTTTAGGGGTCTTTAGCGGTTAGAAGCAGGCACGTTTGTGTGCTTTTGAACAAGACTAAGATATATGCCATCTGTTGGTTTTACAAGCAGGGTTTTGAAGCCAATTGAGGGTGGATGACTTATTGTAAAAGCTGATTAAACCAAACTCTCAACTAAAAAACAGATGAAGATACAGGTTGTAAGCTTCCTAGCCTACACTTATGATGCCTGCCAGTGACATCAGAGAAAAAGGACGAAAAAATTTTACAGATGGCTTTCTATGATTTGCAAAAACAATGAGACCATTAGCAGCAAGAATCACCACTTTATTGTGAGGTTTTTTTCCTGAAAGCAATAAAAGGTATTAAGCTTAGGCTGAGCAGCTGAAGTAACAGGCTGTTACTACATTTTCCCTGATAGAATATTCACAATAAATTTTATATTTAACTGCAGAATGGTGTTTATGGGATGTCCTGTGTTTTTGCAGCTAAGTGGACACTGGAGGAACTGCCTTTTTTCTCACAGTTTTAGTGTCATATTTCAACTAGAGGGAAGAATATCTACACCTCAGTGTTGATACTGTGAGGCTAACAAAGGTTCACACTTCAAGGTAAACTATATTTATTCATGTGTAATTTGTTTGCAGCCAGCAGTAAGAAAACAAGAGCAACAAAACATTAAGATCCAAAATAACAAGAGCATCTGTTCATATACGACAATTAAGAAAATAAGAGTGGGGTCTTTTAAATAGTTTAAGAAAGCAATTCTCATAGGCTGTATCCCCCGCATTGGGACACTGCTACAGGACCATTCCTACCAGAGCCAGTGCCCCTGCTGAGCCAAAGGTCAATAAAGTTTGGTCTGCCCTTGCTGAAGAGATTTTGAAGTCTGTCCTATGATAAACACATTTGGTGGTGTCATTGCGACTTTTATTTTGGAGGCGGGTACCGGAAACGATTCCTGACATCTTAAACCTCTCTGTTACTCCGCCGAGCTGCGGTCCAGCATTGTGCAGTCTGTTAGCAAAAATGAGCGATAAAGGTCTGTCAGACGAGGCGGTGGCTGCAGCTTGTAAAGATGGAGACCCAATAACCAAGGTACAGTAACTGTTCAACTTTTAAAGATATGATAAAATTCTTGAAACTGTCCAAACTTGCTAACGGAACAGGCTAGCGACCCACTCATAGGTTAACCTGCTAAACATGATGTGTCCATTATCGGACAGGTGTATGTTTTACACTGTATGTAATTTAATAAAACTATGACAAGTGAACGAATCATGATCAAATGACTTCTACTTCCTACTCATTACAAACTTTATGAAGTAGCAGAAACACAGTGTTCAAGTCTGCTGGAGCAAGTAGAAAAGTTGGTATTAAGGCGCGGCCAGACCTGAATTCACGGCACAACACATGCTGAGTCAAAATGCAGGTGGGACTGGAAACAGCCAAAGTTGGCAGTCTTAACAGCATTTTTTTGCTTGAGCTTGTATACTAAGCTGGTTAACTTAAGCTGTTGCAAGCTCAAAGCTGTGCACGTTATTATTTTCACTTCCTGACAGGTAACTTGTCCCCTGCTGCTCCGCCTGCATTCATTCACTGAATCATACAGACTGACCTGTGCTGAAGTTCAACTCTGATTTCTCTTGTTTGACGATCATGTGAAGTCCTGTGCAAGAGTGAAAATGAACCTTTTGGATCATGAGCCGGTTTTTCATCAGTGTGACTTTGCTTGAACAAATGACTCAGAGTTGAGAGTTTTTCTCTAGTTTCAGTCTATTAAATTAACATGTCAGACAGGCAAAACCAGGCAAAACCTTCACCAACCCTTCCAAAAAGACAGGATGCCAAAGGTTTCCTTTGTCCCCAGGCTTTGTCCAGAGCTGTGATATCTAAGGTTGATTTTAGGCTTTCTTTACAGGCATTTGGCTGAGCAGATGAGAATTGCACTGTTGCTTAAAATATGATGTTTATGGCCTAAATGATAATTTTAAGACATTTCATTTTTCTAGATCATTATAGTCTCAAAAATTATGATAAAAATAATGAAAAGTGATCAATAATTTTTCCTTAGTTTGTTCACTGCTGTATAGCTAACCTTTCATCCAGACTTTTCAAGCCGTCATCTAAATGATTAGATCAGGGTTTTGAAAGTCTCCCCCTTGGCTCCCATCGTTTACGCCCCTACCCCTCTCTTCTTGTTCACTTCCTGCAGAGACAAACACGACAACAACAACAACATGGCTGCTTGCATGAGCATTTACTGTTACCACTGAAGAGTTTATTACAGAAAAGGCTTTGGCGAGTCAGTTGTTTGGAACTGGTTTTGTTTTACATAGTCAGACCTTGAGCAAACCACAGTGTTTAGAGTTATGTCTTTTGTCATTTGTAGTTTCTTTTGAAGAGAAATATATATATTTTTTTTTAATTAAAATTGTTTTTGCAAAATAATATTTTTAGCCCTGATAGTTATTTCATTTTACCCCTCTGCTTTACTTACACACACAGCTATGTTGCTCTCTTTGTGTGTGCTACATAGGCTGCAGGACAGTTTCTAAAGCACTGTCACAACATATTAAAGACACAACAGTTCCCTCTGGACACAATTTGTTGCATCCACAACCAGGGACATCCCGATCTCAACTATAGGATCTCACCTCGCCTTAAACACAAGTAACTTTGAGTTACAGTGGACTGTAGGTTCGCCTAAGTGTATGTACTTAACTAGAGAATAATGAACCTGTGTCATGGTATGTTGTCAGCACAGTTTGTAACAACAATAATGATTAAAAACCTGCAATTGTAGGGTGTTTATAGCCTCATATATAGAGCCTGTAGTCCTTGTTGCAGTGGTCACTGCCTTGACCCTGTGGTGCATGTCTCCCCCCACATTTCTGGTCTCTGGTCAGCTGTCTAATACTTAATAAATGCCCCAAAACAAACCTTAATAAATGAAGTTAGCTCTGACCTTTGTCCCATCTCGCTGCTGAAGGTCCCTGCACATTGGCTTGATTCCTCCTTTGTTGAGTGTCCACATGCAGTTTGACATGCACATACAGCGGACAGAGCATGTTAAACAGATCATGGCTTTACTACAATACTAACTGGACTAAGTTACGTGAAATAAACTACTGAGAAACTTCAGTTTGACTTCAGGAACATGAGAACAGTGTGCAGCTTTGTTATCTGCACATCTGTCTGTTTTGTCCAACTTCCTGCAGCTCAACCAGGACTAAACAGAGGTTGTAGTTATTGGTCCTGAAGGCCTGAGAGAGACACTTTTACCAAAACTACAAGATTTTAAAGTATCAACATCTGTAAAAAACCTGGGCGTAGTTTTCGACTCTGAGCTCAGTTTTATTCCACACATCAGAAACATAGCAAAGGTAGGTTTTTACCACCTTAAGAATATAGCCAGACTCCGCCTGTTTCTCTCTGAGGCCAGCACAGAAGTGCTGATGCATGCTTTTATCTCCTCTCGTTTAGGTTATTGTAATGCCCTGCTCTCTGGCCTCCCAAAGAAGAACTTACATACACTTCAGCTATTACAGAATTCAGCTGCAAGAGTGCTGACGAGAGTCAGAGGGCGGGAGCATATAACGCCAGTTTTAGCATCACTGCATTGGCTCCCCCGTCCGTTTCAGGATTGATTTTAAGGTTCTTTTATTCGTTTTTAGATGTATTAATGGTCTTGGCCCTTCCTGATTTATTTTTACCATATCAACCCTCGCAGACCCTGAGGTCCTCCGGCACAGGCCTTTTAACCTTACCCAAATTTAAAACAAAAACACACGGGGAGGCTGCTTTCAGTTTTTATGGTCCCCGGTTGTGGAACAGCCTGCCGGAGAGCCTCAGGGCCGCAGAGACTGTTGATATTTTTAAGAAGAGGCTCAAGACTCACTTTTTTAACCAGGCTTTTTACTAATTGCCATTTTAGATTTCTCTTATTGCAAATGTTCATTTTAATCAAGGTTCTTAATGTTTATTTTATGTCATTCTATTCATTATCTCTGTTCTTAGCCTTTTTTAATTTTCCTGTCACAGGTTTTTACTTCTTTTACTCCTTTTATTTATTTGTTCATTTAATATTATTATTTTCTTATTTTAGTCCATCAGGTTTTACTCTTTTCACAATTTTTATCTTTATTTTTATCTCCAGTGTTTCCTAAAGGTAGCTCGTTCCTCATGTAATGCGTCGGTGTCAGGCCATGTCTCTTTAAAATTTTATCTTAAATTCTCACACTGTGTGCGGTTGTGTGTATGTGTGGTTGGGTGAGTGAGGGTGGGTGTGTGTCTCTGTGTGCGTGTGGGTCCATGGGTGTGTGTGTTGGTGGAAGGGTTGGGTTTTTGTCTTTATTGTTGTTTTTAGCCTCTGTGAGGCACTTTGAATTGCATCTCCTTTTGTATGAAAAGTGCCATATAAATAAAGTTGAATTGAAACTGAATTGAATCTTGGCAAATTCAAGTGTCAGATCAGGACTTGTTATGGGCAAATTCTCATTTTAAAAAAGTCAGCTCAGGACTGGGGGCCAAAAAAGCACATCAGGAAAACTTTTCTATCACTTATTATGATACCACTTCAGTAAGTTGACACTTTGATACTCTCAATCCTCTCCTCCTTTTGCTGTTTGTGTGCCTGAGAGTTAACCACATCATAGATCCACTACAACATAGCTGACCCAGCTTCGATGTGAGGTCTGAATAGAAGGGAATTCAACTAATTATGTCATTTTTTTCTTCATTCATTCAATTTAAAGTACCCTAGGAAGCCTGATAATATTCTAATACACAACCTACAGATTTGACATTCTTAGTTTCACTTCTCTGGAAATGGGATCGTCCACTGAGGCTCTGACAGATGTAGTAAATTAAGTTTGACACGTTTGAGCCATAGTGAGCTTCAGAGAAACCGGATGTGCGGCAACATTGTGTTAGTGGTTTCTGTGGACATGTTGGTACATTTTTACGCGAAGAGCTTGACACCCTCAGAGGAAGGGTTCAGGAAAGGGTAGCAGGCGCTTGCTGAAGAGATAACGCTCTTTTGTGGAAAACTCAGAGGAAAACTAAGGTCAAAATTAGGAACTGGTGGAGGAAACCAGGGCCAAGGAGAGGTCTTTATTTGTTCTTAAGTTAGATTATACGGGTACTAAATAAAATGTACACTACATATCCAAACCAAGCATGGGGTGAGGGGTCCTTGCACATCCCTTAAAGATACCTGCAATCTAGGGCAACTAATGAATGATTATTCTGGTGAAAAGACCCCGTAAGACTAAAGCAAATGCATGTATGTAAAGCATCAAACATGTCTTTGCACAGAAAAGTAGGGAGTACAGGGAACAAATCCAAGCAGGCCTGAGTTTGGCACTGCTGTAACGCTGACCTGAAAACTTCTCACAGGTTAGTGATGATCACGGAGTTTAAGACGCTTGGTTTCACAGCCATGCACTCTGGCTAAAACATTTTTTCACAAGTGAGTGCCAGCGTACACGTTTTCTCTTGCTGGAATTCACACTCAGAAAAAAAAGAGAGAAGATCCGTCCTGACCTTAAAATTGATCAAAGCTCCTTAGAGGTAAAGTCATGCTAAAAAAATACAGTTTCATATTCATTTAAAAGGCTCAGCAAATCAAAGGACTGATTAGTCTGAAGATAAAACATCTTGTAGCTTTATAAGTGTTTTTTTTTTTGCACTTGTGGAATCCTGTTTTTGCCACAGTTATCTGTCAAGAATCTGACTTTTTTGTCCTGCATTTGAAAGAAAAAATAGACCACTGTCCAGTCATATTTGTAATTTATTAGTTGATTTTTTTAAATAGGGTATAATGATACACTTAGTCCACAGTATGATGGATCACTAATTTTAATGCTGGATTGATGGTATGGCTTGTTTAATGCTTTATTAAAGGTTGTAAGGAACTCATTTTTTTAAGCATTTAAAGCAGTGGTCTTTGTTAATTGTTATTGGTGATGATTTTATTTTTACTGTGTGTTACACCTTGGCTACTTTATCCCCTGTCCAAATAACATGTGCTTTTATTTTGAAAGGATATAAAAGGTACTTTCATTTCACTTAGCTTTACTCATCAAGCTAAGCTTTGCTGAGTGTGTTAACGCCTCCTACAGATGCATTAGCTCTGACTATGTTGTAGTGGTGTCTGCTCTGCCTCTCTCTCTCTTTCTGCTACCTGTAGAGAAGGTGTGGAGGCACTACTCATTGCACATATAAGGGAGTAGAAAGAGCGATTACTCGTGTTAATAAACAGCAGAGTATCTGCCTTTATGGAGGGAACGGTTAAGTTTTTGTCCACTTGCTCAGGTATCATCTCTATGTGCAAGACACTGACTGTGGGTCTACTAAATCCTCCTGTGCAGCTGCTGCGTCGGTAGCTCTCAATTATCACACATCACATTAAACAAGGCAGGTCTCAGGTGAATCACACCCACTACTGTCACAACCTTGGCTTGTGTATTTACTGTTCTGTTTTGGTTTGTCTGTCTCAGGACTACATGATGCAGCAAACGATGCTGCGGGTTAAAGATCCAGTGAAATCCTTGGAGTTTTACACCAAAATCCTTGGCATGACGTAAGTAGTCCCGTCCTTTAGGTCAGTGACCCCCAAATAAAAGTTAGTGTATCTGTTTATCTGTGTGTGGAGACTTGTTCTCAATCATAAATGTGACATTATGACCAAAGTGGACTTTTCTCTCTGGTGTGCTAAATCTCCCAGGCTCCTACAAAAGTTCGACTTCCCCTCCATGCGCTTTTCTCTCTTCTTTTTGGGATATGAAGACAAAAAGGAGATACCTACAGACGTGAAGGAACAGACAGCCTGGACTTTCTCTAGGAGAGCCACCATTGAGCTGACACAGTAAGGCTTAAGATCCAGAGACCCCTGCGCACACACAGACTAAAGGCAATAGAAAGAAAGACCTGAGACTGTGCATAGCTGTTGTGGATTTGCTAGTCTGCGATAATGTATTGCATCCACTCAAAAAAATAAAAACAAAACAGTTTTTTTTTTTTGAGTAATTTTTTTTCTTTGCTGTTTTTCGGACTAATTTTGTTTCTTCTGTTTTTTGTACTAATATTTTTTTCTCCCTCTTTCTGTTTTTCGGACTAATTATTATTATAGATTTTTTGTGGCGAGTTTTAGCCTTTATTGATAGGACAGGTTGGAAGTAGGGATGTAACGATATGAAAATTTAACATCACGATTATTGTGACCAAAATTATCACGGTTATCGATATTATCACGGTATTTTTGAAATATGTTCAAAATGTTTAAAAAGTACTTATACATGCCCTGAAATAATTTCACAACATTTTATTTTGGAAAAAACAATCAAAATAACACGCAGAATGAACTTTTCTTTTACCTTAAATAACAGGAACGATAAGCTTAAAAAATTAAAGATGGGGCCTGAAAAGAGCCAGAGGTAATCAACACTAGTACTAGTAATAGCAAAGTACAAAGTAATGTGCCAGTGGCATAAACATTAACATAATAACAAATAAACAGAATCTTAATAAAATGACATTCCTTATCGTGCAAATTGTAAGAATCTTCAGTGCTCGAAAAGATCTACTCTTACAAATATGTAACAGAGCAACACTACCATATGAAACAATACAACCACATGTAAACAAATGTGTAGTGCAAGTGTTTAAAATAACATAACATATGTAAATAAATCAAATCAACTACCTTGACCTGACTTAAAGAAAAGAGTATCTCCCAGTGTCTCAAACCCAAAAGAAAATAAAACGTGATTAAATTAAACAAGTGGACCATGTTTGCTTCCAATAAATCGAGCAGAGGGTTTCATGATTCCAGAGAATAGGAAAAACAATAAGTCTGAAAAACAAAACAAGAAATATAGTCCGAAGAATAGAAGAGAAAAAAAATCCTCTGAAAACAGAGTTTGTTTGTTTTTTCTTTTAGGGTGAATGCAATACGCTTCCATGTTAGTCAGTTCTATGTATAGCAACAATCCAGATATGCTTGTTTCACCTGGCTAAGCTGACCTCATTTTTCTCCTTTATTTCAAAGCTATTCTTCACTTGTATTAACAAACAGACTTGTGTAAAAGACTTGAACATTTCCCCCAGTGGGATAAATAAAGGAAAGATATCTTCTCTTAAAACACTCTGAAAATGATCAAAATATTCATGGCTCATCCAACACTGCCTAGCACAGCACCACAGGGTCTGCAATGAATAAATGTCAAATTGGTCTGCCAAGTGTGGCTATCATTAGCAGCAGCACCACCAGCCTTCGGTCCTCCTTGCAAGATAACACCCACATGCTGCTTACACATTGCTCTGCTTAAGTGGTTATGTGCCAGTTGAACTTGCTACAGGCTCAATACAGTGTTATCTCCATTTTCTAGATCAAAATGCTGACTAGCACCACACTACAAGATGACATCTGTTATCTAGACAGTAGAACAATATCTCATGGCAGCACTCAGTAACTGAAGCTAAGGCCTCAGCTTAGACAATGTTTGATTTGCATTTCAGGCCTGCGAAAACAAAAACTGTAAATAATTTGTTTAACTAACTAGTAGTTCTGGTTTTGACAGGCAAATATGATGACACCCAAACATATAAATCATATCATCACACACTTCCCCTGTAAAAACCAGCCAAAGAAAACACACTTTGAACTCTGAGACATAAAAGGTGTGCGGTTCAGGTTTCTTGGTTTTCTTGTCTTGCAGTAACTGGGGCTCTGAGGTTGACGAGAGTCAGTCTTATCACAATGGAAACTCAGATCCACGAGGTTTTGGTACGTTTGTTTCCCTGCTTTCATTCACTGACTTTACAGGCAGAAAAAGTTTTATTCAAGTTAGATAGATTCTCCGTTGTCTCATCAGAAAAGTTTCTCTTCTGCTAAGATAAACTTATACAAATACGATCATTTGGACTTTGTGTCCAGAGAGTTTGGTTCAACACTTTGACAAGCTGTGCTTAAATATTGAGCAGTTGTCTAAGAAGCTTATAAGGGCATTTTGTACTTAGTTTTTTTTTTTAACTTTCCTGAACCACCAGCACTGTGTTTGCATGTTTTTGGATGTACATGTTTTCTTCCTGTGCCTGTTGACTAAAAACCACCTCTAAATGTGTCACCTAAGTGTGCATTGATGGTGAACAACAGCCTCTCTTTGTCTCTTTGACATTTGCCAGGACACATTGGAATTGCAGTTCCTGATGTCTATGCAGCGTGCAAACTGTTTGAAGAGCAAGGAGTCACATTTGTCAAGAAGCCAGACGATGGTAAGAAGTGGCACTGGTCAATACAAGGGTCGAAACCAGAAGTTTACATACACTATATAAAAAGGCACATAACCTTTTTATTCCTCACTGTCTAAAATTAAATCAGATTAAACTTTTCCTGTTTTTGGTCAATTAGGATTACCAATTTTTTTTTATTTGTTAAATGTCAGAATAATGAGAGAGAGAATTTTTTAGACAATTTTTATTACTTTCTAGAGAGTCAAAAGTTGTCATACACTTAGATGACTATGCCTTTAAACAATTTGGGAAAGTCCAGATGATAGGTTTAGATGGTGAGAAAAAAAAGGTTAGGTGCTTTTTTATATAGTGTATGTAAACTTCTGGTTTCAACTGTATACTGTGTGTGTGTGTGTGTGTGTGTGTGTGTGTGTGTGTGTGTGTGTGTGTGTGTATTTCAAATAGAATGACTTCAAAAATATATGAAGCTTGATTTGCTTTGTTTTGAACACTTTTACTCTAACACAGAGGAATTAAATTATAAATAAAGTTAATTCAGGGATACATAAAGATACCCCAGTGATGAACTGACCCTAGAAGGTGTAGAATGAATCAGCAGCTGTTTATACTTTTCTCCTTTTACATAACATCCTCTGGAATCAGGCATAGCATTACAATCCTCTGGCTGATACTGCCTTTTTCATCAGGTCATGGCCAATACAGCCCTGACTTGTCAAAATATGGACTCCACTAGACCTCTGGAGGTGTGCTGTGGTATCTGGCACCAACACGTTAGCAGGAGATCCTTTTAAGTCCTGTAGGTTGTGAGCTGAGGTCTCCATGGATCAGACTTATTTATTCAGCACATCCCACAGGTGCTTGATGGGATTGAGGTCTGGAGAATTGTTGGACCAAGTTGACACCTTAAACTTGAGATGAAAATAGAGTCCTAAGACTAACCTTATCCGTTGCACCATGGTCCATTTCTGGTGCTCATGAATCCATTGGTAGCTTTGTTGGTGGTGGACAAGGGCACCCTGAGAAGAAGAATGTTATTGATCTCCGTAGGGAAATTCAGTGTCTATCAGTCTAACAAACTGTGTATTTTGACACCTTTGTGCCAGAACAACCATCGACTGTCTGAGTAATTTATGCTCCAGTAGGTCTTCAACCTACACCAATACATATATTTACAGATCTATTTATGCATGTATTTATACTGTATATATTACATATTTTTAAGTTATGTTTGTGTTAATTTTTTGCCTATATTAAATTGAGCAGCCGATGAGAGACATGAAATGTGGGGAGCAGAGAGTGAGAGAAGACATGCAGCAAAGGGTCGAGACTGGGAGTCAAACCAGCACTGGCCTCTATGCAAGGCCTGTTTAAACTGCTAGGCTGTCAGTGCCCTGATGGCCCATATTTAGTGCAGATTCCACTTTGTTGTTGTTGTTGTTGTGCTTTCTTCATTTCATAAAATATGACAATTTAATAAAAATAAAGCTGTAGTTCTATTTATATCAACACCCACTTCTCAAGGTTATCTGGGCCACAAACATGTCAATGTGTATTAATTTAGGAAAGGAAACCAAACTATGTTGTGCTATGCTTGAGATGTTGGAAGATGACGTATGAATGGCAGAAACGATAATAAACTCGGTTGTTCTTGAAACTGTAATACTCGTCAGTGACCATTAGATTTGATCTGCAGTCATTGTATGTGTCACTGTTTAAGGGGATGTTGATGTTGCTCTACTGCAGCTACATTGGCGAGCCTTCCTGCCGTGTCTGCAGATGGGATTTGTTTATTTTATTTGTTCATAAGCCTTGTTATCTGCCGATGCTGATTATTTAAAAATGTCATTAATCTCTTCTGCCAACCACCTCTTCATGAAGTGCACCCCTCAACCCTGCATAGCAGAAGACACTTGCACTGCACATGCACACAGGATACCAGTCCCAGTGTGACACTCTTAAGATTATAAACCATAATTAAGTCAAATACTGACACATATATTTAAGGACAAATGATGGCAATAGATGGCAAGGGGGCTCATTGCCTCTGCTATATTTGCACAGATTAATGATGTGTGTGCTCAAATACGATGGACATTCTCCAGGACTTGTGGGGCTCTTGACATTAATGCACACAGTACTGACATTTTGCCTCCTCTCCACTCTTATTTCTTCCCAGGTAAAATGAAAGGCTTGGCCTTTATTCAGGACCCTGATGGTTACTGGATCGAGATCCTGAGTCCCAATAACATGGTCTCCATTACCTCCTAAAGACTGTGACAACATGCTGCCTGCTGCTTTGGCTTCACCAGGAGAGCACAAAGTCGAGATTTAGTGTAACAAATTTAGCAACATGAACCTGAGAGCCCGCAAAGAAGAGCAGAGAGAGAGAGAGAAAGAGAACACTGGTGTGTCCAGGCATGTGCTGGACTGTTATTGGACAGTTGACGAGCAAATAGATTAGAAACCGGAGATGTTTCCACCATTGTGGCTACTGAGTTTGGCATCATTGTTGGTTTGCTTGTCTGAAAAAATGTAAGCTAAAGTAAAGCGATATGGCTCTGAAATAAAGTGGAAGCCACCAGTAAAAGACAAAAAAATCCTTTTTGTTTCAATCCGGATGGATAAAGTAAAAATGTACTAATTTTTTAAAAATTGATGAAGGTCAATAAACCACAGTTACCATTAAAAACAAAGAAACAAAAAGCTGCATGTTTTCCTCCTTCATGTTGTAGCTGAAAAAAAGAGGTTTTTGAAGTGTAGTTAATAACCCACATTTTTCATTAACAAGACAGCTTTCTCCATTTTTACATACAGAACTGGTGTGTTGTTTGTCAGGGTCATTAGCTGTTTCAGCCCCTGGTGTCTGAAGCTGTTTACATACAGTTGGCATACATAAAGTTATCCATTTGTCACCATTTTTTGTGACTGAATTCAGGTGTGGTTCAGCTGATTGCCTGAGGAGTTTCTGACTGTTTGATACATAAAAGCCGGTTAATTGTACTGATCAAGGCATATGAGAATGTCAGCAGCACAACTTCTATCTTCGTCATGATTTTTAATGCCTGTAATCCCTGTCAGGGGTAGGTGAATGAATTCTTGGCAAAATGAAATAAAACTCTGCCTTGGGGGCTCTAGTGTGGCGGAGGGTGGCGGAACCCGCGCAGTGGTATTTTTGTCTACCACTATACCAGCTGTGCTCCGCCTGCGCTGAAAGTGGACCAGGTTTGAATTGGCGAGCTTTCAGCGCACTTTACCCACCAAGGGTGAGCACGAAAATGTCACTGCGCCAGCAGATTCTGTCGACACCTCCCCCTGCCACGCCACCACGCCCAGCTTGGCGGACTTCGGTGCGCCTCAGTCTTTGAAAATACCACTGCGCGAGGTCTGCTCCCCTCCGCCGCGGACACGAAAATAGAGCTCCAAGTGAAAGAGTGATACTTTTTATTGATAAGACAGCAGGATGATAAAAAGGAAAAAAACATTTAGTGGTAAGTGATTAAACCAAAATGAACAGAGGATGTCCTTAATATTCAATGCAAGGAGAAGCTTTTACAGAACAATTTAAACTTCTTTTGGTCAGAGAAGATAAATGTATTTTTTTACTTTTGCATTTCTCACATGCGTGTAAGAACCTTTTATAAGTGTATTTTCATGTCCCTGTTTTTCCCTTTTGAGATTTCTCTTTGCTTTGAAGAAGCTTAAGTGATGAAACCCCTTTCGTAAACTACAGCTGCCACTTTCTATCAGCTTCTACAGCCATTCCCTCTGCTGGGAGATAATTGTTTTTGACACATAAAATTTGAATAAGATACAATTCATAAAAGATGCCCAAAATAACCGTACTATAACCGTACTTAACCCCACATTTGACTGACGCTGCAGTAATAAACTGTGACCTCTGTCTCCTGAGAGTATCTTAAAGCAGTCTCATCACTATTGCAGTGTTCTGGTCATGATCCCCCTCAGCTTAAGAATATACTGCAGATCTCAATTAGGTCAAAGCTGATTCTGAACCAATTTTATTGTGCAGCACAGCCAAAACCTGGACAGAAAAACATCCGGCTTGGCCTTTTGGCTATAGCCGGATTATGACTACTGTCTGAGTAAACTGTGTGTAGTCCCAGAGATGGAAGACAACGGCCAACAAGGGTTGGCTCTCTAAATGAATCCAGGCAGGCTGAAAATATCACGACAGGCTGTTTTAAATCACATGATTCAGCTCAGCTTTCTGTCCCTGTTGCACAGTTCTTAGAGTTCTGCCATAAAAGGGTTTGTTTGGGAGTAAGGTGATACTATTAATTATAAATGCTCAGCTCTGAGCTCTATCTCCATCCCAGGAGCAATCAACATAATTAGACTGTTTTTTTAATGCAACACAGAGTGGAAAGAGTTTACTGAGGAGGGAACATTCGTCAGGACAAATAAATTTGCAGCTTTGTTCATCCCAGTCTTTGAGAGCAAGGTGATCACCATACCATAACATACCATACCATACTATGTATTGTATCACATTTATTTAAATGATTGTCCTGCCTCAGCCATTGTTAGTGAATTGATCTTTGTGACAGGTGCTTTTCTGAGTAACTCAATGTTTCTTCTCTTGTCACTTCTAAATTCATCATCTCTAACTGCAACATTTTCCCATATGACAAAGTCTCCTGCTGTAAAGCTAGAATCACATCCCCACCTTACCGAGATTAGAATGTAAAATGTCTTACTCTCAATATCATACGTTAACCACTGCTCAAGTGTTGTTCAAGTTCTGTTAAAAAATCTGTCATTTCCAGTCTTGCAGCTCAAAGACTGCGGCAGATGATGGTTGGTACATGTGTGACTGTGTAGTTCAGTGCTCTTTGCCTCGAAGTATCATCGTTCTATGCAAATCAGTTTGGAGAATTGGTCCTTTTGACCACATGACCTTAGTAAGGCAGTGTATTAGATTGCTTAGCTGGTTAATAGACACATCTTTATTCTCCTACTTTGCTTGAAGCACAGAAACTTTAACACTGAAAGATCCAAAGAGGAGCTCGAGAAAAACAGTCTCTGCAATGTACGACAAAGTGCAAGAGTCACGTTAAAGAAACACTTTTAATAAAGTCTTTAGATCATGCCATAATAAAACAAGGAAAGAGTCATAATTTTACCAGAATCAAATTGTGGTCAATTCATTTTCTTACATGAATGCAGTTGTAGTCTAATCATGTTCTCACAAGAATGAGGCTTTAGTCAGTTCATTTCAATCAAAAAATAAAGTCATAGATCATTTTCAGGGAGATTTAGCTGGAAGTGAAACACAGAGATTTCCTTGTACTTTTCATTTTGGTACAGACAGCTGTCTGCTCACCGTGTGACTGCGCCCCAGTCAGACCATTCATTTTTTCATACAGAGTTTTATTTCATAGCCACAACAGTAACTGCATTTTTCAACATCGAAATAAGAGCTGACTCTATCCAGTATCAGGGGCTTGTCTTGGGCCTCAGGTGCATAATGTCCCCACTCTTACTCTCAAAGAGGTCAGTATGAAGAGTTCGGCCTGGATGATGGACAGCTGAGAACAACCTTTTTGCCACGTGTTGGAGAAAGTAACGTTATTGGCGACCTATTTTGAAGAAGGGCCACTGTGGGTATTTTTAGCAATACAGTCCATTGGGAATAAGTCATGTGCTCTTTACCCTCGACTGCCCATCAGACACTACAAGTCTGTGAAACTGCAGTTTATCTGACCAGTCCATCCTCCTGTTAGGGAAATTTTTATTATTTTTTTGGGGGGGGACATCTTTGGAAAACTTTGATGTGCAATATCTCTGTTTTAATAACATGTGTCCTCTGGTATCAAAATACACGTTATTAGTTGAACAAATTGGAATAAATGTTTTTAAAAAGCTTGTTTTTTTTAGATTTATAACTAGAGGGCCCAAAGGTAACTCATCTACCCATTAAAAAAACATCTAGATTAACTGATCAACAAAGAGCCTTTGTATAAAAGGATAAGAGCACTATTATCAACGAACAATCCACAATGCACCAGATCTGAGTTTAATATTTGTTCTGTCGATCAGTGGAGGAGCTTCAATCAAACATATATAAATACTCAAGAAACAGATGGCTCATCAATTACAGTTAAAAAGAGTTAAAGAGATATTTTAACTTCCAGTGCTGTCAGAGGTTTTGCTCTACGTTGTAACAGAACCATTAGTTGATCATTTAGAGTCCAATCAGCTTTTATACTCTGAGCAGTTCGTTTTAGACATAAATGCTCCACAGAAACAGAAACGTGTTATTTGTAGGTGTGATGTCAATGTGTCTTGACCTTGAGAAGGTTTTCAACACTCTTGGCCATGACAACCTTTTGTGTAGGTTGTCTAAATTTAACTTTGAGTTGGTTTGCTTCACATCTACAGTCAGGAGAGCAATGTGTTAAGACTGACTCACAAAAGTCTGCTCCTTAACAAATTTAAATTGGTATCCTCCAAGGTTCAATGTTAGGCCCAAAGAGCCTTTTTATCAATGATTTGCCTGAAAGCTGTGCAAGGACTGCTTGTCGGCTTTGTGCTGATGATAGTGTCTGATATGCTTAAGCAAAGACATGAGATTATCATCATATACACCCGGGGTATGGAAGTGTCTTCATGAAAATAAGCTCACTTTGAATATGAAAAAGACTGTAATTATGTGCTTTCCACCCAAAAATGCAATACAATCAGAGAAAGACAACATGAGTTTAAACATTTTTTAATTGAAATTCTTCACTTAAAACTCAGATTTGACAAACATGTGAAAAAGGTTATAAAGACTGTAAAAAGAAGTTTGGTTATAAAGACCGTAAAAAGAAGTTTGAGTTGCATTCGATGGATTAGGTATCATTTTCCAATCAAAGCAGTGCAGCTGTTTGTGTTCACAATGACTTTTTCAAAATATTGTGTTACAGAGATGGCATCTCTGTCAGATACTCACAGCATGATTTGCTCAGTTTTTGGTACTTTTTAAAAACTCACAAACCTGAAGAGGATTTTTAAATCAGATTGAATCAATTTAAATCAGTCTTATGCAACAAAAAACCTCCTTTAGGCAGTCAGCTTCTTCAGCGCCAGCTGAGATAAAGTTAACACTAGAAGTTAAGATATTCAACAAAAGTGTTTCAGACAGGAGCAAGTGTTAGGGACAGAAGTTAACTAGCAACAGTGATAATCTCTTTTTGCAAAACATCAGTTACTACAGCTCACTTGTAACAGACATAAGTTGTACCATGTAATTTGCAGTGTCCCTATGAACTATAAATGAATAAGTAATAAATCAATAAAAAGAGCTGAATGACCCCAGAGCGATCTTTGTGTAATTCTTGTCCCGGTAACACTGCAAAAATAAGAGATCAGATAGATCTGAGGTCAACAGAGTAGATCTGCAGCATCTCAAACCCAAGGCTTAGCCTAAGTATCATGGGTCAGCTCTACCATTCATCCCTTCAGTGTGAAGATATTGCAGCCTTAAGTAGATTATTTCACAGCAATTTCACTCTCAGTATCTTAAACCACCCTAGCTCAGCCTAAAGTAAAAGTTTAGTTTTCCTTTAGAGGTTGAATGGAACATAATTGGATAACACCGTTTGATTCAGGTGACCTTCACTCCAGGAGTGGCTCATCCACAGATAAAGAAATGCTGAGTCACTGGTGTTTACTCGCTGGATCAGGACGGGCTTTAGCATTTATGAAGGTTAACAATGACTTTGCCAGTCTCAGGGATAAACTGAGTCTGCAAATACAAAATGTTCATGAATCTAAGAGCTGTAGTTTCATTCAGCCTGGGTGCTAGAAGTGGTAATTTGGTCATGTCAAATGCAATCAGATCAGCACTGATCTTATCACCTATATACTTGAAATACTCAGCATGTACGATGCAGTATGAGCACATATATGTTCCTGTGATAAAGCTTCATCAGTTCGCCACACTGCTGACTCTCCTGCCAGGAGCTTTTACTCTGTTCAATCCTATCATATAGGTCAGTTTCACTGAGATTTACTGAATTATAGACACATACACTAAGAACCCATTTGAAGATTAAAAACAAACAAGATATACAGTTTGGGAATACCCTATACACAACCTTTTCATTATGAAATTTTATAATCTCAACTCTCCATCTACTGCTGCCATCAAGATCAAGAAAGCTTATCTGCCCCAGACATTCTCACACAAACACTCTGGGGCATAAACAGAGTCACTTTTCATGATTTGCAGCTCAAAAAATCCTCTTTATTTACCTTAAGCCTGTGTCTCAGAGAACCTTGGATCAGCACTACTCAGCCTCCGCCTGAAATACTTTGTGGTTTCTTATCCAGTGATAAAAAGTTTGACACAGCTCGTGGGTGTTACTTTTCATCCTTGGAAAGAGAAAACAGCTGTGATGTTTTTCTTACCCTAGCAACCAAAATGCATAGCGGAGTAAAAAAAACAGAGTGGTCTTTTTTTCAATCCCAATATTTACCTCGGTTTTCTTCTGTCTTCATAAAAAATAGCTGGAGTCCAAAAGTCCATTGTGACCATATTTCATAGAGATGTGAACCGTCTCATCTAAATTTATCAAATGAAATGTTTACTAAAGTTCAGCAATTCTTTCTCATTTGTTTGTATTGGTGGGTTTGTATTTTGTCAAATGCAGAAAAAAACAGGGTGATATTGGCGTTATATATCAGGCATCTGCAGGCTGACCTGCTCTCTTTGCATTAGCCAACAATCTATCACAAGTTTTATCACTTTGCTCAGGTTTAGTACTAGACATCCAACTTTGAATATTTTTGTACAGTTAATTTTGCACCAAATAGTTAGTATACTGAGCTTAACACACCAGCCTTATTTGTTTGTCCAGTCTGTAGTATACATTATTTATTTCTTAGCCAGTGTGTGGGTGTCAGAAATCCTGCGTATGGTCCTGACAATAAGACCAGTTATTTAAAATTGCAAGGTATGTGTTGTTCACCCCCACCCCCTCGCTTGACATTTAGCTCTGTTAGCTTCTGCAGTCTGATAACTAAAGTGCTCCACCTCAAATGAGATCTCACCCAGGGGGAAAACACAAGGTAAGAAACTCATTTACCAGTCAATAAATCAGCCACGAGCGTTGACTGTTTGGCTTTAATAGCTTAGCATTTGCTGACCTCTCCAGCTCCAGCCTGATGGCCAAACATCACCACAAAGCAACATGGTAGACAGAAATTTAACCGATTACATGGTTTTGTTAATGACTAAGACAGTCCGGGGTTTATATGATGGGTTTAGAAACTCAAATTTGAATTTATAAATGAATTTAAGACAAATAAAGTAACAAGGCAATGGTACAAATCACGGAGAACAAACTATTACAAGCAAACAAGAGCATGGCTAATTCAAAAAGATTCATTCATTCATTCAGTCATCCATTCATTCTTTTATTCATTCAAATGTTTATTCAGAATAAGCCACAGAGGTTCAATATTCCTTTTCCAACAAGAACCATATACAATAAGTTATTCTTGCTTTAGAATAGATAACATTTCCACGCTAAATCACATTTATTATTCTGAAACCATGACTTACATGATTCTGTATTACTTATTAAAATAGAGAAAATCTGTATTTATGATTTATTGCTATTTGCATTAATAATAAGAACCACAGGTTTCTAGTTACTGATATGTAAGACATACGGAACGTGAATGTGATAACACTTCTGGAGAGTAAATAGTGCTGCATGTGACCATCATAATGATTATACAGAGAACTAATAAATACAACGAAGAAGAACATCTGTTTGTGTGGCCTACTTTACGTCCTCTACTGAAGCTTCCAGTTGTTGGAAACAGCAGCTGAGCTAGGAGCATTCACCCAAGAGACTGCTTCCATTATTTCCATGTTCCAGCACTGCTGCAAATGTAATTGACCATATTCCCATGGCGGGCATTGTCTTTTGACATCACGCTGTCATGCATTCTTGTTGAGTTAAGGGTCAGAAGTCATATATAACTCGATAATCTGACTGATGTGGTTATGATACAACTCTCTTTAGGCTAAGCAGCATCAAAAACTGTAAATTTTACGATATCATTTAGCAGATGCTTTTATCCAAAGTGATGTATAGATGTGAGATCAGGAGAATCTGTGCCTAGTGTGGGTTAAAAAATCTGTATACGTATTTGACAGCTAACATCTAAATAAGTAGCATTCAGTCACTTCCTGGTCAACAGTTATGTTTATCAATCAAGGATCTGACTGGACAGGAGAAAAGATTTATGAAGCTGAGAGAGTATTTTATTATTTCATAAATACCATGGAATACCAGTTTGGAGGACTCTCAAACTGTAGAGTAATACACAAGTTGTGTTGAAAAGTGTTTAAAAAAGACAGATTCATTGAAATTGAAATTATCGTTGCTGTGTTGGTGATGGTGTTCAAGTGACTTGACACTAGCTATACAACTGCGTTAGCCAGGCTGCAGCCTGTTTGTAGACAACAAAAGCAGCTCAATGCGACATCATTGTCATGGCAGACGGGCGTTGCAGCCAGCCTCTGGTGGACACTAGGGGAACTGCAGTTTTTAGCACCTCTGCATTGGCTTCATTTCCAGAGGACCAGAGGCTGCCACTCTGACAATAGGATGTACTGCACTGTTTAGGCAGACTTTGGTGTTACTGTAATAAGTGCCCCTTGAAAGTGAGGGCTTTTTGCCTATTACTATGACAACAGCTGTAAGTCACTAGTATACAGGGACACTTTTAAAACAGTGGGGGTACTACCCTCCCCCATCAGAAGCCTCTGATAAGAAGCAAGATAAGAAATCATACTTTTTCAGTCATTTCCTTCAAACAAATCAACAAATGAAAAATCTTGTAAATAAGATTTAAAGAAAAAAGTATATAAAAATAGATTGACTAGATTGAATAAATATCCCTGACATAAACAGTAAGACTCTGTATCCTATTGTTGGCTGAGTCCTGATGTAAAAATATACAGTACCATAAATATAACATTCGCTAAGTAGCCATTTTTGAAATGATTATTTTGCCTTTTGTCTTTCTCATTAAATGTTATTTTCATTAAGCTGCAAACTAGGCTGCAAACGAGCATGAAGAGAAGTATGCAGAGCAGCACTGTCTCTGCCCATGACTCAGTGGTGAACTGCTAATGAGCTACTGAAGCTCTGCAGAAGAAAAGTGCTTGAAAATGACACAGGTAACGCAATTTTTGGTAAAAACTTCATAATTGCAATTTGAAGAACACTGAAAACACTTTAAATGGTAAAAAAAAAAAAAAAAAGATCTGAGTTGTGATTTTAAGGAACAACCACAGGGTAAATTCAGTAGCATCTCTCTGCCATAATGTCACTTTTATAATTGACCAAATTCTCTAACTTGGAAAGTTTTCTTTTTTCAACATTTCAAGAAAATCCGGAACTTAAGCAAACCTGACTCAGCCTTACCCTACAGATATGATTAATACAGCTAACAAAAGCAGATTTTGTGTTTTACGAAAAACAAAAGAAATCGTTAATGGAGGCTGCAGGCATGTATTACATTCAGTCTGGTGGGTTTAAAATGAGAAACTTCACTGTAGCTCAGAGTTCACTGAACTGTCACTGCTTAGATGCAAAGATGCTCTTAACTCCGCCCACACATACACACATGGATGTGCACACACTATATTTACACAGACTGAGGCTGGCACACTAAGTGCAGACGCTGGAAGCTGAAACAGACCCATCATGAGGAAACCGGCAGGGAGACATAACAGCAGCAGAATCCAGGACTTTCATAAAGAGGATTTTCACTTTAATGACTGTCTGATGAAGGAGATACATTGCTTCAAGATATTATGGACATAAATGTAAGTTTACTATTTAAAAACTACTCTTTAATACTGCTGCTGGTTACAAAAATGAGGAAAGCACTCAGTAAAAGTGAAAAAAAAAAACACATTAGAAAATTTAAAACCACTGTTAAGGTTTCTGATTTTAACTTAATGCAATTTTCTGCTGTTGAACTTGTGTTGCTTCATGTTGCAAGGGTGGAGAGTATGCAAAAAAATACCAGGCTGAGGTCTATATTTATTCAGAAAATAACAGAAGTGATAGGATTTTGGTAGAGTTTAACATCTTTTGTTGGTGTAAAATAGCTTAGCTGTTTTTTTGTTGTTGGTGATGCCACAAATCAAAAAGTCCTGACACCACATTGTGAGGTTATACCTCTTTTTTGCATCAGTAAGCTTTAAAAGAGAAGAGCTTTACTCAGCAGACTGCTTCCTCTCTGTCAGAAAATGTTACACTGACAGAACTAGCTTTTGTTTCAATGTGCATCCACTTCATGCATGGGGCTCATGTAGATACTTTTTCCTGTTTCTGTTTGGTGACACATGCAGCTTCACATGATGTGACCCCACAGTGAGGCTCAGACAATGAATGCCTCCTTCTGCTGTGATCCTCCTGTCGTCATGTATCAGCTCAGCTCAGGGTCTGACCTCGATGCCAGCTGTGACCAGCTGCCTCCTCACTGTAACTGGACATCAGTGGACAGAGCGCTACAGCTACCGACCTTCTCCACAGCAGCCAAAATCAGAGTCATCATCACCTTCATCCTCTGTGGGGTCTCCACTTTTTGTAACCTGGCTGTGCTGTGGGCAGTAAGTGGCAACAAACGCAAATCCCATGTTCAAGTTCTGATAATCAACCTGACTGCAGCTGATCTCTTGGTCACCTTCATCGTGATGCCTGTGGATGCCGTGTGGAACATCACAGTGCAGTGGCTGGCAGGCGACCTGGCCTGTAGGTTACTGATGTTCCTCAAACTGCAGGCCATGTACTCCTGCGCCTTCATCACTGTGGTGATCAGCCTTGACAGACAGTCTGCGATTCTCAATCCTCTTGCCATCAACATGGCTCGCCACAAGAACAGGATCATGCTGATGGTGGCGTGGACGATGAGCGCTTTGTTTTCAATTCCTCAGGTAAGGTCAGTTGTCACTGTTTCTGCAAAACATGTTATGACAGATGGTGTGGTTGGATGAAGAGATAAAAATCAATTAAAGTTATTCACATAAAGACATCTCTACTATATAATCCTTAAGCTAATATGGTCAACTGGCTGTTTGCATTTAGACTTGGCAAAACAGGATTTATACATATGGCACATGGGCACAGTCTGTCTTATCTCCCTTTAGCAGAACCAGCTTTTATGTGGCTGGGTAAAAATGCTGCATCTAAGCCTCAGAGCAGTATTAGACTGTATGAAAACACAAATGACAGAGGGCATTAAAATTCAGCTTTACATCTGCTAGAAATACATTTTTTCATTTTCATCTGCTTCTTCAATAAGGTTGTAAATCACGATATATATACATACATAAATTGTATAAAATCTCTGGGGGCTCTGCAGCAGGAATACTGGCTGCATGATTTGGGGGGGACACAAGGTGGTGGGAAAGGATTAACCCTCTATTAAAATACACACATATTAGAATCCATAATCCTAGTAGAACCTATAAATGCCTCAATGAAAACGGAGATGCATATGACAGCTCAGCAGGGTTGATCATGTTATGACTCCAAAAGGCATGAGTGTTGAGGTGTAATGTAGTGTTGAAATGGTCAATATTAAAGGATTTTTCAAAAAAAATGAATGTGTGCTCTTATGGCAAGACTAGGAAATGATCAGAAGAAGTTTTTTAGGTTTGATTTCCAGAGGCAGGTTCAGTATTTGAGCTATAATGCTAATGATCAATTACTTGTTTAACAAACATATCAATCTCCAATTATTTCTCTGATGCCCTTTTGACCTAATTGTTTCAGTCAAATAATTCAAGTTGGTGTATTTGCTAACCCCCCCTACACCTGTACGCACTTCATCTGTAAGAAAATGTACTGAGTAATTTTGACTTTTTATTCACCATTCAGACCTAACAGATATTACAGAAAACAAATGATAGCACAAATAATATGGAATTATTGCTGAACTCAGTATTTTCAAGGTGCTTCTTCATGATCTACCTACAGCTCCTCGAATGTTGTTATTTTAGAGTAAAAAGCTAACATGCCATATTTTAGCCCCCCTTACTGCTCTGTACTAGTTTTCAGATGGTTGGCTATCTTGTTTCATCTCATCCAATGTAAAGATGAATAAAAGCGGAGCTCATAGAGACATTGCACCATATTCTGAGCTAAGAAACACATTAGGTAGCCCACTAGCTACACTAATATAGCAGTCAATGTTAGCATCTACCCTTTAGCTAGAAAATAAATGATCACATAACTTCAAGTCTCAAACAGCTTTAGCATTTCAGTACTTTTCTCAGTTTGAACTCCCAACCTCACAGCAGATGGAAATGGCAGCAATGTGAGATTGGTCAATCATGTCTATCAAGTTTTTAGCAGCTGTTTACATCAGATTAATAAAAATTGAGGCAGAACAACATACCAGAGCTCTTTGACATCTTAAAAGGCAGATTTGATTTTAATCAAGGCAAAAAGTCTCTGCGCTCTCATCTCCAGTCAGTTGAAATAACCCTCCAGCATAGCTAATGAAGCTAACATTTGCTGCTGGAGTTTGTTGAAAAAGCTTCCCTAGGCCGACTTTTAAATGTTTCCAGTTGGCTTGTTTTAAAATATGGTTCAAGAATGTTTTAATTTGTCATTTTTTTTATATCAAATGCAGCAAATAAGTACAAAGTGGATAGCTGGAAGTTAAAAATGCACTGGAGGAAAAAAAAATCTTCTCTGTGGGATGATTAAGGCAAAAAACAGCATTGGGGTTGCAGTTACATCCTGATAACACAGGAATCTTGACAAGTAATAGATCTAAAAATCAAAGCAACAGACTAAATCTTTAAGGAAGAATTGCAGTTAGCTGCTATGGACTGTAAGCTTCCAAGTGAAACCTGAGTGGCAGCAAGTCTGTTTTAAATGAATTCAGCAAAAATAACAATAGCACCACATATGCATAATCTCCAACTCCACCATGATCCACACACATTCAGTTGCTATTGTTGAAATACACAGAGATTCTGAGAAAGTGTAACACCTGTAACGTAAAGCCCACATGAATTTCTACGAAAGGCTGAAATAATTGTAAAGCAACTTCAGTCCAGGCTTTGCATAATCCAGTGCATTGAATATTGAGCTGAGTGAATGATGTAAGCATAATTTGTGAATATATATATATATATATATATATATATATGTATATGTGTGTGTTTGTGTGTGTGTGTGTGTGTGTGTGTAAACATGAGTGCGATACCATTGAAAGCCAAAACGGCTGAGACGTCGCCCAGGTTAACAAGGTCTGCATCACATGCTGAGGAACCAGAGCATTGTTATGACAAATGGGCTACTGGACCAACAAAGAGAAGGCAATGAACATGAGATGAGAACAAGGCTCTGTTAGAATGCTACTACTCCAGTAACCCTAACCAGCTGGGTTACATGAACAGGCTGAGGGATATACTGTTGCTTCGATACCCACAGTCAATGCTAACACCGAAACAGCTAGTAGCTCAGTGTTCCAACATCCACTAATGGCAGCTGCTATCACAACTAGAGATTGAGGATATACAACACACAAATGCTACGGCAAGGGGGAGCCAGGACGCCAGGTCAGATGGGGGAGTTAACACGGAGAGAAGTCAGAACTCCAGAATGGTGCATCCAGAAAAGAGGTACCTAAGAGGTACAGACAGATGCCCATACCTGAGGCATTGGAAACTGCCAAACAAAGACTCCAAGCCTTGGCCACCTGACTGAAGAGGTACACAAGAGAGACAGAGGCCAAGCAAATAAACCAGTTGTTCCCCACTGAACCAGCCAAAGTGTACCCTCAGTGGCAGGGTAATAACACTTGAGCAAACCCACCAAGGCTGGAACAATACTGGAAAGGCATATGGGAGAAAGAAGCATCACATAACAACAATGCACAGTGGCTAACCATTCTGAGAGCAGACCACATCAATCTCCCTGAACAACATGCCATGACCATCACAGTAGTAGACATCCAAGAAAAGGTCTCAGGTATGAAGAACTGGACAGCACCAGGCCTGGATATGATTCACACCTACTGGCTAAAGAGGCTGACATCATTCCATGACCGCCTGGCAGCACAAATGAACCAACTGCTGAGAGATGGGACCCACCCAGAATGGCTGACCCAAGGCAGGACAATCCTGATCCACAAAGATCCACAGGAGGAAACAGTCCCATCCAACTATTGGCCTATCACCTGCCTCTCCACTACATGGAAACTCCTGTCAGGCATCATTGCGGCTAAGATAAGTGGGCACATGGATCATTACATGACAGAGACACAGAAAGGCAGTGGTAACAACACCAGAGAAGCAAAACACCAGCTACTGGTAGACAGGACAGTCACTCGAGACTGTAGAACCAGACAGACCAATCTGTGCACTGCCTGGATTGATTACAAGAAAGCCTAAACCTGATGCCACACACAGCCTGAAGCTGTACAAGGTCAGCAAGACTCTAAGGGCCTTCATTGCAAACTCAATAAGGCAATAAGGCAAGTCTCCATCAAATCTGGTATAAATCAAGGAGATGCTCTGTCCCTGCTGCTGTTCTGCATAGGCTTGAATCCCCTCAGCCAATAATTAACAAGACTGGCTACGGATACCAACTCTGAAATGGGGTCCCCATCAGCCACCGCCTCTACATGGATGACATCAAGCTGTATGCTAAGAGCGAGACATCAACTCACTGATCCACACCACCAGGATCTACAGCGGTAACATCGGAATGTCGTTCCGACTGGAGAAGTGTGGCCATATAGTGACAAACAGAGGAAAGGTAATCCATTCAGAGGGAACTACACTCCCAGAGGGCAGAATAGCGGCTGTGGAGGAGAGCTACAAATACCTTGGCATACCACAGGCAAATGGCAACCGTGACGAAGCCACAAGGAATGCAGCAACGGCCAGGTACCTGAAGCGAGTAAGGCAGGTCCTAAAGAGTCAGCTCAATGGCAGAAACAAAGTTCAGGCAATTAATAGCTATGGCCTGCCAGTGATCAGATACCCTGCTGGAATAATAAGCTGGCCAAAGGAGGAAATTCAGGCCACAGATGTTAAAACTCAGAATTTGCTCACCCTGCACGGGGGGTTCCACCCCAAGTCCAGTATCCAGAGGCAATACACTAAGTGCAAAGAAGGAGGCAGAGGATTAGTGAGCATCAGAGCCACTTTCCAAGATGAAACATCCAAGCTCCATGACTGTGTCAGGAAGATGGCCCACAGAGATGGAGCGCTTAGTAAGTGTCTCAGACAATTGAAACTGACAGGTAAGGAGGAACCGGAGGAACTGTCGTGGGAGGAAAAACCTCTGCATGGGATGTACTACTGACAGATAGCTGAAGTGGCTGATATGAGCAAATCCTACCAGTGGCTGGAGAGGGCTGGACTGAAGGACAGCACAGAGGCAGTCATCATGGTGGCACAAGGACAGGCCTTGAGCACCAGAGCAATAGAGGCCCAGATCTATCATACCAGGCAAGATCCCAGGTGCAGGCTGTGCAAAGAGGGCCCTGAAACAGTCCAACACCTAACAGCAGGATGTAAGATGCTGGCAGGAAGAGCATACATGGAACGCCATAACCAAGTAGCTGGTATAGTGTACAGGAACATGTGTGCAGAATATGGACTGGAAACCCTGAGGTCAAAATGGGAAGCACTTCCCAAGGTGATGGAGAATGACTGAGCCAAGATCCTGTGGGACTTCCAGATACAGACCGACAAAATGGTAATGGCCAACCAACTGGACATTGTAATCGTAGACAAACAGCAGAGGAAAGTCGTTGTGGTAGATGTCGCCATCTGAAGTGATACCAACATCAAAAAGAAGGAACACAAGAAACTAAAGAAGTACCAAGGGCTGAAAGAGGAGCTAAAGAAAGCCTGAAAGGTGAAAGGCAACAGTAGTGCCTGTGGTCATCGGGGCACTCGGGGCTGTAACAGCCACACTGGAGAAGTGGCTCCAACAGATCCCTGGGGAAACATCAGACATCTCACTCCAGAGGAGTGCTGTCCTAGGAACAGCAAGGATACTGCGCAGGACCCTCAAGCTCCCAGGCCTCTGGTAGAGGACCCGAGCTTAAAGAGACACAAGAAGAGTTTTAGTATATATATATACATATATATATATATATATATATATATATATATATATATACATATATACAGTGCATCCAGAAAGTATTCATACCACTTGACTTTTTTCACATTTTATGTTACAGCCGTATTCCAAAATGGATTAAATTCCCTTTTTCCCTCAAAAATTCTACACAAAATACCCCATAATGACATAGCGAAAAACTTTTTGGTAGAACATTTTGCAAATTTGTTCAAAATAAGAACACTCAAATGTTGCATATACATAAGTATCCACACCCTTTACTCAATACTTGGTCGAAGCACCTTTGGCAGCGAATACAGCCTCCAGTCTTCTTGTGTATGATGCAACAAGCTTAGCACACCTGGATTTGGAGAGTTTTTCCCATTCTTCCTTGCACATCCTCTCAAGCTCAGTGAGGTTGGTTGGGCAGCGTCAGTGCACAGCTATTTTCAGGTCTTTCCAAAGATGTTCAATTGGGTTCAAGTCTGGGCTCTGGCTGGGCCACTCAAGGACATTCAGAGAATTGTCCTGAAGCCGCTCCTTTGTCTTCTTGGCCGTGTGCTTAGGGTCATTGTCATGCTGGAAGATGAAGTGTCGCCCCAGTTGAAGGTCTCGAGCGCTCTGGAGCAGGTTTTCATCAAGGATTTTGATGTACTTAGCTGCATTCATTTTTCCCTCGATCCTGACAAGTCTCCCAGTTCCTGCCACTGAAAAACATCCCCACAGCGTGAAGCTGCCACCACCATGCTTCACTGTAAGGATGGTATTGGCGAGGTGGTGAGCGGTGCCTGGTTTCCTCTAGACATGGCGCTTGGCATTCAGGCCAAAGAGTTCGATCTTTGTTTCATCAGACCAGAGAATTTTGTTTCTCCTGGTCTGTGAGTCCTTCAGGTGCCTTCTAGCAAAGTCCAAGCGGGCTGTCATGTGCTTTTTACTGAGGAGTGGCTTCTGTCTGGCCACTCTACCATAAATGCCTGACTGGTGGAGTGCTGCAGAGATGGTGGTCCTTCTGTAGGGTTCTCCCATCTCCTCAGAGGAACGCTGGAGCTCTGTCAGAGTGACCATCAGGTTCTTGGTCACCTCCCTGACCAAGGCCCTTCTCCCCCGCTTGCTCATTTTGGCCAGCTCTAGGAAGAGTCCTGGTGGTTCCAAATGTCTTCCATTTCTTAATGATGGAGACCACTGTGCTTTTTGGGATCTTCAATGCAGCAGAGATTTTTCTGTAACCTTCCCCAGATCTGTGCGCCGATACAACCCTGTTTCGGAGGTCTACAGACAATTCTTTCGACTTCATGGCTTGGTTTGTGCTCTGACGTGCTCTGTCAGCTGTGGGATCTTGTATAGACAGGTGTGGCTTTCCAAATCATGTCCAATCAGCTGAATTTGCTACAGGTGGACTGCAATCAAGTTGGAGGAACATTTCAAGGCTGATCAGTGGAAACAAGATGCACCTGAGCTCAATTTTAAGTTTTGAAGCAAAGGGTGTGAATACTTATGTATATGCAACATTTGCGTGTCTTATTTTTAATAAATTTGCAAAATGTTCTAAAAAAAAAAAAAAAAGTTTTTCACTTTGTCATTATGGGATATTTTGTGTAGAATTTTTGAGGGGAAAAAAAGGAATTTAATCCATTTTGGAATAAGCCTGTAACATAACAAAATGTGGGAAAAGTGAAGTGGTATGAATACTTTCCGGATGCACTGTATGTATATATATATATATATATATATATATATATAAAACGAGTATGGGCTACTGTTGCGCCATGATGATGTACGATGTTGTTTTCAATCCAGTCTGGGTAGTTATCATTTACATGTGCTGTTAAAGAAAAACATTCATTTTAATCATCGTATCTAGTAGGCTATCATGGTATCATGGTATCATGGTATCATAATCATGCTGCATTCAGGATACTCTGTCATTTCATTGAACCTACAAGACCCACATGCTTAACCTCCTCCCTTCTACCAAATAAACAGGCTTATGAAAATACTGCTGCCTCTAATGCATCGTTAACACTGTTTTATTTTAATCCCACAGATGTTCATTTTCCACAATGTGACCATCACCGACCCAGCAAACTTTACCCAGTGCACCACCAGGGGGAGCTTTGTAACACACTGGCAGGAAACAGCCTACAACATGTTCACCTTCTCTTGCCTCTTCCTGTTGCCTCTTGTGATAATGATCATCTGCTACACCAGGATCTTCATCCAGATGACAAAAAAAGGAAGTAAGTTCACCGCTGTGAGCTTAAAACTGATCTATTTAAAATAAATTAACAAGAAAGAGAGAAGAGATAACGGATTTACTGACAAAGGAATCATTTCTTTTATTGGCCAGCAGGAGGTGACTCCACTGGTTGTGAAATCAGTCTGATGGCAGCAATAACCCTATTTCTCACAAAATTCACAGTAGAGTCTAAAGGCAGCTTTCATTTTTTGTTGTCGTTTTTAATAGAAGCTGAAAATAACAAGATGTAACTTTTCACCTGCATGTTTTCTGAACTAGATCATGTAACCCAAGCCCTCATTGTGTACTGTTATATGGTTATCTGGTGTCTGTTTTTTCTTTCCAATTTGATAGATGTCTCTTTTTCTCATTCCTTGCTAGTCTGCATGCTAACTTGTCTTTTCCTCGGCATTCTCCAAACTAATTGACGGTAGTATTAAAAATGACCTCTGTTTCTTTTTTTTTTTTTTATTGCAGACATTTAACAAGACATGCAAAAGAGTGAAGTGCAATATGAATAATAATAGAAACAAGGAATAACAAGAAATTTAAAAAACAACACCAATGAAGACAATTACAAGAGACAAAAACAAATCAAAAACAACAACAAATGATAATGGTACATCAGAAAAAAGGCAAGCAGAGCAAAAACACATGTGAGACAAATGAGGAGTAGGGAGTATCAGTCACAACTGTTCAAAATGTATAGTAAGGAATATTGTCACTTGATTGTGTGGATAAGTACAATCTATGTGGTTTGGGAGCAGATGTTATGTAAAATAATAATAATAATAATAATAATAATAATAATAATAATAACTAGGACCCCGTTGGGGCACTGGCGGGCCCGAGCTGTGTCGCGCCCCCCCCCCCCCCAACGCGCTGCCTCCCCGTCCCATTTGTGTCCTCTGGCCATCGCCCTCTCTGGTAACGCCCATCACTGCAAAGACCCTTTTCCTTCATCGGCGTTTGCTGTTCTTCCTGCCAGTGCGTGTTGCTTTCACTTACACTTGCCACAGCCAGCCTCGTGAGTGCCTAGCCTATTGGATATTACTGTCACCTACACAGGACAGTCATTACCTTTCTATTAATACTTTGTTTTTTAATTTCACATTAATTTCCATATTGTATAAACAACTGGAAAAAACTTGAGCCCCTGCCCCTGTATAATCATGTGCACGTCTCTGTTCTAGCTCTAAGGTGAATCTTCACTGCTCATGTTCTCCTCAGAAGCAGTCACCTCACTCCCCTCAGGTTACTGTACACATGCACCAACTGCCTGCTTCAGGTTTGGATGGAGCTTCATGGTTGTCTTTTGGAGAAATGACCAGTCAAGTTGTGTTTGAAATTTGATTTTTTTCAGGGGCAAAAGGAGCCTCTGCATTCTTGTCAAATATGTAAATAGCATGTTTTTGCAGGTGCTAAAAACCAGACTCTGAGTGTGTGTGTGTGCGTGTGTGTGTGTGTGTGCGTGTGTGTGTGTCTATGTGTGCGTTCAAGTCACATGACATATTTAACCGGATGTAGCTGCAAGACGGAGCCTCGTTGACTCTCCGTTTCAACTTATCTCAAAAGTGAGGACCTCAACCTATATACCAGTTTTTAAATTGTGTTGATAGGCCAAATAAAACCAGAGTTATGATAAATTATGTCCGCGATACTTTTTTTCTGCCTATTTTGATCACGTTCGGCGCTCGATCGCGCTGTATGAGACAGGAAAACATAGCATGCAGACATTAGCGACAGGTCTTACAGGCGGAAAAGGCTTGCCAAAAGAAAAAAAAAACACACCACAACATCTCTCCTATTGGTGGAAAACTTCACCACAACAACCAATCCAAAATTATATGGTGACTGATTGACAAGGGGCGGGCGCTTACGTTCTTCCTGCAACATGAGAAGGGAGGGAGGGACTCTCAGCAGGGATGCAGTCTGGGACACGTAGTTGCAAACCTAGCGACTTTGTTGTTAGATTCAATGACTTTTCAGACCCCCTAACGACTTTTTTTTAGAAAGAAAGGGACTTTTATCGACTTCTTCTGGAGTTTAGAGACTCTGACATGAAGCAGGCTTTCCTTACTGAGGAGTTAGCAACGCTGCTAAGGGTGCAGAGCCACACATGCGCTCAGAGCTCTGCATGGGAGACTGAAGCTGACAGAGCTGCAGCAGTTAGCAGGTTTCACCCTCAGAGACCACCAGGGGTTCATGTTGAGGCATTTTAATTTTTTTTTTTTTTTGTGCCATAGACACTGTCAGCACAATCTGCAGTTACACTAACAAAAATGCTGCAAAAAACAAAGAATTATGGAAAAATTACACATGGACTGACATAGAGGAGGATCTACACAAGTTTTTTACATCATGTTTTACATCATGCATCATTTACATCATGTTTTTTTGTAGTGGCATAAATAAAAAGTGACATTTGTGAGACTATACAGTGTTTTGTAAATAATTTTACAAAGAACGCCTGGGCCATTGCCTGCATTTTGATGTAAATAGAGGTAAATTACTATATTCTTTGTTAAAAAGTTGCATATGTTTTGAAGTTTACAATTTTTATTTGAAGTTTAAGTTTTAAAAACAGTTCATCACACATATTTGTGGTTTAATTTCACATTAATTTCCATATTGTATAAATGACTGGAAAAAACTTGAGCCCCTGCCCCTGTATAATCATGTGCACGTCCCTGTTCTAGCTCCAAGGTGAATCTTCACTGCTCATGTTCTCCTCAGAAATAGTCACCTCACTCCCCTCAGGTTACTGTACACATGCACCAACTATCTGCTTCAGGTTTGAAATGGAGCTTCATGGTTGTCTTTTGGAGAAATGAACAGTCAAGTTGTGTTTGAAATTTGATTTTTTTCAGGGGCAAAAGGAAGCCTCTGCATTCTTGTCAAATATGTAAACAGCATGTTTTTGCAGGTGCTAAAAAACAGACTCTGAGTATGTGTGTGTGTCTGTGTGTGTGTGTGTGTGTGTGTGTGTGTGTGTGTGTGTGTGTGTTGGCGTGTGTGTATATGTGTGTGTATCCTGCAGTACTCTGTACTCCTGCAGTGGCCAAAAAGACTTTTAAGAATGTGGATTTTTGGTTCATCTTTGGCGCCCCCTAGAACTGCAGTACTCTGTACTCCTGCAGTGGCCAAAATGACTTTTAAGAATGTGGATTTTTGGGTCATCTTTGGCGCCCCCTAGAACGTAAACCGTGGGGTGCAGCATCATGATTTTTACAACTTTGAATGGGCATGGGGTGTAGATTGCCCTGAGCAAATTTGGTATCGGTGGGACGAAAGCCTTAGGAGGAGATAGCCACATTCCAATGTGTGCGAATCGGCAAAAAATGCAAAATAGCCCTTTAACCGTACATTATACAGATACGCGCTCTTTGACTTTTTCGTAGATCTAATTGAGATACACATGATTGTCAATTTTTGTGTCAATATGACAAAGCGTTCAGGCGTGACACTCAACAATGTGTATTTTTATGTAAGGGGACAAGAAAAAATTGACTTTTTTCTCCTACCATGGGGGGGCGCTCTTTTGGGGAGTAAAAATTCCTTCACAAATGTGTTGATGGCTGGACATTGCATCATCCTAGAAAACTTGGAGGCCAGTGAGGACAAAAATAAAAAGTTATAAGACTTTTAAATATGTGGATTTTAGTGTTATCTTTGGCGCCCCCTAGAACCTAAACCTTGGGGTGCAGCGTCATGATTTTGATAACTTTTAATGGCCACGGGGTGTAGATTGGCCTGAGCAAATGTGGTGCCGGTGGAACGAAAGCCTTCGGAGGAGTTAGCGAAATTCCAATGTGTGCAGATCGGCAAAAAATGCGAAATAACCCTTTAACCGTAATTTTGACAGATACGGCCGCACTGACTTTTTTGTAGATCTTATTGAGATACATATGTGTGTCAATTTTTGTGTCAATATGACAAAGCGTACAGGCGTGACAGTCAATAGTGTGAATTTCCACCTTAGGGGGCGCTATGGAGCCATTTTGCATTTTATTGTTTGGGCGACTTCAGAATATCGAATTTTTCACCAGGCCCGGTCGTCCTGCCAAATTTCATGAGTTTTCGCCAGTGGGAAGTGGGCCATTTTCCAGTTCAAAGGGGAGGAAAAAGAAGAACTAGGGCCCCGTTGGGGCACTGGCGGGCCCGAGCCGCGTTGCGCCGCCCCCAGTGCGACCGCCTCCCCCTCCCGATCGTGTCACACTCAAGGTCCAAAGATGGTGTGCGCACTTGTCTGTGGTCATTTACCATTATAATGAATGGGAGGCGCAGTTTCTACCAAAACGCTCGCTGCAGACAAACTCCATGTCCTTTTTGAAAAAAGTCTGGACCATGAGTGAGGGCACAAACACAGCTAGTATATATCCAAATGGCAAGTTGCTCCTCCTTTCGGTTTTGCCGAGAGAGCGATGCGTTTGAGCCATTGAGCGATGGGCAGGAAAAACTTGACTTTTTCTCCTGCCATGGGGGGGCGCTCTTTTGGGGAGTAAAAATTCCTTCACAAATGTGTTGATGGCTGGACATTGCATCATCCTAGAGAACTTGGAGGCCAGTGAGGACAAAAATAAAAAGTTATAAGACTTTTAAGACTGTGGATTTTTGGGTTATCTTTGGCGCCCCCTAGAACCTAAACCGTGGGGTGCAGCGTCATGATTTGTACAACTTTGAATGGACATGGGGTGTAGATTGACCTGAGCAAATTTGAAGCCGATGGGACAAAAGCTTTAGGAGGAGTTAGCCACATTCCAATGTGTGCGAATCGGCAAAAAATGCGAAATAGCCCTTTAACCGTACATTGAACAGATACGCTCGCATTGACTTTTTCGTAGATCTTATTGAGATACATGTGTGTGTCAAATTTTGTGTCATTTTGACAAAGCGTAAAGGCGTGACAGTCAACAATGTGTATTTTCGCCTTAGGAGACAAGAAAAAATGGACTTTTTTCTCCTGCCATGGGGGGGCGCTCTTTTGGCGAGTAAAAATTCCTTCACAAATGTGTTGATGGCTGGACATTGCATCATCCTAGAGAACTTGGAGGCCAGTGAGGACAAAAATAAAAAGTTATAAGACTTTTAAAACTGTGGATATTTGGGTTATCTTTGGCGCCCCCTAGAACGTAAACCGTGGGGTGCAGCATCATGATTTGTACAACTTTTAATGGCCATGGGGTGTAGATTGGCCTGAGCAAATTTGGTGCCGGTGGAACGAAAGCCTTCGGAGGAGTTAGCGAAATTCCAATGTGTGCGGATCGGCAAAAAATGCGAAATAACCCTTTAACCGTACATTTGACAGATGCGCCCGCACTGACTTTTTTGTAGATCTTATTGAGATACATGTGTGTGTCAAATTTTGTGTCATTTTGACAAAGCGTAAAGGTGTGACAGTCAATAGTGTGAATTTTCGCCTTAGGAGACAAGAAAAAATGGACTTTTTTCTCCTGCCATGGGGGGGCGCTCTTTTGGCGAGTAAAAATTCCTTCACAAATGTGTTGATGGCTGGACATTGCATCATCCTAGAAAACTTGGAGGCCAGTGAGGACAGAAATAAAAAGTTAAGACTTGTAAGAATGTGGATTTTTGGGTTATCTTTGGCGCCCCCTACAACGTAAACCGTGGGGTGCAGCGTAATGATTTGTACAACTTTGAATGGCCATGGGGTGTAGATTGGCCTGAGCAAATTTGGTGCCGGTGGAACCAAAGCTTTAGGAGGAGTTAGCCACATTCCAATGTGTGTGAATCAACCAAAAATGCGAAATAGCCCTTTAACCGTACATTTTGCAGACACGTGCGCATTGACTTTTTCGTAGATCTTATTGAGATACACGTGATTATCAAATTTTGTTTCAATATGACAAAGCGTACAGGCATGACACTCAACAATGTGTATTTTCACCTTATAGGACAAGAAAAAATGGCCTTTTTTCTCCTGCCATGGGGGGGCGCTCTTTTGGGGAGTAAAAATTCCTTCACAAATGTGTTGATGGCTGGACATTGCATCATCCTAGAAAACTTGGAGGCCAGTGAGGACAGAAATAAAAAGTTATAAGACTTGTAAGAATGTGGATTTTTGGGTTATCTTTGGCGCCCCCTACAACGTAAACCGTGGGGTGCAGCGTCATGATTTGTACAACTTTGAATGGCCATGGGGTGTAGATTGGCCTGAGCAAATTTGGTGCCGGTGGAACGAAAGCCTTCGGAGGAGTTAGCGAAATTCCAATGTGTGCGGATCGGCAAAAAATGCGAAATAGCCCTTTAAACGTACATTTGACAGATACGCCCGCACTGACTTTTTTGTAGATCTTATTGAGATACACGTGTGTGTCAAATTTTGCGTCATTTTGACAAAGCGTACAGGCGTGACACTCAATCATGTGAATTTTTCACCTTAGGGGGCGCTATGGAGCCATTTTGCATTTGATTGTTTGGGTGACTTCAGAATATCGAATTTTTCACCAGGCCCAGTCGTCCTGCCAAATTTCATGAGTTTTCACCAGTGGGAAGTGGGCCATTTTCCAGTTCAAAGGGGCAGAAAAATAATAATAAGAAGAAGAAGAACTAGGGCCCCGTTGGGGCACTGGCGGGCCCGAGCCGTGTCGCGCCACCCCCAGCGCGACCGCCTATCCTTCCCGATTGCGTCACACTAAAGGTCCAAAGATGGTGTGCGCACTTGTCTGTGGTCATTTACCATTATAATGAATGGGAGGCGCAGTTTCTACCAAAACGCTCGCTGCAGACAAACTCCATGTCCTTTTTGAAAAAAGTCTGGACCATGAGTGAGGGCACAAACACAGCTAGTATATATCCAAATGGCAAGTTGCTCCTCCTTTCGGTTTTGCAGAGAGAGCGATGCGTTTGAGCCATTGAGCGATGGGCAGGAAAAACTTGACTTTTTCTCCTGCCATGGGGGGGCGCTCTTTTGGGGAGTAAAAATTCCTTCACAAATGTGTTGATGGCTGGACATTGCATCATCCTAGAGAACTTGGAGGCCAGTGAGGACAAAAATAAAAAGTTATAAGACTTTTAAAAATGTGGATTTTTGGGTTATCTTTGGCGCCCCCTAGAACGTAAACCGTGGGGTGCAGCGTCATGATTTGTACAACTTTGAATGGACATGGGGTGTAGATTGACCTGAGCAAATTTGAAGCCGATGGGACAAAAGCTTTAGGAGGAGTTAGCCACATTCCAATGTGTGCGAATCGGCAAAAAATGCGAAATAGCCCTTTAACCGTACATTGAACAGATACGCTCGCATTGACTTTTTCGTAGATCTTATTGAGATACATGTGTGTGTCAAATTTTGTGTCATTTTGACAAAGCGTAAAGGCGTGACAGTCAACAATGTGTATTTTCGCCTTAGGAGACAAGAAAAAATGGACTTTTTTCTCCTGCCATGGGGGGGCGCTCTTTTGGCGAGTAAAAATTCCTTCACAAATGTGTTGATGGCTGGACATTGCATCATCCTAGAGAACTTGGAGGCCAGTGAGGACAAAAATAAAAAGTTATAAGACTTTTAAGACTGTGGATATTTGGGTTATCTTTGGCGCCCCCTAGAACGTAAACCGTGGGGTGCAGCATCATGATTTGTACAACTTTTAATGGCCATGGGGTGTAGATTGGCCTGAGCAAATGTGGTGCCGGTGGAACGAAAGCCTTCGGAGGAGTTAGCGAAATTCCAATGTGTGCGGATCGGCAAAAAATGCGAAATAACCCTTTAACCGTACATTTGACAGATACGCCCGCACTGACTTTTTTGTAGATCTTATTGAGATACATGTGTGTGTCAAATTTTGTGTCATTTTGACAACGGTAAAGGTGTGACAGTCAATAGTGTGAATTTTCGCCTTAGGAGACAAGAAAAAATGGACTTTTTTCTCCTGCCATGGGGGGGCGCTCTTTTGGCGAGTAAAAATTCCTTCACAAATGTGTTGATGGCTGGACATTGCATCATCCTAGAAAACTTGGAGGCCAGTGAGGACAGAAATAAAAAGTTAAGACTTGTAAGAATGTGGATTTTTGGGTTATCTTTGGCGCCCCCTAGAACGTAAACCGTGGGGTGCAGCGTCATGATTTGTACAACTTTGAATGGCCATGGGGTGTAGATTGGCCTGAGCAAATTTGGTGCCGGTGGAACGAAAGCTTTAGGAGGAGTTAGCCACATTCCAATGTGTGCGAATCAACCAAAAATGCGAAATAGCCCTTTAACCGTACATTTTGCAGACACGTGCGCATTGACTTTTTCGTAGATCTTATTGAGATACACGTGATTATCAAATTTTGTTTCAATATGACAAAGCGTACAGGCGTGACACTCAACAATGTGTATTTTCACCTTATAGGACAAGAAAAAATGGCCTTTTTTCTCCTGCCATGGGGGGGCGCTCTTTTGGGGAGTAAAAATTCCTTCACAAATGTGTTGATGGCTGGACATTGCATCATCCTAGAAAACTTGGAGGCCAGTGAGGACAGAAATAAAAAGTTATAAGACTTGTAAGAATGTGGATTTTTGGGTTATCTTTGGCGCCCCCTACAACGTAAACCGTGGGGTGCAGCGTCATGATTTGTACAACTTTGAATGGCCATGGGGTGTAGATTGGCCTGAGCAAATTTGGTGCCGGTGGAACGAAAGCCTTCGGAGGAGTTAGCGAAATTCCAATGCGTGCGGATCGGCAAAAAATGCGAAATAGCCCTTTAAACGTACATTTGACAGATACGCCCGCACTGACTTTTTTGTAGATCTTATTGAGATACACGTGTGTGTCAAATTTTGTGTCATTTTGACAAAGCGTACAGGCGTGACACTCAATCATGTGAATTTTTCACCTTAGGGGGCGCTATGGAGCCATTTTGCATTTGATTGTTTGGGTGACTTCAGAATATCGAATTTTTCACCAGGCCCAGTCGTCCTGCCAAATTTCATGAGTTTTCACCAGTGGGAAGTGGGCCATTTTCCAGTTCAAAGGGGCAGAAAAATAATAAGAAGACTAGGGCCCCGTTGGGGCACTGGCGGGCCCGAGCCGTGTCACGCCCCCCCCCCCCCCCCCCAACGCGCTGCCTCCCCGTCCCATTCGCGTCCTCTGGCCATCGCCCTCTCTGGTAACGCCCATCACTGCAAGGACCCTTTTCCTTCATCGGCGTTTGCTGTTCTTCCTGCCAGTGCGTGTTGCTTTCACTTACACTTGCCACAGCCAGCCTCGTGAGTGCCTAGCCTATTGGATATCACTGTCATCTAAACAGGACAGTCATTACCTTTCTATTAATACTTTGTTTTTTAATTTCACATTAATTTCCATTTTGTATAAAGAACTGGAAAAGACTTGAGCCCCTGCCCCTCTATAATCATGTGCACGTCCCTGTTCTGGCTCTAAGGTGAATCTTCACTGCTCATGTTCTCCTCAGAAGCAGTCACCTCACTCCCCTCAGGTTACTGTACACATGCAGCAACTGCATGCTTCAGGTTTAGATAGCGCTTCATGGTTGTCTTTTGGAGAAATGACCAGCCAATTTGCGTTTGACATTTGATTTTTTCAGGGGCAAGCCTCTGCATTCCTGTCTAATATGTAAATAGCATGTTTTTGCAGGTGCTAAAAAACAGACTCTGTGTGTGTGTGTGTGTGTGTGTGTGTGTGTCTGTGTGTGTGTATCCTAAACACTAAACACTTCCACTACACAATTAACCCTTTCACGTATAACGGTCACTGCAGTGGACAAATCTTCACAGGACATTTTCTATTATAAAAATAGGGGTTTGATTTTACAAATACATGTTAGCAACAACAATAGACCCTGGAAAATGAGTCCAACACTGGCACCCTGTGGCCATGTGATGCAACTGCAGAAAACACACGTCAACATTTAAGGTGGCTGCCTCTGCTGAAAAAGACAAATGTATGATGTCACTAAAAATCATTGTCACTAAAAATGATTATATTATTACACACATGCACACTCTTTGATGATCTGTGAAGCAGCTCTGAAGAGACAGTAGGAGCAGCAGAACAAAGTGTATTTGTAGAAAAGCCGTAAGAGCTATTGAAACGCTGTTTTTGCAGGTTGAAAGGTTCACGTCTCCACCAAAGGTCAGAGGTCAAATAACATTTGAATGTCATACTGTGACGTCACAGTCGAGGTCCAAAGATAGTGTGCACACCTGTCTTTGGTCATTTCCCATTATAATGAATGGGAGGCGCAGTTTCTACCGAAACGCTGGCTGCAGACAAACTACATGTCCTATTTGAAAAAAGTCTGGACCACGAGTGAGGGCACAAACACAGCTAGGAAATATCCAAATGGCAAATTGCTTCTCCTTTCGCTTTTGCCGAGAGAGCGATGTGTTTGAGCCATTGAACGATGAACAGGAAAAACTTGACTTTATTCTCCTGCCATGGGGGGGGGGGGGGGGGGGCGCTCTTTTAACGAGAAAAAAGTCCTTCACAAATGTGTTGATGGCTGGACATTGCATCATCCTAGAAAACTTGGAGGCTAGTGAGGACAAAAATAAAATGTTTTAACACTTTAAAGAATATGGATATTTGGGTCATCTTTGGCGCCCCCTAAAACGTAAACCGTGGGGTGCAGCGTCATGATTTTTACAACTTTGAATGGCCATGGGGTATAGATTGGCCTGACAAAAATTTGGTGTCAGTGGGACGAAAGCCTTAGGAGGAGTTAGCTACATTCCGATGCGTGCGAATCGGCAAAAAAATGCGAAATAGCCCTTTAACCGTACATTTTACAGATACGTGCCCATTAACTTTTTCGTAGATCTTATTGAGATACACGTGTGTGTCAAATTTTGTGTCATTTTGACAAAGCATACAGGCGTGAATCTCAACAATGTGTATTTTCACCTTAGGGGACAAGAAAAAATTGATTTTTTGTCCTGCCATGGGGGGGCGCTCTTTTGGGGAGTAAAAATTCCTTTACAAATGTGTTGATGGCTGGACATTGCATCATCCTAGAAAACTTGGAGGCCAGTGAGGACAAAAAAAAAAAGTTATAAAACTTTTAAGAATGTGGATTTTTGGGTTATTTTTGGCGCCCCCTAGAACCTAAACCATGGAGTGCAGCATCATGATTTGTACAACTTTGAATGGCCATGGAGTGTAGATTGGCCTGAGCAAATGTGGTGCCGGTGGAACGAAAGCCTTCGGAGGAGTTAGCGAAATTCCAATGTGTGCGGATCTGCAAAAAATGCGAAATAACCCTTTAACCGTACATTTGACAGATACGCCCGCACTGACTTTTTTGTAGATCTTATTGAGATACATGTGTGTGTCAATTTTTGTGTCAATATGACAAAGCGTACAGGCGTGACAGTCAATAGTGTGAATTTTCGCCTTAGGGGGCGCTATGGAGCCATTTTGCATTTTATTGTTTGGGCGACTTCAGAATATCGAATTTTTCACCAGGCCCGGTCGTCCTGCCAAATTTCCTGAGTTTTCGCCAGTGGGAAGTGGGCCATTTTCCCCTTCAAAGGGGAGGAAAAATAAGAAGAAAGAAAGAAAGAAAGAAGAAAGAAAAACCTATACAGGAATAATAGGGCTCTACGCCCGGCTGCTCTGCAGCTGGCTCGGGCCCTAAAGAAGAAGAAAGAAGAATCCATCAGGAATAATAGGGCTCTCGCAGCTGCTTAGCAGCTACGCTCGGGCCCTAAAGAAGAATCCATCAGGAATAATAGGGCTCTCGCAGCTGCTTAGCAGCTACGCTCGGGCCCTAAAGAAAGAACTAGGACCCCGTTGGGGCACTGGCGGGCCCGAGCCGTGTCGCGTCCCCCCCCCCCAACGTGCTGCCTCCCCGTCCCATTTGTGTCCTCTGGCCATCGCCCTCTCTGGTAACGCCCATCACTGCAAAGACCCTTTTCCTTCATCGGCGTTTGCTGTTCTTCCTGCCAGTGCGTGTTGCTTTCACTTACACTTGCCACAGCCAGCCTCGTGAGTGCCTAGCCTATTGGATATCACTGTCACCTACACAGGACAGTCATTACCTTTTTATTAATACTTTGTGTTTTAATTTCACATTAATTTCCATATTGTATAAACGACTGGAAAAAACTTGAGCCCCTGCCCCTGTATAATCATGTGCATGTCTCTGTTCTAGCTCCAAGGTGAATCTTCACTGCTCATGTTCTCCTCAGAAGCACTCACCTCACTCCCCTCAGGTTACTGTACACATGCACCAACTGCCTGCTTCAGGTTTGGATGGAGCTTCATGGTTGTCTTTTGGAGAAATGACCAGTCAAGTTGTGTTTGAAATTTGATTTTTTTCAGGGGCAAAAGGAGCCTCTGCATTCTTGTCAAATATGTAAATAGCATGTTTTTGCAGGTGCTAAAAACCAGACTCTGAGTGTGTGTGTGTGTGTGTGTGTGTGTGTGTGTGTGTGTGTGTGTGTGTGTGTGTGTGTGTGCGTGTGTGTGTGTCTATGTGTGCGTTCAAGTCACATGACATATTTAACCTGATGTAGCTGCAAGACGGAGCCTCGTTGACTCTCCGTTTCAACTTATCTCAAAAGTGAGGACCTCAACCTATATACCAGTTTTTAAATTGTGTTGATAGGCCAAATAAAACCAGAGTTATGATAAATTATGTCCGCGATACTTTTTTTCTGCTTATTTTGATCACGTTCTGCGCTCGATTGCGCTGTATGAGACAGGAAAACATAGCATGCAGACATTAGCGACAGGTCTTACAGGCGGAAAAGGCTTGCCAAAAGAAAAAAAAAACACACCACAACATCTCTCCTATTGGTGGAAAACTTCACCACAACAACCAATCCAAAATTATATGGTGACTGATTGACAAGGGGCGGGCGCTTACGTTCTTCCTGCAACATGAGAAGGGAGGGAGGGACTCTCAGCAGGGATGCAGTCTGGGACACGTAGTTGCAAACCTAGCGACTTTGTTGTTAGATTCAATGACTTTTCAGACACCCTAACGACTTTTTTTTAGAAAGAAAGGGACTTTTATCGACTTCTTCTGGAGTTTAGAGACTCTGACATGAAGCAGGCTTTCCTTACTGAGGAGTTAGCAACGCTGCTAAGGGTGCAGAGCCACACATGCGCTCAGAGCTCTGCATGGGAGACTGAAGCTGACAGAGCTGCAGCAGTTAGCAGGTTTCACCCTCAGAGACCACCAGGGGTTCATGTTGAGGCATTTTAATTTTTTTTTTTTTTGTGCCATAGACACTGTCAGCAAAATCTGCAGTTACACTAACAAAAATGCTGCAAAAAACAAAGAATTATGGAAAAATTACACATGGACTGACATAGAGGAGGATCTACACAAGTTTTTTACATCATGTTTTACATCATGCATCATTTACATCATGTTTTTTTGTAGTGGCATAAATAAAAAGTGACATTTGTGAGACTATACAGTGTTTTGTAAATAATTTTACAAAGAACGCCTTGGCCATTGCCTGCATTTTGATGTAAATAGAGGTAAATTACTATGTTCTTTGTTAAAAATTTGCATATGTTTTGAAGTTTACAATTTTTATTTGAAGTTTAAGTTTTAAAAACTGTTCATCACACATATTTGTGGTTTAATTTCACATTAATTTCCATATTGTATAAATGACTGGAAAAAACTTGAGCCCCTGCCCCTGTATAATCATGTGCACGTCCCTGTTCTAGCTCCAAGGTGAATCTTCACTGCTCATGTTCTCCTCAGAAATAGTCACCTCACTCCCCTCAGGTTACTGTACACATGCACCAACTATCTGCTTCAGGTTTGAAATGGAGCTTCATGGTTGTCTTTTGGAGAAATGAACAGTCAAGTTGTGTTTGAAATTTGATTTTTTTCAGGGGCAAAAGGAAGCCTCTGCATTCTTGTCAAATATGTAAACAGCATGTTTTTGCAGGTGCTAAAAAACAGACTCTGAGTGTGTGTGTGTGTCTGTGTGTGTGTGTGTGTGTGTGTGTGTGTGTGTATGTTGGCGTGTGTGTATATGTGTGTGTATCCTGCAGTACTCTGTACTCCTGCAGTGGCCAAAAAGACTTTTAAGAATGTGGATTTTTGGGTCATCTTTGGCGCCCCCTAGAACTGCAGTACTCTGTACTCCTGCAGTGGCCAAAATGACTTTTAAGAATGTGGATTTTTGGGTCATCTTTGGCGCCCCCTAGAACGTAAACCGTGGGGTGCAGCGTCATGATTTTTACAACTTTGAATGGGCATGGGGTGTAGATTGCCCTGAGCAAATTTGGTATCGGTGGGACGAAAGCCTTAGGAGGAGATAGCCACATTCCAATGTGTGCGAATCGGCAAAAAATGCAAAATAGCCCTTTAACCGTACATTATACAGATACGCGCTCTTTGACTTTTTCGTAGATCTAATTGAGATACACATGATTGTCAATTTTTGTGTCAATATGACAAAGCGTTCAGGCGTGACACTCAACAATGTGTATTTTTATGTAAGGGGACAAGAAAAAATTGACTTTTTTCTCCTACCATGGGGGGGCGCTCTTTTGGGGAGTAAAAATTCCTTCACAAATGTGTTGATGGCTGGACATTGCATCATCCTAGTAAACTTGGAGGCCAGTGAGGACAAAAATAAAAAGTTATAAAACATTTAAGAATGTGGATTTTTGGGTTATTTTTGGCGCCCCCTAGAACCTAAACCATGGGGTGCAGCATCATGATTTGAATAACTTTTAATGGCCATGGGGTGTAGATTGGCCTGAGCAAATGTGGTGCTGGTGGAACGAAAGCCTTCGGAGGAGTTAGCGAAATTCCAATGTGTGCGTATCGGCAAAAAATGCGGAATAACCCTTTAACTGTACATTTGACAGATACGCGCGCATGGACTTTTTTGTAGATCTTATTGAGTTACATGTGTGTGTCAATTTTTGTGTCATTTTGACAAAGCGTATAGGCGTGACACTCAACAATGTGTATTTTCACCTTAGGGGACAAGAAAAAATGGACTTTTTTCTCCTGCCATGGGGGGGCGCTCTTTTGGGGAGTAAAAATTCCTTCACAAATGTGTTGATGGCTGGACATTGCATCATCCTAGAAAACTTGGAGGCCAGTGAGGACAAAAATAAAAAGTTATAAGACTTTTAAATATGTGGATTTTAGTGTTATCTTTGGCGCCCCCTAGAACCTAAACCTTGGGGTGCAGCGTCATGATTTTGATAACTTTTAATGGCCACGGGGTGTAGATTGGCCTGAGCAAATGTGGTGCCGGTGGAACGAAAGCCTTCGGAGGAGTTAGCGAAATTCCAATGTGTGCGGATCGGCAAAAAATGCGAAATAACCCTTTAACCGTAATTTTGACAGATACGGCCGCACTGACTTTTTTGTAGATCTTATTGAGATACATATGTGTGTCAATTTTTGTGTCAATATGACAAAGCGTACAGGCGTGACAGTCAATAGTGTGAATTTTCACCTTAGGGGGCGCTATGGAGCCATTTTGCATTTTATTGTTTGGGCGACTTCAGAATATCGAATTTTTCACCAGGCCCGGTCGTCCTGCCAAATTTCATGAGTTTTCGCCAGTGGGAAGTGGGCCATTTTCCAGTTCAAAGGGGAGGAAAAAGAAGAAAGAAAGAAAGAACTAGGGCCCCGTTGGGGCACTGGCGGGCCCGAGCCGTGTCGCGCCACCCCCAGCGCGACCGCCTACCCCTCCCGATTGCGTCACACTCAAGGTCCAAAGATGGTGTGCGCACTTGTCTGTGGTCATTTACCATTATAATGAATGGGAGGCGCAGTTTCTACCAAAACGCTCGCTGCAGACAAACTCCATGTCCTTTTTGAAAAAAGTCTGGACCATGAGTGAGGGCACAAACACAGCTAGTATATATCCAAATGGCAAGTTGCTCCTCCTTTCGGTTTTGCCGAGAGAGCGATGCGTTTGAGCCATTGAGCGATGGGCAGGAAAAACTTGACTTTTTCTCCTGCCATGGGGGGGGCGCTCTTTTGGGGAGTAAAAATTCCTTCACAAATGTGTTGATGGCTGGACATTGCATCATCCTAGAGAACTTGGAGGCCAGTGAGGACAAAAATAAAAAGTTATAAGACTTTTAAGACTGTGGATTTTTGGGTTATCTTTGGCGCCCCCTAGAACGTAAACCGTGGGGTGCAGCGTCATGATTTGTACAACTTTGAATGGACATGGGGTGTAGATTGACCTGAGCAAATTTGAAGCCAATGGGACAAAAGCTTTAGGAGGAGTTAGCCACATTCCAATGTGTGCGAATCGGCAAAAAATGCAAAATAGCCCTTTAACCGTACATTGAACAGATACGCTCGCATTGACTTTTTCGTAGATCTTATTGAGATACATGTGTGTGTCAAATTTTGTGTCATTTTGACAAAGCGTTAAGGCGTGACAGTCAACAATGTGTATTTTCGCCTTAGGAGACAAGAAAAAATGGACTTTTTTCTCCTGCCATGGGGGGGCGCTCTTTTGGCGAGTAAAAATTCCTTCACAAATGTGTTGATGGCTGGACATTGCATCATCCTAGAGAACTTGGAGGCCAGTGAGGACAAAAATAAAAAGTTATAAGACTTTTAAGACTGTGGATATTTGGGTTATCTTTGGCGCCCCCTAGAACGTAAACCGTGGGGTGCAGCATCATGATTTGTACAACTTTTAATGGCCATGGGGTGTAGATTGGCCTGAGCAAATGTGGTGCCGGTGGAACGAAAGCCTTCGGAGGAGTTAGCGAAATTCCAATGTGTGCGGATCGGCAAAAAATGCGAAATAACCCTTTAACCGTACATTTGACAGATACGCCCGCACTGACTTTTTTGTAGATCTTATTGAGATACATGTGTGTGTCAAATTTTGTGTCATTTTGACAAAGCGTAAAGGTGTGACAGTCAATAGTGTGAATTTTTGCCTTAGGAGACAAGAAAAAATGGACTTTTTTCTCCTGCCATGGGGGGGCGCTCTTTTGGCGAGTAAAAATTCCTTCACAAATGTGTTGATGGCTGGACATTGCATCATCCTAGAAAACTTGGAGGCCAGTGAGGACAGAAATAAAAAGTTAAGACTTGTAAGAATGTGGATTTTTGGGTTATCTTTGGCGCCCCCTACAACGTAAACCGTGGGGTGCAGCGTCATGATTTGTACAACTTTGAATGGCCATGGGGTGTAGATTGGCCTGAGCAAATTTGGTGCCGGTGGAACGAAAGCTTTGGGAGGAGTTAGCCACATTCCAATGTGTGCGAATCAACCAAAAATGCGAAATAGCCCTTTAACCGTACATTTTGCAGACACGTGCGCATTGACTTTTTCGTAGATCTTATTGAGATACACGTGATTATCAAATTTTGTTTCAATATGACAAAGCGTACAGGCGTGACACTCAACAATGTGTATTTTCACCTTATAGGACAAGAAAAAATGGCCTTTTTTCTCCTGCCATGGGGGGGCGCTCTTTTGGGGAGTAAAAATTCCTTCACAAATGTGTTGATGGCTGGACATTGCATCATCCTAGAAAACTTGGAGGCCAGTGAGGACAAAAATAAAAAGTTATAAGACTTGTAAGAATGTGGATTTTTGGGTTATCTTTGGCGCCCCCTACAACGTAAACCGTGGGGTGCAGCGTCATGATTTGTACAACTTTGAATGGCCATGGGGTGTAGATTGGCCTGAGCAAATTTGGTGCCGGTGGAACGAAAGCCTTCGGAGGAGTTAGCGAAATTCCAATGTGTGCGGATCGGCAAAAAATGCGAAATAGCCCTTTAAACGTACATTTGACAGATACGCCCGCACTGACTTTTTTGTAGATCTTATTGAGATACATGTGTGTGTCAAATTTTGTGTCATTTTGACAAAGCGTACAGGCGTGACACTCAATCATGTGAATTTTTCACCTTAGGGGGCGCTATGGAGCCATTTTGCATTTGATTGTTTGGGTGACTTCAGAATATCGAATTTTTCACCAGGCCCAGTCGTCCTGCCAAATTTCATGAGTTTTCACCAGTGGGAAGTGGGCCATTTTCCAGTTCAAAGGGGCAGAAAAATAACTAGGACCCCGTTGGGGCACTGGCGGGCCCGAGCCGTGTCGCGTCCCCCCCCCCAACGTGCTGCCTCCCCGTCCCATTTGTGTCCTCTGGCCATCGCCCTCTCTGGTAACGCCCATCACTGCAAAGACCCTTTTCCTTCATCGGCGTTTGCTGTTCTTCCTGCCAGTGCGTGTTGCTTTCACTTACACTTGCCACAGCCAGCCTCGTGAGTGCCTAGCCTATTGGATATCACTGTCACCTACACAGGACAGTCATTACCTTTCTATTAATACTTTGTGTTTTAATTTCACATTAATTTCCATATTGTATAAACGACTGGAAAAAACTTGAGCCCCTGCCCCTGTATAATCATGTGCATGTCTCTGTTCTAGCTCCAAGGTGAATCTTCACTGCTCATGTTCTCCTCAGAAGCACTCACCTCACTCCCCTCAGGTTACTGTACACATGCACCAACTGCCTGCTTCAGGTTTGGATGGAGCTTCATGGTTGTCTTTTGGAGAAATGAGCAGTCAAGTTGTGTTTGAAATTTGATTTTTTTCAGGGGCAAAAGGAGCCTCTGCATTCTTGTCAAATATGTAAATAGCATGTTTTTGCAGGTGCTAAAAACCAGACTCTGAGTGTGTGTGTGTGTGTGTGTGTGTGCGTGTCTGTGTGTGCGTTCAAGTCACATGACATATTTAACCGGATGTAGCTGCAAGACGGAGCCTTGTTGACTCTCCGTTTCAACTTATCTCAAAAGTGAGGACCTCAACCTATATACCAGTTTTTAAATTGTGTTGATAGGCCAAATAAAACCAGAGTTATGATAAATTATGTCCGCGATACTTGTTTTCTGCTTATTTTGATCACGTTCGGCGCTCGATCGCGCTGTATGAGACAGGAAAACATAGCATGCAGACATTAGCGACAGGTCTTACAGGCGGAAAAGGCTTGCCAAAAGAAAAAAAAACACACCACAACATCTCTCCTATTGGTGGAAAACTTCACCACAACAACCAATCCAAAATTATATGGTGACTGATTGACAAGGGGCGGGCGCTTACGTTCTTCCTGCAACATGAGAAGGGAGGGAGGGACTCTCAGCAGGGATGCAGTCTGGGACACGTAGTTGCAAACCTAGCGACTTTGTTGTTAGATTCAATGACTTTTCAGACCCCCTAACGACTTTTTTTTAGAAAGAAAGGGACTTTTATCGACTTCTTCTGGAGTTTAGAGACTCTGACATGAAGCAGGCTTTCCTTACTGAGGAGTTAGCAACGCTGCTAAGGGTGCAGAGCCACACATGCGCTCAGAGCTCTGCATGGGAGACTGAAGCTGACAGAGCTGCAGCAGTTAGCAGGTTTCACCCTCAGAGACCACCAGGGGTTCATGTTGAGGCATTTTAATTTTTTTTTTTTTGTGCCATAGACACTGTCAGCACAATCTGCAGTTACACTAACAAAAATGCTGCAAAAAACAAAGAATTATGGAAAAATTACACATGGACTGACATACAGGAGGATCTACACAAGTTTTTTACATCATGTTTTACATCATGCATCATTTACATCATGTTTTTTTGTAGTGGCATAAATAAAAAGTGACATTTGTGAGACTATACAGTGTTTTGTAAATAATTTTACAAAGAACGCCTGGGCCATTGCCTGCATTTTGATGTAAATAGAGGTAAATCACTATGTTCTTTGTTAAAAATTTGCATATGTTTTGAAGTTTACAATTTTTATTTGAAGTTTAAGTTTTAAAAACAGTTCATCACACATATTTGTGGTTTTCACAGTAAAAATGTTACTTTTTTCCACTCGGATTTTATGTTTTGTGTGTGAATTTGGGTCCATTGTGTAAATTCAGTATGTCAACATGATGAAATAACTGTAAATTCGCACAGGTGAGGTTGTGCTGAAAAAAATGATACCAGGCAAGGCACGTGATTGTCAAATTTTGTGTCAATATGACAAAGCGTATAGGCGTGAATCTCAACAATATGTATTTTCACCTTAGGGGACAAGAAAAAATGGACTTTTTTCTCCTGCCATGGGGGGGCGCTCTTTTGGGGAGTAAAAATTCCTTCACAAATGTGTTGATGGCTGGACATTGCATCATCCTAGAAAACTTGGAGGCCAGTGAGGACAAAAATAAAAAGTTATAAGACTTTTAAATATGTGGATTTTAGGGTTATCTTTGGCGCCCCCTAGAACCTAAACCGTGGGGTGCAGCGTCATGATTTTGATAACTTTTAATGGCCATGGGGTGTAGATTGGCCTGAGCAAATGTGGTGCCGGTGGAACGAAAGCCTTAGGAGGAGTTAGCCACATTCCAATGTGTGCGGATCGGCAAAAAATGCGGAATAACCCTTTAACCGTACATTTGACAGATACGCGCGCATTGACTTTTTCGTAGATCTTATTGAGTTACATGTGTGTGTCAATTTTTGTGTCATTTTGACAAAGCGTATAGGCGTGACACTCAACAATGTGTATTTTCACCTTAGGGGACAAGAAAAAATGGACTTTTTTCTCCTGCCATGGGGGGGCGCTCTTTTGGGGAGTAAAAATTCCTTCACAAATGTGTTGATGGCTGGACATTGCATCATCCTAGAAAACTTGGAGGCCAGTGAGGACAAAAATAAAAAGTTATAAGACTTTTAAATATGTGGATTTTAGTGTTATCTTTGGCGCCCCCTAGAACCTAAACCTTGGGGTGCAGCGTCATGATTTTGATAACTTTTAATGGCCACGGGGTGTAGATTGGCCTGAGCAAATGTGGTGCCGGTGGAACGAAAGCCTTCGGAGGAGTTAGCGAAATTCCAATGTGTGCAGATCAGCAAAAAATGCGAAATAACCCTTTAACCGTAATTTTGACAGATACGGCCGCACTGACTTTTTTGTAGATCTTATTGAGATACATGTGTGTGTCAATTTTTGTGTCATTTTGACAAAGCGTACAGTCGTGACAGTGAATAGTGTGAATTTTCACCTTAGGGGGCGCTATGGAGCCATTTTGCATTTTATTGTTTTGGCGACTTCAGAATATCAAATTTTTCACCAGGCCCGGTCGTCCTGCCAAATTTCATGAGTTTTCGCCAGTGGGAAGTGGGCCATTTTCCAGTTCAAAGGGGAGGAAAAAGAAAAAAGAAAGAAAGAAACAAAGAAAAACCACTTGGGGAATAATAGGGCCTACGCCCGGCTGCTCTGCAGCTGGCTCGGGCCCTAATAATAAGAAGAAGAAGAAGAAAGAAGAATCCATCAGGAATAATAGGGCTCTCGCAGCTGCTTAGCAGCTACGCTCGGGCCCTAACTAGGACCCCGTTGGGGCACTGGCGGGCCCGAGCTGTGTCGCGTCCCCCCCCCCAAAGCGCTGCCTCCCCGTCCCATTTGTGTCCTCTGGCCATCGCCCTCTCTGGTAACGCCCATCACTGCAAAGACCCTTTTCCTTCATCGGCGTTTGCTGTTCTTCCTGCCAGTGCGTGTTGCTTTCACTTACACTTGCCACAGCCAGCCTCTTGAGTGCCTAGCCTATTGGATATCACTGTCACCTACTCAGGACAGTCATTACCTTTCTATTAATACTTTGTTTTTTAATTTCACATTAATTTCCATATTGTATAAACAACTGGAAAAAACTTGAGCCCCTGCCCCTGTATAATCATGTGCACGTCTCTGTTCTAGCTCTAAGGTGAATCTTCACTGCTCATGTTCTCCTCAGAAGCAGTCACCTCACTCCCCTCAGGTTACTGTACACATGCACCAACTGCCTGCTTCAGGTTTGGATGGAGCTTCATGGTTGTCTTTTGGAGAAATGACCAGTCAAGTTGTGTTTGAAATTTGATTTTTTTCAGGGGCAAAAGGAGCCTCTGCATTCTTGTCAAATATGTAAATAGCATGTTTTTGCAGGTGGTAAAAACCAGACTCTGAGTGTGTGTGTGTGCGTGTGTGTGTGTGTCTGTGTGTGTGTGTGTGTGTGTGTGTGTGTGTGTGCGTTCAAGTCACATGACATATTTAACCGGATGTAGCTGCAAGACGGAGCCTCGTTGACTCCGTTTCAACTTATCTCAAAAGTGAGGACCTCAACCTATATACCAGTTTTTAAATTGTGTTGATAGGCCAAATAAAACCAGAGTTATGATAAATTATGTCCGCGATACTTGTTTTCTGCTTATTTTGATCACGTTCGGCGCTCGATCGCGCTGTATGAGACAGGAAAACATAGCATGCAGACATTAGCGACAGGTCTTACAGGCGGAAAAGGCTTGCCAAAGAAAAAAAAAAACACACCACAACATCTCTCCTATTGGTGGAAAACTTCACCACAACAACCAATCCAAAATTATATGGTGACTGATTGACAAGGGGCGGGCGCTTACGTTCTTCCTGCAATATGAGAAGGGAGGGACTCTCAGCAGGGATGCAGTCTGGGACACGTAGTTGCAAACCTAGCGACTTTGTTGTTAGATTCAATGACTTTTCAGACCCCCTAACGACTTTTTTTTTAGAAAGAAAGTGACTTTTATCGACTTCTTCTGGAGTTTAGAGACTCTGACATGAAGCAGGCTTTCCTTACTGAGGAGTTAGCAACGCTGCTAAGGGTGCAGAGCCACACATGCGCTCAGAGCTCTGCATGGGAGACTGAAGCTGACAGAGCTGCAGCAGTTAGCAGGTTTCACCCTCAGAGACCACCAGGGGTTCATGTTGAGGCATTTTCAGTTTTTTTTTTTTTTTTGCCATAGACACTGTCAGCACAATCTGCAGTTACACTAACAAAAAAGCTGCAAAAAACAAAGAATTATGGAAAAATTACACATGGACTAACATAGAGGAGGATCTACACAAGTTTTTTACATCATGTTTTACATCATGCATCATTTACATCATGTTTTTTGTAGTGGCATAAATAAAAAGTGACATTTGTGAGACTATACAGTGTTTTGTAAATAATTTTACAAAGAACACCTGGGCCATTGCCTGCATTTTGATGTAAATAGAGGTAAATTACTATGTTCTTTGTTAAAAATTTGCATATGTTTTGAAGTTTACAATTTTTATTTGAAGTTTAAGTTTTAAAAACAGTTCATCACACATATTTGTTGTTTTCACAGTAAAAACGTTACTTTTTTCCACTCGGATTTTATGTTTTGTGTGTGAATTTGGGTCCAATGTGTAAATATAGTATGTCAAAATGATAAAATAACTGTAAATTGACACAGGTGAGGTTGTGCTGAAAAAAATGATACCAGGCAAGGCAAGGTAAAAATTTTGTAAGAGGAAATATAAAGGTAAAATCTAAAGTAGTCAAAAACGGCCAATAGTGACTCACAGACTCCACAGACAAGTCCCTTTGGCGCCACTCAGTGGGCAAAACTACTTTGTCTACTGTAATGTATATTTGGGTCATCTTTGGCGCCCCCTAAAACGTAAACCGTGGGGTGCAGCGTCATGATTTTTACAACTTTGAATGGCCATGGAGTGTAGATTGGCCTGAGCAAATTTGGTGTCAGTGGGACGAAAGCCTTAGGAGGAGTTAGCGAAATTCCAATGTGTGCGAATCGGCAAAAAATGCAAAATAGCCCTTTTACCGTACATTATACAGATACGCGCTCTTTGACTTTTTCGTAGATCTAATTGAGATACACATGATTATCAATTTTTGTGTCATTTTGCCAAAGCGTACAGGCGTGACAGTCAACAATGTGTATTTTCACCTTAGGGGACAAGAAAAAATGGACTTTTTTCTCCTGCCATGGGGGGCGCTCTTTTAGGGAGTAAAAATTCCTTCACAAATGTGTTGATGGCTGGACATTGCATCATCCTAGAAAACTTGGAGGCCAGTGAGGACAAAAATAAAAAGTTATAAGACTTTTAAAAATGTGGATTTTTGGGTTATCTTTGGCGCCCCCTAGAACGTAAACCGTGGGGTGCAGCGTCATGATTTGAACAACTTTTAATGGCCATGGGGTGTAGATTGGCCTGAGCAAATGTGGTGCCGGTGGAACGAAAGCCTTCGGAGAAGTTAGCGAAATTCCAATGTGTGCGAATCGGCAAAAAATGCGGAATAACCCTTTAACCGTACATTTGACAGATACGCGCGCATGGACTTTTTTGTAGATCTTATTGAGATACATGTGTGTGTAAATTTTTGTGTCATTTTGACAAAGCGTACAGGCGTGACACTCAACAATGTGTATTTTCACCTTAGGGGACAAGAAAAAATGGACTTTTTTCTCCTGCCATGGGGGGCGCTCTTTTGGGGAGTAAAAATTCCTTCACAAATGTGTTGATGGCTGGACATTGCATCATCCTAGAAAACTTGGAGGCCAGTGAGGACAAAAATAAAAAGTTATAAGACTTTTAAAAATGTGGATTTTAGGGTTATCTTTGGCGCCCCCTAGAACCTAAACCGTGGGGTGCAGCGTCATGATTTGAATAACTTTTAATGGCCATGGGGTGTAGATTGGCCTGAGCAAATGTGGTGCCGGTGGAACGAAAGCCTTCGGAGGAGTTAGCGAAATTCCAATGTGTGCGGATCGGCAAAAAATGCGCAATAACCCTTTAACCGTACATTTGACAGATACGCCCGCACTGACTTTTTTGTAGATCTTATTGAGATACATGTGTGTGTCAATTTTTGTGTCATTTTGACAAAGCGTACAGGCGTGACAGTCAATAGTGTGAATTTTCACCTTAGGGGGCGCTATGGAGCCATTTTGCATTTTCTTGTTTGGGCGACTTCGGAATATCAAATTTTTCACCAGGCCCGGTCGTCCTGCCAAATTTCATGAGTTTTCGCCAGTGGGAAGTGGGCCATTTTCCAGTTCAAAGGGGAGGAAAAAGAAGAAAGAAAGAAAGAACTAGGGCCCCGTTGGGGCACTGGCGGGCCCGAGCCGTGTCACGCCGCCCCCAGCACTACCGCCTCCCCCACCCGATCGCGTCACAATCAAGGTCCAAAGATGGTGTGCGCACTTGTTTGTGGTCATTTACCATTATAATGAACGGGAGGCGCAGTTTCTACCAAAACGCTCGCTGCAGAAAAACTCCATGTCCTATTTGAAAAAAGTCTGGACCATGAGTGAGGGCACAAACACAGCTAAGATATATCCAAATGGCAAGTTGCTCCTCCTTTCGCTTTTGCCGAGAGAGCAGTGCGTTTGAGCCATTGAATGATGAACAGGAAAAACTTGACTTTATTCTCCTGCCATGGGGGGGCGCTCTTTTAACGAGAAAAAACTCCTTCACAAATGTGTTGATGGCTGGACATTGCATCATCCTAGAAAACATGGAGGCCAGTGAGGACAAAAATAAAAAGTTATAAGACTTTTAAATATGTGGATTTTAGGGTTTTCTTTGGCGCCCCCTAGAACCTAAACCGTGGGGTGCAGCGTCATGATTTGAATAACTTTTAATGGCCATGGGGTGAAGATTGGCCTGAGCAAATGTGGTGCCGGTGGAACGAAAGCCTTTGGAGGAGTTAGCGAAATTCCAATGTGTGCGAATCTGCAAAAAATGCGAAATAACCCTTTAACCGTACATTTTACAGATACGTGGCCATTGACTTTTTCGAAGATCTTATTGAAAGACACGTGTATGTAAAATTTTGTGTCAATATGACAAAACATACAGGCGTAGCACTCAACAATGTGTATTTTCACCTTAGTGGACAAGAAAAAATGGACTTTTTTCTCCTGCCATGGGGGGGCGCTCTTTTGGCGAGTAAAAATTCCTTCACAAATGTGTTGATGGCTGGACATTGCATCATCCTAGAAAACTTGGAGGCCAGTGGGGACAAAAATAAAAAGTTATAAGACTTTTAAATATGTGGATTTTAGTGTTATCTTTGGCGCCCCCTAGAACCTAAACCGTGGGGTGCAGCGTCATGATTTGAATAACTTTTAATGGCCATGGGGTGTAGATTGGCCTGAGAAAATGTGGTGCCGGTGGAACGAAAGCCTTCGGAGGAGTTAGCGAAATTCCAATGTGTGCGGATCGGCAAAAAATGCGGAATAACCCTTTAACCGTACATTTGACAGATACGTGCGCATTGACTTTTTCGTAGATCTTATTGAGATACATGTGTGTCTCAATTTTGGTGTCATTTTGCCAAAGCGTACAGGTGTTACACTCAACAATGTGTATTTTCACCTTAGGGGACAAGAAAAAATGGACTTTTTTCTCCTGCCATGGGGGGGCGCTCTTTTGGGGAGTAAAAATTCCTTCACAAATGTGTTGATGGCTGGACATTGCATCATCCTAGAAAACTTGGAGGCCAGTGAGGGCAAAAATAAAAAGTTATAAGACTTTTAAATATGTGGATCTTAGGGTTATCTTTGGCGCCCCCTAGAACCTAAACCGTGGGGTGCAGCGTCATGATTTGAATAACTTTTTATGGCCATGGGGTGTAGATTGTCCTGAGCAAATGTGGTGCCGGTGGAACGAAAGCCTTCGGAGGAGTTAGCGAAATTCCAATGTGTGCGGATCGGCAAAAAATGCGAAATAACCCTTTAACCGTACATTTGACAGATACGCCCGCACTGACTTTTTTGTAGATCTTATTGAGATACATGTGTGTGTCAATTTTTGTGTCATTTTGACAAAGCGTACAGGCGTGACAGTCAATAGTGTGAATTTTCACCTTAGGGGGCGCTATGGAGCCATTTTGCATTTTCTTGTTTGGGCGACTTCGGAATATCAAATTTTTCACCAGGCCCGGTCGTCCTGCCAAATTTCTGGAGTTTTCGCCAGTGGGAAGTGGGCCATTTTCCAGTTCAAAGGGGAGGAAAAATAATAATAATAATAACAAAAGAAGGAAACATGCAGGAACAAGAGGGCTCTCGCAGCTGCTTAGCAGCTACGCTCGGGCCCTAAAGAAACAAAGAAAAACCACTTGGGGAATAATAGGGCCTACGCCCGGCTGCTCTGCAGCTGGCTCGGGCCCTAAAAAGAAGGAAACATGCAGGAACAAGAGGGCTCTCGCAGCTGCTTAGCAGCTACGCTCGGGCCCTAAAGAAAGAAACAAAGAAAAACCTCTTGGGGAATAATAGGGCCTACGCCCGGCTGCTCTGCAGCTGGCTCGGGCCCTAAAGAAGAATCCATCAGGAACAAGAGGGCTCTCGCAGCTGCTTAGCAGCTACGCTCGGGCCCTAAAGAAAGAAACAAAGAAAAACCACTTGGGGAATAATAGGGCCTACGCCCGGCTGCTCTGCAGCTGGCTCGGGCCCTAAAAAGAAACAAAGAAAAACCACTTGGGGAATAATAGGGCTCTCGCAGCTGCTTAGCAGCTACGCTCGGGCCCTAATAATAATAATAATAATAAAGAAAAACGAATAATCAATTGAACACTAAAGAAAATAAGATAAAATAATAATTAGAAGTAGTAGTAATAATAATAGTTATTATAATGCTTTTGCGACATTACCTGTGAGGTTGGGGGTCCGGGCTCACAAGCAATAAGGTAAAGGCTCCGAGGAGATCTCTGTGTCTTCTAATGCTATTTGAAAGTATCATTTTTGCCACAGTGTCAACAGTAGGCTGATTAACTTTTAGTGTGGACTGAACTTTTCTCATTCATTGATTTGGGATGATGTTACCCTTGCTGTTCACAATTGATAACCATTATTGAGGGGTTTTGAGCATCAGAAACATGTATTTAACACAGATGGGTGATTATGAAGAAACCTGAATGATAAAACCAGCCTTGTTGATTTCTTTTATAAAGTCTGTGGTGGAAAACTGTGAAGATATTTTTTCATGCCTATGTCCTCCTCAACTCTTCTTCCTTTCCCCAGTGTCATCAAATGAACCACATCTGCGCTGCTCAAAGAACAACATCCCCAAAGCCAGAATGAGGACTCTAAAAATGAGTATTGTCATTGTGATCTGCTTCATAGGCTGCTGGACTCCATACTACCTACTGGGTTTATGGTACTGGTTCTTCCCAGATGATATAGAGGGGAAAGTCTCCCACTCTCTTACCCACATCCTGTTCATCTTTGGGCTATTCAACACCTGCCTGGACCCGGTCATCTATGGCCTGTTCACTGTTCGCTTTCGTAAGAGCTGCAACAGCAAAGCTCCAGTAAGGTCAAATCTGCAAACAAACAGTGTGGTAATAGAGTCTCTGAAATGTACTCAAACTGCTTTGCATGCTAAAAAAGAGGTGACTGCTGCTGGAAAAGACAGCATCTGTGCAGAGACTTAGGCAAACCCCTTGGACCTTAAACCTCTGACTGTGCTGAAGCGAGGAGGAGAAAAGTCTGAACTTTTCAGCCCTGAAAGCAAAGCATGATAGAAAAGTATGATTTTCCAGTTTTACAATGTTACTTCAACTGTCTGGATTGTCAAGCATCTGAAGAACAAGATGTCTGAGTGTGTCCACCTTAACTCAAGCTTATCATCCTTATCTCCTTACCATATGGTTTAACAAAAAGATAACATCTCCACTGCCTTAAGGGATTTTACTTCCCAGGTTATACAACAGCTTTATGAACACGGTAAACATGTTTAGAGCTGTTTGTGTGTTGTGTAACTGGCTCTCATTTTAAGGTGAGTCTGCAATCTGCAACATGAATTCAAAAAAGCTTTAGGACTTCAGGAAAAAAGAGGGTTGAGATCTCTTTCATAGTTTTGACTCGATGCTAGATTCAGTTTTCTCTCGGTTCATTTGAGCTTTGTAAACTGACTTTTTTTCAGTGGGGTTGCATGAGGCATTTGTCAACAGTTAGTGTATTTTGGTATCCTCGTCTGCTCAGCCCATTTGATGAGAAATTGGGAAATGAAACTGACATGGGAACTAGGCAATCAACTACTGCAGACCAGGTCAACTCTATCAAATAATTAAACCGATTTGTAAAAAAAAAAAGAAACTCCATCAAAAAAATAAACTAAGTGCTTACAACAGTCTAAAATTCTCAGGGCTTTGCTCTGCAGCTAAGATATCACTCATACCTCCTTAGTCAACATTTTGATTACTTTAACTGGTTGTAATTAGGCTTTTTAACATTTTGGTAATAAAAAGTATCTTCATTAAAAAGTATATGACATAGTTGAATTTTCTGGGTCTGTGGGTGAAGACAAAAAATCTTGAATTGAATGTGATCCTTTTTATTTACAACAAAACAGAATATAGAAAGCACAAGTAAACATGTAAAGTTAACAACAGAGGTAACTAATTTAACACATTCAATACCAGCCTGGCATTGACAGAGTGATTCACTTTGGTGAATGGGTCTGAAACCAGCTCCATCTGTTTTTCAGAGGAGCATTAGAAACACTTGTTGTTTGTTCTTGTTAGGACCACAGGGCAAATGCACCAAGACACAGTTGATAAACTGTGGATTTTTCTCATTCCTCTTCCAGCCAAATTTTAATTCTCTTCTAATCCTACAGCATGAGGAGCTGTAGGCCAAATTATATATCAAAATGTGTGTTTTGATCAGGAGCGGTGTGTTATTACTAATCTCTATTGTGTAGAACTTTTTTGCGACATAAGTTGTGGAAAACTGTGGAAAAATTTTGCTCTGAAATCAATGAGACAAGCCCCTCAAAAAGAGAGGAATCATTGGAGTTTTTTTTTAAACATCTACTGCTCTGGCTCGTTTTTTTAATCAATAAATAAATAATTGAAAAAGGAATGTTTGTTGTCAGTGAGCTCCTTGTATGTAATATCACAATGCTACTAGTATTGAATATTTGAAATATCTGAAGAATCTCAGCACAACATACACACCCTGGCAGAAGACCCTGTGATCCTTAAAGATTTCCCCAGAGTGAAATTTCTAGTTTTCAGTATGTCATCTGGTATGTTTGCAAAAACAACCAAAACAGATTTAAATGACCTTATAGTGCCAGAGGCTGCCATCTTGGTTGTTTACAACTGTGCTGAAGCAGTGCTCCTGCGTTGTCATCTTAGATGACTATGATTGGTTGGCTATATCTGTGCTTAATGCTTAGATTGGCAGCAGCTCCAGACTCAGAGCTGGCTGATTGGGCTGGCAAGGCAAAGTTGATATACTTTTTCTACGACTAAAAGTAGAAATAGTGTGGCGCTTTGATTTTGTTGTCCCAAGTTGGTGCACAAAGGTTTGTCCAAAAAATGGGCTTCCTTATCTCTGTAACCAGGCTCCATCTGCTTTAGGATTGGTTGTAGCTGTAGCTGACAGATTAGCATCCCTTGAGCAGCCAATGATAAATTAAACAATCGAAGTGCAGCTGTTTCTCTCTGTTTACTCCCATGCTGCTCTGTCCTCCATGTGCACAGCTCAACAAAATATGAAATGGACCTACATAGTGCGCTAGCCTACTGTGACCAGAAAGGTAACAGCTGCTGGGCTAACTGTTAAATCAGCTTATGGTTTCTCTCCTATATGTGTGATTACTATCAAACTCAAGACTGACTGGCTTTCACAAGCCTGACTGTTGGCTCTCAGCTAATAAGCTGATATATTAGGCTAGTTTTTTGGGCCACAACTTTTGACTTAAAAATGAATCACTGCTGACATTTGTTTTAAATTGTTTGTATTACTTCCCAGCTGGAGGGTAAAACATATTCACTGCTCACCGATGCTTCTCAGTCCTGTCCTTTCCAGTTATGTTCCTAAAGTGAGAGGTCGGCACATTGTTTTATGACCGTATCACCACATAGACCTCCTATCAACATTTATCTGAGTCCAGCTGCTCGAGAAACAGATGTACACACCTATGGCTGACTCAAGGTCAGCTGAGAAAGACTCAGTGTGCTTTGGGTTTCCTTGGGGAGCTACGTGTCAAAGTACATAAAAAAATGAAGGACACAGATGTAGCCACATGGGTGGAGGCACATGACTGGACGCTGTTGGGTTGCTGTTGGCTTTTACTCATTCCGAGAAGAAGAAGAAGAAGAAGAAGAAGAAGAAGAAGAAGAAGAAGAAGAAGAAGAAGAAGAAGAAGAAGAAGAAAAGGTAAAAGATAATGTGTGGTTCTTAAAAGAGACTCAAAACTGTCTCACTCCTTACTGATTGCTCTCCCGTTTGATATGTGTGAGCAGGCTTTGTGTTCACTGACATCAATAAATGCTTTTAGCTGGATCTTTCTGGAGCCAGAGTCTGCATGCTGGGGATCAACTCACATTACTACAGTATTGACGTCTTACAGTCTCATCCAGAAAACAAACAAATAAATGACCAACAAAATGACAAATATCAGTCCGGTCTACATTGTAAAAGCATCTTGTGTTGGTTATAATAGTTCTAATAGTTCTGGAAAATTAAAAGACTCTGCGTCAGTGTTTGATATGTTTCTCCTTGACACTGTAAATCTATGCAGACTGAACTGCATGTATCGACAGAGCTGTCAACCATGGTATTATACATGTTAAGGACCAAAAAAATGAAACTGAACTGGACCAAATTATCAAAGAATTTACAGAGTTCTATTTTCTCCATTTTTCTCCTCTTAATGTTGTCAATAAGCTGCAAATCTGGCAGCCTTAAAGTGCCTGAAAACTTTTCCAACTTGCAGATCAAGACAGAATAAAAGATATTTTGGTTGTCTAGTGGAATACCTTTGCAAAATGGCTTCAAAGCACTTCACAGTAGAATTTTAAGCGAGAGCTGTTTGGACCAAAACCTGTTTTTTTTAACTAGGCTGTAAACATGTTTATTATCTATTACGTATTATGTAGTTTTCAGTACTTTCGCAGTCAGCCTCAAGTGGACACACGGGAAACAATGGTTTTTTGTACTTCTGCATCAGCTCTATTTCTAAAGACCAAAGGTTGCCGCTTGGTTGCTATCAGAGACCTAAAGATCTATCAAAAAACAAACAAAACAAACAAACAAACAAACAAACAAACAAACAAACAACAACAAAAAAAAAAGGCACCAGCACACATATTAAAAACTTAAAGTCTATCATTTTGGTTTATATGGCTGTTTTACATGTGTCCATAAACACAGTGTCACACAAAGTAATAACTGCAGACAGAGATCACTCAGACTACTTTAAAAGGGGCCAGTGTGGTCCACATTTAATGTGTATCACCATTATGTATCTGGTGTCATCTAACATGCATGGAAACTTTAGATTGACTTCAGCACAGACCAGTGCTCCCGTCTGTAAACAAAGGCACAAAGACATGTTTCATTGCCTCTGATGGCTTTGACTAAAACCTATTGTTCCTATTGGACTGGACCCATAATTATACAGTACAATGATTGATAGTATTTTCTCTGTTGTTTGTCTTATCATCATTATTATTATTATTACTGACTTACAGGTTTTTTTGTTTTTTTTTTACCAGAAAAAAAAAAAAACAAACTCTCTGTGGAACCAAATCTGTTCGATTTTTAAAGGTCAGTTTAAGGTCGTGGCAGATTGGTTAGGTTGAACACTTGGTGCAATTGAACCACTGCTGTGCATAATGAAATTTCTTTGTTGAACATCAGAGCAGATAAAGTGCAGAGATAGCTGAAACTTATTTAAACCACATTAAAAGTCTAGACCTGATTGTTAAGACGCCTGGAGCTACATTCATTGATGAATGGCTTTGTCTTGTCAAATTGACATTTCACACATCTTTGGTGACCTTTACAAATATGTCAGCACTATCGGGAACCTGATTGCGCTTTCAGTTTAGCTGCAGAGTAAACCTGCAGATAAGTCCACTACTCTGAACTAATGTTGTGCATGTACATTTGAATTCAGGAGCCATTCCTCACCATGAAAGTAGTATGAAATTAATAGGGACAAATGTGTAGGGACAAAAAAGTCACATAAAGAGAAGAAAGTCATATTTTTTGTCATAAAGAAAGGCTGACAAATACATTTTCTTGTAACTTGTCATTAATTGCAGGGCTTTTCAACATTTTTCATGTATATTTGACTCTTATTACTCTTGCCCTCCATTCTATTAAACAAACCTTATCTTTACCAGGATGAAGTCTTAACCAACTTCTTTCAATATTAAGAGCAGCTCCTGAATCAAGCAAATCCACAGACAAACAAAGATGAAGCATTAAGTATGGAGACTCACCATTTTGTGATTTATTTCTGTCTGACCAAGAAGCTCCCTCTTACAGGTCACTGATGGTAGTACAGCACCCTCTCCTGGGCCCCTGCATATTTGAGGCGTACCACCTGAGCATTGATGCCAATGGGTGGACTTGTGGCAAGCTAAAACTTGTCAAAATAGAATAGTTTTTCTTCTTAAAAATACTTTAAATTCTTAGGACATCTTTGAGAAAATATCTGTTTATGATACCCAGCACGCTTGCAATGGCGTTGCCTTGATGTGGTGTGACTTTAAGTTCGTTTCATTGTAATATTTTGCAAGATAAAATGATATTTTTTTTTTCTCCATTATGTAGCCTGCTAACGGTCAAACACATCAATGTCTCTTCTCTACATTATACAGATACGCGCTTTTTGACTTTTTCGTAGATCTAATTGAGATACACATGATTGTCAATTTTTGTGTCAATATGACAAAGCGTTCAGGCATGACACTCAACAATGTGTATTTTCATGTAAGGGGACAAGAAAAAATGGACTTTTTTCTCCTGCCATGGGGGGGCGCTCTTTTGGGGAGTAAAAATTCCTTCACAAATGTGTTGATGGCTGGACATTGCATCATCCTAGAAAACTTGGAGGGCAGTGAGGACAAAAATAAAAAGTTATAAGACTTTTAAGAATGTGGATTTTGGGTTATCTTTGGCGCCCCCTAGAACGTAAACCGTGGGGTGCAGCGTCATGATTTGTACAACTTTTAATGGCCATGGGGGGTAGATTGGCCTGCGCAAATGTGGTGCCGGTCGAACGAAAGCCTTCGGAGGAGTTAGCGAAATTCCAATGTGTGCAGATCTGCAAAAAATGCAAAATAACCCATTAACCGTACATTTGACAGATACGCCCGCACTGACTTTTTTGTAGATCTTATTGAGATACATGTGTGTGTCAATTTTTGTGTCAATATGACAAAGCGTACAGCCGTCATGTGAATTTTCACCTTAGGGGGCGCTATGGAGCCATTTTGCATTTTATTGTTTGGGCGACTTCAGAATATCGAATTTTTCACCAGGCCCGGTCGTCCTGCCAAATTTCCTGAGTTTTCGCCAGTGGGAAGTGGGCCATTTTCCAGTTTAAAGCGGAGGAAAAATAATAACGAAAGAAGGAAACATGCAGGAACAAGAGGGCTCTCGCAGCTGCTTAGCAGCTACGCTCGGGCCCTAAAGAACTAGGGCCCCGTTGGGGCACTGGCGGGCCCGAGCCGTGTCACGCCCCCCCCCCCCCCCCCCCCCCCAACGCGCTGCCTCCCCGTCCCATTCGCGTCCTCTGGCCATCGCCCTCTCTGGTAACGCCCATCACTGCAAGGACCCTTTTCCTTCATCGGCGTTTGCTGTTCTTCCTGCCAGTGCGTGTTGCTTTCACTTACACTTGCCACAGCCAGCCTCGTGAGTGCCTAGCCTATTGGATATCACTGTCATCTAAACAGGACAGTCATTACCTTTCTATTAATACTTTGTTTTTTAATTTCACATTAATTTCCATTTTGTATAAAGAACTGGAAAAGACTTGAGCCCCTGCCCCTCTATAATCATGTGCACGTCCCTGTTCTGGCTCTAAGGTGAATCTTCACTGCTCATGTTCTCCTCAGAAGCAGTCACCTCACTCCCCTCAGGTTACTGTACACATGCAGCAACTGCATGCTTCAGGTTTAGATAGCGCTTCATGGTTGTCTTTTGGAGAAATGACCAGCCAATTTGCGTTTGACATTTGATTTTTTCAGGGGCAAGCCTCTGCATTCCTGTCTAATATGTAAATAGCATGTTTTTGCAGGTGCTAAAAAACAGACTCTGTGTGTGTGTGTGTGTGTGTGTGTGTGTGTCTGTGTGTGTGTATCCTAAACACTAAACACTTCCACTACACAATTAACCCTTTCACGTATAACGGTCACTGCAGTGGACAAATCTTCACAGGACATTTTCTATTATAAAAATAGGGGTTTGATTTTACAAATACATGTTAGCAACAACAATAGACCCTGGAAAATGAGTCCAACACTGGCACCCTGTGGCCATGTGATGCAACTGCAGAAAACACACGTCAACATTTAAGGTGGCTGCCTCTGCTGAAAAAAACAAATGTATGATGTCACTAAAAATCATTGTCACTAAAAATGATTATATTATTACACACATGCACACTCTTTGATGATCTGTGAAGCAGCTCTGAAGAGACAGTAGGAGCAGCAGAACAAAGTGTATTTGTAGAAAAGCCGTAAGAGCTATTGAAACGCTGTTTTTGCAGGTTGAAAGGTTCACGTCTCCACCAAAGGTCAGAGGTCAAATAACATTTGAATGTCATACTGTGACGTCACAGTCGAGGTCCAAAGATAGTGTGCACACCTGTCTTTGGTCATTTCCCATTATAATGAATGGGAGGCGCAGTTTCTACCGAAACGCTGGCTGCAGACAAACTACATGTCCTATTTGAAAAAAGTCTGGACCACGAGTGAGGGCACAAACACAGCTAGGAAATATCCAAATGGCAAATTGCTTCTCCTTTCGCTTTTGCCGAGAGAGCGATGTGTTTGAGCCATTGAACGATGAACAGGAAAAACTTGACTTTATTCTCCTGCCATGGGGGGGGGGGGGGGCGCTCTTTTAACGAGAAAAAAGTCCTTCACAAATGTGTTGATGGCTGGACATTGCATCATCCTAGAAAACTTGGAGGCTAGTGAGGACAAAAATAAAATGTTTTAACACTTTAAAGAATATGGATATTTGGGTCATCTTTGGCGCCCCCTAAAACGTAAACCGTGGGGTGCAGCGTCATGATTTTTACAACTTTGAATGGCCATGGGGTATAGATTGGCCTGACAAAAATTTGGTGTCAGTGGGACGAAAGCCTTAGGAGGAGTTAGCTACATTCCGATGCGTGCGAATCGGCAAAAAAATGCGAAATAGCCCTTTAACCGTACATTTTACAGATACGTGCCCATTAACTTTTTCGTAGATCTTATTGAGATACACGTGTGTGTCAAATTTTGTGTCATTTTGACAAAGCATACAGGCGTGAATCTCAACAATGTGTATTTTCACCTTAGGGGACAAGAAAAAATTGATTTTTTGTCCTGCCATGGGGGGGCGCTCTTTTGGGGAGTAAAAATTCCTTTACAAATGTGTTGATGGCTGGACATTGCATCATCCTAGAAAACTTGGAGGCCAGTGAGGACAAAAAAAAAAAGTTATAAAACTTTTAAGAATGTGGATTTTTGGGTTATTTTTGGCGCCCCCTAGAACCTAAACCATGGAGTGCAGCATCATGATTTGTACAACTTTGAATGGCCATGGAGTGTAGATTGGCCTGAGCAAATGTGGTGCCGGTGGAACGAAAGCCTTCGGAGGAGTTAGCGAAATTCCAATGTGTGCGGATCTGCAAAAAATGCGAAATAACCCTTTAACCGTACATTTGACAGATACGCCCGCACTGACTTTTTTGTAGATCTTATTGAGATACATGTGTGTGTCAATTTTTGTGTCAATATGACAAAGCGTACAGGCGTGACAGTCAATAGTGTGAATTTTCGCCTTAGGGGGCGCTATGGAGCCATTTTGCATTTTATTGTTTGGGCGACTTCAGAATATCGAATTTTTCACCAGGCCCGGTCGTCCTGCCAAATTTCCTGAGTTTTCGCCAGTGGGAAGTGGGCCATTTTCCCCTTCAAAGGGGAGGAAAAATAAGAAGAAAGAAAGAAAGAAAGAAGAAAGAAAAACCTATACAGGAATAATAGGGCTCTACGCCCGGCTGCTCTGCAGCTGGCTCGGGCCCTAACTAGGGCCCCGTTGGGGCACTGGCGGGCCCGAGCCGGGTCGCGCCGCTCCCAGCGCGACTGCCTTCCCCTCCCGATCGCGTCACACTCAAGGTCCAAAGATGGTGTGCGCACTTGTCTGTGGTCATTTACCATTATAATGAATGGGAGGTGCAGTTTCTACCAAAACGTTCGCTGAAGACAAACTCCATGTCCTTTTTGAAAAAACTCTGGACCATGAGTGAGGGCACAAACACAGCTAGGATATATCCAAATGGCAAGTTGCTCCTCCTTTCGGTTTTGCCGAGAGAGCGATGCGTTTGAGCCATTGAGCGATGGGCAGGAAAAACTTGACTTTTTTACCTGCCATGGGGGGGCGCTCTTTTGGGGAGAAAAAATTCCTTCACAAATGTGTTGATGGCTGAACATTGCATCATCCTAGAAAACTTGGAGGCCAGTGAGGACAAAAATAAAAAGTTATAAGACTTTAAAGAATGTGGATTTTTGGGTTATCTTTGGCGCCCCCTAGAACCTAAACCGTGGGGTGCAGCGTCATGATTTGTACAACTATGAATGGCCATGGGGTGTAGATTGGCCTGAGCAAATGTGGTGCCGGTGGAACGAAAGCCTTCGGAGGAGTTAGCGAAATTCCAATGTGTGGGGATCTGCAAAAAATGCGAAATAACCCTTTAACCGTACATTTGACAGATACGCCCGCACTGACTTTTTTGTAGATCTTATTGAGATACATGTGTGTGTCAATTTTTGTGTCATTTTGACAAAGCGTACAGGCATGACAGTCAATAGTGTGAATTTTCACCTTAGGGGGCGCTATGGAGCCATTTTGCATTTTATTGTTTGGGCGACTTAAGAATATCGAATTTTTCACCAGGCCCGGTCGTCCTGCCAAATTTCATGAGTTTTCGCCAGTGGGAAGTGGGCCATTTTCCAGTTTAAAGCGGAGGAAAAATAATAATAATAACAAACTAGGGCCCCGTTGGGGCACTGGCGGGCCCGAGCCGTGTCGCGCTGCCCCCCCCAACGCGCTGCCTCCCCGTCCCATTCGCGTCCTCTGGCCATCGTCCTCTCTGGTAACGCCCATCACTGCAAAGACCCTTTCCTTCATCGGCGTTTGCTGTTCTTCCTGCCAGTGCGTGTTGCTTTCACTTACACTTGCCACAGCCAGCCTCTTGAGTGCCTAGCCTATTGGATATCACTGTCATCTACACAGGACAGTCATAACCTTTCTATTAATACTTTGTTTTTTAATTTCACATTAATTTCCATATTGTATAAATGAATGGAAAAAACTTGAGCCCCTGCCCCTGTATAATCATGTGCACGTCCCTGTTCTAGCTCCAAGGTGAATCTTCACTGCTCATGTTCTCCTCAGAAATAGTCACCTCACTCCCCTCAGGTTACTGTACACATGCACCAACTATCTGCTTCAGGTTTGGATGGAGCTTCATGGTTGTCTTTTGGAGAAATGAACAGTCAAGTTGTGTTTGAAATTTGATTTTTTTCAGGGGCAAAAGGAAGCCTCTGCATTCTTGTCAAATATGTAAACAGCATGTTTTTGCAGGTGCTAAAAAACAGACTCTGAGTGTGTGTGTGTGTGTGTGTGTGTGTGTGTGTGTGTGTGTGTGTGTGTGTGTGTGTGTGTGTGTGTGTGTGTTGGCGTGTGTGTATATGTGTGTGTATCCTGCAGTACTCTGTACTCCTGCAGTGGCCAAAAAGACTTTTAAGAATGTGGATTTTTGGGTCATCTTTGGCGCCCCCTAGAACGTAAACCGTGGGGTGCAGCGTCATGATTTTTACAACTTTGAATGGGCATGGGGTGTAGATTGCCCTGAGCAAATTTGGTATCAGTGGGACGAAAGCCTTAGGAGGAGATAGCCACATTCCAATGTGTGCGAATCGGCAAAAAATGCGAAATAGCCCTTTAACCGTACATTATACAGATACGCGCTCTTTGACTTTTTCGTAGATCTAATTGAGATACACATGATTGTCAATTTTTGTGTCAATATGACAAAGCGTTCAGGCGCGACACTCAACAATGTGTATTTTCATGTAAGGGGACAAGAAAAAATTGACTTTTTTCTCCTGCCATGGGGGGGCGCTCTTTTGGGGAGTAAAAATTCTTTCACAAATGTGTTGATGGCTGGACATTGCATCATCCTAGAAAACTTGGAGGGCAGTGAGGACAAAAATAAAAAGTTATAAGACTTTTAAGAATGTGGATTTTTGGGTTATTTTTGGCGCCCCCTAGAACCTAAACCGTGGGGTGCAGCGTCATGATTTGTACAACTTTTAATGGCCATGGGGTGTAGACTGGCCTGAGCAAATGTGGTGCCGGTGGAACGAAAGCCTTCGGAGGAGTTAGCGAAATTCCAATGTGTGCGGATCGGCAAAAAATGCGAAATAACCCTTTAACCGTACATTTGACAGATACGCCCGCACTGACTTTTTTGTAGATCTTATTGAGATACATATGTGTGTCAATTTTTGTGTCAATATGACAAAACGTACAGACGTGACAGTCAATAGTGTGAATTTCCACCTTAGGGGGCGCTATGGAGCCATTTTGCATTTTATTGTTTGGGCGACTTCAGAATATCGAATTTTTCACCAGGCCCGGTCGTCCTGCCAAATTTCATGAGTTTTCGCCAGTGGGAAGTGGGCCATTTTCCAGTTTAAAGCGGAGGAAAAATAATAACTAGGGCCCCGTTGGGGCACTGGCGGGCCCGAGCCGTGTCGCGCCCCCCCCCCCAACGCGCTGCCTCCCCGTCCCATTCGCGTCCTCTGGCCATCGCCCTCTCTGGTAACGCCCATCACTACAAAGACCCTTTTCCTTCATCGGCGTTTGCTGTTCTTCCTGCCAGTGCGTGTTGCTTTCACTTACACTTGCCACAGCCAGCCTCGTGAGTGCCTAGCCTATTGGATATCACTGTCACCTACACAGGACAGTCATTACCTTTCTATTAATACTTTGTTTTTTAATTTCACATTAATTTCCATATTGTATAAACGACTGGAAAAAACTTGAGCCCCTGCCCCTGTATAATCATGTACACGTCCCTGTTCTAGCTCCAAGGTGAATCTTCACTGCTCATGTTCTCCTCAGAAGCAGTCACCTCACTCCCCTCAGGTTACTGTACACATGCACCAACTGCCTGCTTCAGGTTTGGATGGAGCTTCATGGTTGTCTTTTGGAGAAATGAGCAGTCAAGTTGTGTTTGAAATTTGATTTTTTTTCAGGGGCAAAAGGAAGCCTCTGCATTCTTGTCAAATATGTAAATAGCATGTTTTTGCAGGTGCTAAAAACCAGACTCTGAGTGTGCGTGTGTGTGTGTGTCTGTGTGTGTGTGTGTGTGTGTGTGTGTGTGTGTGTGCGTTCAAGTCACATGACATATTTAACCGGATGTAGCTGCAAGACGGTGTGTGTGTGCGTGTGTGTGTGTGTCTGTGTGTGTGTGTGTGTGTGTGTGTGTGTGTGTGTGCGTTCAAGTCACATGACATATTTAACCGGATGTAGCTGCAAGACGGAGCCTCGTTGACTCTCCGTTTCAACTTATCTCAAAAGTGAGGACCTCAACCTATATACCAGTTTTTAAATTGTGTTGATAGGCCAAATAAAACCAGAGTTATGATAAATTATGTCCGCGATACTTTTTTTCTGCTTATTTTGATCACGTTCGGCGCTCGATCGCGCTGTATGAGACAGGAAAACATAGCATGCAGACATTAGCGACAGGTCTTACAGGCGGAAAAGGCTTGCCAAAGGAAAAGAAAAAAACACACCACAACATCTCTCCTATTGGTGGAAAACTTCACCACAACAACCAATCCAAAATTATATGGTGACTGATTGACAAGGGGCGGGCGCTTACGTTCTTCCTGCAATATGAGAAGGGAGGGAGGGACTCTCAGCAGGGATGCAGTCTGGGACACGTAGTTGCAAACCTAGCGACTTTGTTGTTAGATTCAATGACTTTTCAGACCCCCTAACGACTTTTTTTTTAGAAAGAAAGTGACTTTTATCGACTTCTGGAGTTTAGAGACTCTGACATGAAGCAGGCTTTCCTTACTGAGGAGTTAGCAACGCTGCTAAGGGTGCAGAGCCACACATGCGCTCCGAGCTCTGCATGGGAGACTGAAGCTGACAGAGCTGCAGCAGTTAGCAGGTTTCACCCTCAGAGACCACCAGGGGTTCATGTTGAGGCATTTTCAGTTTTTTTTTTTTTTTTTTTGCCACAGACACTGTCAGCACAATCTGCAGTTACACTAACAAAAATGCTGCAAAAAACAAAGAATTATGGAAAAATTACACATGGACTAACATAGAGGAGGATCTACACAAGTTTTTTACATCATGTTTTACATCATGCATCATTTACATCATGTTTTTTTGTAGTGGCATAAATAAAAAGTGACATTTGTGAGACTATACAGTGTTTTGTAAATAATTTTACAAAGAACGCCTGGGCCATTGCCTGCATTTTGATGTCAATAGAGGTAAATTACTATGTTCTTTGTTAAAAATTTGCATATGTTTTGAAGTTTACAATTTTTATTTGAAGTTTAAGTTTTAAAAACAGTTCATCACACATATTTGTGGTTTTCACAGTAAAAACGTTACTTTTTTCCACTCGGATTTTATGTTTTGTGTGTGAATTTGGGTCCAATGTGTAAATATAGTATGTCAAAATGATAAAATAACTGTAAATTGACACAGGTGAGGTTGTGCTGAAAAAAATGATACCAGGCAAGGCAAGGTAAAAATTTTGTAAGAGGAAATATAAAGGTAAAATCTAAAGTAGTCAAAAACGGCCAATAGTGACTCACAGACTCCACAGACAAGTCCCTTTGGCGCCACTCAGTGGGCAAAACTACTTTGTCTACTGTAATGTATATTTGGGTCATCTTTGGCGCCCCCTAAAACGTAAACCGTGGGGTGCAGCGTCATGATTTTTACAACTTTGAATGGCCATGGAGTGTAGATTGGCCTGAGCAAATTTGGTGTCAGTGGGACGAAAGCCTTAGGAGGAGTTAGCGAAATTCCAATGTGTGCGAATCGGCAAAAAATGCAAAATAGCCCTTTTACCGTACATTATACAGATACGCGCTCTTTGACTTTTTCGTAGATCTAATTGAGATACACATGATTGTCAATTTTTGTGTCATTTTGCCAAAGCGTACAGGCGTGACAGTCAACAATGTGTATTTTCACCTTAGGGGACAAGAAAAAATGGACTTTTTTCTCCTGCCATGGGGGGCGCTCTTTTAGGGATCAAAAATTCCTTCACAAATGTGTTGATGGCTGGACATTGCATCATCCTAGAAAACTTGGAGGCCAGTGAGGACAAAAATAAAAAGTTATAAGACTTTTAAAAATGTGGATTTTTGGGTTATCTTTGGCGCCCCCTAGAACGTAAACCGTGGGATGCAGCGTCATGATTTGAATAACTTTTAATGGCCATGGGGTGTAATTTGGCCTGAGCAAATGTGGTGCCGGTGGAACGAAAGCCTTCGGAGGAGTTAGCGAAATTCCAATGTGTGCGAATCGGCAAAAAATGCGGAATAACCCTTTAACCGTACATTAGACAGATACGCGCGCATTGACTTTTTTGTAGATCTTATTGAGATACATGTGTGTGTCAATTTTTGTGTCATTTTGACAAAGCGTACAGGCGTGACACTCAACAATGTGTATTTTCACCTTAGGGGACAAGAAAAAATGGACTTTTTTCTCCTGCCATGGGGGGGCGCTCTTTTGGGGAGTAAAAATTCCTTCACAAATGTGTTGATGGCTGGACATTGCATCATCCTAGAAAACTTGGAGGCCAGTGAGGGCAAAAATAAAAAGTTATAAGACTTTTAAAAATGTGGATTTTAGGGTTATCTTTGGCGCCCCCTAGAACCTAAACCGTGGGGTGCAGCGTCATGATTTGAATAACTTTTAATGGCCATGGGGTGTAGATTGGCCTGAGCAAATGTGGTGCCGGTGGAACGAAAGCCTTCGGAGGAGTTAGCGAAATTCCAATGTGTGCGGATCGGCAAAAAATGCAAAATAACCCTTTAACCGTACATTTGACAGATACGCCCGCACTGACTTTTTTGTAGATCTTATTGAGATACATGTGTGTGTCAATTTTTGTGTCATTTTGACAAAGCGTACAGGCGTGACAGTCAATAGTGTGAATTTTCACCTTAGGGGGCGCTATGGAGCCATTTTGCATTTTCTTGTTTGGGCGACTTCGGAATATCAAATTTTTCACCAGGCCCGGTCGTCCTGCCAAATTTCCTGAGTTTTCGCCAGTGGGAAGTGGGCCATTTTCCAGTTCAAAGGGGAGGAAAAAGAAAAAAGAAACAAAGAAAAACCACTTGGGGAATAATAGGGCTCTCGCAGCTGCTTAGCATCTACGCTCGGGCCCTAACTAGGGCCCCGTTGGGGCACTGGCGGGCCCGAGCCGTGTCACGCCCCCCCCCCCCCCCCCCCCCCCAACGCGCTGCCTCCCCGTCCCATTCGCGTCCTCTGGCCATCGCCCTCTCTGGTAACGCCCATCACTGCAAGGACCCTTTTCCTTCATCGGCGTTTGCTGTTCTTCCTGCCAGTGCGTGTTGCTTTCACTTACACTTGCCACAGCCAGCCTCGTGAGTGCCTAGCCTATTGGATATCACTGTCATCTAAACAGGACAGTCATTACCTTTCTATTAATACTTTGTTTTTTAATTTCACATTAATTTCCATTTTGTATAAAGAACTGGAAAAGACTTGAGCCCCTGCCCCTCTATAATCATGTGCACGTCCCTGTTCTGGCTCTAAGGTGAATCTTCACTGCTCATGTTCTCCTCAGAAGCAGTCACCTCACTCCCCTCAGGTTACTGTACACATGCAGCAACTGCATGCTTCAGGTTTAGATAGCGCTTCATGGTTGTCTTTTGGAGAAATGACCAGCCAATTTGCGTTTGACATTTGATTTTTTCAGGGGCAAGCCTCTGCATTCCTGTCTAATATGTAAATAGCATGTTTTTGCAGGTGCTAAAAAACAGACTCTGTGTGTGTGTGTGTGTGTGTGTGTGTGTGTGTGTGTGTGTGTGTGTGTCTGTGTGTGTGTATCCTAAACACTAAACACTTCCACTACACAATTAACCCTTTCACGTATAACGGTCACTGCAGTGGACAAATCTTCACAGGACATTTTCTATTATAAAAATAGGGGTTTGATTTTACAAATACATGTTAGCAACAACAATAGACCCTGGAAAATGAGTCCAACACTGGCACCCTGTGGCCATGTGATGCAACTGCAGAAAACACACGTCAACATTTAAGGTGGCTGCCTCTGCTGAAAAAAACAAATGTATGATGTCACTAAAAATCATTGTCACTAAAAATGATTATATTATTACACACATGCACACTCTTTGATGATCTGTGAAGCAGCTCTGAAGAGACAGTAGGAGCAGCAGAACAAAGTGTATTTGTAGAAAAGCCGTAAGAGCTATTGAAACGCTGTTTTTGCAGGTTGAAAGGTTCACGTCTCCACCAAAGGTCAGAGGTCAAATAACATTTGAATGTCATACTGTGACGTCACAGTCGAGGTCCAAAGATAGTGTGCACACCTGTCTTTGGTCATTTCCCATTATAATGAATGGGAGGCGCAGTTTCTACCGAAACGCTGGCTGCAGACAAACTACATGTCCTATTTGAAAAAAGTCTGGACCACGAGTGAGGGCACAAACACAGCTAGGAAATATCCAAATGGCAAATTGCTTCTCCTTTCGCTTTTGCCGAGAGAGCGATGTGTTTGAGCCATTGAACGATGAACAGGAAAAACTTGACTTTATTCTCCTGCCATGGGGGGGGGGGGGGGGCGCTCTTTTAACGAGAAAAAAGTCCTTCACAAATGTGTTGATGGCTGGACATTGCATCATCCTAGAAAACTTGGAGGCTAGTGAGGACAAAAATAAAATGTTTTAACACTTTAAAGAATATGGATATTTGGGTCATCTTTGGCGCCCCCTAAAACGTAAACCGTGGGGTGCAGCGTCATGATTTTTACAACTTTGAATGGCCATGGGGTATAGATTGGCCTGACAAAAATTTGGTGTCAGTGGGACGAAAGCCTTAGGAGGAGTTAGCTACATTCCGATGCGTGCGAATCGGCAAAAAAATGCGAAATAGCCCTTTAACCGTACATTTTACAGATACGTGCCCATTAACTTTTTCGTAGATCTTATTGAGATACACGTGTGTGTCAAATTTTGTGTCATTTTGACAAAGCATACAGGCGTGAATCTCAACAATGTGTATTTTCACCTTAGGGGACAAGAAAAAATTGATTTTTTGTCCTGCCATGGGGGGGCGCTCTTTTGGGGAGTAAAAATTCCTTTACAAATGTGTTGATGGCTGGACATTGCATCATCCTAGAAAACTTGGAGGCCAGTGAGGACAAAAAAAAAAAGTTATAAAACTTTTAAGAATGTGGATTTTTGGGTTATTTTTGGCGCCCCCTAGAACCTAAACCATGGAGTGCAGCATCATGATTTGTACAACTTTGAATGGCCATGGAGTGTAGATTGGCCTGAGCAAATGTGGTGCCGGTGGAACGAAAGCCTTCGGAGGAGTTAGCGAAATTCCAATGTGTGCGGATCTGCAAAAAATGCGAAATAACCCTTTAACCGTACATTTGACAGATACGCCCGCACTGACTTTTTTGTAGATCTTATTGAGATACATGTGTGTGTCAATTTTTGTGTCAATATGACAAAGCGTACAGGCGTGACAGTCAATAGTGTGAATTTTCGCCTTAGGGGGCGCTATGGAGCCATTTTGCATTTTATTGTTTGGGCGACTTCAGAATATCGAATTTTTCACCAGGCCCGGTCGTCCTGCCAAATTTCCTGAGTTTTCGCCAGTGGGAAGTGGGCCATTTTCCCCTTCAAAGGGGAGGAAAAATAAGAAGAAAGAAAGAAAGAAAGAAGAAAGAAAAACCTATACAGGAATAATAGGGCTCTACGCCCGGCTGCTCTGCAGCTGGCTCGGGCCCTAATAACTAGGGCCCCGTTGGGGCACTGGCGGGCCCGAGCCGTGTCGCGCCGCCCCCAACACGACCGCCTCTCCCTACCGATCGCGTCACACTCAAGGTCCAAAGATGGTGTGCGCACTTGTCTGTGGTCATTTACAATTATAATGAATGGGAGGCGCAGTTTCTACCAAAACGCTCGCCGCAGACAAACTACATGTCCTATTTGAAAAGGACTGGACCATGAGTGAGGGCACAAACACAGCTAGGATATATCCAAATGGCAAGTTGCTCCTCCTTTCGGTTTTGCCGAGAGAGCGATGTGTTTGAGTCATTGAGCGATGGGCAGGAAAAACTTGACTTTTTCTCCTGCCATGGGGAGGCGCTCTTTTAGGGAGTAAAAATTCCTTCACAAATGTGTTGATGGCTAGACATTGCATCATCCTAGAAAACTTGGAGGCCAGTGAGGACAAAAATAAAAAGTTATAAGACTTTTAAGAATGTGGATTTTTGGGTTATCTTTGGCGCCCCCTAGAACCTAAACCGTGGGGTGCAGCGTCATGATTTTTACAACTTTGAATGGCCATGGGGTGTAGATTGGCCTGAGTAAATTTGGTGTCAGTGGAACGAAAGCTTTAGGAGGAGTTAGCCACATTCCAATGTGTGTGAATCGACCAAAAATGCGAAATAGCCCTTTAACCGTACATTTTACAGATACGCGCCCATTGACTATTTCGTAGATCTTATTGAGAAACACGTGATTGTCAAAGTTTGTTTGAATATGACAAAGCGTACAGGCGTGACACTCAATAATGTGAATTTTCACCTTAGGGGGGAAGAAAAACTGGACTTTTTTCTCCTGCCATGGGGGGGCGCTCTTTTGGGGAGTAAAAATTCCTTCACAAATGTGTTGATGGCTAGACATTGCATCATCCTAGAAAACTTGGAGGCCATTGAGGACAAAAATAAAAAGTTATACGACTTTTAAGAATGTGGATTTCTGGGTTATCTTTGGCGCCCCCTAGAACGTAAACCGTGGGATGCAGCGTCATGATTTGTACAACTTTCAATGGCCATGGGGTGTAGATTGGCCTGAGCAAATTTGGTGCCGGTGGAACGAAAGCCTTCGGAGGAGTTAGCGAAATTCCAATGTGTGCGGATCGGCAAAAAATGCGAAATAGCCCTTTAACCGTACATTTGACAGATACGCCCGCACTGACTTTTTTGTAGATCTTATTGAGATACACGTGTGTGTCAAATTTTGTGTCATTTTGACAAAGCGTACAGGCGTGACACTCAATCATGTGAATTTTTCACCTTAGGGGGCGCTATGGAGCCATTTTGCATTTGATTTTTTGGGCGACTTCAGAATATCGAATTTTTCACCAGGCCCGGTCGTCCTGCCAAATTTCATGACTTTTCACCAGTGGGAAGTGGGCCATTTTCCAGTTCAAAGGGGCAGAAAAATAATAAGAAGAAGAAGAAGAAAGAAGAATCCATCAGGAACTAGAAAATGCAATTTCTGAAGAAATTGCGAGTGGGATTGCTTCAGTTGAAATTGCTAGCGCTAAGCTGCTATTGCGAATGGCTGAATTTTAAAAATTAGTGAAAGGTAAAAAGGTATGAAGTATCAGGAAGATTTGAATCAATTTGAATAATCTCAATTGAATGAGTTGAATAATGCATGAATAATAATTTTAAAAATTCACAATGAAAATTAAAATGATTGAAAACCCTGAAGCATGGGAAAGGCTTGAAGAATCAATAAGGTTTGAATCAGTTCAAATGAGCTGAAATTTGTTTGAAAAAAATAAATAATGAAGCAATAATGAAAATGATTTAAAACGGGAAAATTAAAATGATTTAAAATCTGGAAGTATGACAGGTATGAAAATTAAGGAAGGTGTGAATCAGTTAAAATGAGTTGGAATTAGTTTCAAGAATTTGATAATGCATGAATAGTGTAAATGATTAAAACAGGTAAAATTAAAATGATCATAATCTGGAAGTATGAGTGCTTTGAAGATTCAGAAAGGTTTGAATCCGTTTGAATGAGTTTCAATGAGTTTAAAGAATAAAACAATGCATACTCAATGAGTGATTGAAAAATGGGGAAAATTCAAATGAATAAAAATCCTGATTAGACCCCATAATGTCCACAAGTCCCGGCTGAACAAGTTGATACAATTTCTGTGTTTGTGGAGCCAAAAATGTCTTCAGTGTTATCACTAGGACAAGTTACATGCCAAGTTTGTGTGTAGCCTGAAAATCCTCCGCAGGATTCAACCGACGTGTCTGTGCATTACATGACGGTGGGAAATTTTAATTCTCAAATCGTCATGTAGGAATCATCCATCGTATATTTGCATAATATTTGCTCCTTACCGTTTTCACACACACACACACACACACACACACACACACACACACACACACACACACACACACACACACACACACACACACACACACACACACACACACACACACACACACAGAAACATAAAAACCTCTTTCTGTCGAAATTCCGACTGTCCCTGAATGCACCTCGACTACCAACGGTGGACGTGACGCTATTTAATTACTTCTGACTCCTGACTTTGAGGTAAGCGGCTGCATCTCTTTCACTTCTCCCCCAAATAATGTTTAATTCGCCGGTTTAGCACACCGAGTTAGTGTTCAAACTCCCGGAAACTAATGTGATAAGTCTCATTTAGTTTTCACATTACAGAAAGCCGTAGCAAAGTCCGTGTGAGATTAATTACACCTGTTTCGCCAAAGCTAACTGTAATGAAACTTACAGCCACCGCAACTGATAACGGTCGACGACGATTAACAGAGAAAGTCGCAGTCTCTTCTCGCCTAAATATTAAAACCTGCCGTTTTATTCTCTCTCTCTCTGTGATGCTGCGGCATAATTGTGATATTGTTATAACAAAAGGGAAAAAATTAAACTGTCACGGTCTTAACATCAACCAACAGTCAGCTAACTGCTGGCTAATTAGAGTCCATGCTCCGTGACTCTGACCGTTAATATATTTTCATGGTTGTATCAACAATGAACTGTCAGCTCTGAGCAAATTCTCAGATTTCCATAACACGAACATCCTTAGCAAACACAGTTGCCTCCTTTGCTCTAATGTTAATGTCTACCTTACTTGTTGGTTAGTCACTTTAGCTGTTTAGTCAGCAATAGTGCTGACTTAGGCAAGTGAGCTTTTTAAGAGAGTGAAATGTCAATATCTGACATTAGTCAGCTCTTGGCTGTATAGACCATTTTATGAGCAGCCTTTTTGACATGAAATGATCATTAAAACCACCTGTAGGTAATAATGTGTCAAAGGTACATGGTCTTAATTAATAAAACTGTAACACCTGCGTCAGCTTCAAACCAGAATGGATGCTGTGTGATCTGATTTGTTCAAATTATTAGTAAAGTGAGAGTTCTTGTTTGTGGTGTGAACTGTGCAGGTGAAATGCATAATACATTGTACAGCTTAGAGCACACAAAATTTTGCCAGCCTTTTAGAGAGAGACAGAGACAGAAAAGATTACACTAACATGCTGTCTCCTCTTTTAGACGGAGAGAGGTTCCAGCGCTTGTTTGGTGAGTACCTGAAATTAAAATCTAAAATGAAATTGACAGCAGTTTATCACTTGAGTGTGGATAAAAACTTACCCACTCCCTGATATCACAAAATCCTTTTCTGAAGAGATCCCAACACATTCAATATAATATTATTCTTATGTAATCTTTTTTTTTTTTTCTCAAATCCTCAAAGTTGCTCCAAAGTTCACCAAAATACAATCAAATTGTGCTCATTTCACATAATTGTTACGCCTTTGGTTGAAGTCTGTCCTTTTGAATTAATGCTATATTCAGTTTTGTGTCCCGCATAAAATTGTAGACTTTTAAGGTTGTTCATTTGGGTATAAAATTTACTCTGTGTGTGAGTGCTTCTTGCCCAAGGGCACATAAGGTCCTCAAGCATGCACTGCAAGAAAAATTCTGATACCAAGAGGATTTCTTTGAGAGAGAGAGAACCACCTGCTTTGTCAAACTTGTACTGCTGTAATATCATAGTAACTTCACCTGATTATTCATGTGTACTTTTGAACTGAACCAAGCACCACACACTCTTTACCTTGAAATAAGAGATGCAGGGACCAGTTACTATCCCATCATGTTTGATATCATATGAGCATGGACTTAGGCTTCAAAAATGTCACATAGCTGACCACAGCTAAACGTAGTTTATTGTAACTCTCATATGGTATAATTTTGTTAAAGGTAATGATGTTTTTTTCTCTTTTGTGTGTTATACTGTGCAGAAGAAGAAGAGTTCCGGTGTCCAGGTTCCAGTGGATTGTCCTGTTTTTCCCTCCCCTGCCCCCTACCCCTCTATCCTCCTGCCTGCTCTGTCTATTGTCCCTGCCTTCTTTCTCTACCTAAGTTTCCTTTTCAAGGTAGGAAACAATCCGCCTTGATACATCCATCCTGCTCTGTCTATTTTCTCAGCCTTTTTTCTCTCTCCCTAAGTCTCTCCACAAGGTTGGAAACCATCCGCCTTGAATAATCAAATACTCATCCTTGAAATACTTGCTTTGTTGGTGCTACCACGCATCCCTGAAAAAACTCACTTGGTTGGTGCTTCAGTGCATATTTGACAAAAATCTACTACTACTACGACTACCGGTACTACTACTTCCACTACAATTATTACTTGTACCACTACTACTATTGCTACTACCACTACAACTGCTGCTACTACCACCACTACTACAGCTACTACCATTATTACTTCTACCACTACTACTCTTGTTACTACCACTACAACTACTGCTACTACTACTACTGCTACTACTACTGCTACTAGCACAACTACTACTACCTCTACCAGTACTACTACAACTACGACAAATTACCTCCAGGAACAATGCCACGCAAAGGAAAGAAATCCCTAGCCAAAAAGCTACACTGGCAGAAAGTGGCTGAGTCCCAAGTACCTGATCAACGGGCGGTGAGTCCTCTTCCTTACAGCAGCAGACAGGTAAATACCCCTGATTCTTCTCATGCAAATGTCACACGTGTGTTGGCTTCCCGCAGTCAGGGGCATTACAAATACGCTGATTCAAAGAACAGTCAATGTTCCTGCAACTGTGTTACTTTCCTGGCATTTCTGCATGAGTTAGGACAACTCGACACTTCTGATCTTGATGTTGTTTTAGACAGAGGCCATGCAATGTATACTCTAGCTCTCGGTCAGTTGGACGTTGATGGTCAAAAAGTTGATAGATTCTTAAACACAGATGAACTTCCACCAGTCCTTATTGGCAACAGACAACAGCACATAATGACAAGGTGTCAGTCAACCAGTGGCGTCTTTACAGCTCCTACCTTGCTAAACAACAACCTTGCAGATGTACTTCAGTGCTTGTCTGCAGAGGTTAACTATGCGTTGTTGATAATGAGTTCAATGTACATTGCTGTTTTCCGAGACCAACACAGGCGATATGGCTATTTTGACCCACACTCTCGACGGCCTGATGGCTTACCCTCTGACTTTGTTTCTGGCACAGCTGTCGTCTTTATCTTCACACATTTAAGTGATCTGATCACAAAGCTTGTGACATTGTTCCGTGCAGTGGGCTCTGGTCCAAATGCTTATTTTGAGCTGACACCTGTACAATTTCAGACTGTGGATGAGCTCTCAGGGGGAGAAAATTTGCCACATGTAGAGTCTAATGCAGATGTTGTTCCAATAGAAGGGCAGCAAGAACTTCACATGTCCAGTCTACCCCAGGCTGAATCTGAGATAACTGCCACAATAAAATCTAACAGTCAAACTTTGCCGGATCTGTCAAGACGTAATAAACAGGAAAGGAAGAAATTAAAAAGAAGAGCTCTGATGCAAAAGACAAAAGTTGCAATTGATAAAAATGCAAAACAGCGTGAACGATATGCCAAAGACCAATCATACCAGCAACGTAAAAGGTCTTACACAGTTAATCAGTACAGACAGGATCCAGAGTTTAAACAGAGAAGGAGATCTTACTTCAACCGTCGCTACACTGATAATTCAGAGTTTAAACAGAGAAGGAGGTCTTACTTCAACTGTCGCTACACTGATAATGTAGAGTTTAAACAGAGACAGAGGTCCTACATAAACCGTCGATACACAGACGATGCAGAGTTTAAACAGAGACAAAAGTCTTACATCAATCGTCGATACACAGATGATGCAGAGTTTAAACGGAGACAAATGTTGTACATAACACACCGCTATTGTCAGGACTTTGCATTCAGAACCAAACAAAGGCAGTATATCACAAAGCGTTACGCAAATGATCCTGCATTCAGAGCGAGGCACAAACAAACTATGAGACAGCTAATGAGAGACAAATACAGAAACAACCTTGTAATCAGATTAACCAACAGCGTGCGGTGTGCAATTAAGATTAGACAAAAATACAGACATTTAAACAGAAAGCAAATCGACATGGATGACAGTCAGATTAAAGAAGCCATAGAGATTTTTAGATCACACGTAAAAGATGGACCCACGTATGTCTGCACAGTTTGTCACAGAGCTCTGTTTCCGAATCAAGTGCGACCCTGCAATCGTTCAAAATATGACAAAGAGCCACGTGTTGTTACAGCTTGCCTCACAGGTACATATGTTCATGTCTGCAGTGATGAATGCGAAAATTCACAACAGTGCACCGTACCAGAGGAGCGAAAGAGAGAGTGGATTTGTTACACATGCCATGATCACGTTAAGGCTGGTGGGATGCCTCCCCTCGCCATGGCTAATAATTTACAGCTTGCTGATATTCCAGATGAACTGTGTGATTTGAACATTTTGGAACGTCATCTCGTAGCTAAAAGCATACCGTTTGCTAAAATTATTCCACTGCCCAAAGGTCAACAAAGAGCTATCCGTGGAAATGTTGTGTGTGTTCCGTCTGAAGTACAAGAAACTGTGAATGCTTTGCCCAGACTAAGGAGTGAATCTCAGGTCATGAGAGTGAAGCTGAAGAGACGACTGTGCTACAAAGGTCATCAGCTGTTCCAAACTGTGACCTGGCCAAAACTGGTGAGAGCTCTGCTCAAACTGAAAGAAAGTCATCCCCAGTACAAAGACATAACAATCAGAGATGAAGCTGAGTCATGTGACCCAACGCTTCCTGATGATGAAGACACTGAGAGTGATGAGGATGACAGAATGGATGATGATGATTACGATGAGGAAGATTTGATGGAGATTGACCGGATTGAGAAAAATGCACTCTGTGAGGCAGAATGCATTCCTGAAAACAACGAACAAGATATGGACAATCAGTCAGGTAATGATGGCTGTGAGCCAGAGAAAGGGTCTGATAACATGGAGGGTGATGAACCGAACGGTGGTGTTGTCCTTGAATCATGTCTGCAGCCAAGTGATGTGTCAGAGGAGATTTTGAGTTTTAGTGAGGGAATCTACTCTGTTGCCCCCGCGGAAGGAAAAAAACCGTCAAGCTTTTTCAGAACACCTAAACTTGAAGCAATGGCTTTCCCAGTTCAGTTTCCTACTGGCGAAAATACACTGGATGATAACAGGCCAATGAAATTAACACCCTGCAGTTATTTCAAAACGAGGCTTTGCTGTGTCGATGGCCGTTTCGCAAAAGATACTAACTACTTGTTCTTTGCTCAGTTTGTGACAGAAATACATACAGCCACTTCCAGCATGAGAATACAGTTGCGTAAAGGCAAACCTTTGACTCGAGATGGCCGCAAAATCACCAATGCCATGTTGCAAAACAAACGAGAAGTCGAAAGGCTAGTGCGGAACAAAGATGCAGTAAGATTCATGACACCGCTGAGAGGCACCCCGGCGTATTGGCAGAAAACAACCAAAGACTTGTTTGCCATGATTCGGGCTTTAGGCTCGCCACAATTCTTCTTAACTTTCAGTGCTGCAGAAATGCGTTGGAAATGGGTTATCACAGCAATTAAAGCCCAGCAAGGTGAACACGTGAATTTTGAAGAGCTGGATTGGTCATCAAAGTGTGAGATTTTGCGAAGTAATCCTGTCACCACAATGCGCATGTTTGACAAACGTGTCGAGGCTCTGTTCAGAGATCTGATCCTGTCCCCCGCACAGCCTATCGGCAAAGTCGTCGACTACTTTTACCGGCTCGAGTTTCAGCACAGAGGAAGCCCACACATTCATGGTATGGTATGGGTGGCAGGCGCACCTGTCTTTGAAGAATGCTCTGATGAGGAGGTGTGTAAGTTTGTGGCCAGATTCATCAAAGCTGAGCTGCCCGATGAAAACGAGGACCCAGAACTGTACAAAATAGTCACAGAAGTTCAGATGCACAGCAAAAACCACTCCAAGACGTGTGTGAAATACAGTGGAGCAAACTGTCGTTTCGGATTTCCCAAACAACCTGTCCCAAAAACCACAATAATCAGACCGGGGGCAATTGTGGATGAAGCAACAGACCTGGCATTGACAGAAAAGCTTGCAACACTGAACAGGCTGCTTCATGAACCTACGACTGCAACGCTCAGCTTTGAACAGCTTTTGGCAAAATGTGAGTTCACCAACGAAGAATACCACAGGTGTTTGCAGAGCAAAACCAACGGCAGTCAAGTGATGCTGAAGCGTGGTCCCAAAGATGTTTGGGTAAATGGCTACAACCCCTACCTTCTGAAAGCCTGGAATGCCAACATGGATATCCAATTCATTCTCAACCCATACTCCTGTATCATGTACATGTGCAGCTACATCAGCAAGGCGGAACATGGTCTGAGTGAATATCTCAAAACGGTGATACAAAACTCACGTCAGGAAGATGTCAACGAAAGCGATGAAATGAAACAAATAATGCAGGCCTACTCCAAAAAAAGAGAGGTAAGCGCTCAGGAGTGTGTGGCTCGTGCATGCGGTCTACATATGAAGCAGTGTTCACGCAGCGTGGTGTTTGTGCAGACAGATGACAACGCTCTGAAAATGAGTTACCCCTTGTCACACCTGGACAACAAACCTTCAGAATCGGAACATGTGTGGATGACGGGGTTACCTGATAAGTATGTATGCAGACCAGAAACACCAGAGTTTGAGGCAATGTGCTTGGCAGATTTTGCATCGAGCTGCAGAATAGTCTACGGCAAGCAGACAAAAGGCAAAAACACTCATCGCCTGCTGAATGAGATGGGGTTTGTCCAGAAGAGAGCAAATGATGAAAAACATGCTGTCATCAAATATCGACCCATCTCCCTTGAGAAAGATCCAGAGCTGTATTATGGCACATTGCTTAAACTGTACGTGCCTTATCGCTCAGAAAACCAGCTGAAATCCACCCACTTCCCAACTTACCAGTCCGTCCATGACCATGCAGCTGTTTGGTTACCTGGATCACAGCATCCTGAGCGCGTGAAGGCAATTGTGAAACGCAACAGAGAAAAACATGAGAAACACCGTGAGGACATCGACAGTGCCATTCAAGAGTTTGAAGAAAGAGGAATGTTGCTAAATGAATGGGGCAACCTGGCGCCTGAGAGTGAGCTCGAACGGCTCGAGTGCATAGATGAACTCAATGAAAGAGAAGCTGATGAGGACGTGCAGGAGAATGTTCCAGACTATAATGTGAGGTCAGACGTGAGGCAAGAATCTGCAGTCACGATTGAAGCCCCTGAAATTGATCCTGTGGTGCTGCGTGAGATGTACCAGAACTTGAACCAAACGCAAGCTTCAGTTTTCCACACCATCCGGGACTGGTGCTTGAAATGTGTTTGTGGTTCAAAACCAGAGCAGTTCTTCTTGTACATTAATGGTGGTGCCGGAACAGGTAAGTCTCATCTAATCAAATGCATCCATGCAGAGGCATCTAAAATACTCAGAAGACTTCCAAGAAATGCAGAGGAAGCAGACATCTCTAGACCTACTGTTCTCTTGACTGCATTCACTGGTACTGCAGCATTCAACATTTCAGGTACAACATTGCATTGTCTCTTGAAGCTGCCCAGAAGTCTCAAGCCTCCTTTCCAAGGTCTTGGTAACAAACTTGATGAAGTCAGGGCAGAGCTTTCAAATGCAGAGATACTCATTATTGATGAAGTCTCCATGGTCTCCAAACAGCTCTTTGCCTACGTGGATGCGAGACTGAAACAAATCAAAGGAAGTCAGAGACCTTTTGGTGGAATGTCAGTTCTCACTGTTGGAGATTTCTACCAGCTACCACCTGTCAGACAGTCGAAACCTCTGTGTGTGTTCGACCCGACTCAGATCGACCTCTGGCGTGACAACTTTCAGATGGTCACACTGACCGAAATCATGCGTCAGAAAGATGATGTCACTTTTGCTGAGACGCTGAATCGAATCCGTGCCAAAGAAAAGACAGTATCTTTGTCTCATGAAGACAGAGTTCTGCTTTCACGGGCCTTAGCTGACCCGGCTCAATGTCCAAAAGACGTACTGCATGTTTATGCGACAAACAAACAGGTTGAGGAACACAACTCAAAAACCTTGGACATGTTTCACTCCGACGTCACCACAATAGATGCAGATGACTACAAAAAAGATCCAACCACCGGGAGAATGACGAGACAAAGTGTACCTTTCCAAGGAAACAAAAAGGAGTTGCCTGACTCGATAAAATTGGCCATCGGCGCTAATGTCATGATCACCAGAAATATAAGTGTGCGGTCAGGTCTCTGCAATGGAACATTTGCACGCATTGCAAAAATTGTGACTAAAGCAGGAAATCCGCATGTTGAAAAACTCGGACTGAAACTTAACAGTCAAAGTGCAGCAGCCAGCGAAGCAGATGTGGATGAAAACATCGTGTACATTGACAGAGACGAGGAGAATCTTAAACAGACGGGAGTTGTCAGAAGACAGTTTCCCATCAAGCTCGCTTTTGCGTGTACAATACACAAAGTTCAAGGGATGACAACGTCCTCAGCCGTGGTCTCACTGAAACACATCTTTGAACCCGGCATGGCCTACGTTGCTCTGAGCAGAGTGACCTCTCTGAGTGGACTCCACATTCTAGACATGGATGAGAGGAAAATCTATTGCAACCCTGAAATCACTGTAGCTCTTGAAAACATGTCTAAAGCTTCACTTGAACATGTCATGCCTCTCCTCAAGATCCCAGAAACATTGAACAGGCCAGACACTCTCACTGTCATTCATCACAACACAGAAGGACTACCAGCTCATATCACCGACATCCAAAGTCACCATGAACTACATCTTGCAGACGTGCTCTGTCTCACTGAAACTCATCTGCGAGGATCCTTTGTCGCTGAGAGTCTCCACCTTGAAGGCTACAACATGTTCAAACGTAACAGAAACATGTCTTATTCAAACCATCCTGCCATGGCCACTAAAAACGGTGGCGGAGTTGCCATCTATGTGAAAGAACACATCAGAGTCCTTGAGAGACATTTCATTCAAAATGCCACTGATATTGAGTTCAGTGTCATCAAACTTGAAGCTCCTTTCAGGGCTCTAATTGCTGCCGTCTACAGGCCTCCTGACTACGATGTTCACTCATTCATATCCAACCTCAGAAGTCTCTTGGATTCACTGGAAGTCATGGATCATCATCCCATCTTAGTCTGTGGAGATTTTAATGAAGATTTGCTGTCCAGAGCAAGGAAGCCCATTCTTGAACTGTTCCAGTCCAAAGGTTATGAACAACTCATAACTGAGTCAACCACAGAGAAGAACACGCTGCTTGACCCCATTTTCATCTCTTGCCCGCAGTCCTGTATCCATTCTGGCGTGCTGCGGACATACTACAGTTACCACCACCCTGTCTACTGCGTGCTCACTTTAGAAACACCCTAAAAAGAACTGGCTGGTTTAAAATCGAGAACTTGGTGCAAAGTTAAGGAAAAAAAGAAATTATTGCGTCCATTACTGTCGGTTTACACGTTGCGATTTAAGAGAAGAGTTTTAATTATTGGATTCCTATTCGATCACCTAACGAAACGTTGTAAACATAGTATATTTTAAGATGGGGGGGTCGTCCTCAGCAGCCAGGCTGTAACACCTGCTCTGGCTGCTCTAGCTTTTAAAAGGCTGGGAGGGAGGGATGGTCAGACGACCCTCCTATACCAAAGAAAAACATACCTGCAAATACTTTCTAGTCACTGTACAATGTGAGATTAAAGACAATATATAAAACTTTAATACATTTCTGAAAAATACAGTGAAGTAAAATGATGCAAAGGTCAGTAGATTATTAGTAGCATTTAAAAAAAAATATATATATATATATACAGTGAGACAAATTAAAAACAAGCTAATTTAAAAGAAATAAAAACTGCCACTGAAACTATTATGAACTAATGAAATATTATAAACAAATTATATTTTAAGATGAGGGGGTCGTCCTTAGCAGCCAGGTTGTAACACCTGCTCTGGCTGCTCTAGCTTTTAAAAGGCTGGGAGGGAGGGATGGACCGACGACCCCCTCCTATACCAAATTATATAGAAATACATTTCTGCAAGTCGTTACTTTACGCTGTATTAGAGTTGCCCATTATGTCCTGCCATTTACTTTGAGTAGTGGCAGGAAGGTCTGAGGATGCATTACTGCTCCTCATTTCTCTTGAATGACTTGGTGTGGGCGTAAGGTAAGAACAATATTGATCTTTCATATATACTAGCTGCAGGACTGCTCCATTTTAAATGTGAAAATACACGTTGTTTTACTGGATTTGTTTGTCTGAATCTCTCTGTTCATTTGTTTGGGTTTAGGCACCTGTGCCCTCCAGACACCAAAGATGTGGGGTGATGACACTAGAACTCCAGCTCTGTGCTCAGTGTGTCCCAAGGGCCTACCTTGGAGAGGGGAAGACACATTTCATCCTAAGAGAGCATCAGGTCAGCCTATGATTTTGATATCAAGACATTTGCACTCTGAGTTTGTTGCCTTTTACTGTTTGTGTTTGTTTCTGGTGGTCTAACAAAGGAGATAAGGATGAGCCTCTCTCAAAAGAACATCCATTGGTGAACCCTCTGTCTGACACTTGGTTGTATTCACACCTTCCTGGGCTGAGAAGTTCATCACCAAGTCTTTCACAGCCGTGTGAATTTACGGGTAAGAGCTGCAGGTGCCACAGTGAGAAGAAACAATTCTACCTGTAAATTCCCTGAACATGTGCATGGTGAGTGACAGTACAGTTTATTCCTTTTAATCTAAGGCTGCCAATAATTTCTCAATGATGCTCCATGGCATTTTGAAGAAGTTCTTTTTGTCTGGTAGAGTGTCACAGTGGCAGCCCCACACTGGCAGAGCAGCGCCTGAGCAACAGTTCCAGAGTACTGCAGCTAGACAGCCCTGTCTATCAACTTGAGGAGGACCCACACACATTGTAAGTTGACTTAAATGTTGCAGTGTCTGTTTTCTGGTGTATTTAAATCAATCTGTAAAATTTCATCTGGTTTCACAGTTTTTTTTTCCTGTTCAGTGCTTCAGAGAGAGGTGAAGTTGGATGTGCTGTGCATGCGTCACGATCCTGACAAGGGGTGCCTCCATTGATCTTGAACAGGACTCAAGCATGTTGTGAGTCAACTGAACAGTTTATTGATCATGAAGAGTTTTGTGACATTTGCTAGAAAAGTTTAAAGGTATTGATAATAAACGTAAAGTTTTGTCTGCCAGTGCTGTACAGGAAACCAAACCCTCTCCGTGTGTGACCGATTAGCGGAGAGAACTTCTGATCCAGGATTGGACAAGTTGTTGCTCACACAATGCTGGACCTCTAACGGGTATGTACTTTTCTTCAGCAGTCACATTATTTCTTTGTTCATCTGATGTGACAACCTTCTCTCCTCTCTGTACATCACAGAAGTCGACATGAGCTGAAGAACTAGAAAAGTCCTGCAGATCTTGTGACTGTGGCTTCTTAGAACCAAGCACCGAGTCTACAGCAGAGAAGGGTTCTGACCTGGGGAGCAACAGCTCTGAACTTCACCAAGTATGTTTCATCTTCAAAATCTTTGACATTTCCACACTACAACCAGCTGTGTAGGATTTCAGTTTGTCGTCTGTAACACCGGTGTAAACTGTTGTCTTTTCCTCTCAACTCATCACAGAACCAGCTCGACATGAGCCACAGAGCCAAACCCAGCAACCATGTGACCCTGGAGCCATGTGATCTCTGCTGAGCTTTGAACTCTAAAATACTGCATGCTCAGCCGTCCTGGTAGGGGATCCCTCTAAGACCTGGCCTACCTAAAGGTTTCTTCCTCTTATCCTGAGAAAGGTTTTTGGGGGAGTTTTTCCTGACATGCTTGGAGGGTCGAAAGGCTGACGGTGCCATATACCCCAGATTTTTTTCTGATTCAATGTCAATAAAGAAAGTAAATAAAATTCTGGAGTTTTAATTTACTTATATGAAAGAATGAATGAATGAATGAATGACACATGCTCACAATCACAACAATTTAAATGTGTGAAATATGAAAGTTTGAATCTCTTTAAATGAATAGAAAATTGTATGAAGGAGCAGTATGAGTCATGAATGGTCAGAATGATTAAAATGGGGGAAATTAAAAGCTGAAGCCACTGCCAGATGGAAATTTATTAGGTTTAGATAACAAGGCATGTATGAATGTGATGAAACAGTTGATGTCAGAATTTCTGTTGAATAAGAAATAAATAGTAAGAATTATTTGAAAATTTGAGGGTTCAAAACAATACTAAGAAATTTTAATCAGCCCGCAGTGCCGAACTGTTGTCCAGCTCTAAAAATACAAGCTGTCATGTTTAGGAACAAGCCACAAAAACTTCACAGAGCAGGAAAGGGGTGAGAAGCAACTTCCCAGTCAGCTTTGTTTCTCCAGGTGCACTAATTGGTTGCCATGCTGAAGGTAAATACATCATTACAGCAGAAGAAAGAAGGACAAGTTCAAATGAGTTATAATTTGTTTGAAAGAACTGAATAATGCATTAAGAGTAAAAAATATTTAAAACTGGAAAATTAAAAGGTTACAAATCTGGAAGAAAAAGAAGTTTGAAGAATCAAAACGATTTAAATCAGTTTGAAGGAGTTTAAATTAGTTTGAAGAGTTAAATAATGCATTTTCAATGAATGATTGAAAATATGGGGACAATGTAAATGAATAAAAATCCTGATTAGACCCCATAATGTCCTCAATGAGCTGAATTTATTAAGCCCTGGATGGTTTCTGTAGCTCAAGGTTTGTGCGAAGAGATAGATGACAAATTTCATCAAATAACTCTATTGAAGGGTTTTAAATGTCACCCTAAGTACTCTGTGTACTGAGCCTGGCTTCATGTGTCTCATATGGCTGTTTGAAGCAGCTTTCCAGCCAGCTGTGTGTCTCCAGGTGCTCCCTTTGGTCGCCATGGTGACGATAGATGCTTAACAACAGCAGGAGAAAGGAGGCTTGAGGCTGAGAACGTAATGCCCAAACAACGTCATATTTCTCATCCTCTGTAACTGCTATCTTCATGATCAGGAGCTTGTGACTACCACAAGGCCCGGCTGAACACGTTGATACAACTTCTGTGTTTGTGGAGCCAAAAATGCCTTCACTAGGACAAGTTAAAAACATGTCCAGTTTGTGTTTCCTCTGAAAATCCTCCTCTCAGGTTTACATTGGAGTCAATGGAGAAAGCTGGAGAAATCTGGGGGATGTCTGCGGCAGTTGGTGTCTGCCCAGGCCACTGTGTGTGTCCTATGGCTTTGATTTTTTAGATGAAGAGTGACAGCGAGTTTTACCATCACTGTACCAAATTTTATCTGTGTAGAGCGAAGGGAGTTGCCACAATCCTTTTGTAAAGACAAAGTTTTGAGGATCAATTTTCAGCCTGTCTCACTCTAGCTGTGAGGTCACCCACTCTAGCGGCCAACATTCCGTGCAATACACACTAATGTTAAAACCTGAACAGGTCGGAAAATCTTTGGACTTTTTGAACTGTCACTGTGAGAAAAGTATGAATGCCATGAAGATGGTGAATGAATGAGTGAATGTCTGAAGATGTGTGAATATTTTAAAGTTTGAATGAAGTTTCTAAGTGAAAGTATGAATGAATGAGAAGAGGTTGAAGTTGACTACGTCTGAAGCCCTTTTCCCATTGAATCCCATTATAACGAAGTTTTAAACAAATCTTAATATTTTGAAAAGTACAAATGGGATTAAAAATGTTGAAGATGTGGAATAATGCTGAAGAATTTGTGAATATTTTGGTTTTTGAATGAAGTTTCTACGTGGAAGTATAGAGGAGTTGAAGGCTTTTGAAGTTGTGTGAAGAAAATGTGAGAAAAGGGCCAATTTGAACATTCCGTAATGCATTTCTAATGGGAGAAATCGGTCGGAAAACCTGGAATATCTCAGAAAGTATGAATGTTAGGAAAATTCTGAATACACCCCTGAATCTCCTCAATGAGATGAATCTTTTGAAGTTTGAATGGTTTGAATACGTTGAAGTATGTGGAAGTAGTTGAGGTCCAAAAAACGGTGGAAGTGTGTTGAATAATAATAATAAAGATATGAATAACATATAGTGGGAATGCTTCGCAATCCCACTCAATAATAGGGCTCTCGCAGCTGCTTAGCAGCTACGCTCGGGCCCTAATAATAACAAAAGAAGAATCCATCAGGAACAAGAGGGCTCTCGCAGCTGCTTAGCAGCTACGCTCGGGCCCTAACTAGGACCCCGTTGGGGCACTGGCGGGCCCGAGCCGTGTCGCGTTCCCCCCCCCCCCCCCCCCAACGTGCTGCCTCCCCGTCCCATTTGTGTCCTCTGGCCATCGCCCTCTCTGTTAACGCCCATCACTGCAAAGACCCTTTTCCTTCATCGGCGTTTGCTGTTCTTCCTGCCAGTGCGTGTTGCTTTCACTTACACTTGCCACAGCCAGCCTCGTGAGTGCCTAGCCTATTGGATATCACTGTCACCTACACAGGACAGTCATTACCTTTCTATTAATACTTTGTGTTTTAATTTCACATTAATTTCCATATTGTATAAACGACTGGAAAAAACTTGAGCCCCTGCCCCTGTATAATCATGTGCATGTCTCTGTTCTAGCTCCAAGGTGAATCTTCACTGCTCATGTTCTCCTCAGAAATAGTCACCTCACTCCCCTCAGGTTACTGTACACATGCACCAACTGCCTGCTTCAGGTTTGGATGGAGCTTCATGGTTGTCTTTTGGAGAAATGACCAGTCAAGTTGTGTTTGAAATTTGATTTTTTTCAGGGGCAAAAGGAGCCTCTGCATTCTTGTCAAATATGTAAATAGCATGTTTTTGCAGGTGCTAAAAACCAGACTCTGAGTGTGTGTGTGTGTGTGTGTGTGTGTGTGCGTGTGTGTGTGTCTATGTGTGCGTTCAAGTCACATGACATATTTAACCGGATGTAGCTGCAAGACGGAGCCTCGTTGACTCTCCGTTTCAACTTATCTCAAAAGTGAGGACCTCAACCTATATACCAGTTTTTAAATTGTGTTGATAGGCCAAATAAAACCAGAGTTATGATAAATTATGTCCGCGATACTTTTTTTCTGCTTATTTTGATCACGTTCGGCGCTCGATCGCGCTGTATGAGACAGGAAAACATAGCATGCAGACATTAGCGACAGGTCTTACAGGCGGAAAAGGCTTGCCAAAAGAAAAAAAAAACACACCACAACATCTCTCCTATTGGTGGAAAACTTCACCACAACAACCAATCCAAAATTATATGGTGACTGATTGACAAGGGGCGGGCGCTTACGTTCTTCCTGCAACATGAGAAGGGAGGGAGGGACTCTCAGCAGGGATGCAGTCTGGGACACGTAGTTGCAAACCTAGCGACTTTGTTGTTAGATTCAATGACTTTTCAGACACCCTAACGACTTTTTTTTAGAAAGAAAGGGACTTTTATCGACTTCTTCTGGAGTTTAGAGACTCTGACATGAAGCAGGCTTTCCTTACTGAGGAGTTAGCAACGCGGCTAAGGGTGCAGAGCCACACATGCGCTCAGAGCTCTGCATGGGAGACTGAAGCTGACAGAGCTGCAGCAGTTAGCAGGTTTCACCCTCAGAGACCACCAGGGGTTCATGTTGAGGCATTTTAATTTTTTTTTTTTTTTGTGCCATAGACACTGTCAGCACAATCTGCAGTTACACTAACAAAAATGCTGCAAAAAACAAAGAATTATGGAAAAATTACACATGGACTGACATAGAGGAGGATCTACACAAGTTTTTTACATCATGTTTTACATCATGCATCATTTACATCATGTTTTTTTGTAGTGGCATAAATAAAAAGTGACATTTGTGAGACTATACAGTGTTTTGTAAATAATTTTACAAAGAACGCCTGGGCCATTGCCTGCATTTTGATGTAAATAGAGGTAAATAACTATGTTCTTTGTTAAAAATTTGCATATGTTTTGAAGTTTACAATTTTTATTTGAAGTTTAAGTTTTAAAAACAGTTCATCACACATATTTGTGGTTTAATTTCACATTAATTTCCATATTGTATAAATGACTGGAAAAAACTTGAGCCCCTGCCCCTGTATAATCATGTGCACGTCCCTGTTCTAGCTCCAAGGTGAATCTTCACTGCTCATGTTCTCCTCAGAAATAGTCACCTCACTCCCCTCAGGTTACTGTACACATGCACCAACTATCTGCTTCAGGTTTGAAATGGAGCTTCATGGTTGTCTTTTGGAGAAATGAACAGTCAAGTTGTGTTTGAAATTTGATTTTTTTCAGGGGCAAAAGGAAGCCTCTGCATTCTTGTCAAATATGTAAACAGCATGTTTTTGCAGGTGCTAAAAAACAGACTCTGAGTGTGTGTGTGTGTCTGTGTGTGTGTGTGTGTGTGTGTGTGTGTGTATGTTGGCGTGTGTGTATATGTGTGTGTATCCTGCAGTACTCTGTACTCCTGCAGTGGCCAAAAAGACTTTTAAGAATGTGGATTTTTGGGTCATCTTTGGCGCCCCCTAGAACTGCAGTACTCTGTACTCCTGCAGTGGCCAAAATGACTTTTAAGAATGTGGATTTTTGGGTCATTTTTGGCGCCCCCTAGAACGTAAACCGTGGGGTGCAGCGTCATGATTTTTACAACTTTGAATGGGCATGGGGTGTAGATTGCCCTGAGCAAATTTGGTATCGGTGGGACGAAAGCCTTAGGAGGAGATAGCCACATTCCAATGTGTGCGAATCGGCAAAAAATGCAGAATAACCCTTTAACCGTACATTATACAGATACGCGCTCTTTGACTTTTTCGTAGATCTAATTGAGATACACATGATTGTCAATTTTTGTGTCAATATGACAAAGCGTTCAGGCGTGACACTCAACAATGTGTATTTTTATGTAAGGGGACAAGAAAAAATTGACTTTTTTCTCCTACCATGGGGGGGCGCTCTTTTGGGGAGTAAAAATTCCTTCACAAATGTGTTGATGGCTGGACATTGCATCATCCTAGAAAACTTGGAGGCCAGTGAGGACAAAAATAAAAAGTTATAAAACATTTAAGAATGTGGATTTTTGGGTTATTTTTGGCGCCCCCTAGAACCTAAACCATGGGGTGCAGCATCATGATTTGAATAACTTTTAATGGCCATGGGGTGTAGATTGGCCTGAGCAAATGTGGTGCCGGTGGAACGAAAGCCTTCGGAGGAGTTAGCGAAATTCCAATGTGTGCGTATCGGCAAAAAATGCGGAATAACCCTTTAACTGTACATTTGACAGCTACGCGCGCATGGACTTTTTTGTAGATCTTATTGAGTTACATGTGTGTGTCAATTTTTGTGTCATTTTGACAAAGCGTATAGGCGTGACACTCAACAATGTGTATTTTCACCTTAGGGGACAAGAAAAAATGGACTTTTTTCTCCTGCCATGGGGGGCGCTCTTTTGGGGAGTAAAAATTCCTTCACAAATGTGTTGATGGCTGGACATTGCATCATCCTAGAAAACTTGGAGGCCAGTGAGGACAAAAATAAAAAGTTATAAGACTTTTAAATATGTGGATTTTAGTGTTATCTTTGGCGCCCCCTAGAACCTAAACCTTGGGGTGCAGCGTCACGATTTTGATAACTTTTAATGGCCACGGGGTGTAGATTGGCCTGAGCAAATGTGGTGCCGGTGGAACGAAAGCCTTCGGAGGAGTTAGCGAAATTCCAATGTGTGCGGATCGGCAAAAAATGCGAAATAACCCTTTAACCGTAATTTTGACAGATACGGCCGCACTGACTTTTTTGTAGATCTTATTGAGATACATATGTGTGTCAATTTTTGTGTCAATATGACAAAGCGTACAGGCGTGACAGTCAATAGTGTGAATTTCCACCTTAGGGGGCGCTATGGAGCCATTTTGCATTTTATTGTTTGGGCGACTTCAGAATATCGAATTTTTCACCAGGCCCGGTCGTCCTGCCAAATTTCATGAGTTTTCGCCAGTGGGAAGTGGGCCATTTTCCAGTTCAAAGGGGAGGAAAAAGAAGAACTAGGGCCCCGGTGGGGCACTGTCGGGCCCGAGCCGCGTTGCGCCGCCCCCAGCGCGACCGCCTCCCCCTCCCGATCGCGTCACACTCAAGGTCCAAAGATGGTGTGCGCACTTGTCTGTGGTCATTTCCCATTATAATGAATGGGAGGCGCAGTTTCTACCAAAACACTCGCTGCAGACATACTACATGTCCTATTTGAAAAAAGTCTGGACCATGAGTGAGGGCACAAACACAGCTAGGATATATCCAAACGGCAAGTTGCTCCTTGTTACGGTGTTGCCGGGAGAGTGATGCGATTGAGCCATTGAGTGATGGGCAGGAAAAACTTGACTGTTTCTCCTGCCATGGGGGTTGGGGGATGGGGGGGGATGTGGATCCTTTTAAGAATGTGGATATTTGGGTCATCTTTGGCGCCCCCTAGAACGTAAACCGTGGGGTGCAGCGTCATGATTTTTACAACTTTGAATGGCCATGGGGTGTAGATTGGCCTGAGCAAATTTGGTGTCAGTGAGACGAAAGCCTTAGGAGGAGTTAGCCACATTCCAATGTGTGCGAATCGGCAAAAAATGCAAAATAGCCCTTTAACCGTACATTTTACAGATACGCGCGCATTGACTTTTTCGTAGATCTTATTGAGATACATGTGTGTGTCAAATTTTGTGTCAATATGACAAAGCGTACAGGCGTGACACTCAACAATGTGTATTTTCACCTTAGGGGACAAGAAAAAATGGACTTTTTTCTCCTGCCATGGGGGGGCGCTCTTTTGGGGATTAAAAATTCCTTCACAAATGTGTTGATGGCTGGACATTGCATCATCCTAGAAAACCTGGAGGCCAGTGAGGTCAAAAATAAAAAGTTATAAGACTTTGAAATATGTGGATTTTAGGGTTATCTTTGGCGCCCCCTAGAACCTAAACCGTGGGGTGCAGCGTCATGATTTGAATAACTTTTAATGGCCATGGGGTGTAGATTGGCCTGAGCAAATGTGGTGCCGGTGGAACGAAAGCCTTCGGAGGAGTTAGCGAAATTCCAATGTGTGCGGGTCGGCAAAAAATGCGCAATAACCCTTTAACCGTACATTTGACAGATACGCCTGCACTGACTTTTTTGTAGATCTTATTGAGATACATGTGTGTGTCAATTTTTGTGTCAATATGACAAAGCGTAAAGGCGTGACAGTCAATAGTGTGAATTTTCACCTTAGGGGGCGCTATGGAGCCATTTTGCATTTTCTTGTTTGGGCGACTTCGGAATATCAAATTTTTCACCAGGCCCGGTCATCCTGCCAAATTTCATGAGTTTTCGCCAGTGGGAAGTGGGCCATTTTCCAGTTCAAAGGGGAGGAAAAAGAAGAAAGAAAGAAACAAAGAAAAACCCCTTGGGGAATAATAGGGCTCTCGCAGCTGCTTAGCAGCTACGCTCGGGCCCTAAAGAAAGAAAGAACTAGGGCCCCGTTGGGGCACTGGCGGGCCCGAGCCGTGTCACGCCGCCCCCAGCGCGACCGCCTCCCCCACCCGATCGCGTCACACTCAAGGTCCAAAGATGGTGTGCGCACTTGTTTGTGGTCATTTACCATTATAATGAACGGGAGGCGCAGTTTCTACCAAAACGCTCGCTGCAGAAAAACTCCATGTCCTATTTGAAAAAAGTCTGGACCATGAGTGAGGGCACAAACACAGCTAAGATATATCCAAATGGCAAGTTGCTCCTCCTTTCGCTTTTGCCGAGAGAGCAGTGCGTTTGAGCCATTGAATGATGAACAGGAAAAACTTGGCTTTATTCTCCTGCCATGGGGGGGCGCTCTTTTAAAGAGAAAAAACTCCTTCACAAATGTGTTGATGGCTGGACATTGCATCATCCTAGAAAACATGGAGGCCAGTGAGGACAAAAATAAAAAGTTATAAGACTTTTAAATATGTGGATTTTAGGGTTATATTTGGCGCCCCCTAGAACCTAAACCGTGGGGTGCAGCGTCATGATTTGAATAACTTTTAATGGCCATGGGGTGTAGATTGGCCTGAGCAAATGTGGTGCCGGTGGAACGAAAGCCTTCGGAGGAATTAGCGAAATTCCAATGTGTGCGAATCTGCAAAAAATGCGAAATAACCCTTTAACCGTACATTTTACAGATACGTGGCCACTGACTTTTTCGAAGATCTTATTGAAATACACGTGTATGTAAAATTTTGTGTCAATACGACAAAACATACAGGCGTAGCACTCAACAATGTGTATTTTCACCTTAGTGGACAAGAAAAAATGGACTTTTTTCTCCTGCCATGGGGGGCGCTCTTTTGCCGAGTAAAAATTCCTTCACAAATGTGTTGATGGCTGGACATTGCATCATCCTAGAAAACTTGGAGGCCAGTGGGGACAAAAATAAAAAGTTATAAGACTTTTAAATATGTGGATTTTACGGTTATCTTTGGCTCCCCCTAGAACCTAAACCGTGGGGTGCAGCGTCATGATTTGAATAACTTTTAATGGCCATGGGGTGTAGATTGGCCTGAGCAAATGTGGTGCCGGTGGAACGAAAGCCTTCGGAGGAGTTAGCGAAATTCCAATGTGTGCGGATCGGCAAAAAATGCGGAATAACCCTTTAACCGTACATTTGACAGATACGCGCGCATTGACTTTTTCGTAGATCTTATTGAGATACATGTGTGTGTCAATTTTTGTGTCATTTTGCCAAAGCGTACAGGTGTTACACTCAACAATGTGTATTTTCACCTTAGGGGACAAGAAAAAATGGACTTTTTTCTCCTGCCATGGGGGGGCGCTCTTTTGGGGAGTAAAAATTCCTTCACAAATGTGTTGATGGCTGGACATTGCATCATCCTAGAAAACTTGGAGGCCAGTGAGGGCAAAAATAAAAAGTTATAAGACTTTTAAATATGTGGATCTTAGGGTTATCTTTGGCGCCCCCTAGAACCTAAACCATGGGGTGCAGCGTCATGATTTGAATAACTTTTAATGGCCATGGGGTGTAGATTGGCCTGAGCAAATGTGGTGCCGGTGGAACGAAAGCCTTCGGAGGAGTTAGCGAAATTCCAATGTGTGCGGATCGGCAAAAAATGCGAAATAACCCTTTAACCGTACATTTGACAGATACGCCCGCACTGACTTTTTTGTAGATCTTATTGAGATACATGTGTGTGTCAATTTTTGTGTCATTTTGACAAAGCGTACCGGCGTGACAGTGAATAGTGTGAATTTTCACCTTAGGGGGCGCTATGGAGCCATTTTGCATTTTCTTGTTTGGGCGACTTCGGAATATCAAATTTTTCACCAGGCCCGGTCGTCCTGCCAAATTTCATGAGTTTTCGCCAGTGGGAAGTGGGCCATTTTCCAGTTCAAAGGGGAGGAAAAATAATAACTAGGACCCCGTTGGGGCACTGGCGGGCCCGAGCCGTGTCGCGTCCCCCCCCAACGCGCTGCCTCCCCGTCCCATTTGTGTCCTCTGGCCATCGCCCTCTCTGGTAACGCCCATCACTGCAAAGACCCTTTTCCTTCATCGGCGTTTGCTGTTCTTCCTGCCAGTGCGTGTTGCTTTCACTTACACTTGCCACAGCCAGCCTCTTGAGTGCCTAGCCTATTGGATATCACTGTCACCTACTCAGGACAGTCATTACCTTTCTATTAATACTTTGTTTTTTAATTTCACATTAATTTCCATATTGTATAAACAACTGGAAAAAACTTGAGCCCCTGCCCCTGTATAATCATGTGCACGTCTCTGTTCTAGCTCTAAGGTGAATCTTCACTGCTCATGTTCTCCTCAGAAGCAGTCACCTCACTCCCCTCAGGTTACTGTACATATGCACCAACTGCCTGCTTCAGGTTTGGATGGAGCTTCATGGTTGTCTTTTGGAGAAATGACCAGTCAAGTTGTGTTTGAAATTTGATTTTTTTCAGGGGCAAAAGGAGCCTCTGCATTCTTGTCAAATATGTAAATAGCATGTTTTTGCAGGTGCTAAAAACCAGACTCTGAGTGTGTGTGTGTGCGTGTGTGTGTGTGTGTGTGTGTGTGTGTGTGTGTGCGTTCAAGTCACATGACATATTTAACCGGATGTAGCTGCAAGACGGAGCCTCGTTGACTCCGTTTCAACTTATCTCAAAAGTGAGGACCTCAACCTATATACCAGTTTTTAAATTGTGTTGATAGGCCAAATAAAACCAGAGTTATGATAAATTATGTCCGCGATACTTGTTTTCTGCTTATTTTGATCACGTTCGGCGCTCGATCGCGCTGTATGAGACAGGAAAACATAGCATGCAGACATTAGCGACAGGTCTTACAGGCGGAAAAGGCTTGCCAAAGGAAAAAAAAAACACACCACAACATCTCTCCTATTGGTGGAAAACTTCACCACAACAACCAATCCAAAATTATATGGTGACTGATTGACAAGGGGCGGGCGCTTACGTTCTTCCTGCAATATGAGAAGGGAGGGAGGGACTCTCAGCAGGGATGCAGTCTGGGACACGTAGTTGCAAACCTAGCGACTTTGTTGTTAGATTCAATGACTTTTCAGACCCCCTAACAACTTTTTTTTTAGAAAGAAAGTGACTTTTATCGACTTCTTCTGGAGTTTAGAGACTCTGACATGAAGCAGGCTTTCCTTACTGAGGAGTTAGCAACGCTGCTAAGGGTGCAGAGCCACACATGCGCTCCGAGCTCTGCATGGGAGACTGAAGCTGACAGAGCTGCAGCAGTTAGCAGGTTTCACCCTCAGAGACCACCAGGGGTTCATGTTGAGGCATTTTCAGTTTTTTTTTTTTTTTTGCCATAGACACTGTCAGCACAATCTGCAGTTACACTAACAAAAATGCTGCAAAAAACAAAGAATTATGGAAAAATTACACATGGACTAACATAGAGGAGGATCTACACAAGTTTTTTACATCATGTTTTACATCATGCATCATTTACATCATGTTTTTTTGTAGTGGCATAAATAAAAAGTGACATTTGTGAGACTATACAGTGTTTTGTAAATAATTTTACAAAGAACACCTGGGCCATTGCCTGCATTTTGATGTAAATAGAGGTAAATTACTATGTTCTTTGTTAAAAATTTGCATATGTTTTGAAGTTTACAATTTTAATTTGAAGTTTAAGTTTTAAAAACAGTTCATCACACATATTTGTGGTTTTCACAGTAAAAACGTTACTTTTTTCCACTCGGATTTTATGTTTTGTGTGTGAATTTGGGTCCAATGTGTAAATATAGTATGTCAAAATGATAAAATAACTGTAAATTGACACAGGTGAGGTTGTGCTGAAAAAAATGATACCAGGCAAGGCAAGGTAAAAATTTTGTAAGAGGAAATATAAAGGTAAAATCTAAAGTAGTCAAAAACGGCCAATAGTGACTCACAGACTCCACAGACAAGTCCCTTTGGCGCCACTCAGTGGGCAAAACTACTTTGTCTACTGTAATGTATATTTGGGTCATCTTTGGCGCCCCCTAAAACGTAAACCGTGGGGTGCAGCGTCATGATTTTTACAACTTTGAATGGCCATGGAGTGTAGATTGGCCTGAGCAAATTTGGTGTCAGTGGGACGAAAGCCTTAGGAGGAGTTAGCGAAATTCCAATGTGTGCGAATCGGCAAAAAATGCAAAATAGCCCTTTTACCGTACATTATACAGATACGCGCTCTTTGACTTTTTCGTAGATCTAATTGAGATACACATGATTGTCAATTTTTGTGTCATTTTGCCAAAGCGTACAGGCGTGACAGTCAACAATGTGTATTTTCACCTTAGGGGACAAGAAAAAATGGACTTTTTTCTCCTGCCATGGGGGGGCGCTCTTTTAGGGAGTAAAAATTCCTTCACAAATGTGTTGATGGCTGGACATTGCATCATCCTAGAAAACTTGGAGGCCAGTGAGGACAAAAATAAAAAGTTATAAGACTTTTAAAAATGTGGATTTTTGGGTTATCTTTGGCGCCCCCTAGAACGTAAACCGTGGGGTGCAGCGTCATGATTTGAATAACTTTTAATGGCCATGGGGTGTAGATTGGCCTGAGCAAATGTGGTGCCGGTGGAACGAAAGCCTTCGGAGGAGTTAGCGAAATTCCAATGTGTGGAATCGGCAAAAAATGCGGAATAACCCTTTAACCGTACATTTGACAGATACGCGCGCATGGACTTTTTTGTAGATCTTATTGAGATACATGTGTGTGTCAATTTTTGTGTCATTTTGACAAAGCGTACAGGCGTGACACTCAACAATGTGTATTTTCACCTTAGGGGACAAGAAAAAATGGACTTTTTTCTCCTGCCATGGGGGGGCGCTCTTTTGGGGAGTAAAAATTCCTTCACAAATGTGTTGATGGCTGGACATTGCATCATCCTAGAAAACTTGGAGGCCAGTGAGGGCAAAAATAAAAAGTTATAAGACTTTTAAATATGTGGATTTTAGGGTTATCTTTGGCGCCCCCTAGAACCTAAACCGTGGGGTGCAGCGTCATGATTTGAATAACTTTTAATGGCCATGGGGTGTAGATTGGCCTGAGCAAATGTGGTGCCGGTGGAACGAAAGCCTTCAAAGGAGTTAGCGAAATTCCAATGTGTGCGGATCGGCAAAAAATGCGAAATAACCCTTTAACCGTACATTTGACAGATACGCCCGCACTGACTTTTTTGTAGATGTTATTGAGATACATGTGTGTGTCAAATTTTGTGTCATTTTGACAAAGCGTACAGGCGTGACACTCAATAGTGTGAATTTTCACCTTAGGGGGCGCTATGGAGCCATTTTGCATTTTCTTGTTTGGGCGACTTCGGAATATCAAATTTTTCACCAGGCCCGGTCGTCCTGCCAAATTTCATGAGTTTTCGCCAGTGGGAAGTGGGCCATTTTCCAGTTCAAAGGGGAGGAAAAAGAAAAAAGAAACAAAGAAAAACCCCTTGGGGAATAATAGGGCTCTCGCAGCTGCTTAGCAGCTACGCTCGGGCCCTAACTAGGACCCCGTTGGGGCACTGGCGGGCCCGAGCCGTGTCGCCCCCCCCCCCCCCCAACGCGCTGCCTCCCCGTCCCATTTGTGTCCTCTGGCCATCGCCCTCTCTGGTAACGCCCATCACTGCAAAGACCCTTTTCCTTCATCGGCGTTTGCTGTTCTTCCTGCCAGTGCGTGTTGCTTTCACTTACACTTGCCACAGCCAGCCTCGTGAGTGCCTAGCCTATTCGATATCACTGTCACCTACACAGGACAGTCATTACCTTTCTATTAATACTTTGTGTTTTAATTTCACATTAATTTCCATATTGTATAAACGACTGGAAAAAACTTGAGCCCCTGCCCCTGTATAATCATGTGCATGTCTCTGTTCTAGCTCCAAGGTGAATCTTCACTGCTCATGTTCTCCTCAGAAGCACTCACCTCACTCCCCTCAGGTTACTGTACACATGCACCAACTGCCTGCTTCAGGTTTGGATGGAGCTTCATGGTTGTCTTTTGGAGAAATGACCAGTCAAGTTGTGTTTGAAATTAGATTTTTTTCAGGGGCAAAAGGAGCCTCTGCATTCTTGTCAAATATGTAAATAGCATGTTTTTGCAGGTGCTAAAAACCAGACTCTGAGTGTGTGTGTGTGTGTGTGTGTGTGTGTGTGTGTGCGTGTGTGCGTGTGTGTGTGTCTGTGTGTGCGTTCAAGTCACATGACATATTTAACCGGATGTAGCTGCAAGACGGAGCCTCGTTGACTCTCCGTTTCAACTTATCTCAAAAGTGAGGACCTCAACCTATATACCAGTTTTTAAATTGTGTTGATAGGCCAAATAAAACCAGAGTTATGATAAATTATGTCCGCGATACGTTCTTCCTGCAACATGAGAAGGGAGGGAGGAACTCTCAGCAGGGATGCAGTCTGGGACACGTAGTTGCAAACCTAGCGACTTTGTTGTTAGATTTAATGACTTTTCAGACCCCCTAACGACTTTTTTTTTAGAAAGAAAGGGACTTTTATCGACTTCTTCTGGAGTTTAGAGACTCTGACATGAAGCAGGCTTTCCTTACTGAGGAGTTAGCAACGCTGCTAAGGGTGCAGAGTCACACATGCGCTCCGAGCTCTGCATGGGAGACTAAAGCTGACAGAGCTGCAGCAGTTAGCAGGTTTCACCCTCAGAGACCACCAGGGGTTCATGTTGAGGCATTTTCAGTTTTTTTTTTTTTTTTTGCCATAGACACTGTCAGCACAATCTGCAGTTACACTAACAAAAATGCTGCAAAAAACAAAGAATTATGGAAAAATTACACATGGACTGACATAGAGGAGGATCTACACAAGTTTTTTACATCATGTTTTACATCATGCATCATTTACATCATGTTTTTTTGTAGTGGCATGAATAAAAAGTGACATTTGTGAGACTATACAGTGTTTTGTAAATAATTTTACAAAGAACGCCTGAGCCATTGCCTGCATTTTGATGTAAATAGAGGTAAATTTCTATGTTCTTTGTTAAAAATTTGCATATGTTTTGAAGTTTACAATTTTTATTTGAAGTTTAAGTTTTAAAAACAGTTCATCACACATATTTGTGGTTTAATTTCACATGAATTTCCATATTGTATAAATGACTGGAAAAAACTTGAGCCCCTGCCCCTGTATAATCATGTGCACGTCCCTGTTCTAGCTCCAAGGTGAATCTTCACTGCTCATGTTCTCCTCAGAAATAGTCACCTCACTCCCCTCAGGTTACTGTACACATGCACCAACTATCTGCTTCAGGTTTGGATGGAGCTTCATGGTTGTCTTTTGGAGAAATGAACAGTCAAGTTGTGTTTGAAATTAGATTTTTTTCAGGGGCAAAAGGAAGCCTCTGCATTCTTGTCAAATATGTAAACAGCATGTTTTTGCAGGTGCTAAAAAACAGACTCTGAGTGTGTGTGTGTGTGTGTGTGTGTGTGTGTGTGTGTGTGTGTGTGTGTGTGTGTTGGCGTGTGTGTTGGCGTGTGTGTATCCTGCAGTACTCTGTACTCCTGCAGTGGCCAAAAAGACTTTTAAGAATGTGGATTTTTGGGTCATCTTTGGCGCCCCCTAGAACTGCAGTACTCTGTACTCCTGCAGTGGCCAAAATGACTTTTAAGAATGTGGATTTTTGGGTCATCTTTGGCGCCCCCTAGAACGTAAACCGTGGGGTGCAGCGTCATGATTTTTACAACTTTGAATGGGCATGGGGTGTAGATTGCCCTGAGCAAATTTGGTATTGGTGGGACGAAAGCCTTAGGAGGAGATAGCCACATTCCAATGTGTGCGAATCGGCAAAAAATGCGAAATAGCCCTTTAACCGTACATTATACAGATACGCGCTCTTTGACTTTTTCGTAGATCTAATTGAGATACACGTGATTGTCAAATTTTGTGTCAATATGACAAAGCGTTCAGGCGTGACACTCAACAATGTGTATTTTCATGTAAGGGGACAAGAAAAAATTGACTTTTTTCTCCTGCCATGGGGGGGCGCTCTTTTGGGGAGTAAAAATTCCTTCACAAATGTGTTGATGGCTGGACATTGCATCATCCTAGAAAACCTGGAGGCCAGTGAGGGCAAAAATAAAAAGTTATAAGACTTTTAAATATGTGGATTTTAGTGTTATCTCTGGCGCCCCCTAGAACCTAAACCTTGGGGTGCAGCGTCATGATTTTGATAACTTTTAATGGCCAAGGGGTGTAGATTGGCCTGAGCAAATGTGGTGCCGGTGGAACGAAAGCCTTCGGAGGAGTTAGCGAAATTCCAATGTGTGCGGATCGGCAAAAAATGCGAAATAACCCTTTAACCGTACATTTGACAGATACGGCCGCACTGACTTTTTTGTAGATCTTATTGAGATACATGTGTGTGTCAATTTTTGTGTCATTTTGACAAAGCATACAGGCGTGACAGTCAATAGTGTGAATTTTCACCTTAGGGGGCGCTATGGAGCCATTTTGCATTTTCTTGTTTGGGCGACTTCAGAATATCAAATTTTTCACCAGGCCCGGTCGTCCTGCCAAATTTCATGAGTTTTCGCCAGTGGGAAGTGGGCCATTTTCCAGTTCAAAGGGGAGGAAAAAGAAGAAAGAAAGAAACAAAGAAAAACCCCTACAGGAATAACAGGGCCTACGCCCGGCTGCTCTGCAGCTGGCTCGGGCCCTAATAATAACAAAAGAAGGAAACTACAGGAACAAGAGGGCTCTCGCAGCTGCTTAGCAGCTACGCTCGGGCCCTAACTAGGGCCCCGGTGGGGCACTGTCGGGCCCGAGCCGCGTCGCGCCGCCCCCAGCGCAACCGCCTCCCCCTCCCGAATCATTTTATGAGCAAGTGGCGACATCATGGAGGTAAAGCTCACTTATTCCATCATGAAACTGCACAGCTGCAGTACTACAGCCAGGCCCGCAGATGAGGGGCTTCAGTTACCACTGTCTGCACGGGCGCAGTACCTACTCTCTGCCTGCGGGGGTCGTCTTTCCCCACCGCTCGTGTAGTGTGTCCGAATAGGGCCAACGTTTTTAGTATGTAGGAGTAGGATCTAGCAGTAGCACGTAGCAGTAGCATGTAGTATCCGAGCGGGCAGTTCGGACGCAGCATCCGTTTCAACTAATCTAAAAAGTGAGGACCTCAAACTATATACCAGTTTTTAAATTGTGTTGATAGGCCAAATAAAACCAGAGTTATGATAAATTATGTCCGCGATACGTTTTTTCTGCTTATTTTGATCACGTTCGGCGCTCGATCGCGCTGTATGAGACAGGAAAACATAGCATGCAGACATTAGCGACAGCTCTTACAGGCGGAAAAGGCTTGCCAAAAGAAAAAAAAAACACACCACAACATCTCTCCTATTGGTGGAAAACTTCACCACAACAACCAATCCAAAATTATATGGTGACTGATTGACAAGGGGCGGGCGCTTACGTTCTTCCTGCAATATGAGAAGGGAGGGAGGGACTCTCAGCAGGGATGCAGTCTGGGACACGTAGTTGCAAACCTAGCGACTTTGTTGTAGATTCAATGACTTTTCAGACCCCCTAACGACTTTTTTTAGAAAGAAAGGGACTTTTATCGACTTCTTCTGGAGTTTAGAAACTCTGACATGAAGCAGGCTTTCCTTACTGAGGAGTTAGCAACGCTGCTAAGGGTGCAGAGACACACATGAGCTCCGAGCTCTGCATGGGAGACTGAAGCTGACAGAGCTGCAGCAGTTAGCAGGTTTCACCCTCAGAGACCACCAGGGGTTCATGTTGAGGCATTTTCAGTTTTTTTTTTTTTTTTTTTGCCATAGACACTGTCAGCACAATCTGCAGTTACACTAACAAAAAAGCTGCAAAAAACAAAGAATTATGGAAAAATTACACATGGACTGACATAGAGGAGGATCTACACAAGTTTTTTACATCATGTTTTACATCATGCATCATTTACATCATGTTTTTTTGTAGTGGCATAAATAAAAAGTGACATTTGTGAGACTATACAGTGTTTTGTAAATAATTTTACAAAGAACGCCTGGGCCATTGCCTGCATTTTGATGTAAATAGAGGTAAATTACTATGTTCTTTGTTAAAAATTTGCATATGTTTTGAAGTTTACAATTTTTATTTGAAGTTTAAGTTTTAAAAACAGTTCATCACACATATTTGTGGTTTTCACAGTAAAAATGTTACTTTTTTCCACTCGGATTTTATGTTTTGTGTGTGAATTTGGGTCCATTGTGTAAATACAGTATGTCAAAATGATAAAATAACTGTAAATTCACACAGGTGAGGTTGTGCTGAAAAAAATGATACCAGGCAAGGCAAGGTAAAAAAATTTTAAGAGGAAATATAAAGGTAAAATCTAAAGTAGTCAAAAAAGGCCAATAGTGACTCACAGACTCCACAGACTAGTCCCTTTGGCGCCACTCAGTGGGCAAAACTACTTTGTCTGCTGTAATGTATATTTGGGTCATCTTTGGCGCCCCCTAAAACGTAAACCGTGGGGTGCAGCGTCATGATTTTTACAACTTTGAATGGCCATGGAGTGTAGATTGGCCTGAGCAAATTTGGTGTCAGTGGGACGAAAGCCTTAGGAGGAGTTAGCGAAATTCCAATGTGTGCGAATCGGCAAAAAATGCAAAATAGCCCTTTAACCGTACATTTTACACTTACGTGCCCATTGACTTTTTCATAGATCTTATTGAGATACATGTGATTGTCAAATTTTTTGTCAATATGACAAAGCGTAAAGGCGTGACAGTCAACAACGTGTATTTTCACCTTTCGGGATAAGAAAAAATGGACTTTTTTCTCCTGCCATGGGGGGGCGCTCTTTTGGAGAGTTAAAATTCCTTCACAAATGTGTTGATGGCTGGACATTGCATCATCCTAGAAAACTTGGAGGCCAGTGAGGACAAAAATAAAAAGTTATAAGACTTTTAAGAATGTGGATTTTTGGGTTATCTTTGGCGCCCCCTAGAACCTAAACCGTGGGGTGCAGCGTCATGATTTGTACAACTTTTAATGGTCATGGGGTGTAGATTGGCCTGAGCAAATTTGGTGCCGGTGGAACGAAAGCCTTCGGAGGAGTTAGCGAAATTCCTATGTGTGCGGATCGGCAAAAAAAGCGAAATAGCCCTTTAACCGTACATTTGACAGATACGCCCACACTGACTTTTTTGTAGATCTTATTGAGATACACATGTGTGTCAAATTTTGTGTCATTTTGACAAAGCGTACAGGTGTCAGGTGAGTTTTCACCATAGGGGGCGCTATGGAGCCATTTTTCATTTTTTTGTTTGAGCGACTTCAGAATATCAAATTTTTCACCAGGCCCGGTCGTCCTGCCAAATTTCCTGAGTTTTCGTCAGTGGGAAGTGGGCCATTTTCCAGTTTAAAGCGGAGGAAAAATAACGAAAGAAGAATCCATCAGGAACAAGAGGGCTCTCGCAGCTGCTTAGCAGCTACGCTCGGGCCCTAACTAGGGCCCCGGTGGGGCACTGTCGGGCCCGAGCGGCGTCGCGCCGCCCCCAGCGCGACCGCCTCCCCCTCCCGATCGCGTCACACTCAAGGTCCAAAGATGGTGTGCGCACTTGTCTGTGGTCATTTACCATTATAATGAATGGGAGGCACAGTTTCTACCAAAACACTCGCTGCAGACAAACTTCATGTCCTATTTGAAAAAAGTCTGGACCATGAGTGAGGGCACAAACACAGCTAGGATATATCCAAATGGCAGGTTGCTCCTCCTTACGGTGTTGCCTGGAGAGCGCTGGATTGAGCCATTGAGCGATGGGCAGGAAAAACTTGACTTTTTCTTCTGCCTTGGGGGGGGGGGGGGGGGGTGTGGATTCTTTTAAGAATGTGGATATTTGGGTCATCTTTGGCGCCCCCTAGAACGTAAACCGTGGGGTGCAGCGTCATGATTTTTACAACTTTGAATGGCCATGGGATGTAGATCGGCTTGAGCAAATTTGGTGTCGGTGGGACGAAAGCCTTAGGAGGAGTTAGCCACATTCCAATGTGTGCGAATCGGCAAAAAATGCAAAATAGCCCTTTAACCGTACATTTGACAGATACGCGCCCATTGACTTTTTCGTAGATCTTATTGAGATACACGTGATTGTCAAATTTTGTGTCAATATGACAAAGCGTACAGGTGTCACACTCAACAATGTGAATTTTCACCTTAGGGGACAAGAAAAAATGGACTTTTTTCTCCTGCCATGGGGGGGCGCTCTTTTGGGGAGTAAAAAATCCTTCACAAATGTGTTGATGGCTGGACATTGCATCATCCTAGAAAACTTGGAGGCCAGTGAGGACAAAAATAAAAAGTTATAAGACTTTGAAATATGTGGATTTTAGGGTTATCTTTGGCGCCCCCTAGAACCTAAACCGTGGGGTGCAGCGTCATGATTTGAATAACTTTTAATGGCCATGGGGTGTAGATTGGCCTGAGCAAATGTGATACCAGTGGAACGAAAGCCTTCGGACGAGTTAGCGAAATTCCAATGTGTGCGGTTCAACAAAAAATGCGGAATAACCCTTTAACCGTACATTTGACAGATACGCGCGCATTGACTTTTTCGTAGATCTTATTGAGATACATGTGTGTGTCAATTTTTGTGTCAATATGATAAAGCGTATAGGTGTGACAGTCAATAGTGTGAATTTCCACCTTAGGGGACAAGAAAAAATTGACTTTTTTCTCCTGCCATGGGGGGGCGCTCTTTTGGGGAGTAAAAATTCCTTCACAAATGTGTTGATGGCTGGACATTGCATCATCCTAGAAAACTTGGAGGCCAGTGAGGACAAAAATAAAAAGTTATAAGACTTTTAAATATGTGGATTTTAGGGTTATCTTTGGCGCCCCCTAGAACCTAAACCGTGGGGTGCAGCGTCATGATTTGAATAACTTTTAATGGCCATGGGGTGTAGATTGGCCTGAGCAAATGTGGTGCCGGTGGAACGAAAGCCTTCGGAGGAGTTAGCGAAATTCCAATGTGTGCGGATCGGCAAAAAATGCGGAATAACCCTTTAACTGTACATTTGACAGATACGCGCGCATTGACTTTTTCGTAGATCTTATTGAGATACATGTGTGTGTCAATTTTTGTGTCATTTTGCCAAAGCGTACAGGTGTTACACTCAACAATGTGTATTTTCACCTTAGGGGACAAGAAAAAATGGACTTTTTTCTCCTGCCATGGGGGGGCGCTCTTTTGGGGAGTAAAAATTCCTTCACAAATGTGTTGATGGCTGGACATTGCATCATCCTAGAAAACTTGGAGGCCAGTGAGGGCAAAAATAAAAAGTTATAAGACTTTTAAATATGTGGATCTTAGGGTTATCTTTGGCGCCCCCTAGAACCTAAACCGTGGGGTGCAGCGTCATGATTTGAATAACTTTTAATGGCCATGGGGTGTAGATTGGCCTGAGCAAATGTGGTGCCGGTGGAACGAAAGCCTTCGGAGGAGTTAGCGAAATTCCAATGTGTGCGGATCGGCAAAAAATGCGAAATAACCCTTTAACCGTACATTTGACAGATACGCCCGCACTGACTTTTTTGTAGATCTTATTGAGATACATGTGTGTGTCAATTTTTGTGTCATTTTGACAAAGCGTACACGCGTGACAGTCAATAGTGTGAATTTTCACCTTAGGGGGCGCTATGGAGCCATTTTGCATTTTATTGTTTGGCCGACTTCGGAATATCAAATTTTTCACCAGGCCCGGTCGTCCTGCCAAATTTCATGAGTTTTCGCCAGTGGGAAGTGGGCCATTTTCCAGTTCAAAGGGGAGGAAAAATAACTAGGACCCCGTTGGGGCACTGGCGGGCCCGAGCTGTGTCGCGTCCCCCCCCCCAACGCGCTGCCTCCCCGTCCCATTTGTGTCCTCTGGCCATCGCCCTCTCTGGTAACGCCCATCACTGCAAAGACCCTTTTCCTTCATCGGCGTTTGCTGTTCTTCCTGCCAGTGCGTGTTGCTTTCACTTACACTTGCCACAGCCAGCCTCGTGAGTGCCTAGCCTATTGGATATCACTGTCACCTACACAGGACAGTCATTACCTTTCTATTAATACTTTGTTTTTTAATTTCACATTAATTTCCATATTGTATAAACAACTGGAAAAAACTTGAGCCCCTGCCCCTGTATAATCATGTGCACGTCTCTGTTCTAGCTCTAAGGTGAATCTTCACTGCTCATGTTCTCCTCAGAAGCAGTCACCTCACTCCCCTCAGGTTACTGTACACATGCACCAACTGCCTGCTTCAGGTTTGGATGGAGCTTCATGGTTGTCTTTTGGAGAAATGACCAGTCAAGTTGTGTTTGAAATTTGATTTTTTTCAGGGGCAAAAGGAGCCTCTGCATTCTTGTCAAATATGTAAATAGCATGTTTTTGCAGGTGCTAAAAACCAGACTCTGAGTGTGTGTGTGTGCGTGTGTGTGTGTGTCTGTGTGTGTGTGTGTGTGTGTGTGTGTGCGTTCAAGTCACATGACATATTTAACCGGATGTAGCTGCAAGACGGAGCCTCGTTGACTCTCCGTTTCAACTTATCTCAAAAGTGAGGACCTCAACCTATATACCAGTTTTTAAATTGTGTTGATAGGCCAAATAAAACCAGAGTTATGATAAATTATGTCCGCGATACTTGTTTTCTGCTTATTTTGATCACGTTCGGCGCTCGATCGCGCTGTATGAGACAGGAAAACATAGCATGCAGACATTAGCGACAGGTCTTACAGGCGGAAAAGGCTTGCCAAAGGAAAAAAAAAAACACACCACAACATCTCTCCTATTGGTGGAAAACTTCACCACAACAACCAATCCAAAATTATATGGTGACTGATTGACAAGGGGCGGGCGCTTACGTTCTTCCTGCAATATGAGAAGGGAGGGAGGGACTCTCAGCAGGGATGCAGTCTGGGACATGTAGTTGCAAACCTAGCGACTTTGTTGTTAGATTCAATGACTTTTCAGACCCCCTAACGACTTTTTTTTAGAAAGAAAGGGACTTTTATCGACTTCTTCTGGAGTTTAGAGACTCTGACATGAAGCAGGCTTTCCTTACTGAGGAGTTAGCAACGCTGCTAAGGGTGCAGAGCCACACATGCGCTCCGAGCTCTGCATGGGAGACTGAAGCTGACAGAGCTGCAGCAGTTAGCAGGTTTCACCCTCAGAGACCACCAGGGGTTCATGTTGAGGCATTTTCAGTTTTTTTTTTTTTTTTGCCATAGACACTGTCAGCACAATCTGCAGTTACACTAACAAAAATGCTGCAAAAAACAAAGAATTATGGAAAAATTACACATGGACTAACATAGAGGAGGATCTACACAAGTTTTTTACATCATGTTTTACATCATGCATCATTTACATCATGTTTTTTTGTAGTGGCATAAATAAAAAGTGACATTTGTGAGACTATACAGTGTTTTGTAAATAATTTTACAAAGAACACCTGGGCCATTGCCTGCATTTTGATGTAAATAGAGGTAAATTACTATGTTCTTTGTTAAAAATTTGCATATGTTTTGAAGTTTACAATTTTTATTTGAAGTTTAAGTTTTAAAAACAGTTCATCACACATATTTGTGGTTTTCACAGTAAAAACGTTACTTTTTTCCACTCGGATTTTATGTTTTGTGTGTGAATTTGGGTCCAATGTGTAAATATAGTATGTCAAAATGATAAAATAACTGTAAATTGACACAGGTGAGGTTGTGCTGAAAAAAATGATACCAGGCAAGGCAAGGTAAAAATTTTGTAAGAGGAAATATAAAGGTAAAATCTAAAGTAGTCAAAAACGGCCAATAGTGACTCACAGACTCCACAGACAAGTCCCTTTGGCGCCACTCAGTGGGCAAAACTACTTTGTCTACTGTAATGTATATTTGGGTCATCTTTGGCGCCCCCTAAAACGTAAACCGTGGGGTGCAGCGTCATGATTTTTACAACTTTGAATGGCCATGGAGTGTAGATTGGCCTGAGCAAATTTGGTGTCAGTGGGATGAAAGCCTTAGGAGGAGTTAGCGAAATTCCAATGTGTGCGAATCGGCAAAAAATGCAAAATAGCCCTTTTACCGTACATTATACAGATACGCGCTCTTTGACTTTTTCGTAGATCTAATTGAGATACACATGATTGTCAATTTTTGTGTCATTTTGCCAAAGCGTACAGGCGTGACAGTCAACAATGTGTATTTTCACCTTAGGGGACAAGAAAAAATGGACTTTTTTCTCCTGCCATGGGGGGGCGCTCTTTTAGGGAGTAAAAATTCCTTCACAAATGTGTTGATGGCTGGACATTGCATCATCCTAGAAAACTTGGAGGCCAGTGAGGACAAAAATAAAAAGTTATAAGACTTTGAAAAATGTGGATTTTTGGGTTATCTTTGGCGCCCCCTAGAACGTAAACCGTGGGGTGCAGCGTCATGATTTGAATAACTTTTAATGGCCATGGGGTGTAAATTGGCCTGAGCAAATGTGGTGCCGGTGGAACGAAAGCCTTCGGAGGAGTTAGCGAAATTCCAATGTGTGCGAATCGGCAAAAAATGCAAAATAACCCTTTAACCGTACATTTGACAGATACGCGCTCATGGACTTTTTTGTAGATCTTATTGAGATACATGTGTGTGTCAATTTTTGTGTCATTTTGACAAAGCGTACAGGCGTGACACTCAACAATGTGTATTTTCACCTTAGGGGACAAGAAAAAATGGACTTTTTTCTCCTGCCATGGGGGGGCGCTCTTTTGGGGAGTAAAAATTCCTTCACAAATGTGTTGATGGCTGGACATTGCATCATCCTAGATAACTTGGAGGCCAGTGAGGGCAAAAATAAAAAGTTATAAGACTTTTAAATATGTGGATTTTAGGGTTATCTTTGGCGCCCCCTAGAACCTAAACCGTGGGGTGCAGCGTCATGATTTGAATAACTTTTAATGGCCATGGGGTGTAGATTGGCCTGAGCAAATGTGGTGCCGGTGGAACGAAAGCCTTCGGAGGAGTTAGCGAAATTCCAATGTGAGCGGATCGGCAAAAAATGCGAAATAACCCTTTAACCGTACATTTGACAGATACGCCCGCACTGACTTTTTTGTAGATCTTATTGAAATACATGTGTGTGTCAATTTTTGTGTCATTTTGACAAAGCGTACAGGCGTGACAGTCAATAGTGTGAATTTTCACCTTAGGGGGCGCTATGGAGCCATTTTGCATTTTCTTGTTTGGGCGACTTTGGAATATCAAATTTTTCACCAGGCCCGGTCGTACTGCCAAATTTCATGAGTTTTCGCCAGTGGGAAGTGGGCCATTTTCCAGTTCAAAGGGGAGGAAAAAGAAAAAAGAAACAAAGAAAAACCACTTGGGGAATAATAGGGCTCTCGCAGCTGCTTAGCAGCTACGCTCGGGCCCTAATAATAATAACACTAGGACCCCGTTGGGGCACTGGCGGGCCCGAGCTGTGTCGCGTCCCCCCCCCCAAAGCGCTGCCTCCCCGTCCCATTTGTGTCCTCTGGCCATCGCCCTCTCTGGTAACGCCCATCACTGCAAAGACCCTTTTCCTTCATCGGCGTTTGCTGTTCTTCCTGCCAGTGCGTGTTGCTTTCACTTACACTTGCCACAGCCAGCCTCTTGAGTGCCTAGCCTATTGGATATCACTGTCACCTACTCAGGACAGTCATTACCTTTCTATTAATACTTTGTTTTTTAATTTCACATTAATTTCCATATTGTATAAACAACTGGAAAAAACTTGAGCCCCTGCCCCTGTATAATCATGTGCACGTCTCTGTTCTAGCTCTAAGGTGAATCTTCACTGCTCATGTTCTCCTCAGAAGCAGTCACCTCACTCCCCTCAGGTTACTGTACACATGCACCAACTGCCTGCTTCAGGTTTGGATGGAGCTTCATGGTTGTCTTTTGGAGAAATGACCAGTCAAGTTGTGTTTGAAATTTGATTTTTTTCAGGGGCAAAAGGAGCCTCTGCATTCTTGTCAAATATGTAAATAGCATGTTTTTGCAGGTGGTAAAAACCAGACTCTGAGTGTGTGTGTGTGCGTGTGTGTGTGTGTCTGTGTGTGTGTGTGTGTGTGTGTGTGTGTGTGTGTGCGTTCAAGTCACATGACATATTTAACCGGATGTAGCTGCAAGACGGAGCCTCGTTGACTCCGTTTCAACTTATCTCAAAAGTGAGGACCTCAACCTATATACCAGTTTTTAAATTGTGTTGATAGGCCAAATAAAACCAGAGTTATGATAAATTATGTCCGCGATACTTGTTTTCTGCTTATTTTGATCACGTTCGGCGCTCGATCGCGCTGTATGAGACAGGAAAACATAGCATGCAGACATTAGCGACAGGTCTTACAGGCGGAAAAGGCTTGCCAAAGAAAAAAAAACACACCACAACATCTCTCCTATTGGTGGAAAACTTCACCACAACAACCAATCCAAAATTATATGGTGACTGATTGACAAGGGGCGGGCGCTTACGTTCTTCCTGCAATATGAGAAGGGAGGGACTCTCAGCAGGGATGCAGTCTGGGACACGTAGTTGCAAACCTAGCGACTTTGTTGTTAGATTCAATGACTTTTCAGACCCCCTAACGACTTTTTTTTTAGAAAGAAAGTGACTTTTATCGACTTCTTCTGGAGTTTAGAGACTCTGACATGAAGCAGGCTTTCCTTACTGAGGAGTTAGCAACGCTGCTAAGGGTGCAGAGCCACACATGCGCTCAGAGCTCTGCATGGGAGACTGAAGCTGACAGAGCTGCAGCAGTTAGCAGGTTTCACCCTCAGAGACCACCAGGGGTTCATGTTGAGGCATTTTCAGTTTTTTTTTTTTTTTTTGCCATAGACACTGTCAGCACAATCTGCAGTTACACTAACAAAAATGCTGCAAAAAACAAAGAATTATGGAAAAATTACACATGGACTAACATAGAGGAGGATCTACACAAGTTTTTTACATCATGTTTTACATCATGCATCATTTACATCATGTTTTTTGTAGTGGCATAAATAAAAAGTGACATTTGTGAGACTATACAGTGTTTTGTAAATAATTTTACAAAGAACACCTGGGCCATTGCCTGCATTTTGATGTAAATAGAGGTAAATTACTATGTTCTTTGTTAAAAATTTGCATATGTTTTGAAGTTTACAATTTTTATTTGAAGTTTAAGTTTTAAAAACAGTTCATCACACATATTTGTTGTTTTCACAGTAAAAACGTTACTTTTTTCCACTCGGATTTTATGTTTTGTGTGTGAATTTGGGTCCAATGTGTAAATATAGTATGTCAAAATGATAAAATAACTGTAAATTGACACAGGTGAGGTTGTGCTGAAAAAAATGATACCAGGCAAGGCAAGGTAAAAATTTTGTAAGAGGAAATATAAAGGTAAAATCTAAAGTAGTCAAAAACGGCCAATAGTGACTCACAGACTCCACAGACAAGTCCCTTTGGCGCCACTCAGTGGGCAAAACTACTTTGTCTACTGTAATGTATATTTGGGTCATCTTTGGCGCCCCCTAAAACGTAAACCGTGGGGTGCAGCGTCATGATTTTTACAACTTTGAATGGCCATGGAGTGTAGATTGGCCTGAGCAAATTTGGTGTCAGTGGGACGAAAGCCTTAGGAGGAGTTAGCGAAATTCCAATGTGTGCGAATCGGCAAAAAATGCAAAATAGCCCTTTTACCGTACATTATACAGATACGCGCTCTTTGACTTTTTCGTAGATCTAATTGAGATACACATGATTATCAATTTTTGTGTCATTTTGCCAAAGCGTACAGGCGTGACAGTCAACAATGTGTATTTTCACCTTAGGGGACAAGAAAAAATGGACTTTTTTCTCCTGCCATGGGGGGGCGCTCTTTTAGGGAGTAAAAATTCCTTCACAAATGTGTTGATGGCTGGACATTGCATCATCCTAGAAAACTTGGAGGCCAGTGAGGACAAAAATAAAAAGTTATAAGACTTTTAAAAATGTGGATTTTTGGGTTATCTTTGGCGCCCCCTAGAACGTAAACCGTGGGGTGCAGCGTCATGATTTGAACAACTTTTAATGGCCATGGGGTGTAGATTGGCCTGAGCAAATGTGGTGCCGGTGGAACGAAAGCCTTCGGAGAAGTTAGCGAAATTCCAATGTGTGCGAATCGGCAAAAAATGCGGAATAACCCTTTAACCGTACATTTGACAGATACGCGCGCATGGACTTTTTTGTAGATCTTATTGAGATACATGTGTGTGTAAATTTTTGTGTCATTTTGACAAAGCGTACAGGCGTGACACTCAACAATGTGTATTTTCACCTTAGGGGACAAGAAAAAATGGACTTTTTTCTCCTGCCATGGGGGGGGCGCTCTTTTGGGGAGTAAAAATTCCTTCACAAATGTGTTGATGGCTGGACATTGCATCATCCTAGAAAACTTGGAGGCCAGTGAGGACAAAAATAAAAAGTTATAAGACTTTTAAATATGTGGATTTTAGGGTTATCTTTGGCGCCCCCTAGAACCTAAACCGTGGGGTGCAGCGTCATGATTTGAATAACTTTTAATGGCCATGGGGTGTAGATTGGCCTGAGCAAATGTGGTGCCGGTGGAACGAAAGCCTTCGGAGGAGTTAGCGAAATTCCAATGTGTGCGGATCGGCAAAAAATGCGCAATAACCCTTTAACCGTACATTTGACAGATACGCCCGCACTGACTTTTTTGTAGATCTTATTGAGATACATGTGTGTGTCAATTTTTGTGTCATTTTGACAAAGCGTACAGGCGTGACAGTCAATAGTGTGAATTTTCACCTTAGGGGGCGCTATGGAGCCATTTTGCATTTTCTTGTTTGGGCGACTTCGGAATATCAAATTTTTCACCAGGCCCGGTCGTCCTGCCAAATTTCATGAGTTTTCGCCAGTGGGAAGTGGGCCATTTTCCAGTTCAAAGGGGAGGAAAAAGAAGAAAGAAAGAAAGAAAGAAACAAAGAAAAACCACTTGGGGAATAATAGGGCCTACGCCCGGCTGCTCTGCAGCTGGCTCGGGCCCTAAAAAGAAGGAAACATGCAGGAACAAGAGGGCTCTCGCAGCTGCTTAGCAGCTACGCTCGGGCCCTAAAGAAAGAAACAAAGAAAAACCTCTTGGGGAATAATAGGGCCTACGCCCGGCTGCTCTGCAGCTGGCTCGGGCCCTAAAGAAGAATCCATCAGGAACAAGAGGGCTCTCGCAGCTGCTTAGCAGCTACGCTCGGGCCCTAAAGAAAGAAACAAAGAAAAACCACTTGGGGAATAATAGGGCCTACGCCCGGCTGCTCTGCAGCTGGCTCGGGCCCTAAAAAGAAACAAAGAAAAACCACTTGGGGAATAATAGGGCTCTCGCAGCTGCTTAGCAGCTACGCTCGGGCCCTAATAATAATAATAATAATAAAGAAAAACGAATAATCAATTGAACACTAAAGAAAATAAGATAAAATAATAATTAGAAGTAGTAGTAATAATAATAGTTATTATAATGCTTTTGCGACATTACCTGTGAGGTTGGGGGTCCGGGCTCACAAGCAATAAGGTAAAGGCTCCGAGGAGATCTCTGTGTCTTCTAATGCTATTTGAAAGTATCATTTTTGCCACAGTGTCAACAGTAGGCTGATTAACTTTTAGTGTGGACTGAACTTTTCTCATTCATTGATTTGGGATGATGTTACCCTTGCTGTTCACAATTGATAACCATTATTGAGGGGTTTTGAGCATCAGAAACATGTATTTAACACAGATGGGTGATTATGAAGAAACCTGAATGATAAAACCAGCCTTGTTGATTTCTTTTATAAAGTCTGTGGTGGAAAACTGTGAAGATATTTTTTCATGCCTATGTCCTCCTCAACTCTTCTTCCTTTCCCCAGTGTCATCAAATGAACCACATCTGCGCTGCTCAAAGAACAACATCCCCAAAGCCAGAATGAGGACTCTAAAAATGAGTATTGTCATTGTGATCTGCTTCATAGGCTGCTGGACTCCATACTACCTACTGGGTTTATGGTACTGGTTCTTCCCAGATGATATAGAGGGGAAAGTCTCCCACTCTCTTACCCACATCCTGTTCATCTTTGGGCTATTCAACACCTGCCTGGACCCTGTCATCTATGGCCTGTTCACTGTTCGCTTTCGTAAGAGCTGCAACAGCAAAGCTCCAGTAAGGTCAGATCTGCAAACAAACAGTGTGGTAATAGAGTCTCTGAAATGTACTCAAACTGCTTTGCATGCTAAAAAAGAGGTGACTGCTGCTGGAAAAGACAGCATCTGTGCAGAGACTTAGGCAAACCCCTTGGACCTTAAACCTCTGACTGTGCTGAAGCGAGGAGGAGAAAAGTCTGAACTTTTCAGCCCTGAAAGCAAAGCATGATAGAAAAGTATGATTTTCCAGTTTTACAATGTTACTTCAACTGTCTGGATTGTCAAGCATCTGAAGAACAAGATGTCTGAGTGTGTCCACCTTAACTCAAGCTTATCATCCTTATCTCCTTACCATATGGTTTAACAAAAAGATAACATCTCCACTGCCTTAAGGGATTTTACTTCCCAGGTTATACAACAGCTTTATGAACACGGTAAACATGTTTAGAGCTGTTTGTGTGTTGTGTAACTGGCTCTCATTTTAAGGTGAGTCTGCAATCTGCAACATGAATTCAAAAAAGCTTTAGGACTTCAGGAAAAAAGAGGGTTGAGATCTCTTTCATAGTTTTGACTCGATGCTAGATTCAGTTTTCTCTCGGTTCATTTGAGCTTTGTAAACTGACTTTTTTTCAGTGGGGTTGCATGAGGCATTTGTCAACAGTTAGTGTATTTTGGTATCCTCGTCTGCTCAGCCCATTTGATGAGAAATTGGGAAATGAAACTGACATGGGAACTAGGCAATCAACTACTGCAGACCAGGTCAACTCTATCAAATAATTAAACCGATTTGTAAAAAAAAAAAGAAACTCCATCAAAAAAATAAACTAAGTGCTTACAACAGTCTAAAATTCTCAGGGCTTTGCTCTGCAGCTAAAAGATATCACTCATACCTCCTTAGTCAACATTTTGATTACTTTAACTGGTTGTAATTAGGCTTTTTAACATTTTGGTAATAAAAAGTATCTTCATTAAAAAGTATATGACATAGTTGAATTTTCTGGGTCTGTGGGTGAAGACAAAAAATCTTGAATTGAATGTGATCCTTTTTATTTACAACAAAACAGAATATAGAAAGCACAAGTAAACATGTAAAGTTAACAACAGAGGTAACTAATTTAACACATTCAATACCAGCCTGGCATTGACAGAGTGATTCACTTTGGTGAATGGGTCTGAAACCAGCTCCATCTGTTTTTCAGAGGAGCATTAGAAACACTTGTTGTTTGTTCTTGTTAGGACCACAGGGCAAATGCACCAAGACACAGTTGATAAACTGTGGATTTTTCTTATTCCTCTTCCAGCCAAATTTTAATTCTCTTCTAATCCTACAGCATGAGGAGCTGTAGGCCAAATTATATATCAAAATGTGTGTTTTGATCAGGAGCGGTGTGTTATTACTAATCTCTATTGTGTAGAACTTTTTTGCGACATAAGTTGTGGAAAACTGTGGAAAAATTTTGCTCTGAAATCAATGAGACAAGCCCCTCAAAAAGAGAGGAATCATTGGAGTTTTTTTTTAAACATCTACTGCTCTGGCTCGTTTTTTTAATCAATAAATAAATAATTGAAAAAGGAATGTTTGTTGTCAGTGAGCTCCTTGTATGTAATATCACAATGCTACTAGTATTGAATATTTGAAATATCTGAAGAATCTCAGCACAACATACACACCCTGGCAGAAGACCCTGTGATCCTTAAAGATTTCCCCAGAGTGAAATTTCTAGTTTTCAGTATGTCATCTGGTATGTTTGCAAAAACAACCAAAACAGATTTAAATGACCTTATAGTGCCAGAGGCTGCCATCTTGGTTGTTTACAACTGTGCTGAAGCAGTGCTCCTGCGTTGTCATCTTAGATGACTATGATTGGTTGGCTATATCTGTGCTTAATGCTTAGATTGGCAGCAGCTCCAGACTCAGAGCTGGCTGATTGGGCTGGCAAGGCAAAGTTGATATACTTTTTCTACGACTAAAAGTAGAAATAGTGTGGCGCTTTGATTTTGTTGTCCCAAGTTGGTGCACAAAGGTTTGTCCAAAAAATGGGCTTCCTTATCTCTGTAACCAGGCTCCATCTGCTTTAGGATTGGTTGTAGCTGTAGCTGACAGATTAGCATCCCTTGAGCAGCCAATGATAAATTAAACAATCGAAGTGCAGCTGTTTCTCTCTGTTTACTCCCATGCTGCTCTGTCCTCCATGTGCACAGCTCAACAAAATATGAAATGGACCTACATAGTGCGCTAGCCTACTGTGACCAGAAAGGTAACAGCTGCTGGGCTAACTGTTAAATCAGCTTATGGTTTCTCTCCTATATGTGTGATTACTATCAAACTCAAGACTGACTGGCTTTCACAAGCCTGACTGTTGGCTCTCAGCTAATAAGCTGATATATTAGGCTAGTTTTTTGGGCCACAACTTTTGACTTAAAAATGAATCACTGCTGACATTTGTTTTAAATTGTTTGTATTACTTCCCAGCTGGAGGGTAAAACATATTCACTGCTCACCGATGCTTCTCAGTCCTGTCCTTTCCAGTTATGTTCCTAAAGTGAGAGGTCGGCACATTGTTTTATGACCGTATCACCACATAGACCTCCTATCAACATTTATCTGAGTCCAGCTGCTCGAGAAACAGATGTACACACCTATGGCTGACTCAAGGTCAGCTGAGAAAGACTCAGTGTGCTTTGGGTTTCCTTGGGGAGCTACGTGTCAAAGTACATAAAAAAATGAAGGACACAGATGTAGCCACATGGGTGGAGGCACATGACTGGACGCTGTTGGGTTGCTGTTGGCTTTTACTCATTCCGAGAAGAAGAAGAAGAAGAAGAAGAAGAAGAAGAAGAAGAAGAAGAAGAAGAAGAAGAAGAAGAAGAAGAAGAAGAAGAAGAAAAGGTAAAAGATAATGTGTGGTTCTTAAAAGAGACTCAAAACTGTCTCACTCCTTACTGATTGCTCTCCCGTTTGATATGTGTGAGCAGGCTTTGTGTTCACTGACATCAATAAATGCTTTTAGCTGGATCTTTCTGGAGCCAGAGTCTGCATGCTGGGGATCAACTCACATTACTACAGTATTGACGTCTTACAGTCTCATCCAGAAAACAAACAAATAAATGACCAACAAAATGACAAATATCAGTCCGGTCTACATTGTAAAAGCATCTTGTGTTGGTTATAATAGTTCTAATAGTTCTGGAAAATTAAAAGACTCTGCGTCAGTGTTTGATATGTTTCTCCTTGACACTGTAAATCTATGCAGACTGAACTGCATGTATCGACAGAGCTGTCAACCATGGTATTATACATGTTAAGGACCAAAAAAATGAAACTGAACTGGACCAAATTATCAAAGAATTTACAGAGTTCTATTTTCTCCATTTTTCTCCTCTTAATGTTGTCAATAAGCTGCAAATCTGGCAGCCTTAAAGTGCCTGAAAACTTTTCCAACTTGCAGATCAAGACAGAATAAAAGATATTTTGGTTGTCTAGTGGAATACCTTTGCAAAATGGCTTCAAAGCACTTCACAGTAGAATTTTAAGCGAGAGCTGTTTGGACCAAAACCTGTTTTTTTTAACTAGGCTGTAAACATGTTTATTATCTATTACGTATTATGTAGTTTTCAGTACTTTCGCAGTCAGCCTCAAGTGGACACACGGGAAACAATGGTTTTTTGTACTTCTGCATCAGCTCTATTTCTAAAGACCAAAGGTTGCCGCTTGGTTGCTATCAGAGACCTAAAGATCTATCAAAAAACAAACAAACAAACAAACAAACAAACAAACAAACAAACAAACAAACAAACAAACAAACAAACAAACAAACAAACAAACAACAACAAAAAAAAGGCACCAGCACACATATTAAAAACTTAAAGTCTATCATTTTGGTTTATATGGCTGTTTTACATGTGTCCATAAACACAGTGTCACACAAAGTAATAACTGCAGACAGAGATCACTCAGACTACTTTAAAAGGGGCCAGTGTGGTCCACATTTAATGTGTATCACCATTATGTATCTGGTGTCATCTAACATGCATGGAAACTTTAGATTGACTTCAGCACAGACCAGTGCTCCCGTCTGTAAACAAAGGCACAAAGACATGTTTCATTGCCTCTGATGGCTTTGACTAAAACCTATTGTTCCTATTGGACTGGACCCATAATTATACAGTACAATGATTGATAGTATTTTCTCTGTTGTTTGTCTTATCATCATTATTATTATTATTACTGACTTACAGGTTTTTTTGTTTTTTTTTTACCAGAAAAAAAAAAAAACAAACTCTCTGTGGAACCAAATCTGTTCGATTTTTAAAGGTCAGTTTAAGGTCGTGGCAGATTGGTTAGGTTGAACACTTGGTGCAATTGAACCACTGCTGTGCATAATGAAATTTCTTTGTTGAACATCAGAGCAGATAAAGTGCAGAGATAGCTGAAACTTATTTAAACCACATTAAAAGTCTAGACCTGATTGTTAAGACGCCTGGAGCTACATTCATTGATGAATGGCTTTGTCTTGTCAAATTGACATTTCACACATCTTTGGTGACCTTTACAAATATGTCAGCACTATCGGGAACCTGATTGCGCTTTCAGTTTAGCTGCAGAGTAAACCTGCAGATAAGTCCACTACTCTGAACTAATGTTGTGCATGTACATTTGAATTCAGGAGCCATTCCTCACCATGAAAGTAGTATGAAATTAATAGGGACAAATTTGTAGGGACAAAAAAGTCACATAAAGAGAAGAAAGTCATATTTTTTGTCATAAAGAAAGGCTGACAAATACATTTTCTTGTAACTTGTCATTAATTGCAGGGCTTTTCAACATTTTTCATGTATATTTGACTCTTATTACTCTTGCCCTCCATTCTATTAAACAAACCTTATCTTTACCAGGATGAAGTCTTAACCAACTTCTTTCAATATTAAGAGCAGCTCCTGAATCAAGCAAATCCACAGACAAACAAAGATGAAGCATTAAGTATGGAGACTCACCATTTTGTGATTTATTTCTGTCTGACCAAGAAGCTCCCTCTTACAGGTCACTGATGGTAGTACAGCACCCTCTCCTGGGCCCCTGCATATTTGAGGCGTACCACCTGAGCATTGATGCCAATGGGTGGACTTGTGGCAAGCTAAAACTTGTCAAAATAGAATAGTTTTTCTTCTTAAAAATACTTTAAATTCTTAGGACATCTTTGAGAAAATATCTGTTTATGATACCCAGCACGCTTGCAATGGCGTTGCCTTGATGTGGTGTGACTTTAAGTTCGTTTCATTGTAATATTTTGCAAGATAAAATGATATTTTTTTTTTCTCCATTATGTAGCCTGCTAACGGTCAAACACATCAATGTCTCTTCTCTTGTTTTAGTAATTTCTGGAGCTATAAACTACAGAGGTGGATGTAAAAGACATTATTCCTCTGTTATTTAAGAGTAGACAGCAGGTTGGTCTACCACACAACGTCTGATGAGAGAGTTTCAGACCAACAACATTTATAGCCTGAGTGAAAGATAAGTTTAAAAAATTAAAGTCTTATAAGTAACAAGAGCTTATAGGTTTGAATGTATTGTATCAAAACAGCACATACAGGTTTTCATTTCAAAGTGACAATCTAAAATAACTTTTACCATGACAACAAATACTTGATCAATTTATGATAAAGTCTATCAGTTAATCCACACTGTAAGCCTTCATCTGAGCCACATATCTATTCGGTGCTCTGGTGTCATCTAGTGGCCTGATACACACAGTAAAATAAAAAAAACAGACTGAATACATACACTTCACTAGGTCCACCTCAGTAGTACTGGGTTGGACCACTTTTGCCTTCAGAACTGCCTTGATTCTTCATGGCACACTTTAAACACAGTGTTGGAAACATTCCTCAGAGATTTTTGTACAGTGAACTCATTTCATGTTTAAGAAACTAGTTTGAGATGAGTTGAGCTTTGTGACAGTGCACTATCCTGCTGAAAATATCCATCAGAAGATGGGTACACTGTGGTCCTAAAGGGATGGACACTTTCAGACGCAATACCCAGGTAGGCTGTAGAGTTTAGAATGCTGAATTGGTATCTAAGGGTTCCAAAGTTGGCCAAGAAAATATCCCCCACACCATTAGACCACCAGCCTGAATCGTTGGTTCACCATCTTAATGTGGCCACTAAAATCCAGACTCATCAGACTAGGCAGTGTTTTTCTAATCTTCTGTTGTCCAGTTTTTGTGAGTCTGTGTGAACTGTGGCCCCAGTTTCCTGGTCTTAGCTGAAAGGAGTGGCCCCTGATGTGGTTTTCTGCTGCTGTAGCCCATCTGCCCTAAGGTTGGACGTGTTGTGCTGTCAGAGATGGTATTCTGCATACTTTGGTTGCAACAAGGAGTTATTTGACTTGCTTAAGCTTTTCTATTATCCCAGTCAGTCCACCTCCCACCCACAACCTTTAATGTCAACAAGGCATTTTTTATCCACACAACTGCTGCACATTGGATATTTTCTCAGTTTCAGACCACCCTCTGTTAATCCTTGAGATGGTTGTGAGTGAAAATCTCAGTAGATCAGGAGTTCCTGAAATACTCAGACCAGGTCATCTGAAACCAACAACCAGCCATGTTCAAACTCACTTAAATCCCTTTTCTTCCCCTAATCAGCCTTTGACACAGAGAAAACTGTGTCCCAGTGGAAAAGACACAGGTGTTACTGACATCACTATCGTCTGCTCTGTTTTATCCGAGTGCCAGAGTGAGCCATGACAGCGTGACAGGAAGATACAAGATTCACAATACCAGAAGTCTGAAAATAGATCAGATAAATTTGATTATTCTCTGTTTGATTTGATTATTTCCACTGGTTTTTTTCTATCCATCTCAAGTAAAAAGTGCTTTGCATTTCCCATGGAGGCCTTATGGAGCAAAGTGGTTTCTAATGAGATAACCACCATTACCAGAGTGATGCAGCAAAATCAGGGAACCCAGTAACCCTGATCCTTTCTCACTGGTAAAATATCAGAAATTATAAAAATGGGCAACAGTATATTAAAATAAAAACAAATAGATACAATTCTGATATGTCGCCCACAACACCACCTTATTGGTTTAGGCGCCATATGACTTTGTTACACACAAAACTGTTAGTTTGACTGGATAACTGTTGCCTACTGTATATAATGCTCAAAGTCTGTGTTTTGACAAGGTCTTGTGCCATAGTTTCTCATTTTTACGGTCTTTACACATCAGCTCCAAATATTGATTACTTGTCTCCATCCATCCGTCCATTTTTTACCGCTTTTTCCCATTGGGGCTGGAGCCTATCCCAGCATCTTCGGGCGAAGGCAGGGGACACCCTGGACAAGTCGCCAGTTCATCGCAGGGCTGACATATAGAGATGAACAACCATCCACACTCACATTCACACCTATGGGCAACTTGAAATTGGCCAGTTAACCTAACTCCACTTCTGCATGTTCTTGGAATGAGGAAGGAAACTGGAGTACCCGGAGTAAACCCACCCAGACACAGGGAGAACATGCAAACTCCACACAGAAGCGCCCTGACCTGGATTCTAACCCAGGACTTTCTTGCTGTGAGGTGACAGTGCTAACCACTACACCACTGTGCCGCCCCCGATTACCCATCCCATGATCTACAAAGAGTAAGCCTCCCCAGAAAACAATCTTGGTCTTGTAATTAAAAGTAATCCATCCATTCATGTCCATCCATGATGAAGTATTTATGCGATATCAATGTATTTCAGAGTAGCTTCACTTTTATCTATGAAAACATAAAAACTCTGTAATAATCAAATAAGACAATGAGGCCCATATAATTACCAGACCATGGTGGATTGCTCTCTCTGGGTAAGGCGTGAGTCTTTGTCTTCGTAACATAAAGTCACACACGGGGCTCTATTTTGGTGCCTCGCCGGAGATCTGCCGCAAGCGCAGCGTCAATCAGATCCGCCGCGCTGACAAGGTGTTCCCAAGCACATTTTGGTATTTTGGTGAGCCGCGCAGCCCGGCGTAAGTATCCCCCCTCCCTAACTCAGCTCCTCCCAGCAGCATAAGTCGTAGACGGGGAGGAGAGAGGGCGTGTAGTAGATTTAACACAGCCGAGACCTGTTTTCACCAATCACATAAGCTCCTCTCCTTGCCTTTAAATCCGCCACCGGCGAGGCGTATTACTATTTTCATGAAGTAGTCAAAGAGATCAAGAGATGTCTGAAGACAGTTATGCCACACGATGGCGACAGAGGGCAGCTCCTCAACAAGTGTCCTCCACACTCTCTCATCTGAGCACAGATGGATTTGGTGTGTGTAATGTTGGACCCACTGGTAAGACAAACACCCTTTTCCACAAATAAAGACACTCACATAAAGTTGCATATATTCAAACCTCACGTGACAAAGGTGGGTTGAGCGCACAGATCACAACATAAACTCCAAAAATGGCATTAAAATCGGAACCATCTGTGCGTAAATGACGCATCGCGCTCCGTGGCCTGGCTCTTTCTTTCATAGATGTTGGCATATAAAATAAATTTGGCTCACAAAACTGAATATTATAATATCCGTATGTCGGCTTAAAGTAGATCACGCATCTGAGCACTGAAACAAATCATCTGTTCAGCCGCAGCAGCAAGCAAGACGGACAGAGGACACGGAGACGTGTCCAGGTCGAACTGTGCGAGAAATAAGAGGAAGAAAGAAAAGGAGGGAGACACATTACATATCTTGTTAACTTCATCATGTGTGTTTATTTACTAGATATTTAATTTAATTTGATGCAGTTTCAGCTGTGTTGATTCGGTCAGGTTGTGTGCCCAAACGCGTGCCAAACGCGCTCATCATATCAGATATAGATCAGAATATATCTATATAGATCTAAATGTATGTGCTGACTCAGATTATTAGTTGTTGATGATTATTTATTGCACTGAAATGTGCCTGACACTGTGGAAACCTGCCGGTGAGGCATCAGTGACGTATGTCGATACGCCGCCGGTCTACCAAAATACTACTAGACCAGCTGCGTTCCGCCTTGCGCTGAAAGCTGACCAGGTTTGAATCGGCGAGCTTTCAGCGCACTTTACACGCCGGTGGCGAGCACGAAAATGTCACTGCGCCTGCTGATTCTGTCGACACCTCCCCCTGCCACGCCACCATGCCCAGCTCCGCGGATCTCGGCTCGCCTCCGTGTGGCTCAGTCCACGAAAATACCAAATTGGCCTTACGCTGGGCTCCGCCAGACGAAAATACAACTGCTCGGGGCTCGCCGCCCGCCGCCGCCTCACCGGCGCGCACGAAAATAGAGCCCTATATAACAGGTCACAAACTATGGTTTGGGAGAGCTGGACATCATTGGCAGTCCTTTCCCAGCATCTGCGGTGCTGTTCTGATACTGGTGTTGTCTTTATAATAAACTCCTCTTACACAAGCAAGCCAGTGTCACGAAGCCTCCTTCTGCAGCTACACATCGTGGACAGACCAGATACAACAGGAGTCAGCATGCGCATCTGCAAAATGTAGAGGTCCTGTGCGCAAATTATGTAGGCGGCGCAGGAAGAGAAGCTATCTTTTTGTTATTGATCTCCTTTGCACGACCATGCAAAATGTTGCGTTAAACTGATCCCAAGTTTTTTTCTGTGTAGTCTGCTGGCCAGGAATTTTTAAATGTATTCAACGGAAACAAAGTCTGTTAGCATTTCGAACAGTCAACTGTGTCTTCTGTCTCTACCCATATTAGTTAAAACTCAGTAAATGATAGCCATTAGCTTAGTTCACTGTTCTCTAAATAAATTCTATTTAGAAAAATAAATTCTAACTGAATTTATAAAAATTTTTTTAAATCTTACATTGTCCACGGCAAAAGTTTGCAGTGTTTCTTTCAGGAGTTTTTGGGAGTCTCTATTTGTTGATAGCTTTTTTGTTGTTTTTTCCTTTTTTTTTTTGTAGACAGTCAAGAGAGGTTCTGTGCTTAATTTTCTCACATGGCACAGTAAAAGTGACCCGGTCTGTTGCATGTTTGACTTTTTTGATCAGTCAGACTGTTATCTACCTTAGTCAGACCTTTCGTCAATAGTTTTCTCTTTTTTTTGACATGTGTGCCTTTTTGCAGACACACCGTCTTTGCTGCTGCCTCAGAGCAGAAATTTAATCTGATGGTGCATCACAGAAGAGGGTTTCCCAGCTTCCATCACACCCATCTATGTGCAGTCTTTCCAGCGTCCAGTAAACTGAAGGGAAATGAAGGTCAGGTTATTGAATCCTAAAAAAATGTAAACCCTTCAATGTGATTGAAAGCTGTTGAGTGTCATGTCCTTGACATATTTTAAACTGTATGTTTTAAAATCTAATGAATGTACAACAAAGACAATTTTACTGATTTACTTGTGAGGGATGATGTGGAACATTAGTACCCAAAAGGCAAAACTAGACTGAGGAAAGGTAAAACAGGTTTATTTTGGAGGTAATGTGGATGAGGAGTGGGTCCAGAGTTCAAGAGTGTGTGCTGGGTTGTGGGCTGGTGAGAGGCAAAGAGGGAGGCACTGGAAAAAGAGGAGAGGAAAGCAAAGGTTAAACACAAGGATCCAAAAAACACCAAAAATCTCACTAGAATCACTTGACTTCTCAGGATGGCCGTTGTACCACACAGTGAAGGCCATAATACTCTGGCGCTGAGGCATGTGACTGCAGCAGTCTTAAAGCTGGCTTGATTTCAGAATGGATACAGGTGAGTCTACTCAGCCTCAGCGCCTCAGGTGGGGGAAGGGTGCAGCCTCTGGAAAAGGTGAATTGAAAAGCACACAACCCACACAGGAAACCAGATCTCAAACCAAAAATAAAATGTGCAAAGTCCATGCTTACCACATTACCGATTTTTAAGAGATTTTTTTTTTTAACTTTCAGTGATTCTGTTTGTCTTATTAAACAGCTGTGGTGTTATTGTTGTTATTTTTAATAGTTTCTTTTTATGTGGATTTGTGTTTCAGATGTTTTTTTGGGATCCACCTCACCAACGTCACCCAGTCAGAAGCCATGTCTTCTCCGATGTTTAATAGACCTTCACTGGCTGTGTGTCTCAGTCATATGCAGGATAAAGATTGTTTCCTTACCTGGCAGGTCAACAGAAATTGTCTTTGATAAGTACTCTCCAATCTTTTCTGATTTTTATCAACTTGCTTCAGTCTGTTTAAAAAACGCACATGTCAAATTATATGGATGTTCATACATCATTAGCTGCAGAGCATTTAGAGTGACCTTACTTACTAACAGCTTGTTTAATGAATTAAGATGGTTAGTTTTTCTTTTTTAATTGACTTGTTTTCCCAAAGTAATTAAAATGTGAGTTTTCTGTGGTGTTGATAATTCATGGATTTGAAGCATGTTTGGTTATTTACCAAACTTTACTTATGAAAAATATTGGTCAGTGATTTCTGCCTACGTTCACAGTCCAATCCACAACAACACCAGTGACATTAGTCTGATCCCAAACGGACGGACCTCTGATGTTAGTCAAGCGACTATGCTGAGTTTGACAGCCCAGTAACTGGAAGAGGACTTAAACCTTAAAAACAAAACAACATAATTTTGGCACAGGACAGCTTAAACTGCAGGTAAAAGATGAAGAATCACAATTCTTATTATAATTTAGTATACGTATGTGCATCTTGTGCATGTGCATCACTAAATCTTAGTCTTTCTTACCCTCAAATATGCACAAACTTGGCATTTAAAATAAATGTAAAAATAAATGTAAAAATGATGATAATGTAAGCCACTGAAGCAGGTAATCATTGGCTATCAGCTCCAAAAATTAATTTGGTGGATCCCTGGTCAAAAATTTCAAGGGTAGAGAGATTTTCCTCAATCAAACATGATTACTATGCACTTAGCTAGACCAGTCTTCACTGTTGTCCCCAGAGGACGAATGAGTCTCTTGATGGTGATGACGGTAAGTGTTGATTGATTCTTTGTTCCTCAAAACAATTCCTACTCACAGGTGTGCATTGCCTTTTAAACTGTCCAATTGGACTCAAAGCACTTATTGATCTGGTTTCCTCTTGTCTGGATCCCTGCCTATTTCAGCTAAGATACAGTCATTTGAAAAGGATGCCTCTTGGATGCATCCCTGTAAAAGTGTTTGGGCACATCCAACTGAGAGGAAGCCTCCTGGTAGACCTAGCCCATGAATACCTTGGGATTCCTCAAGAAGAGCTGGAAAATGTTGCTTGGAAAAGGGATGTGCAGCTTAAGACTGCAGCCCTTGTGACTGGATCCAGGATAGGTGGAAGAAAATGTGTATGGATAGATGTTTGCTAAAGTCCTACTCATAGAAAACGATTCAAATTCAAATGATTCAAATTCAAATGATCATATTTTTGTACTTTGCAGCTGTTTTTTCAAACAGTACTTTTAATGAGTAATAAGGGATGTGAATATTTCCCCAATGACAGTGTCTGTGTGCTTTCTTCTTACTGCAGACAAAAACAGCAGTCTCCTCTTGCTCTTTGAAGACCCACCACTCAATTCTTGGGCTTTTTCATGGCTTTACAGAGACAGTAGGACAGTCAATAGAGTTGAAAACAGTGAGAGGGAAAGAGAAAAAGCAGGACATATAGGCAGAAGCCAAACCCTCTGTTCCGTGAACTACTGAGCAAAACTGATGCTGTACATGCCTGAAAGTGTAAAGGTTGACTGATGACTGTTTACCCATATGTGTGAACATGACTTAATGTTAGCCCTCACCCTGACAGATGACTACTGCACATGTTACCGTCAGCACATGAGCATTTGCTACAGCACAAGCAGCATGTGCATTTATCACAATGGACTAATGTATGCATTAGGCTCAGTAACCTTTAGATGGCACTGTTGAACACCTTATGTCAACACAAATGTTGGGGTTTACATTCAAGGCTCTTTGCTTTTCAAACACGTAGAAAACACATGAAGGACTTTAAAAATCGTATCATATATATATGATACGATTTTTAAATTATTAAAAAAAACAATTTAAATACATATATGAATGATTTCCATTAGGTGCTCCATGTTCTACAGGGTCTGATACTCTAAGTAGAAGCACAGGTTGACTAATTACATGAGGAGCCAGATGGTTTGAACATTTATGGATGAGTCTAACATGAACAAACTGGAAGCTCCTGTTGGGAACCTTAGTCTGTGCTGACTCTGGTGCCTCTGAGATCAAGTTAGGGCAAAAAGGCTTCTGCTGGTTTGAGTCCAGTGTTATCTTAAATCTTATCCTGCTTTTCAGTCAAATATATTACTTTTTAAGATTATTTACCATAGACATAAAAAATGCATTTTTTTCTGATCACTTTGTCCTACCCACAGCAACTGTTTCAGGCATTTAGAATTACTAAGAGATAATCAAGTTTTCCCGCTAATGGTTAGCAACGTTTTGTAGCTCATGGAGGGGCGTCATTTTTCTTTTTTGTCTTTTTCATATCCAGTTTCAAAACCTTCACAGCACATCACAACAATTTAATCTTACTGACTTCCTATTGAAGAATTTGGTTGCTCTATTTTTAATCTTATTATCAGAATGTGTTTGTTTTTGGCGCAACTGTGAGCAGAAGCCATAAAGACTAAAACTATGTTTAATTGTACGAGGACTTACAGTGTTGCTGCAAACTTAGTTTTCTTCACTTGCTTAAGAAAACAAGTCAAAACAGTTGTGCACTCTCTCTCTTCTGCTGTTTGTAATCAACCGGACAGAAAAGTTCTAATTTTGCTCCATCAAGTTGTTTATTCCTAAAACAATAAGAGCATGTTTCTGTCTTCGAACTTAATAAACTAGAAAGTCTCTAGTGGACACTTGAGGCACTGCAGTCTTTAGCGGTCCAATTTTGGCTTCAATTTTTAACACGAAGTTGCCTCTCCATGGGGGGCGTATTGATCCTATCAGATACATGTAAGCCTTACAGATTTACACAGATGAGCTGTGTTTTGGAGGTATTTTCCAACTGCTGTGCTCCATATGGATTGCCTGTAGAAAATATCCTCGCTTCATGGCAGAGATAGTTGGCAGGCAGGCAGCCGAGGTGAGAGATACCACAGGAAGATGAAAACAGATGGGCTGAACATGCCATGGCTGCCTCTCACTGTGGTAAAGGCGAAGAAAACCATAATGCTCCCACAGTTCATTTAAGGTTCATGAACAGAAGAAAAGCCCAATAACCCAGATACTAACCAAACACCAGGTTTTACAGGCATTAGGTCTCAGACTGATATTTTCTATGACAAGGAAAAATACACAGCAGATGAAGTCCCCCTTGCCCTCACCCACCCACACACATCACACCCCCACTGAGCTATAGGATCTGAACACCTGTTTCATTGTGGAGCTAAAAAAAAGCATGGCTCTTCAGATGTCACTCTGAAGGGACTGTGTCCTGGTACCCGACAGAAATTTACACCATTGAACACGAGACTAGCTGCCAGTTTGGTTTTCTTGTGGATTTATTTGTTCTTATGTTTTCAAATTATATACAAAACAATGACATGATCTAATTTTGCATTGAATTTACTGCAAAAGAAGGCAAAAAATCGAGACTGATCACACATCCCATAACAATTTGCTGCTGAGATCATTTTTTTTTTACATGAAAGAGTTCAAATAAGAGCTTTGTTGTTTGCTGTGAAACAAGTAATTCCTTGTGTCCTTGTAAGACATGCACTGCAAAAAGAAATCTTTTTTGATATATGATGTAGTCTGTAATTGTACAAATGTTCTCAAAGCAAAAATAATTACACCAATTCAATTTCAACTTGGCATCATAAAATTGGTTTTCTGTCCAAAGTATATAAAGGCACCATAAAGACAGGACAGCACAGAAGTCATTCATTCTGAATGATATATGACGCTTTCAAATGAGGCTTAAGAATTATTCAAATATTTAATCACAGCAAGGTCATAAACACCCAGGAAGAGTGAATGCAATGACACTGCAGTAAACGCATCATGATTTTCCAAGATTTTAGGAAAATGTTTGGACAAAAAAAGGTTTTTCTGTTTCTAGATATTTCATTAGATCATCAGAGGCGTAGCGTTTTGAATTTATAATAAATGTCTGAAGATTAATAATCTTAAATAATGACATTTATGCACTCGTTGAAAGTGGCACCACCCACCTTTAATGGTGGAAAAATTAAAGAAAATTTTTCACAGCCCAAGTTTAATTCAGAAATCAAAAATTAGGTTAATCGTAAATGAATCAATATCATATCTCAAGCCGAAATTCTCATTTCAGGGACTCCACTTCTGGAAGAACACTAACAGACAGGAACTTAGACAATAATGATCTGTTTATCACAGGATAAATGATGGTACAAAATAAATGCCCTAAATGATGATAAGATAATGAGGATAAATAATAGGTGAATAATAAAAGATTCTAAGTCAGGCTAGGAGCACTAAAGTTAATGATAGTGGGTGAATATGCTCTTACATATTAACCTACATTAACGTTGGTGTCAAGATAAATTTGGATGTGGATTTCAGTTCCGCTCAGATGATGACCGAAGTCAGCCAAAAGATGGGCCAGGAGTCACAGCACTCAGGCCCAAAGCAAAAACCAGTGCATTAATCATCCTCTGGATGCTCCTTTGGTCTCACTCAAAACTCTGGCACAGAGGAAGACTTTGGGCCTGATGGGTGGCATTCAGAAGTGACTTTGAAATCACACAGATGACCAAAAAAAAGAGGCTCGATGGCCAGTCAAAACTATTTCAAAAATGGCTTTGCGAAATTAAAGATAAAAATCAATTAAAGGCTTAGTCTTGAGTTACTATGCGCACAAAAGTTGAAGTTTAAAAACTTGAACTAAGACGATGTTAAAGAAAAATCAACGTGAATGAACATGTGAAGTAAAACTTAGAAGACTAAGAAAAAGTAAGACTAAGTAGTAAGAGCTGAGAGAAAAATAAAGAAGAGGCACACAGAAAGGCATGAGCAGTGAAGCGAGTGAAGCGCAGTAAGCGAGTCTTGGTTTCCTGATCAATGATTTGATACTAAACACATATGAGTGAAATGTAGGATCACATCAAACATTTGTATTCTTTCTCTAAAGGAAGGGAGTTTTTATCGGAACATGGTTGAGCAGGGTTTTACGACCGAGGTCTGGAGGTCAGTGTCCTGCTCCTCAGACCTTTCCTTAGGGTCCTTGTGTTCACACACTTAAAGACGGTAAATCTCAAATGGGGGACCTGGGTTGAGGCATTAATGTTTATTTAGATGGTCAGCAATGGAGTCATTTTGAAAGGTAATAAAAACTCTGTCTCTGTTCTCTGAATTGACCAATCGTGAAGAGTCAGAGATTTCAGTCAACCTCCGGTTGGGTCAGATAGGTAACCTGAAAGTCCACACAAGTCTGGAAAGATTTATATTATCCTGTGTCCTGGGACCAGATAAGGGACCTTTCCTGTGAGGAATGTGTGAGTTTCACACACAGAGTTGTCTCGGTGTTACAGAGGAAAACAGCTCAGACTTCATGGGTCACAGGAAATGTGTAAATGTATCGCATCTAGTCTTGTCCTTAGCAGCTATAGGGCGGGTCATTATTTCTGGCATTGCTGGACATACCTTGTCTCAACCTGGATGTTGGAGTAGGGGTTGATGGAGTCCATTTTATATTACCACACAAATTAAATGTAAACTGTAATATATTCCCACACAAATTAGTCACAGTACACTGAATGGCCACGGATCAACAACAACAACAACAACAACAACAACAACAAGCAACAAGTGTTTATGGAAATAAATAAGGCAGTGTGGAGAAAATGTAGTTTCCTCTTCATGAAGCCAGGAAATCTATGAGTAGATGACTGTGAGGAGGAGGAAGAGAGCAGAGGCCTGTACTACGAAGCTGGATTAACACATCCAGGGTAACTCTGCGACAACTCGCTCAACTTCACCGGATCTCCGCGATCCTGATTAGCTGTACTACGAAGCCGGTTATCAACTCGATAACTGAATCCAGGTGTAGCCACTTCAGATCTGTGCGCGCACACGTAAAGGGGGTGGGGTCAGTGCCACCGGACCAATCTCCACAATGGAGAAGGCTGCACGTCATTTTTCACAGCCGAAGAAAAGAGCATTATTTTACGCTAATACGAGGAGTACCGCAACATTATAACAGTGATAAGCAGGACAGCCACAGCCGCTAAAACCCGGAGGGACTGCTGGCAAAAAAAAAAATCCCCGGTTGTGTAAATTACATTTGTGTGTTCATAAATTTATGGCCCCCTAATATGTTGTCATGCAGCATGTGTGATAACCTCCATCAATGACCTCATTATTTCAGACACAACAGCAGTGGGGAAAAGAGTACGTGGGAGCAAATAAAAATAAATCTAAAAACATCCTTTAAAGTAGTTTGTAGGTTTATTGGAAGATTTTATTTGTACATATTTTAACGCGTAAACAGTGATTTCCTCACACTGCCTTTTTTTTCTTTTTTTCTCCATCATCTGATAGTCACATGTCATCTGTAGACACATTTGGGGTTAAGAGTTTTCTAATCTGCTTCAATAAATTCTGAATGATGATTGATATGCTGCATGAAATTGGAACCTGGAGCTTGGCAAATATTTGTGCATTACTTAGACTTCATGCTACCTGAATATTGAGGCCGTCCGAGGAAAACCTGTAACGTTCCTAGAGAACGTCATCAGGTAAATTAAACGGGTTTGAACGATCATGAATATAACGCTCTCGGTGAGGCGCTCCTCTCACTATCCGTGCGACGATGTCCCCGGGATCCGGCAAAAGCGGGCAAGCCATTTTCCAAGAGATCCGATTGGTCAGTGGGCGGTTTTTTATACCTGCTGAGATCTTATCCTGAAACATAACCTGCTCCGGAGCAGGTTTGGCATTCCGTGTAAGTTACCGGGGCAACGGACCCGGATAAAAAGAGATCCACCTTCGTAGTACGGAAAACCCAGAAGTTATCCAGAAGTTATCTCGCTATGACCAAATCCAGCATCGTAGTATAGGCCTCTGGTTACAATGTTAATGATGGATTTTGTCTATTCGTTTAAGAGTAACTCCCACTCCTGCCTTCACATGCAGTCTGACCTGACTGTTCAGACTGGGGCTGCATCACAAAAGTCTTACCTGTGTCTGATTGAGGACTACACATGAAGGTAGCTCAAACCTGACTTTCAAAGATCAGTTTTCATATTGCTTGTGCTCTTAAAAATATCCTTAAAAACTGATCCGAGACAAATGAGTGAAAAAGAAATTCTCTGGGACTCTTGTTCCTGCAGAGTTGAATGTAGTCTTGGTGTCATTTAACTTTGCAGAGTTTTAAAACACCAGAAACAAGGCCACAATTGCCAGTTGTGTTCTTGGTGTCTGTAAGAAGCAGTCTATGATGGACAACTGTAATATATTGTCATAAAAGGATGCAGTAAATACACAGACTAGTTGGGAATTTAACAATGACTTTATTTTACAGAGTTATAGCTAACTGTTTTTTTCTGTGTTTTCTGTTCAGCAGCTTCTGTCTCCTACATAACTCTAAAACATCAGCTTTGGAGCTCAGCATCCGTAGAGCAGGTTGATCCTCCTGATGTCCCAGTAGGACATGCCCCTCCTCTGGCCGATCTGGACCTTAGGGTCTGGGATGGGGGTGATGGAGTCTCTCCCGTTGATGGAGAAGGCTGTTCTTCCATAGTGCATGATGGAGGAGTAGTCGTAGGGAGTGTTGAGGTTGTTGGTGGACTGCCTGTAGAAGTTGTAGGACATCTGTGAGTTGATGTTCTGCCAGTTGATCCGGACGTAGCGGTCTCTGTCACTCCTGGTCTGTTCGTGCTGGAAGCCCAGAGCGTGGTTGATCTCGTGCTGGATGATGCCGTGGTAGAGGCAGCCCCGCCTGTTGAGAGAGAGCACCTGTCTGCCTCCCTGTCTGCCCAGAGAGGAGAAACACCCAGCTCTGCTCTCGATGCTGATGTGGTCGTACTGGTTGGTACGGGGGACGAAGCGGATGCAGGTTCTGCTGTGGTACACCTTCATGGCGTAGTCCATCATCCGCCTCTCCCTCCTGGTGAACTGGCCACTCACAGTGAAGGGGATCATCACCAGGCCGTTGGAGGCTTTCCTCCACAGGCACTTCTGGTACCAGCACTTGATGGCGTTTCTGGTTCGGGGAGCCAGCAGGTCACCTTCCAGCAGGATCTCATCAGTGGCATTGTTAGAGGTCAGGATCCTGGTGGTGATGTCCACACTGTCAGGGACTTCTTCTTCTTCTATGTCTATGTCTTCTTCCACATCTTTGTCTACTTGTGCTTCTTCTCCATTGTCTGTGCTTCCTTCCTCCTGGAGAGAAAGTGCCTGAGAGAGGCCGAGCAGGAGAAGCAGCAGCAGGCTGGCAGAGGGACTCATCTTCAGGGTGTCTCTGGAGGCTGTGGAGCTTCTGTGGAGAGCTGCTGTGGAGAGAGACTCCTTGAAGCTGCTTGATGGTGGACTCTGGTCAGTCCACGCTCTTTATACTCTCCTCTAAAGGTGTGTCTGCAGGAGGATTATGGGTTGGGGTCCTCTTTGTTAGGCCAAAATAAACCTGCTGAGGGAGGACTCCTCAGACAAACCCACTCTCTAAACATGGTTTGTTGTTTCTGGTTACTGGAAGAAGATTTACAGCTGTACCCTGAAGATCATCTATAAACCACCTCTTTAAAAACCTTTATCTGATCATTCACAAACAGACATTTACTAAACTGACTTGCACTGCTAGTTATGAGGTATAAAAAAGGTAAGACAAGCTACTGTGCATGGTTCAGGCTTTAGGTAACTACAAGTTTCAATGTTATTTTTTCTTACCACAGCAACAGTTAGCCATCTGAGCTGACCAGAGAGACAGGGGTGTTAGACAGAAGGTAACGCCTGGTTCACACAGGAAGCACCGCACGCAAAAGCGCTGTGCACCGAGTTTCGGATCAGCGCCCGTGTTAACCTATGTGACTGTTCACACAGCGCGGCTGCTCCGCTTCTCTCTAATTTTTGCGCAAGTCGCAAGTGCCAATTGTAAAGCTGGACAGAGCAGATCGGACCAGACAGGAAGTCAGGAACAGGAGATGCGAGAGAATTCGGTCAATTTTCAAAATAAAATAAATTTCAATAAATAAGGAAAAAAAGGATTTACGGTGTTGCTTGTTAACACGGGCACCAATCCGAAACTCGGTGCGCGGCACTCCTGCTATGTGCGGCGCTTCCTGTGTGAACCAGGTGTGAAAAGACACAACCAGGCTGTTGGACTGTATCCCAAATTTAAAGTTATATTTAGATTTTTTTTTCAATGCAGACAACCTTTTGAACTTTGAGTTAAATTTTCTTTCGGGATCAATTAAGTTCTCCTTCTTTATCATATCTTATCTTATTTGTGAAGTCCATTTGTAAAAGATTGGTTGCACCACTGAAATCTTTGCATGATCTCTGTAAATCTCTGCATGAAGGACAGTCTATTGCCATCATTAGCTACACTAATGATGGCAATGACTTCACAAAGAACCTGGTCTGCAAAGAGAGACTTCTGACCTCTGGGTCAGGTTAATGTTGGCTGGTATTTACTATATTTTAGCTTTCAGTAAGTCTTATGTGCGGTTGGTAAGGGGATAAAATATTATTGGCCAAAATGTGGTAAAATGGGGAATCATGAATGACAGATAAACAAATATTTAACCAATTCCAGCAAAGGTTCATGGTAGTGCAGTGAAGTGCCTTTGCTGATTTCTCTGCTGTTGATATTTTCCCCCTTGTTTTTCCCTCTCTATTTTCTTCTCTTTTTCACCACTCCAAACAGACGAAGATCAACTTTACCTTTGTTTACATTTTTTTTGTCACTGAAAATATGTGTTATAACTGCCAACTTGTGAATACCTAAAACCTGTGTGAAGATTGTTGCTACCCGATCTGTCTCGGAAACCCGATTTGTACTGGGCATGTGCGAAATGTACGTCACTTCTTCTCCTCTTGTTCAATGCATTTTACAGCAGTTAGTCATTGCTACCTACCCGATCCATACTGCACAAGTGCAAATTTGTGTCACCTTAAAGACTTTATTTAAACTTCCGATCGAGTTTAGGAATTACTTGGCTATGTGACAGGCTAGCTAGCAGGAGGCTCCAAGGCTAATGCCAAGGCATTCAGCAGAGCTCCTGCCCAGCACGGTGAGATCTTTTGGGCCACAGAGTACACCACAACCTGGTCAAAATTATGGTTCTCTGACTTTTCAAAGTATCAAGGGAGGGATTTATTTAATAAATTAATCAAATCTATCAACAAGAAGCCTACACATTATGGACAATGAATTTCACCGTTTTTATACAGCGTTTCAATTTCAACAATGAAATATTCACATTCATTCAAGCCAGGAAAGAAAACGACAGGAGAAAAGAAAAGTGTGTGGCCGGCGATAAACTGAAGCATCCGTTCTGATTAAAGCGAGCTTGCTGATGCTGAAGCTGTCGAACAAGTGTTAAAGCTCTCGCACACCGCTAGGGACAAAGAATTGCTGAGCTGTCGCAAAGATGGCTAGTAGAGGAAGTGATGTATGTTTCGCACATGCGAAGTACAAATTGGGTTTCTGGGACAGGTCAGGTAGCGACAAAGATGGACATGACTTCATACAGCCCTGATCTGGAGACACTGTGCACTGAGGTTCAGGAGCAAAAGTCACATTAAGCAAGTAAATCTAATATTTTAATTGGCAGTTTTTAAAAAATATAAATCTTACATTGTTCAGTGAAATAGTGTTTCTTTTTATCCAGGTTGACAGCTGACTGCACACTCCAGTACGCAAATAAATGATTACGGCACACGAACGCAGACAGCATTTTTGGTTTGCTGCAGGTGGCAAGTTCAAATTTTGATGTCATGAATACGAAGAGGACTCGATTAGACATTGAACATTTTATTTGAAAGCAACCTTTGACCCAGTGTCTATTTTTGTTGAGGTTAGTTCAAACTTTATTGTTTGCCTGCAGAAATAAAAATTTGTTTTCTCTGCAGCAGTTCATAGATTTGAGCAATGCTACACACTATAGTTTTTTTTATATACTTTGTATAAGGGTAAAAAAAAAAAAACGATATATGCAGTGTTATCTTCATTTTAGATGCAAAGGGGTTTTGTGGCTCCTTGTGTTTTTTTGTGGGAAACTGGTCCAAATGGCTCTTTGAGTGTTTAAGGTTGCTGACCCCTGAACTAATCCGATTCACATATCACTGGGAGCAGCCAGTAAGACCAGTCCCAGCCAACCAGTCCAAAAAGAGTTAGGCATATAGACAGTGGGACCTGTCTCCGATTTGGATACAATATCGCTTGGAAAAGCTTGAAGCTTGAGCTTGAAAAACAGCATGGGCAAAACCCCTCAGAGCCCCTCCCCCGTGCACAGCCCCGTAACATAACTCTTTTGTGCCTTTGTAAGTAGTTTTCGCTTTGATAATCTATCTTCATGCTCAGCTGAGGTGTACTCAGTTAGCTTAAGAGTGGTTAAAAATTCAACACTTGCCACACAGTCACTGTATTACACACATCAGCAGCCTGGTGTATTGTAGAGCTGCAGCTGTTGTACATGAACACATTCAAGATAAAGTGCTGCAGCATCGTAGAGGACAAATGTTCAGGGAACCATTACAACCTACTACATATTTATTTTATGATTTTCAATGTGTACTTAAGCTTCTATGTTTTGACACTTAAGGTGGTATGACTCTCCTATTGGAGGGACACTATGATGAGAAAGTGGCAGGTAGCTTGTTAAAGGGAAAATTATACAACACCTTTAATAGCTGTGAAAACATTTGAAACCATAAACAATAAAAATAAGCTTGACATTCAAAAATAATATCACGTTTGGCTGCAGCCAGTTTCACAGTTAAGGTATAACTGATCACAGATCTCACACTGTCTGTTCCTGCCACAGAGAAAACTCAGGATGTGAACATGGATGCTACAAGATATATCGTTGTTCCCATTTCTGCTTTCAATGTAGGAAGGCTAAAATTAGAACATTTCTTTTTTTGCTGAAATGCCACGCTGAAGAACAAAAAACAAGTCCACCAAGTTAATGATTAGATAAATACCTGCCACTGTTTATTTTGGCCTGCACTTTTCTGAAATTAATCAGACCATGATGTACAAACATCTCTCACAAACATGAGCCAACCTCACTCCTCTGTCTACAGACTGTCAGGAACATAATCATGTGAATAAAAGTGAAAGTTTATCGGATATGCTATGACTCATTAATGTACTTTTCAGTAACTGTGACTTAAGATGTCGAGAATACAACAAGAGGATGGTCTCCTCACTTGAGCACAGTAAACAGGACACTATTTGAAGGCACATGTGTCCAGATTTTCTCCCTCAGCTAATGGGAGTAATTCATGCTGATATTATGATCATACAGAGGAGGAGCTGCTTTATCTCAGCTTGCTGCTTGATTTACAAAAGCAACACATTTTCAAGATCTCAAAGCTGAACCTGTATGTGATGTGTTTGTGAAAGCCCAGTATTATCCCACTAAGTATAAGCAGAGCTGACATCTTCTGCCAGTCTAAACCTTAACAGAGCTAGATGACGGACTGTTTGATGAATAGGCTTTTCTTGTTTGTTGATAATTTATAAGCTTTCTATTAACAAGTTAACCAACACAAAGGTCAGGGGAACAGAGTCTTAAAAGAGGCAATGTTAGGCTACAAGCTAGCGTGAAAAGGAGTGTGCAGAGCAGCGCTGTCTCCACCCACAACTCAGAGGCGAATTGCTATTGAGCTACTGGAGCTCTGCAGAAAAAAAGACCTTGGAAATGATACAAAATAATGCGATTTTTGGTAAAAACTTCATAGTCCCAATTTAAAGACCACTGAAAACACTCCAGGTGATGAAAAAAAAACAAAAACGATTGGTGTGGGACTTTAAGGACATGACGCAGCTTTCAGTAGCTGTTGATTTGATTTTCAAATTGCCTCTTAAAAGTTCTTCTTGAAATTTCAACTTTGTTCAAAGATTGTATCTGGACCTTTTCCAACTTTTTGTCACAAACTACTGATGGTTATTTTATTCTAGAAATTTGGACTTCTTTTGTCAAATGAAAACACTTCCCCCCTCTTCTTCTCTGAAGTTTGTCATGTAGAAAAAATGAGAATGACAGCAGAGTGGCAGGACAAAGTGCTAAAGGGACAGTAATAAAAAAATAAAAAATAAAAAAAAAAACAGGCCAGCAATCCTCCATCATAACCATGAAATAAGAGAGCACTGAGTGCCTGGGTCCCTCACCACTCACCCAACAGCTTTTGGCTTTCAATATTTGTTGGGCTGTTCAGATGCTCTATCAGGACCAATTCAATAGCATCTGAAGCAGCACAATCTATCAGGCAAACTGTGGACTCAGCAGGAGGAGCGACCATTTGTCATGGAGTCACTCAGAGTACCCGAGTGATTTAAGATCAACCACAGAGCCTGCTGATGCAGAGCAAGCAAACCAAAGACATTATTTTAGGATGCCTCTTAATCACAGGTCCGCAGGAAGGAGAATGCATTCACACATTAAACCTGTAAAAACAAATAAAATACAAGAACACTGGTGCAAATTCTATTGCAGCTTAAAGCCTCTCATGTCATTCTTAGGGTCTGACCTTTTATTTCAATTAATGTTTCCATACAGGGCAGAATATCAAACATTTTTCTATATCTGATGTTTGGAACAGAATACATACACAGAATGAAACAATAGAGGAGTGCTTCACCACTGTTATTGTACAGAGGAAAACAATCAATGCGTTTCTCTGATACAATCAAGGTCTGCAATTCAAATCCAGTTCACTCCTCCTTCAACGGCTCTGAATGGTTCTCTATAGAAGCTGATGATTTTGAGTAGTGATATTTTTTTATTACTGAATCAGAAAGTTCCTGAAAGCCAATAATGAGCTCATTAAATCGATTATGCCCTAGTAAATCAGCAGAGACAAAGACAGTTTGGAATTTCTGTTGACAAAAGTGTGAAAAATACTGCTTTTTTTCATTTCAAGTCTTACAACCCTGGCTTGCAAATTGAAACAAATGAGAGAGGACACATGTGTTTATTTAACTAAAATAACCCAAAAGGAACATAATGTGTGTGTTGCATCCAATGTAGAGTGTGTGTGGGTGCAGGTCGTGTGTGTACATGTGTATATTAGCAAACAACCACCAAGATATAGCAGGCTGTAGGCCTTCGCAGCAGTCAGCTGCTTAACCACCACAGAGAGAGAAAGCAGACTGACCGAGGCAGCATTTTTTCAATGAAGCCACACCCTAAGGTGTGGTCTGCTCAGGACAGCCCCCTGCTTCCTTGGAAACAGGTAGATCAACAGAGCCGTCACAAAGGTATTTTCCATCCATATCTTAGATCGATGAGAAACTTAATTTTTGCTGTTCAGTAAAACTGATGATAGAGATAACCAAAAGCACAGCTATAGATGAAACAGTAAATTTAACACTGGTACAGCTCTTTAAAACCTGAATCATGTTTGCAAATGATCAATATTACATATGTGAGTTCATAGGTGAACCACTTTAGCATACAATTATAAAAGCAGTGTACTCGCACATTTTCCAAGAAATTTCTTCTTAATTCATGGACTAAGACTAAAGTGATCCTCTGACTTCTTTGAGTGCAGCAAAGAGGTTGAAAAGTTTTGGTTTGAGCAAAATGCCCTGATAACTGTTGCTGGAATAAATATCTGATTCTGTGAACCTTGCAGTTTCTGATTCATAAAAAAACGTTATTTTCATCCAGCAGTTTTCAGTGCCCAGCTTTTTAGAAGACTCAGAAATATCTGCCACAGCTGTCTAATAAAATTCAGTCTATCCAACAGCTGTTTAAAAATATGAAAACGTGTCTAAGGCTAGGTCCTTCCAAGACCAGAAACAACAAACCATATTTAGAGAGTGGGTTTGTCTGTGGAGTCCTCCCTCAGCAGGTATATTTTGGCCTAAGAAAGAGGACCCCAACCCATAATCCTCCTGCAGACACACCTGTAGAGGAGAGTATAAAGAGCGTGGACTGACCAGAGTCCACCATCAAGCAGCTTCAAGGAGTCTCTCTCCACAGCAGCTCTCCACAGAAGCTCCACAGCCTCCAGAGACACCCTGAAGATGAGTCCCTCTGCCAGCCTGCTGCTGCTTCTCCTGCTCGGCCTCTCTCAGGCACTTTCTCTCCAGGAGGAAGGAAGCGCAGACAATGGAGAAGAAGCACAAGTAGACAAAGATGTGGAAGAAGACATAGACATAGAAGAAGAAGAAGTCCCGGACAGTGTGGACATCACCACCAGGATCCTGACCTCTAACAATGCCACTGATGAGATCCTGCTGGAAGGTGACCTGCTGGCTCCCCGAACCAGAAACGCCATCAAGTGCTGGTACCAGAAGTGCCTGTGGAGGAAAGCCTCCAATGGCCTGGTGATGATCCCCTTCACCGTGAGTGGCCAGTTCACCAGGAGGGAGAGGCGGATGATGGACTACGCCATGAAGGTGTACCACAGCAGAACCTGCATCCGCTTCGTCCCCCGTACCAACCAGTACGACCACATCAGCATCGAGAGCAGAGCTGGGTGTTTCTCCTCTCTGGGCAGACAGGGAGGCAGACAGGTGCTCTCTCTCAACAGGCGGGGCTGCCTCTACCATGGCATCATCCAGCACGAGATCAACCACGCTCTGGGCTTCCAGCACGAACAGACCAGGAGTGACCGAGACCGCTACGTCCGGATCAACTGGCAGAACATCAACTCACAGATGTCCTACAACTTCTACAGGCAGTCCACCAACAACCTCAACACTCCCTACGACTACTCCTCCATCATGCACTATGGAAGAACAGCCTTCTCCATCAACGGCAGAGACTCCATCACCCCCATCCCAGACCCCAAGGTCCAGATCGGCCAGAGGAGGGGCATGTCCTACTGGGACATCAGGAGGATCAACCTGCTCTACGGATGCTGAGCTCCAAAGCTGATGTTTCAGAGTTGTTATGTAGGAGATAGAATTCAGTCAGCCTGGACAATAAAGTCAATGTGGTTCAATAAAGCTACTAAAAAATGAACAACTGTCTTACTTTCAATGATTTTTTTTCATAAAACACTTGAATCCCATAACAACAAACATTAAAATATAGACTGATGGATAGTAAGATCGCAGACATCTGAGAAGAATTTTCGACATCCTTTAACTATAACTTCTTCCTTTATTTACCATCAGATCATTGAAGGTGCAGGTCAAGGTATCAGTATATGAAGTAAAATAATCACCGAGTTATGTCAGTCTATCAGCCAGTGTGGTTCTGACTTCTGTCACTGAGACAGTCAGACTGTTTATGTCAAATGACTTCAACATTAAGAGGTTCTGGCCACAGCTGTATTGCACATTGCTTGACTTTCGAGCTAATACAATACCATATTTTTATACCTCACAGTTATCAAGGCTCAAAAAATTCCAGATTTCAACATTATCATTCATTTGTTAAACTCAAAAGATCTTGGTATTTCCGTGATTTTCTCCACTTCCTGGAACCACCACTTGCACAGTAGCGTTGTATGCATTTGGCAGGAAAGTCGCTGTGATGACGCTCTGCTCAAACAGCATATTCCCTTGGTGAGCTACGCAATCTTCGTACAGCTACCATGTCGGATTGATAGTGACTAGCGGCAGTAAATGCCAGTTCTGCTAGCGAGCACCGTCTGCAGCTGCCTGGACAGCTACCGGGTTGACTAGCACAAAGAAGACCAGTGTTAAGCTCAAAAGCAACAACAATGAGGGTTTAGGCCACGAGTGAGGAAAGTCTGGAAACTGTTGAAACCTTGAACTGCCTTTTCTTAATTTGACTTCTTTTTCTTTTGAGTTTTTCACAAATAAATGATAATTTTGAAATCTGGAATTTTTTGAGCCTTGATAACTGTGAGGTATAAAAATATGGTATTGTGTTAGCTCGAAAGTCAAGCAATGTGCAATACAGCTGTGCCCAGAACCTCTTAATGTTGAAGTCATTTGACATAAACAGTCTGACTGTCTCAGTGACAGAAGTCAGAACCACACTGGCTGATAGACTGACATAACTCGGTGATTATTTTACTTCATATACTGATACCTTGACCTGCACCTTCAATGATCTGATGGTAAATAAAGGAAGAAGTTATAGTTAAAGGATGTCGAAAATTCTTCTCAGATGTCTGCGAGCTTACTATCCATCAGTCTATATTTTAATGTTTGTTGTTATGGGATTCAAGTGTTTTATGAAAAAAAATCATTGAAAGTAAGACAGTTGTTCATTTTTTAGTAGCTTTATTGAACCACATTGACTTTATTGTCCAGGCTGACTGAATTCTGTCTCCTACATAACAACTCTAAAACATCAGCTTTGGAGCTCAGCATCCGTAGAGCAGGTTGATCCTCCTGATGTCCCAGTAGGACATGCCCCTCCTCTGGCCGATCTGGACCTTGGGGTCTGGGATGGGGGTGATGGAGTCTCTGCCGTTGATGGAGAAGGCTGTTCTTCCATAGTGCATGATGGAGGAGTAGTCGTAGGGAGTGTTGAGGTTGTTGGTGGACTGCCTGTAGAAGTTGTAGGACATCTGTGAGTTGATGTTCTGCCAGTTGATCCGGACGTAGCGGTCTCGGTCACTCCTGGTCTGTTCGTGCTGGAAGCCCAGAGCGTGGTTGATCTCGTGCTGGATGATGCCATGGTAGAGGCAGCCCCGCCTGTTGAGAGAGAGCACCTGTCTGCCTCCCTGTCTGCCCAGAGAGGAGAAACACCCAGCTCTGCTCTCAATGCTGATGTGGTCGTACTGGTTGGTACGGGGGACGAAGCGGATGCAGGTTCTGCTGTGGTACACCTTCATGGCGTAGTCCATCATCCGCCTCTCCCTCCTGGTGAACTGGCCACTCACGGTGAAGGGGATCATCACCAGGCCATTGGAGGCTTTCCTCCACAGGCACTTCTGGTACCAGCACTTGATGGCGTTTCTGGTTCGGGGAGCCAGCAGGTCTCCTTCCAGCAGGATCTCATCAGTGGCATTGTTAGAGGTCAGGATCCTGGTGGTGATGTCCACACTGTCCGCGACGTCTTCTTCTTCTATGTCTATTTCTTCTTCCACATCTTTGTCTACTTGTGCTTCTTCTCCATTGTCTGTGCTTCCTTCCTCCTGGAGAGAAAGTGCCTGAGAGAGGCCGAGCAGGAGAAGCAGCAGCAGGCTGGCAGAGGGACTCATCTTCAGGGTGTCTCTGGAGGCTGTGGAGCTTCTGTGGAGAGCTGCTGTGGAGAGAGACTCCTTGAAGCTGCTTGATGGTGGACTCTGGTCAGTCCACGCTCTTTATACTCTCCTCTACAGGTGTGTCTGCAGGAGGATTATGGGTTGGGGTCCTCTTTCTTAGGCCAAAATATACCTGCTGAGGGAGGACTCCACAGACAAACCCACTCTCTAAACATGGTTTGTTAGGCCTGAGCATTAGGAGGAGAAACAAGACTTTACCTGGTGGTCTTATGGGCTATGTTTCTCTGAACACTTTAAAATCAACAAGATTTTCTTTACTAAGCACAAGTTAACCTTAAACTTAAATGTCTCATACTTTTATAGATCTTCCATCGTTTATTAAAAAAAGAGAAAAAAAAACTTTTCAACGTGAACCATCAACCTAAAGCAGCAGTGACTTTTCACACAGTAACTCATCATAACTATCAATTTTACATACACAAATCAAAAGTATGAAATACTGTGAAATGTTGACAAAAACTGATTTGGCTAATTATTTAAACCCTACATTTAAGTTTAAACTGTGCAAAAAGCAGCATATCAAATGTTGAAGCTCAACAATATTTTGTTCATTAAAAATACAACCTCGTTTCAAAAACATGTTAAAAATGCTTAAAACACTGTGGAACATCCCCAACTCAACTACTCCTTGCAGACTACCTGAACAAATAGTGTACCAATAAGCGTACCTCCTCCACTCTGTCACTCCTCACTCCTCAGCATAAAATTGGTAGACACTGGAGTAACTGATATCATCAGGGATGCTGTCTTTACACTGCGCACTGATTACAAGCTGGCTGGTCCTTCTCTTCTTTAGAGGTGAGGAAAGGGGTCCATGGTTTACAAAAAGAATATCAGCATGATACATCAAACCAAAGGACAGTTTTCCACTTCATCTTAGTCCATCCTAAATGGACTGGTTTAAACAAGTTACAATGTTACAATATCATTTAGCAATCGCTTTTATCCAAAAAGACGTTCGAACGAGAACAACACAAACAAAGATCGAGACAAGAAGAAACAAGATCAGAGGGAGCCTTGCGCTGTAAAAGGCAATGTACAACACTGGGTAACAATTTTGTTTTTTATCAAGGAACATCAACAAAGAAGCAATCATCATAATTATCATCATCATCATTATCATCACCATAAAATAACTTGTCTTCCCGACAACATTACCAAGGTACAGAGTACTGGGTCACTCAAACGTTGAACACAAGTTCCCAGAGTAGAGCTGGACAGTAAGAGTCAACTGTAGCTGGAAGACTCTTTCAACCACTGGGGTCAACAGTGGAAAATGGTCTAGTTAAGTGCGTAGTGTTCTCTGAAGAGCTGGGTCTTTAGCTGTCTTTTGAAAGTAGAGAGCGACTCTGTGGTTCGAATAGACTCGAGTAATTCATTCAACCATTCCGAGACAATAGAAGTTGTCAAGTTACTAGTGTTCATATGTTTATATATATATTTCTAATTATATTTATATATGAACACTAATACCTCCTAATTTCCCAAAACTAATACCTCCTAATTTTCTCACTATTTACTGTGTTTCCCCACAGGTTTTCAAAAGGCTGTTGCATCATGATGAAACATTTTTTTTTTCAGTAGACTAGCTCGTCTACTGTTAGCTAGTGAAATGCAGTTAATCAAATGAAAACTCTCCCTATCTTTTCACAATTTGCTAATGTAGATGATGCAGAACAGGGGCTTCATATAAATTTTCTGTGGGTCCACCTGAATGAAATGCCTGCAGGCCTGGGTCCAGGGATTTTTATTTATTTATCTATTTACAGTGCATTACACTTTTGAAATATTCACTTCATTTGTATTGCCAATAACCGCCTACTTTCAATTGGCTGTGTGCTTCTTGCGGGTAAAATGAATGCAAATGACTCGGTCCACTTGTCATAAAACACCCTGGCTGTGTCCGAAATGGCATACTGCCTACTATCTACTTACCTACTCAATCAGTACATACAGCATACTGAATACTCAAAGATGATTTGAGTATGCCGCGGCTGCCCGAGCGTTTACATACAGATGCATACTACATACCCCAGATTGCATTTCGCGCCGGCCGGACGCAGCGCCGGGAAAATTTAAATAGTCTTACCACAAGCTACACAGAGCGACTGCATTCCGGACAAATTATATAAATTCATTCAATAATATTTTTTCTAGCGAGAAAGTAAGTGTTTACACCACGATTATGAGCCAAGTTGTTTGAAATAGTGGCTGTTTGTAAATTTGTCTTGGCGTTTTCGGAGACCAAAGCGTCCGCGTGGTGGGTTTTTGCGTCTTTTTACCGTAAACATCGGGCAGCAGCAGCTCCCCCTTCACGTTTCCAAATTATTGCGAAGTGTTTTCATAATCAACATCTACACGACATGAGCCTGTTCTCATTCTCTACCTTTCGTGGTTTTGAAGCGGACATGTTTAGCTGCTGCTACAACTTTCTCCTCAGTCTGCCGCCTGACAGTTTTCAACATCGGGATTGCTCGGTAATCTTCGTGTGTCAAGTAGGCTAAGAGGTCTGATTTGATTGAAAAGTCAAGCGAGTAAGCAAGTGATGTAATGCCTTGCTGAAATTGCACGTGCGGTTTACTCAACCAGGAACAAAGCCAGAGAGAAAAAAAAAAATACATTTTTTTGCGGTAGGCTCGGGTCCGTATTGGACTCTTTCCTGGTCCGGAAGTGGACCGCGGTCCGCCATATGGAGACCACTGATGTAGAACGTATATGTAGAGACCGAAGCATAAAGGTGAAAAATAAAGAAATTTAGTTTCAGTAAATTAACAAAGTTAACATCTTGCTGTGGCAGTTACTGCACCGATCTTCTGTGCATCAGCAGCACCATGTGTTGACAATAAAACATTGGAACAGAGGGAGTTCAGCTCCTGCTGGCTATACATATATATATATATATATATATATATATATATATATATATATATTTATATATATTTATATATTTAGTTGTTGTGTTGTTGTTGTTGTGGTTGTAAAATTAATTATTAATAAAGTGTCTTGGTGGAAATACTTACTGAGATAGGTTGATGATAAAAAAAAAACAGAAACAAGTATTTTGATTGAGTTAATTTAATGAAAAAGAATTTGAATCTCTTCTTAAAGGAGAAGTTTGGTTTTGCGATGATTTTCAAACGCAAAGATGGATCTGTAATTCTCACTCTGTTAGCAAGATATAAGAAACCATGTTTAGAGAGTGGGTTTGTCTGTGGAGTCCTCCCTCAGCAGGTATATTTTGGCCTAAGAAAGAGGACCCCAACCCATAATCCTCCTGCAGACACACCTGTAGAGGAGAGTATAAAGAGCGTGGACTGACCAGAGTCCACCATCAAGCAGCTTCAAGGAGTCTCTCTCCACAGCAGCTCTCCACAGAAGCTCCACAGCCTCCAGAGACACCCTGAAGATGAGTCCCTCTGCCAGCCTGCTGCTGCTTCTCCTGCTCGGCCTCTCTCAGGCACTTTCTCTCCAGGAGGAAGGAAGCACAGACAATGGAGAAGAAGCACAAGTAGACAAAGATGTGGAAGAAGAAGAAGTCCCGGACAGTGTGGACATCACCACCAGGATCCTGACCTCTAACAATGCCACTGATGAGATCCTGCTGGAAGGAGACCTGCTGGCTCCCCGAACCAGAAACGCCATCAAGTGCTGGTACCAGAAGTGCCTGTGGAGGAAAGCCTCCAATGGCCTGGTGATGATCCCCTTCACCGTGAGTGGCCAGTTCACCAGGAGGGAGAGGCGGATGATGGACTACGCCATGAAGGTGTACCACAGCAGAACCTGCATCCGCTTCGTCCCCCGTACCAACCAGTACGACCACATCAGCATCGAGAGCAGAGCTGGGTGTTTCTCCTCTCTGGGCAGACAGGGAGGCAGACAGGTGCTCTCTCTCAACAGGCGGGGCTGCCTCTACCATGGCATCATCCAGCACGAGATCAACCACGCTCTGGGCTTCCAGCACGAACAGACCAGGAGTGACCGAGACCGCTACGTCCGGATCAACTGGCAGAACATCAACTCACAGATGTCCTACAACTTCTACAGGCAGTCCACCAACAACCTCAACACTCCCTACGACTACTCCTCCATCATGCACTATGGAAGAACAGCCTTCTCCATCAACGGCAGAGACTCCATCACCCCCATCCCAGACCCCAAGGTCCAGATCGGCCAGAGGAGGGGCATGTCCTACTGGGACATCAGGAGGATCAACCTGCTCTACGGATGCTGAGCTCCAAAGCTGATGTTTTAGAGTTGTTATGTAGGAGACAGAATTCAGTCAGCCTGGACAATAAAGTCAATGTGGTTCAATAAAGCTACTAAAAAATGAACAACTGTCTTACTTTCAATGATTTTTTTTCATAAAACACTTGAATCCCATAACAACAAACATTAAAATATAGACTGATGGATAGTAAGATCGCAGACATCTGAGAAGAATTTTCGACATCCTTTAACTATAACTTCTTCCTTTATTTACCATCAGATCAGTCCAAGATGGACTCCTCCTCCTGACTGGTGAGCGTGCGCATTGCATCATTCCCTTCCTTGCTGTTGAACTGTTTGTAGTGTTTTGTTCCTCCTGATAGTGAGCTTGCTGTTTGTGTTACCTTCTCTCTTTAATCTATCAGTCGATCTGTTTGTTTAAAAGTCTGTAAGTATATCTGATAGTTTTCACCAAGCACGTCTTTATCTCCATTCCAGGTGATCTCTCTGGTGGTTTACTTTACTTTACTAACTCTAAACTTCTCTTAGCTTAGCTTCTCTTAGCTTCACTTGCTAACGATGGCTTCCCCCCGGTCTCCTGCTTCTCCTGCTTGCTTCTGCTCAGTGTGTCAGATTTTTAGTCACTCTTCATCCTCCTTAGATGATAATGATACCTGCTTTAAGTGTAGTTTATTCTTAGCTCTGGAGGCGAGGATTACAGAGTTAGAATAGCAGCTCCGCACCGATGCTAGAGTAGCGGTAGCCAGCCAGGACCCAGTAGCCGGTGCGGGTCGGCTTAGCTTAGCTTCCCCCGCGGCAGATCTCGAGCAGCTGGGATGTAGTAGTGCTTGGGTCACTGTGAAAGGGAAGCATAGCAGCAGGCCTAAGAAGCCCACGTTAGACCACCATATTCACATTTCAAACAAATTTGCCCCTCTCAGCAACACACCTGATGAGCCCGATGCTCTTGTGATTGGAGACTCTGTAGTCCAAATTGTGAAATTAGCAAAGTCAGCGGCCATAAGTAAGTATCCCCCCCCCCAACTCAGCTCCTCCCAGCGTAAGTCGTAGTGAGGGAGGAGAGAGGGCATGGAGTGGGTTTAACACAGCCGAGACCTGCATTGAACAATAACATCAGCTCCTCTCCTCGCCTTTAAGTCCGCCACCGGTGAGGAGTATTACTATTTACATGAAGTAGTTAAAGGGATCAAGAGATGTCTGAAGACAGTAATGCCACACACTGGTGACAGAAGGCAGCTCCTCAACAGGTGTCACTATAAACGCTGCATTGGGCGTTCTCCACACTCTCTCATATGAGCACAGATGGAATTGGTGTGGGTAAGTTTGGACCCACTAGTAAGACATACACCCTTTTCCACAAATAAAGACACTCAAATAAAGTTGCATATATTCAAACCTCACGTAACAAAGGTGGGTTGAGCGCACAGATCACATCATAAACTCCAAAAATGGCATTAAAATCGTAACCATCTGTGTGTAAAGGACGCATCGTGGTCCGTGGCCTGGCTCTGTCTTTCATAGATGTTGGCATATAAAATAAATTTGGCCCACAAAACTGAATATTATAATATTCATATGTAGGCTTAAAGTAAATAACTCATCTGATCACTGAAACAAATCATCTGTTCAGCCGCAGCAGCAGCAGCTGCAACAGGACGGGGAGAGGACACGGAGACATGTCCAGGTTGAGCTGCGCGAGAAATAAGAGGAAGAGGAAGAAAGAAAAGGAGGGATACGAATTTCATATCTTGTTAACTTCATCATGTGTGTCTAAGATATTTAATTCAATTTAATGCTGTTTCACCTGTGTTGATTCGGACTGCCGGGGTTATCTGACACACTGAGCTAGAGTCTGTCTCTATCTCTCCTTTAGATCTTTATGTCCCATATAAGTCACTAACAAGATTTTTCTCTCTCTCTCTGAGTGTCTCTGAGTCTCTTAGCTTCCACTGGACTAATGCTGCAGACGGTCTGCTGTGGAACTGCCTGACCCCAGCTGCATCATCCCTGATTGTCCACCTCAGGCCCTGAGCTCCTCCATCTCTCTGGACCGTTGCTGCAGACATGTACGTCAGCCTAACTGACATCTATAAAATAAAACTTGAGTTTTAACTTTAATCACCTTAAATTAATTTAGCATAGTACATAATTAGTTACTTTATTATCCTGTACATTGAAGTCATTTTCTCCCATCAAATTGCTAACCAGATCTCTCTGTATGTCTCTGAGCCCCAGCCCCCTAGGTTGCTCTGGACTGATGGCTGCTGCAGACCTGCCTGACTCGAGCCGCATCGTCTATGATTGTCCACCTCAGGCCCTGAGCTCCTTCTTCTCTTGGATTCCTCTGGACTGTTAGCTGCATCGCCTATGATTGTCCACCTTAGGCCCTGAGCTCCTTCTTCTCTTGGATTCCTCTGGACTGTTGCTGCAGACATGAACATCAGTCTCACTAACATTAATAACATAAAACTAGAGTTGACTACTATTAGGCCTGCTGACTGTAATCACATTAAATTAATTTAACATTGTCCATAATTACTCATATCCTAACCCTGTAAACTGAACTCATTTTGTTTCACCATTACATGAGCTGTTGTTGTTATTGCTGTTGTTGCTGCTGTCCCCTGTCTCTCTCTCTCTCACCCTTGTTCTCTACTCTCTCTCCCTCCCCTTCCCTCTCCTTACTCATTCTCTCCCCCCTTCCCTTATCTTGTTCTCTCTCTCTCTCTCCCCCTGCCCTCTCCCCTCTTCTCTCTCTCTCCTTCTCTCCCTCTCTCCCTCCATCTCTACATTCCTCCCCAACCCAGCAGCGGCATGGTGGCTGTCTAGCATGAGTCTGGTCCTGCCCAAGGTTTCTGCCTGTTAAAAGGAAGTTTTTCCTTGCCACTGCTACTCATGTTAGATGAGATGGGCCAAAACCCAACTTGGGTTGGTTCTTGATCATCAAACAATGAGTGTGGTCTAGACCTGCTCTTGTTCTTTGAAAAGCATCTTGAGATGACGTCTGTTGTGAATTGGCGCTATATAAATAAAATTTGATTTGATTTGATTTGATTTGATCATTGAAGGTGCAGGTCAAGGTATCAGTATATGAAGTAAAATAATCACCGAGTTATGTCAGTCTATCAGCCAGTGTGGTTCTGACTTCTGTCACTGAGACAGTCAGACTGTTTATGTCAAATGACTTCAACATTAAGAGGTTCTGGGCATAGCTGTATTGCACATTGCTTGACTTTCGAGCTAACACAATACCACATTTTTATACCTCACAGTTATCAAGGCTCAAAAAATTCCAGATTTCAAAATTATCATTCATTTGTAAAAATCTCAATAGAAAAAGAAGTCAAATTAAGAAAAGGCAGTTCAAGGTTTCAACAGTTTCCAGACTTTCCTCACTCGTGGCCTAAACCCTCATTGTTGTTGCTTTTGAGCTTAACACTGGTCTTCTTTGTGCTAGTCAACCCGGTAGCTGTCCAGGCAGCTGCAGACGGTTCTCGCTGGCAGAACTGGCGTTTACTGCCGCTAGTCACTATCAATCCGACATGGTAGCTGTACGAAGATTGCGTAGCTCACCAAGGGAATACGCTGTTTGAGCAGAGCATCATCACAGCGACTTTCCCGCCAAATGCATACAACGCTACTGTGCAAGTGGTGGTTCCAGGAAGTGGTGAAAATTACGGAAATACCAAGATCTTTTGAGTTTAACAAATGAATGATAATTTTGAAATTGGAATTTTTTGAGCATTGATAACCGTGAGGTATAAAAATATGGTATTGTGTTAGCTCGAAAGTCAAGCAATGTGCAATACAGCTGTGCCCAGAACCTCTTAATGTTGAAGTCATTTGACATAAACAGTCTGACTGTCTCAGTGACAGAAGTCAGAACCACATTGGCTGATAGACTGACATAACTCGGTGATTATTTTACTTCATATACCTTGACCTGCACCTTCAATGATCTGATGGTAAATAAAGGAAGAAGTTATAGTTAAAGGATGTCAAAAATTCTTCTCAGATGTCTGCGATCTTACTATCCATCAGTCTATATTTTAATGTTTGTTGTTATGGGATTCAAGTGTTTTATGAAAAAAAATCATTGAAAGTAAGACAGTTGTTCATTTTTTAGTAGCTTTATTGAACCACATTGACTTTATTGTCCAGGCTGACTGAATTCTATCTCCTACATAACAACTCTGAAACATCAGCTTTGGAGCTCAGCATCCGTAGAGCAGGTTGATCCTCCTGATGTCCCAGTAGGACATGCCCCTCCTCTGGCCGATCTGGACCTTGGGGTCTGGGATGGGGGTGATGGAGTCTCTGCCGTTGATGGAGAAGGCTGTTCTTCCATAGTGCATGATGGAGGAGTAGTCGTAGGGAGTGTTGAGGTTGTTGGTGGACTGCCTGTAGAAGTTGTAGGACATCTGTGAGTTGATGTTCTGCCAGTTGATCCGGACGTAGCGGTCTCGGTCACTCCTGGTCTGTTCATGCTGGAAGCCCAGAGCGTGGTTGATCTCGTGCTGGATGATGCCGTGGTAGAGGCAGCCCCGCCTGTTGAGAGAGAGCACCTGTCTGCCTCCCTGTCTGCCCAGAGAGGAGAAACACCCAGCTCTGCTCTCGATGCTGATGTGGTCGTACTGGTTGGTACGGGGGACGAAGCGGATGCAGGTTCTGCTGTGGTACACCTTCATGGCGTAGTCCATCATCCGCCTCTCCCTCCTGGTGAACTGGCCACTCACGGTGAAGGGGATCATCACCAGGCCATTGGAGGCTTTCCTCCACAGGCACTTCTGGTACCAGCACTTGATGGCGTTTCTGGTTCGGGGAGCCAGCAGGTCTCCTTCCAGCAGGATCTCATCAGTGGCATTGTTAGAGGTCAGGATCCTGGTGGTGATGTCCACACTGTCCGGGACTTCTTCTTCTTCTATGTCTATGTCTTCTTCCACATCTTTGTCTACTTGTGCTTCTTCTCCATTGTCTGTGCTTCCTTCCTCCTGGAGAGAAAGTGCCTGAGAGAGGCCGAGCAGGAGAAGCAGCAGCAGGCTGGCAGAGGGACTCATCTTCAGGGTGTCTCTGGAGGCTGTGGAGCTTCTGTGGAGAGCTGCTGTGGAGAGAGACTCCTTGAAGCTGCTTGATGGTGGACTCTGGTCAGTCCACGCTCTTTATACTCTCCTCTACAGGTGTGTCTGCAGGAGGATTATGGGTTGGGGTCCTCTTTCTTAGGCCAAAATATACCTGCTGAGGGAGGACTCCACAGACAAACCCACTCTCTAAACATGGTTTCTTATATCTTGCTAACAGAGTGAGAATTACAGATCCATCTTTGCGTTTGAAAATCATCGCAAAACCAAACTTCTCCTTTAAGAAGAGATTCAAATTCTTTTTCATTAAATTAACTCAATCAAAATACTTGTTTCTGTTTTTTTTTATCATCAACCTATCTCAGTAAGTATTTCCACCAAGACACTTTATTAATAATTAATTTTACAACCCTAAAAAAAAAAAAGTCTAAAAAAAGAAAGAGAAATGGGGATGCTGTGTTGACAAAAACATATGGTGTAAGCAATTAAACCTAACATTTAAGCAAAAACTGCAACAGCCGCACATCAAATGATAAAAGTGAAAAACTTACTTTTTAAATTTCTGCAAAAGGGACAAGTCTAGACATTCATGCTGTATAGTTGCAACTATCAAACCAGACCTGATTCTGAAGTTGAACTCACTTCACAGGTTTAAAGTCACCTCCAAAAGCTTTTGTCAGCGAACAAAGTTCACTGCTGCATCCAAAGATGCAGGTTAAAATCACAGCATAGGAAGAGGAAACCATAAATAATATTCCTCTCTCACCCACCCTCCTCTCAACCAGAATAGGCTTGGTGGCTGTTCATCCACTCCAGCTCAGGTCCTCTACCAAAGGTCTGGGAGCTTGAGGGTCTTGCGCAGTATCCTTGCTGTTCCTAGGACAGTACTCTTCTGGAGTGAGATGTCTGATGTTTCCCCAGGGATCTGTTGGAGCCACTTCTCCAATGTGGGGGGTTACTGTCCCAAGCGCCCCAAAGACCAAAGGCACTACTGTTGCCTTCACCTTCCAGTCTTTTTCTAGCTCCTCGTTGAGCCCTTGGTATTTCTGTAGTTTCTTGTATTCCTTCCTCCTGAAATATATATATATACTGTATATATATATATATATATATATATAGCTCTTCCTCCTCAACTCATCAGTACAGCCAGCAGGAGCTGAACTCCTTCTGTTCCAATGTTTTTATTGTCAACACATGGTGCTGCTGATGCACAGAAGATCGGTGCAGTAACTGCCACAGCAAGATGTTAACTTTGTTAATTTACTGAAACTAAATTTCTTTATTTTTCACCTTTATGCTTCGGTGATGAAGTCTCTACATATACGTTCTACATCATCTACATTTGCAAATTGTGAAACGATAGGGAGAGTTTTCATTTGATTAACTGCATTTCACTAGCTAACAGTAGACGAGCTAGTCTACTGTTAGCTAGGAAAAAAAAATGTTACATCGTGATGCAACAGCCTTTTGAAAACCTGTGGGGAAACACAGTAAATAGTGAGAAAATTAGGAGGTATTAGTTTTGGGAAATTAGGAGGTATTAGTGTTCATATATAAATATAATTAGAAATATATATATAAACATATGAACACTAGTAACTTGACAACTTCTATTGTCTCGGAATGGTTGAATGAATTACTCGAGTCTATTCGAACCACAGAGTCGCTCTCTACTTTCAAAAGACAGCTAAAGACCCAGCTCTTCAGAGAACACTACGCACTTAACTAGACCATTTTCCACTGTTGACCCCAGTGGTTGAAAGAGTCTTCCAGCTACAGTTGACTCTTACTGTCCAGCTCTACTCTGGGAACTTGTGTTCAACGTTTGAGTGACCCAGTACTCTGTACCTTGGTAATGTTGTCGGGAAGACAAGTTATTTTATGGTGATGATAATGATGATGATGATAATTATGATGATTGCTTCTTTGTTGATGTTCCTTGATAAAAAACAAAATTGTTACCCAGTGTTGTACATTGCCTTTTACAGCACAAGGCTCCTTCTGATCTTATTTCTTCTTGTCTCGATCTTTGTTTGTGTTGTTCTCGTTCGTACGTCTTTTTGGATAAAAGCGATTGCTAAATGATACTGTAACATTGTAACTTGTTTAAACCAGTCCATTTAGGATGGACTAAGATGAAGTGGAAAACTGTCCTTTGGTTTGATGTATCATGCTGATATTCTTTTTGTAAACCATGGACCCCTTTCCTCACCTCTAAAGAAGAGAAGGACCAGCCAGCTTGTAATCAGTGCGCAGTGTAAAGACAGCATCCCTGATGATATCAGTTACTCCAGTGTCTACCAATTTTATGCTGAGGAGTGAGGAGTGACAGAGTGGAGGAGGTACGCTAATTGGTACACTATTTGTTCAGGTAGTCTGCAAGGAGTAGTTGAGTTGGGGATGTTCCACAGTGTTTTAAGCATTTTTAACATGTTTTTGAAACGAGGTTGTATTTTTAATGAACAAAATATTGTTGAGCTTCAACATTTGATATGCTGCTTTTTGCACAGTTTAAACTTAAATGTAGGGTTTAAATAATTAGCCAAATCAGTTTTTGTCAACATTTCACAGTATTTCATACTTTTGATTTGTGTATGTAAAATTGATAGTTATGATGAGTTACTGTGTGAAAAGTCACTGCTGCTTTAGGTTGATGGTTCACGTTGAAAAGTTTTTTTTTCTTTTTTTTTAATAAACGATGGAAGATCTATAAAAGTATGAGACATTTAAGTTTAAGGTTAACTTGTGCTTAGTAAAGAAAATCTTGTTGATTTTAAAGTGTTCAGAGAAACATAGCCCATAAGACCACCAGGTAAAGTCTTGTTTCTCCTCCTAATGCTCAGGCCTAACAAACCATGTTTAGAGAGTGGGTTTGTCTGTGGAGTCCTCCCTCAGCAGGTATATTTTGGCCTAAGAAAGAGGACCCCAACCCATAATCCTCCTGCAGACACACCTGTAGATGAGAGTATAAAGAGCGTGGACTGACCAGAGTCCACCATCAAGCAGCTTCAAGGAGTCTCTCTCCACAGCAGCTCTCCGCAGAAGCTCCACAGCCTCCAGAGACACCCTGAAGATGAGTCCCTCTGCCAGCCTGCTGCTGCTTCTCCTGCTCGGCCTCTCTCAGGCACTTTCTCTCCAGGAGGAAGGAAGCACAGACAATGGAGAAGAAGCACAAGTAGACAAAGATGTGGAAGAAGAAATAGACATAGAAGAAGAAGAAGAAGTCCCTGATAGTGTGGACATCACCACCAGGATCCTGACCTCTAACAACGCCACGGACGAGATCCTGCTGGAAGGAGACCTGCTGGCTCCCCGAACCAGAAACGCCATCAAGTGCTGGTACCAGAAGTGCCTGTGGAGGAAAGCCTCCAATGGCCTGGTGATGATCCCCTTCACCGTGAGTGGCCAGTTCACCAGGAGGGAGAGGCGGATGATGGACTACGCCATGAAGGTGTACCACAGCAGAACCTGCATCCGCTTCGTCCCCCGTACCAACCAGTACGACCACATCAGCATCGAGAGCAGAGCTGGGTGTTTCTCCTCTCTGGGCAGACAGGGAGGCAGACAGGTGCTCTCTCTCAACAGGCGGGGCTGCCTCTACCACGGCATCATCCAGCACGAGATCAACCACGCTCTGGGCTTCCAGCACGAACAGACCAGGAGTGACCGAGACCGCTACGTCCGGATCAACTGGCAGAACATCAACTCACAGATGTCCTACAACTTCTACAGGCAGTCCACCAACAACCTCAACACTCCCTACGACTACTCCTCCATCATGCACTATGGAAGAACAGCCTTCTCCATCAACGGGAGAGACTCCATCACCCCCATCCCAGACCCTAAGGTCCAGATCGGCCAGAGGAGGGGCATGTCCTACTGGGACATCAGGAGGATCAACCTGCTCTACGGATGCTGAGCTCCAAAGCTGATGTTTCAGAGTTGTTATGTAGGAGACAGAAGCTGCTGAACAGAAAACGCAGAAAAAAACAGTTAGCTTAACTGTTCAAATCAATGCAGGTCAATAAAGCTGGTTCAAAATGACCAATAACCGTCTTTTTTTTCACAACACCATTTAACAATCAGATAAAAGCTGAGACACATCAAGAACACAGCATAGACCCTTGGCTCTGTAATGAATCTTTAAAACCATTGTGAAGTTACATGGACACTAAGAGTCTCTTTAAACAACATCTGAAGAGTTATATTAGGTGCAGCACAAGGTATCAGATAATCATCAATCAAATCAAATTTTATTTATTTAGCGCCGATTCACAACAGTCATCATCTCCAGATGCTTTTCAAAGAACAAGAGCAGGTCTAGACCACACTCATTGTTTGATGATCAAGAATCAACCTAAGATGGGTTTTGGCCCATCTCAACTAACATGAGTAGCAGTGGCAAGGAAAAACTTCCTTTTAACAGGCAGAAACCTTGGGCAGGACCAGACTCATGCTAGACAGCCACCATGCCGCTGCTGGGTTGGGGAGGAATGTAGAGAGAAGAGGGGAGAGGGGAAGAGAGAGAGGAGGGGAGAGGGCAGGGGGAGAGAGAGAGAGAACAAGATAGGGGGAGGAGAGAGAGAATGAGTAAGGAGAGGGAGGGGGAGGGAGAGAGAGCAGAGAACGAGGGTGAGAGAGAGAGACAGGGGACAGCAGGTACAACAGCAACAACAACAACAGCTCATGTAATGGTGAAACAAAATGAGTTCAGTCTATAGTGTTAGGATATGAGTAATTAATAGATAATGAGGTGAAACACTTACTAAATAAGAAGAGTTCAACCAGCCAGAGTGTGACTCTGACATCTGCTAATTCCGTCAGTGACAGGATCAGACTTGTAGTTCAAGAGTCTGATTACATCTTGAAGGGGATCTTTACAGAGACACACCTTTACTGCACATTATTTGACTTCAAGGCTAACACAATAACACATCTCACCTCAACTATCGAGGCTTAAAAGAGTTAACATTATTGCAACATGGAGCATGGAAAATCTGGAAAACCAAATAACTTGATGAAGTCAACAAAAACCTCTCTACTGCAAAGGTGCCACCCATGGAGTCTGAAGGAGAGCCTCTGCACTACCTTTTTATCACCTTCTCTGAGTGCAAATAAGCTCAGCTGTGCAGCTGGCTGGAGGGGGGTGGGGGGTGTTAAAGAGGGTCGCACTACCTAGATCACATTTAACATCCAGGTCCATGAATATCTTACCATTTCTGGGAGTGTTTTCAGAACAACCCATAGTCTAACACCTCATCTTGACACCAGTAATTCACACCAGTGAAACATCCCTGGGGTCTGGATTCAGAGGGGTCAGTCACAGTTTATAATAAAAAAGAGATCAGATGATACCTTTATTTTAAAACACTTAAATGTGGATTTGAACAGAGGAAAAGTTTCACATATCACAGGCAGTGTCATAAAAATGTTTAGGTTTATTTACGGACAAGAGGGAAGATGCAGATGATAAAGTACACCTTTATCCTTGAAAAGGCAGATCATCCAATTCAATATTTTGTAAACACCTTTTTTAATGAAAATGTCAGTTTCTCTGCCCAGATACTGCTCAAATTGGAGGCTCTTCCTCTCAATGGTTATATTGCAGCCGGTTTGTAGCCTACACCCCAACTTGTTAAATGGCCTAAAATAAGTTGTTTTCGGGCTTCAAAATGATAACATTTTTGAAAGTCAGCTAAATATTATTTTAAATACATTCTTCTGTATTTTTTTCTTTTTTTTACCAGGGGAGTGAAAACAGCTTATGTTATTGACAAAAAAAAAGAAACGCTTTGTCATTTTCGTGAATGCGCCGATGTGTTTTATTCAGTGGTCGTGACTGTGTTTATGAATTATTTGTGTTTTTCTGTGGCGATGATGAAACCCAGAGTCTGCACAGGTAAAATGATGAGGTTAGAGACATGCTGACGGAGTCGGGGGGAGGGGGGTGCAGAGAGAGGGAGATCACACCCCCCTCTCTCTGCTCTGGTCTACGGATGGAAGAGGGAGGAGGAGCATCACAACGCCGCCTGAAGGACGCAGAGCTGCAGCTCGGAACCGGGTTCAGAACCTAAATCCAGTCGGTACCGGTACAGGGTGGAGATGTAACACCCCGGATGTGAAGAAACATCGTCCTGTAGCTTTACGTCGAGTGTTTGGAACCGTCATAGCTCCATGTACAGACGCTGCTGCGTATTTAAATATGATGTAGCCGATACGCACTGGCTTGACTGGCGGTAAAGAGAGGTCGCTGACGGACTGTGCGTAATGCTGAGTGGACAGCAGCCTTTCTCGCTGTGTTTTCCAGCCTAGACGGGCTACTGAGCAGAGATTCTCACTTCTCCTGCAGTGCAGCTCGTCATTATAACCAGATGCTCTCCGCAGGACAGGACCCGTTCAGTTTCGTGCCGTCCAACCCGACCGGAGCCTGAGCCGAAGGATGCAGGTTAAAAACCAGATCTGCACCGAGAGGAGCAGCACCACCGACGACCCGGAGCAGGATGATAACCAGAAGAAGACCTCGTGTTTCTCCAACATTAAGATCTTCCTGGTGTCGGAATGTGCGCTCATGCTGGCACAGGGCACCGTGGGAGCGTATCTGGTGAGTTTGCACAGAGGGACACAGAGCTGGTCTGGGGGATCAGTGTGTCTCAGTTTATCTCAGGTAACATCGGGTTAACGCAGCGCCCTTCAAACCGGCTCCGGCAGACAGACAGTGAGTAACGACGCGCTGCTTCAGCTGATGCGGTTAATAAGCACATTATTCTGCTCACATTAGAATAATCACATCCTCCAGCAGCCATGGGACGCGCTGCTTTCTCTGATTGATGACTTGCTGCGTATTATCCATCAGGCCTATGCACCATCTGCATGACACAAAGCGCGTCACGGCGGCCGTCGGCTCCACGTTGTTGTTGGAGAATTTGATATGCGCACACGGAGGGTCTGCTGGGGAGCAGGTTACGAAACGCTGGTCCGGGGCTCCATCCAGCACGCCGGCTCTGCTACATAATGCAGGAGGCCTTTGACACCGGAGGATGCGGGCCTATGAATGACGTGATCATCACAAAATATGGCCCATACAGTCCTTTTGGACGAGCTTTATTTTCAACTGCATGTCAGGTATTGATTACCATGAGGTTTGAGTCAACAAAGATAGGATCGTTGCGGTGAATGAAAAGATGACTAGAAAGATTTAAGAGCTGAAAGACAACAGAAAGGTTTAATTGAAAGACGTTTCAGGCACAACCAGAGATGCAGAGGTGAATCTGAAGCATCTGGGGTAACCAGGGGTGGAAAGAGCAGGCCTCCTAAAATAATCCTGCTAAAGTAAAAGTAATGAAATATTTCTACAGCAGAGGTAATACTTCTGCTGTCTACCTTAGTACTCTGTTAATCTCCTGTAGTAAAACATTTACTTTTGTTTGAAGTGCAAAAACAGTTTTGAATATAGTTTATAATGACTGACAAAGAGGTAGGTCGGTGTCAGACTAGTTGATCAACAGCATGTTGAACAAAAATCTCTTTTTACCTTTAACCAAGTGATAAACTGATAAACTTTACCAAGAAGCCCCCCCTCAACGGTCTTGCTAAATATCACCTCATTCACATTGAGCCCCAAATAAAAAAATAAAAAATAAAAGTCCACACAGGAGCATTAAAGTACTAAATTCTCTCTGTGCAACATGTGTGGGGAATCTGTGGTTTGTTACGGTTTCCTTGGTATCTGTGTCTCTGTTTGAATAAGGCTTTGTTTTATTTATTGGTATTATTGTGGCAGTAATGATACATAAACAGCACTTGAGTCCAGGGCAAAATTTCAGAGGGGACAATAAAACGTATCCTATCATATTGTAAACCATATCATCCTATTGCATAATACCATCAAATCAAATCAAATAGTATTGTGTTGTATTGAATTGTATTGTATTGTAAACCTCAGTAACTAATGCTGCACAAAATGTAGCAAAGTGCTTAAAAAAGTGGGAGTAAAAGGAAAAAGTTTTTTAAAACCACTCAAACAAGCACAAGTTCACACAGAAACAAATTATTGTGTGTGTTCTGATTAACCAATCTGAACAGGTTATTGATTGGTGAACATGTTGTATTAAATAGTTAGCTGACCAGTTTTACATGATCTGGTTGAGGTTGTACTGTGTTATTTCTGTATGCATGTTAGAGCATTATCATCTGTGCCTGGTCAGGTAGTACTCAGTAGCTCTCAGGCTGATTGATAACAGATAGACATTCTCTGTCTCAGAAATCAAGTTATGTGGACTCAGTATAATGAACAGAGAACTTAAAAGTCTGCCAGTTTGTTAGCTTTTCAGAAAAAGTGATGTACATAGGCTGCAAAACTAATATCACCCGATGAGACCTCATGATGAAACCTCTGCTGTGATGTTTAAATTTGCAAGAAGCAGAAAGACCAGGCCTTAATGTTAAATCTCATCACACACATGTTGACAAATGATGACATATTTCTCAGTTTTGTTGCTGTAGTGTGTGCAGTGTGCAAAGGGGGATTGAACACCGCACCAGGACCCTGACTGTCACTGCTGGAAATCTCATCTACTCTTAAGGTCAAATGTGACTTCAGAGTGAACAACCATGGCGTACTACATGAGCTAACCAATGCTAGCTGATGTTTGTCAAAAGATGAGACGATGAAGAGCTGAAAATATCACTTATATCAAAAACAGAGACAAATACAGGTTTTCATGATTATGATGATGACATGAAGAAATTGTCTTGGCTTGAATGAAGGACATTTAAATTCATCATATTTTCCCCACTGAGGATCTGAACCATCCACTGAAATACGAACAGCATATTCCTCTAACAGGCTGAGTTAGTTTACGGGCAAAACCCACAGGATCTGGAATGGCTCCACTCCGCTCCGGCATGGTATGCATCTAATACGCAAGCATTATAATCAATGTGTGTGATTCCACACAATCCATGGGTGTTTATATACACCGCCGTTTATACACACAGATTGGCAGATCTCATTCTATGACTCCCGGGGAAACACGCAAGATCTCGTCCAGTCTCATGAGAAATATCGGCAATCTTGTGAGCGCTTCTCCTCCGATGGTGGGCACTGTATGCCTGTGCATCTGATCTGCCTGCCGGTCCGGAGCGGAGCCGTTCCGGATCCAGTGGGAATCCCGGATTAGGGGTGCAGGGTTCATTCTGGCACTTGTCTGCATTAAGTGCTATCTGCGTCCATGCTACTTTCTCATTTTTAAAAACTTTTCCAGCTGTGTGTTGACAAAGATGCAACCAGCATCTCAGGGTAACGTCGTTGTAATGCTTGATGTTTTTTCAGCTCTGACCATTGACAGCTCCATCCTTTACAGTAGCAGCCTCTCTTTGACCCATCATTTCAGTTGTGGTATGTCTTACTGAACACACTGTGTAAATATTTTTGTTGTTGCCATGTGACATCATGTAGGTTTTATTTTTTTGAGGTCCATCCAGGTTTATGTTTTGTGTTTACTAACTTAACCATGGCTGGATTTGCTGTGCTGCTTTCACCAGTCAGCTTGATTCCCACCTAGCTATCATTTTGTTCCTGGTGACAATGGACAGAGTGAGCGCTTAGTCGTCCTTGGGATTCTCTCTATACCTTTTGGATTTCTGATCATCAGTATCAGTATTGGGTTTAGTGTTCATGATATAGAGTTGGTGTGGCTCAGATTGTCTTAGGGGGCTTTCACACCAAGGTAGCTTTGGTGTTTAGTCTGAACCTTGGTCGAGACCAAACAGCTGGACCTTGGTCCGACCAAAAGAGGTGGTCTCAGTCTGCACCAAACTGAACCATGGTCTGGTTCATATCCAGTGTGAAAGCATTATTTTTGAAAGGTCCTGACCTTTGCACCAAAGACAGGAAATGATGCGAAAAGTAGAAATATCTTTTCCAGAGTTTTATTACACATACTTTGATTTGGAGCCAGTGTTGCAATGACTCGAAGGATTGTATACTTTCTTCTCCTTTCCCGTTGATGTCGATAAAGTTGTCGGCTGATGATCAAATTCATGAGACTTCCTTGGACCAGCCTCATATACAGCTCCTCAAGTTGTAGCTGTTGAAGGTAGAAAATCAAAAATAGTACAATGGTGGGAATGACAATTTCATCCATGTTTTCTCCATTCAAGACCTGCGCTTTTCAACATGTTGACATCAGACGCCTGCTGATCTAATGGCCAATCAGTGTAAACTACAGAGACACGCAAAGCATGTTGTTGATGACGATATCATGTAGGTTCGTCATGCAAAGTTTCTTAGTCTGACCTAGGTCCAGACTTTCAGGTGTGAAAACACCTTTATATGCTGACCAGAGGGGGAGAAAAAAAAACTCTTAACACACCTCATACCACAGGTTGACAATCTTAAGACCTATCTGCAGTTAGGTTAGTTTGTAAGGGAGGAATTGGGCCAAAACCTGCATGATTATGTTATACTGTGTTAGAGAGATGCAGTAATATGAGTAAATTACATGAGTTACCTTTTACGACTGGTGCCAACACAAAGAAAACCTTCAAACACTGAATGTATGATTTTGATAGATTTCAAAGCCATCAATGAGCTGCTGATTTAATTTTGAGGGTCATGTCTGTGGGGGGGCTATGAAACTTGTTTCCTCTGCAGATGTAAATCTATCTGAAGGTAAATGACACCACCTAAATCGGACACATGATTCACCTGATGCTATAAATAACTGCACATGATGGCTCCATTTGACTCCCCATGAGAGACACTCAGTTGACAAAGTACCTATCTGAGTTGACAGGAGTTTGATTAACAGGCAAGGTCAAAGGTCGGTGAGTTGACATTATTGAATCAAGTCATTGCTCACAGTTTGAGATCAGAAATACAAGACAAATCCTTGAATTTTGTGAAGAAATCAACCATGTAACATCCTCATCATCCAGAGATACCATCCTCTGTCTCATTTTCCTGTGGCGGGGTCATAAAAGAGGCCTTGCTAGGACTTGTCAGTGGCTCGCTGAGGACTGCAGTTTGACGAAAACCACGCCTAGGTTGGTTTTAATGTGTTTTGCGCCAGTCACAAATTTAAAGAGCATTAGCGTTTACCTTGAAGACTGCAGTGAAACCTCCTGCTTAAAAACAGCTTCACAAACCAAAAGTGCACCTTTGGCAAATCCTGCAGCAGACAGAAGCTGAGCAGGAGCTCCGCCTGTCCTCTGCTGTGTGAAATATTGTCCGTTTCATCATCTCTTATCCTCTGTAAACTCAGATCACACCCTGTCTTTTTTTTACTCTCTCTTCTCAGCAGCACATTATTTCTTTTGCTAGTAAAATACAGTAAATCTCCAGATACCATACAGACTGATCATCAGCTTTTGAGGGGGGAGCAGCCTGCCATGACTTTGCCGATATTCATCAAACTGAACTTATGTTAAACCTTTTGAAATAATCTAATTGTCAGGCTGTAGTGTCTTTTATCCATCACTTGCACAGTGTGTGCTGTGCTGGTTGGTGACAGAACTAGGTTAGTGTCTCACTGTTGAAATAATAGACCCGTGACAGCCATCATCCTTTTTTAGAAGTGAATAACACAGTGTTCACCCTTTTCGGAAGTCTGGGAGGGGATGGGGTTGGGGGTGGAGCGCTGGCAGTCTTCTGGCTGTTTGGGTTTCTACAAAAACCTCTGATTGTGTTTTAGTGGAGATAGGCCTGAGATGGTGGGGATAGTTATTCTCTTTCAAATGTAAAGGAAGTCATATTATTGATCAAAACTGGGTTTTTATTACCACCCATAATCTTAGTTTTTAGGATAAAACAGTCTCAACTCGACTCCATATTCATTAAAAAGGGTTTAGGTGGTTATCAAGAGTATGTCAGCCAGCTGATTAGCAGATTAATGGATTAGATGAAACATAAAACTCTGTGTAATGAATATATTTATATGTACACTACAGGCCAAAAGTTTGGAAGCAAGATCAGATTTGTAAAAAAAAGACCATAGTTTCATATATATAATTTGCAACACAATAAACATGACTATTGTGTTAAGAGTAACTCATCAGAACACATTTTGGCTCTAATTATTAGGTATTTGAGTTATTGTTGCTTAGACTTTGCTTTCTTTAAAGTAACCTCCTCTGGCTTTAACAACAACTTGGCATATACCAGGCATTCGTTCCACAAGTTTTTTAAGGTATGTTCCAGGGATTGCAATCCAAGCTTTCTTAAGTTCATTAAAAAGAGACTGCTGATTCGTGGGACGCATTTTTCTGACTGATCGATCCAATTCATCCCGCACAAGCTCAATTAAGAAAGGTCTGGAGACTGAGGAGGCCAAACCATCTTTTGAAGAACACCTTCCTCTTCTTTTTTGTCTAGGTAACCCTGACAGAGCTTGGCAGAGTGCTTAGGGTCATTGTCTTGCTGCAAATCAAACCTATGAGCCACAAGTCTGAGTCCAGATGGAGCAGCATGGTGCTGGAGGATGGAGTGGTACTGTCCCTTCTACATGATACCCTTTAATTCAAACAAATCTCCTACTCCATCACCTGCAAAACATCCCCATACCATGGAACTACCACCTCCATGCTGAATTGTGGGTGTAACACATGATGCTTTCAGACGTTCACCAGTTTGACTGCGGACATAGACTCTGCATTTTGAACCAAACAGTGCAAACTTGTTAATAGTCATCATAAGTCCAATTTTTGTGAGCTTTTGCCCACTCATATCTCTTTTTCTTGTTCTGTGGACGAAGTAGTGTTTTTTTGCAGATACACAACCCTTCAGACCAGCCGTTCTCAAACATCTTTTCACAGTTGTCAGAGATATGGGTTTCGACATTGTCATGTTGATTTCCTCCCTTATTTTTGGTGCTGTCTTTTGCCGATCTCTCTTACTGGTGACAATGCTACGTTTATCCTCTGCTTTTGTCATAACTCTCTTTCGTCCAGGTCTTCTTCTATCATCATAACTTCCAGGTTCCTCTAGTCTCTTCAGAGTGTAGTGGACTCCTTTGTTAAACACCTTTAGGCGTTTTGCAATTTCTCTTTCTGTGTATCCATCTTTCCTCAATGTACAAATCTGTACTTTTGTTTTTTTACTCAGTTGCTTCTTTCTAGCCATTTTTGCGGTAGTTTGAACGCAGTTGAGATTTATTAGGATTTTTGTATGCAGACTCTCAAAAGCCAAAAAGTTGAAGTGAATAATCCAACTGTGATTTGTTTTTTTGCTTTTGCACTGAAGTTGTGACTCTTGCAAATGTTTTCAACCCTAAAACTAAGCCCTTATTATCTTTTGCTGGCATATATTTAGCAATGGTCTGTTAACATCAATGTATATCTAAAGGTAAATGGAGTAAAATGGTGCATTTCCATGAAAGCAACATCTGATCATGGAGTAAATACATCCCAAAATACAGAAAACTCGTGCTGGATCAAAAGAAAAAAGAAAAGAAACAAAAACTCGGAGTTACTCCCAACTGTTTGGCCTGTAATGGCCTTGCTTCTAAACTTTTGGCCTGTAGTGTATATATATATATATATATATTTATATTTTCTTTGTTAAAAAAAAAACTCAGGATGTGATTCTAAATTCTGCTTGGTTCCAGCTAGAAATATGTGCATATGTATAACCAAGTAATGTTCAAAAGTCACTGCTGTGCCTGTCACAATAAAAGCTTTTCACTGCACATGATGAAGAGCAGTCATTGTAATATTATTCTGATTTTTTAAGACAACAAAAAAGCAAATGTTTTTGGTCAAAATTAGGAAAGGCAAGACAATAGTGGAGCAACTAACAGATTCACAATTGTTTCCACTAAATGCCATTTACTTTATGTAAGTACTAGCTTCAGGTAACAACTATCATTAATTACAATCAAATGAATAAAGACAAACAAATTTATTACTTGATTTTTTTAATATCTTTTTTCTTTATTTTTAGCCGTAGTTTTGTGCTGATTTTTTGGTGTGTTTTTTTTCTTTTGCCTTTAAAAACTGGAGAGAGTTGGGAAATATGGGGAGTAGTGAGCAGGGAATACACACAGCAAAGGCTTCAGGCTGGAAATCTAAAAAACCACTGCTGTGACCAAGACTGCAGCCTCTAAACATGTGGTGCTTCAAACCGTGAGGCTACTACCACTACTACATTTATAATACCACTACTACATTTATTATACCACTATGATCCATTAGCTACATTAGTTGCATATGCTTGTTTGCAGTATTTCACTGTTTCTTTTTTTAAGAAAAGACTTTTATTGCCAGTCATGGTATAATATTGCAGCCCTGGTAATTACCCTAACTGGTCAGTATGTGAACTACTCGCCTGTAGAACATACACTCACCGGCCACTTTATTAGGTACACCTGTCCAACTGCTCGTTAACACTTAATTTCTAATCAGCCAATCACATGGCGGCAACTTAGTGCATTTAGGCATGTAGACATGGTCAAGACAATCTCCTGAAGTTCAAACCGAGCATCAGTATGGGGAAGAAAGGTGATTTGAGTGACTTTGAACGTGGCATGGTTGTTGGTGCCAGAAGGGCTGGTCTGAGTATTTCAGAAACTGCTGATCTACTGGGATTTTCATGCACAACCATCTCTAGGGTTTACAGAGAATGGTCCGAAAAAGAAAAAATATCCAGTGAGCGGCAGTTCTGTGGGCGGAAATGCCTTGTTGATGCCAGAGGTCAGAGGAGAATGGCCAGACTGGTTCGAGCTGATAGAAAGGCAACAGTGACTCAAATAACCACCCGTTACAACCAAAGGTAGGCAGAAGAGCATCTCTGAACGCACAGTACGTCGAACTTTGAGGCAGATGGGCTACAGCAGCAGAAGACCACGCCGGGTGCCACTCCTTTCAGCTAAGAACAGGAAACTGAGGCTACAATTTGCACAAGCTCATCGAAATTGGACAATAGAAGATTGGAAAAACGTTGCCTGGTCTGAAGAGTCTCGATTTCTGCTGCGACATTCGGATGGTAGGGTCAGAATTTGGCGTCAACAACATGAAAGCATGGATCCATCCTGCCTTGTATCAACGGTTCAGGCTGGTGGTGGTGGTGTCATGGTGTGGGGAATATTTTCTTGGCACTCTTTGGGCCCCTTGGTACCAATTGAGCATCGTTGCAACGCCACAGCCTACCTGAGTATTGTTGCTGACCATGTCCATCCCTTTATGACCACAATGTACCCAACTTCTGATGGCTACTTTCAGCAGGAGAATGCGCCATGTCATAAAGCTGGAATCATCTCAGACTGGTTTCTTGAACATGACAATGAGTTCACTGTACTCAAATGGCCTCCACAGTCACCAGATCTCAATCCAATAGAGCATCTTTGGGATGTGGTGGAACGGGAGATTCGCATCATGGATGTGCAGCCGACAAATCTGCGGCAACTGTGTGATGCCATCATGTCAATATGGACCAAGCTCTCTGAGGAATGCTTCCAGCACCTTGTTGAATCTATGCCACGAAGAATTGAGGCAGTTCTGAAGGCAAAAGGGGGTCCAACCCGTTACTAGCATGGTGTACCTAATAAAGTGGCCGGTGAGTGTATATATATGTATATTTTTTCAAATTTGGGTCAGTCCACTGTTCGTAACCAGGGCTCTAGCTATAGTTAACGACCATTGCAATGGAGCTATAATGCACTAAAACATGGGGTAAAACAAACACAGACAGCAGATGGCACTTTGGAGCATAGCATGGATTATAAGTATTACATTAAAAAGGTTGAGACACGTTGTATGAAGGTTGAGTCTGGTTAAGGACGATGTGTAACCAGCACAGCATTGGGATGTTATCCTTTAAGTAGAACTGAAGGCAGATGTTGCTAACAGCATTGTAGGGCTGCACGATTTTTTGGCCCAAAAATAAGATCCTGATTTTTTTCTCTGCAAACTTGATTTTCAATTTCAATTGTTTATTCAGTTACAACTTCACCAAACTTCACTTTAAAAATAAAATGTTTTTCTGTCATCTCTCAAAACAAAACTACTGAAAACGATGTTAGTGCATATGCCAAGTCAGTAAGTGGCACTGTAATGCTGTCGAGGAAATGCACAAAAGACAGAAGAACAGAGCAGAGCATGCGTATAAAGGATGTTTTGGCCGGACACGTGCTGGCACCATAAAAGAGTTACACTGTGTGTGACACAATCGTTTCAAGAGATGCAGATAGACATCCACACAGAGATGAAATGGTAGTCTTTTATGATTCATGGACTCTCTAACCCATTTTCAAAAAGTAGAGTTTACAGTCACCTGAAATGCCGTTTTCATGTGGATGAAATGCCGATACAATGAAAAACGTAAGTGTTTACTCCTGAATTTGTTTCTGTGTGGACTGGTTGATACCGCTTTCAGACAGACTTTGCAGCGGGACGTGGTTTGCTCTTCATCCGAAACTGCGAAGCCAAATTAATTCCACACGACTGACTTGTTGGAAGGGGGAGCCTATAATGCCGAGACATGATAGAGAGGAAAATCGATTTGACAATTTAAGTTTTTTTTGTTTGTTTTTTTTTAAAATCAAATAATCCAATTGTGATATAAAATCGATTTATCATGCAGCCCTACAACATTGTTTATCCACAGACTTTGTGAACTAGTATTTAGTTGTGGTGGGGACATTGTGCTGAAAATTTGACTACTCTCTGTGTTTTTTCTTACCTCTAGACCAGTCAGCGAGGTGGACCTAAAATTTCTTTTTAACCAACTAGAAAATCTGTGGCTTCAGACACATTCCAGCTGATACATTGGAGTTGATTTACAACATGTCGACCAGACTGCATGTTACTGAGTATGAGCAAGAAATATTTATTACAAATTTATTATTGACGTTTTTTTCCTCTCATTTTGAAAATTAATTACTTTTGATTTGTGCCTCATGGGGAAATTAAGTACTGGCACACCTTGATAGTATATTATTAAAATGAGCTAATTTCATTGATCTATTTGCATCATATCATTCTTCAGACTGGATCATCATGGAAAGGAGAGATGCAGAGGCCTTAATGTGATTTCTTTTTTTTGCATAGTCATAGTTAGGTTCTCCATTTTATCTGCATATCTCTCCTTAAAGTCCTAGGCCTCACACTGCACCGTTTCCTTTGATGAATCATTAATAAAAGTTTAAAATAACTCCTGGCTGTCCTTTTATCTGAACTCCTGGAGATGATGGAGCACAGGTTTGATGCAAGCAGCCATTTTTCACCCACACACACCCTTAACGCAGCTGTTACGGCATGTTTGTGTCCCATTTATAATGAGAACAGCTGTGTGAGGTTTCTAGCCTAAAGCCGCACACATGCATACTTCCCTTTTCCCCAGACTGGCATCAGGATCGCCTTAGGCTTGTTTTGGAGGAGGAGGAGGAGGAAGAGGAAGCAGCTCGGCCTGCAGTGCTGCTTGGCTACTATGTGACATCAACAGGTTGCTGTTGTTGCTTGGAGGGGCAGATGGCTGCTCATACCTGCATTTTATGAATAACAGCAGCTATGATCAATAACAGCACGCTGGCCTCAGTTCATATTTAACCCTGCCATCTAAGTGGACCAGAAAATACAGCCCTGGCTTCAAATTGTTGGGATGCTGTGTGAGATGTTGACTTTATTGTTTAGTGAAAAAAATGCTTATTTTAGATATGATGCTTTAAAAAAGGTTGGGCAGGTAACATAAACAACTATTCTGCAGCACATCTTTTTTTAAACAACACTCTGTAAAGATTTGGGAACTGAGGCGGCTGGTGTCTGTGGTTTTAGAGGTGAAATCTCCCATTCTTGCCTCATACAGGATCCCAGCTGCTCAACAGCTAAGGGTCAACTTTTTCACATTTTACTTTAAAGATGTGCTTCATGTTTTGAATAAGTAACACGTTAGGACTCAAGGAGGGCCACTCTTGCCACTGAAGTCTGGTGGTCCATGAAAAGAAGTTGATGATTTCCAAAAGGACTGTGAATTTCAGTTTTTTGGTCCGTCTTAAATGGACTCAGACCCAGAGAAGTTTGTTGATCATGTCTAAATATGGTTTCCTCTTTGAATTGTACATATTTTATTTGAATTTGAGGACACACTGTGTCCAGTAGTGTTTGAGGTGGTTTTTGGTCCGTGCATTGATTTCCACTATGGAGTCATGTCTGCTCTGATGCGTTGTTGCCTGATGGTCCCGAGGATCAGGGCCATCCAGTATTGGTTTTTGGGTCGGTTCCTTTTTGTACAGAGATTTCTCCAGATTCTCTGAAGGTTTTTATCATATAGATACCATGGTTGAGCAAATCTACAGAATTGTTTGCAGTTGAACATTGAAGAGCATCCCTCTGGAACTGTTGAACTATTTGCTCACACAGTTTCTCACAGACCGGTGAACTTCTCTTTATGTCTACTTCTAATAGACTTAGCCTCTCTGCAGTGCCCTATAATACCAAGTCATGTTACTCACCAGTTGCATATCAACCTCATTAGTTTGGAGATGTTCCTCTAGCTGTTTCTAGCACTTACCTTTTTGAAACATTTTGTGGCATCAAACTTAAAATGGGCTCAGATTTGTCATAAAGTATCACTTTCCTCGTTTTATTTTATCTGTAAACGTGACCATTTGATTTTTTTTCTGCTCTTGTGCAGTTTTTAGTTAAACAGAGGGTCTAAGTGTCTCCCAAACTATTAAAAACCGGCTACGATGATCTGCGAAATATAATTTCGACACTTAAAGGCAATGTGAGGAGTATTGAACTGTTGTTTTAGACGGTGTCACTCTTGTACTGATGTCTTTTTAGGGCCCAAATAGAAAATGGTAAACCATGAGAAGACTGGTCATTTTCTTATACTAAATTTGAGCTCTTGTAATTGCATCAGTTTTTCCACACACACACATATACACACACACACACACACACACACATACACGCACACACACACACACACACACACACACACACACACACACACACACACATACACGCACACACACACACACACACACACACACAAAGACTCTGGATGATATTCAGTGTTGATCCCTGTAGAGGTTTTGTTTTGAACTTTGCTTGTAAAGTTTGGCAGTGAGTTAGCAACCAAGAGGAGTTTTTTTACTACAGAGATTTAACAATTGAAGTGATAAAACAGGTTGGTTTTTCTAAAGCGTTCAAGACTGTCCTTGTACAAATTGGTTGTGTTGATACTGTGACTACCTGCTGTGTTGAATATTGACTGCATTAGTGGCTGCTATTTAACATTAATAAGAGTTAACAAGTCTGAAGCCAAACCAAATTGAAATGAACCTGAAAAAAGAGCTCTGCAGAACCCAACCATCAGGAAGGATCGTGCTAAATGAATGAGTTAATTATTAAACAACTTACTATGCAAAGGTTTTGAAAGGAAATGTCATGTTAAAGGGTTTTTGATGGCTGCTAACTGGTAAAAATACTAAAAGATATATAGTTTAGCCACAGTGTCAATATTTTTAAAACTTTTTCAAACAGGAGCAGAGTGGATTGGCTTCTACTGTAGAAAATAAACTCAATGTAAATCAGCACCACACGCAGTCACCACCCTAAAAATACCAAACTATCCCTGTAAAACTTTGACTTTGTCTTTTGTACTGCCAGGTGAGTGTCTTGACCACTCTGGAGAGACGCTTCAACCTCCAGAGCGCTGATGTGGGCGTTATTGCAAGTAGCTTTGAAATTGGCAACCTGGCCCTCATCCTGTTTGTCAGCTACTTTGGCGCCAAGGCCCACAGACCGCGCCTGATTGGCTGTGGCGGAATCGTCATGGCACTGGGGGCCCTCCTGTCGGCGCTTCCAGAGTTTCTGACTCACCAGTACCAGTATGAGGCCGGGGACTCGTGGCACGCCGAGGATGGCAGGGATGTCTGTTCAAACATCTCCAGATCAGAGAACCGAGACTCTGGGTTTAAATGTGGCAACAGAGCCAACACCAACATGATGTACCTTCTGCTGATCGGAGCCCAAGTTTTGCTGGGCATCGGAGCCACGCCAGTCCAGCCTCTTGGAGTGTCGTACATCGACGACCACGTTCACAGAAAGGACTCCTCGCTGTATATAGGTGAGTGGCTGTCAGATTTTACTGAGTCTATAATCTTAAGAACCAGATCTAAGCTGTTTGCCTGTGCAACTCTTATTACTGCAGACTGTTTCATGCTACATCTTCATTTACAGTTTCTCTCTCCTTGATATTAAACTGAATCAAGCACAGAACCCCCACAAACCCACAGAAACTGCTGTTGTTCATACTTTGTTGCTGAATGTGATCACCATACAGGGATAATGCATAGTGAGCGGGTTGTCATAGTGGATTGAAACTGTAAAGGTGTGACAAGGACCCCAACACAATCTAATGTTAATATTTCTGTCACAGTTGCAGATAATAGTTTTGGGGATAGTTGAGACAGACTTTCCAGGTGAAGGCAAATTAAAAGAAGTGGATGTGGACTGTAGCATTGTCCTGATGTGTTGAACCTGGCCTGGGGGACACCAGAGTGTAACACCAAAATCACCCTAAGGACAACCACGAAAGATCAGCTGTCCAAATGAATTTTAATTAATTTTTAAGCTCTATTTTAACAGAAAAAAAACTCAAGAAGTGTAAAAGCCAAAATAACAGGAGAAGAAACCAGCTCTTTAACCAAAACTTTCTTACCTCAACAAAAAGGCAAACACCTAACCTTACTCTCTAACTTCAGATATACATGTGTAAAATAAAAGGTTTCTCTCCTCTACCACTATGTCCAGCAGGGATATGTTACTGCTTTGAGAGTTTCTGTAAAAGAAGACAAGAAAAAAAAGTTGTTTTAGATTGACCCCATGAATTATGGTATCAGATCAGAGCATTGATCCGTGTACTAACTGATATCAGGGAGCCGATTTCAGGTCACAGGAGAGAGGCATTTTCTAAAGATCTCTGAGCCAGCTGTCGGGTAATGATGCTCTTCTGTGGGTTTTTGCAGCTGATGTTCAAGTGTCAGTGTTGACATTATCCACAAAAACATTTTTATCCTCAGAGGCTTGAGCTAAGGTGTAATAGCACTTCAAAAGTGGATCTAAATCACAGACTGAGGTTTGGAGACACTTCACTCATCATTTCTGAGCAAATCAAAACAGAAATATCTGAACAGGCCAGATGAGACAAGCGCTGAGGTGTTATCATGTTGTTAAAATGCAGATGTATTTCTCAAATTTTACACAATGCATTAACACTTGAGCTGTTCCCATTAGCCCTGAACAAAAAGATATACATTTTTATGACACAACTAAAAGTACATGCAAGTATGCATACATTAATTTCCTGTTTAATTAACGCAGAATACACTGTATTTAGCAGTCCATAATTGTAGGAGTGAGGACACATCTGACAGCTTGTTCCTGTGAAACTGAGCTGCACAGTACTGACATAGTTTGGACTGAAACAGATAATGAGTTTAGCCCGTGGATGGAAATATCCCAAGCTGTTAAACATGTTAGTAATGTGTGAGGGAAAGCCTGAATCCATCAATAATCTGCTATTTTAAACTCTTTCTCAATGGTGTCTCCATCCTGTAGTAATAGTGGTGTATTTATGCAATGGGTGTGATGTAACATCCAATTAAAATATCAATACTGCAAACTGATTTTTTTCATCACTTATGGTTTTGTTCACTGCCTACTGTTTGTGTTTCAGAGGGATTTGTTTGGGAGTGTGTGCTGTGCCTTGACGATGGTGTGTGCGTGAGTGTGTATGTGTTCTGCAGAGAAGATCCTCCTCATGGTGAAAAGTCACATGAGTGTCCTAGGGCATTTTGCTCCTGACTTCAGTGAACGATTAGTGTCCAGCCGCAGACGGCAACAGTTATACTTACAGCGCAAACCCAAAGGTCGACATAACACACATTACAGCCTGTCTGCCAAAGTTGCCAAGGCAACAGAGCAGAGACAGACACTGAGGCTACACTATGTACTTTCCTGCTTTCACTGTTCAGCGACCTGCGAGCAGCACAGCTCCATTTGGAAAGACACGAGGAAAGAGACAAAGGACAAGAGGATAATGACAAAAAATGATCACCTATCTATAGTTCTATCTGTAACTCTCTATTTCTCTTTCTTGCCCTCTGTATGAAAATTTCAGCCGATATCATCAATATTATAGAAGTGACTCATTAATTATGTGCATGCATGACAGCTTAGCTGTGCCAACTTTTATGTATGGGATACAGTCCATACATGAATGTATTAAACAGACAGCAGACACAATTTTGATGTCTGCATTAAGAAATTAATTCATAGTAGTAGAATCAAATGTCTTGTTTTATGTCTGTTTCTAGAACTCAACAACCTTCACAATAAGAGTATCAGGTAAATTTCAGTATAGCAGAGACTTGGTGTATTCGAGAGTATGTCAGTAAAGGTTTGTAAATATTTACAGTAATGCTAAAATGTCTAAAACTCACCAATGATATAGAAGTGTGTTTCTCTATTTTGCCTAACACATCATAACAAGCACATGCAAACAGAATTTGAGGCAGAAAAATGTCCTGCTTTTAAACAACTAAACCATAAATGTAGAGGAGATGGATCCAAATGAGAATTACCAGTTTTTAAAGAGAGAGAGCTGAGTTCAATCTAATTCAAACTGTATTTATCTAGTAGGAATTTTATTTGTGTAAAAGCAACAGTGCAACAAAACACACAGCTAGACAGACGTGACAGGGGTGGACAACAAAAATAAGCAGCTATAATGGAAACAACTTCAACGGTCAGCAATTAAAATGAATAAGACTAAAAATACTAAGGAATAAATGTAAAATAAGTAATGGAACCATGTATGAGAAGATGATTACTTAAGCTTTTTCACATTGGTGGAAGCAGTAGTAGTGTAGTGTAGTTGAAGGAGTAGTACAAGTAGTAGTAGGAGTAGTAGTGGTATTCCAGGATCTCTCTCTAGTACATCATTCAATATGGTAAATTGATATGGGAGTGTGTGTTAATGATGGACAGATTGGTGGTTCCATCACACTTTGACAATAATAAAAACAGAAATTAAATCAAAGAAAGGAAAACATTTGACAGATAAAAAAATGAATAACCATAAAACCCTCCGGTGGATGACGCCCCCCCAAAAATGTTACTTGTTCTTCATAATTAATCAGCTAATGAATTATCTGGCCAGGTCTAAAAGTTATCATTCCTTGTCCTGTAAAGAACACTTCTCTCTATTATTTCAGTAATCATTGCTATGGACTCAAAGTCAATTTTGGCCACCATTTGGCTAGTAAAAACCACCAGCTTCTGAGCTAGTCCTTGGCTAGTTAGTTGTCCCTTCTCATGTTTCAGTGCAGACCTCTCACAGGGTGAGAACGCCTGCGGTTTGTTCTGTACATGCTTTGATCAGTACAGTCTCTGCCAGCAGCACTCAGAGCCAAGGAGACGAGGAGGGAGGGAAAGAGGGAAGAAGGAGAGAGGAGGGCAAACAAGGCTATCGCAGCACCCAACAACTTCCCCAACCCCCTGCCTGGCTGCAGGCCTACTCGTAGACAACCAGATGTCTGATGTTACACTTTGTATTTCTTAACTTCTGTAGACAATCCAGAGTCCGCCTGGTGACTGAGTATTAAACCTGTAACATTTCTATATTTCTGATGTGAAATAACAAAATCGCATTTACAAATACTTTAAACAATTTTTTGTTCAGCACTCTGTCCAACATATAGAGGATCCTATTTAAATCCTCCCCATACATTTACTCTCACAGACAAAAGTAATCAGATTTATTTATATTTAACTAAACTAAGGCAACTATAAAAGCTCACAGCCATGCTGACTGTGACAAATCCTATTGTTGCTTTTCCCTATTTAAAGATGACTACATGTAAGTGTAGAATCAAACATGCTGGATCAATACTGGATAGAAGAAAATTCTGGCTTCTGATTGGTCGATCTTTGATGTCTGACTAGCCTTGACTAAATGTGTGTTAGCAGACTTTGTGGATGCTGGACAGAGTCCAGGTGGAGAGCAAAAGCAGGCTGAAAACAAATCAGTGTAACAACATCGAAGCACCTTTTGGGGAAAATGTGATGATTTATGTATTTCCATAAATAGATATCTGCTTACAAGTTTGGCCAACACCATATCCAAAATTAAAAATACTCAAACTTGTGCTACAAATTGCTTCAAAATTGTGTTGAGTCAGCGAATCAGCATTTAGATTTGCAGACGTCCCACGATGAGTCAGAAATTGTTGATCTGGCCTTCATTTTCAAGGTTATTAAGGCTGAACAATAAATCATTTCAGCATTGCAATTTAGATGTGCAACGTCAGTCATATGACCTAACAGACATCACACTATCATCAGGATTAATCTGAAATCACTTTGATTCAGCCCCCCATTCAGACACACAGAGAACTGACCGCTGCTCAGAAAGTTTCTGTATCAGGATCACATGACTGTCAAACATAAACGTGCATTAGAGGCACATACCTTTCCTGTCACACATACTTAGCACAGTCTTTTCAGCATCTTTGCCTGCAGTAAACACACCTTGCAGTGATATAAAAAATCATATGCTGAAGAATTTTGTAATGTAATCATACTATCACAGGCTTGTGATGCAGATGTAATTTTTTAATGGACAGATATGATTGACTGTGAGTGAACAGTGTTTTTGAGTAAGGTTTATGTAGTAGTAGTAGTAGTGGTACTCCACTATGCAGTTTTTAGAGGGCTGGACAGCCCAAATAATGGTGATTAGGATTTTTGCCACTATTAAGCAGCCATACCTACTAGTCTGAATTAACAAACCAACACTTGCCCCTTCAGACGTAAAACTCACTCCCAGGTTTAACAGGACTTAAACTGACCACATGCACGAGCCTTAACTAAGAGTAGAAGTTAAGTAAGAGAATTCATGCTTCACTATTACAATAACTTATGAACCTAAACATTTTTGAGGTTACACAATATTGGGAAAGATAAACAGAGAGAGAAAGATGACAGTATTTTGTTTGACAGGTGTTTGTGTAGGAAATGTCAGCCCTTTGTTTCAGCCATCTACTACAGCATGTGGAGCTCAGCCAGTCTTAAGTAAAATCAGTAAAAACTAATATGTATGCACATGTGGGTGAGGAGCAGGAGGGGGTATGTGTGTTTCTGTGTGTTAGTAGAGTGGAGAGTCCATTTCATGATATAATCCAAGGTAAAAGGTCTGTGCACACTGAGTCTGTGCAAAATTGGAGCACAAGTGAAGAAACATACGATCTTATATTAAGTGGATCATGTTTGCACTTTGATTCCCAAACTTTGGTCTCTTCCCCAGTGTACTGTGATAGGGTTCTGAGAAAGAAAATATGGACAAGATTACAGACCTGAAAAATACATCCAAAATAAAACAGACCAGACTTGTTTAACATTAGATCAGTACTGCATTTTATGGTGCCACGGAGGTGGGAGAGGTGTTGCAAAGAGAGAGAGAGAGAGAGAGAGAGAGAGAGAGAGAGAGAGAGAGAGAGAGATGACAGTATTTAGTTTGACAGGTGTTGGTGTTGAAAATGTCAGCCCTTTGTTTCAGCCACCTACTACAGCATGTGGAGCTCAGCCAGAGTCTTTTATGTGACCAATATGATGCAGTGTGTAAAAAGAAAACAGTGGTTTTAGCTGCTTAAATAAAAACAGACTCTTTTTTTCTGGCAAATTTAAGGGGAAAAAAAGTCTTAAATTATGAATCTGAGGACAAATTTTTTCACAAGTCAATTTGAGGAAGGGTTTAAACCTAATGTACCTCAATATTTACTTTTTAGGTTCCTCTGTTAGAAGTAGTGGACCAAAGCTGGCAGACTATCAGAGATTTAGGAATGATATGATGTGATTTTTGTAAGTAAGTAAATTTTATTTATATAGCACTTTTCATTGATAAAATCACAAAGTGCTTTACAACAAAGTGCTTGTCAAGACCAAGAACCAACAAACTGGTGTTGTCCTGTTTTCTTTTCAGTCAGACCAGTCTGTAAATTTAAATTGGAGTTTAAGCTCAAATGTCCTCTTGTACAATTAAGGGTCAAACTACAGCTCTATAAAAAGCATCATTCAGTGAGTAACAAATGTGCTAAAACTGCATTTCACACTGTTCTATGTGTCTTCCTCTCAGTGTCATGGACTCTGTTGTGTGTCCTGACTCAGTGCACCTCGAGCTGCTGGTCCATTAGGGACTGTCTCTTTCATAACGTCCCCCCGAGCTTCTTCCTCTGACACTTACAGATAGTCTATTATCCTCCTCTCCACACCACCCCCTCTCTGTTTTCCATTTTTTGACAATCCAGGCATATTGATCGCCATGGTTACCTCCAACAATGTGACTGCTGGGTCGTCTGTTGTGGCTCTGTAATTGCATGGAGCCCGGTCTGTATACAGCAGCCTGCACGTCTCATTCGCTGCTCAGTGTTTCTTCTGCTTCTTCTTCTTCTCCTAACTGTCCTGGGCCGAGACATTGTTTGATGAGTGTGATGTGTGAAGGAGACACGTTGTGAGAAAAACTCCTGAATAATGCAGTGTGACAGAGAAGCAGTTAGGTAATGTTTAGCAAACATCTAAACAGATGATCAAATATTAAAGCAGCATATCTCCTCAGGCAGCATGATAAAGGGAGAAGCTGCTTACTGTGGCCACATCCTCACCCCACATGGATCAATACTGCCGAATGAGAGACTCTGGGAATACTCAAGAGCAAACAAGGAAACACTACTCAGCTGTCAAAGCACACATCCCCCAGCATGCACTTGCCCTGTGCGTCTTTTGTGTGGGTACTGCTGTCTGTTTTTTCACTTAACCTCCTGTACGTCACTGTGTGTGTCTCCCTCTGTGTGTGTCTGTCTTGATCAATGTGAGGCAGTTCAAAAGCATACTGTTTTTCTGCTGGTCATCTGATCTTTTCAGCTCCTCCTCACAGAGAGAAAAACAAAAACAGATTTAAAAACATGTTGCAGTGCATTAGCTCAGCTCTTTCCCAACTTTAATAAACATCAACACATCATCTTTCTCCCAGAATCCCTTCTTTAGCTTCCTGCTAATACCAGAAATGGTTTTAAGGTTTTACAGATGTGGTCTGTAGAGGCCCAGCAGGATTGTTGACACCTGTTGAGCCTGTCAGCTGCCAGATATTCTTTGACTGGTCCTTTCTGGTCTTTCCAAAGTAAGAGTCAAGACACTTGTCTTGTACATTTTTGCAGCAATGCTTTCCGCTGTTTTTTTTTAAAATATGTTATATATTTTTATAGTTTAAACTTTTTGCTTTTTGCTCCGTGTGTGAATGGAACAGCTGAAGCTCACATTTTCTGCAGGATTAATAACTGTATTTATCAATCCATCAATCCTGCCCGTTTAGATCATAGACTGTAATAACTGGACGTCGCGTCAGCAACCTAACCCATTTATTTGTAAAGCAGAGTGTTTCAAACCTGTCAGTGGTGGTTGCCATATTGGTAAAACTGACTGACTAATCTAACTTTACCTTCAGCCTCCTGTCAGTCAAATCAGCCATGCCTCTGATTCATTGAATCCAAAATGAACGTGTCACAAAAAACCTTTGTGACACGTTTTACAGGAGGTTGTCATTTGGTTGGGATAGGCATCAAACAACGCATTGGATCATTGGATCCAGCAAACTGGTCTTGCACAGACCTTCCTTGCTGCTTTTTAACTGACAATCAGCCCCGGTGTGAGCTCCATCCAGCTGTCCTGTTGTAGTTGTCCACCCCAGTGTCTGAGTAAGGTTGTATCATGTCTAGTATGAGCTTTAAATTTTTAACCATCTTGCACAATCTTTCAAAAAGTTCTGCTGTTTTTGACGAATTTGTCTTTGTTTTATTTCTTTTTTTGGCTTGAGCTTTACTTGAGGCTGCACTGCCCCTACAGTTCCCAGCAGTACTGTATATGTAGCTTCTTGGAAACTTGTGGAATCAAACAGGGAATTATACAGAAAATTCAGCATAAGAGTGGAGACAAGATGAGTACCAGAAGAGACATGACACTGGCTCATGAGAAGGATGTGATATTGAACACTATATGACTGGAAAAATATCTTCACTCAGACAAAAGTCCCAAAATGTAAAACATTACAGTTATACTCTGAAATGTTCCAGCCATGCAGTTACCAATTCCCCCCCATCAATCCAGGGGTAGGTTGCAGCAGCAGCATGCTAAGCTTATTTAGCCCAGAAATTCCTGTTCAGAGCTGTTAATGAAGATTCTACTGGGGATCTAAAGGCTTGCTGAGTTAAATGCTTCATTCAATAGGTCTCCTCCTGGGTTAGTTGAACGTGCCTGAAGACCCAAATGAGGTGGTCTTTCTAATACTAGTTATCTTGATATTTCATTAAAAACTGCAGATGTTCTGCTGTGACATCCCAGTACTTAAGCGCTCTCAAATACCAGTTGTGAGGATTAATGTAACACCACCAGTGAAACCTGTGCCAAATTGTATTGAAGTTCAAGTTACCATAATTTGGATATTACACTGAGTATTAAAGAAAACACAACTGAAGCACCTCTATTTTTTATACATATTGTTCTTAGTTGTTATGCACACAGTAAAAATATGACTACATGAAGATTATTGCATGATACTTTCTTTTATTTTTTTTAAACTGTAACTGTGAATCTTGTGATCAGCTGTCTCATTGCTAGTTAAAGAGGAGAAGAGTCTCCCTACAGAAGACAAGCCTCTTCCTGAGCTTTGTTAGCTAAAGAACAATGTCCAAGCCTGACTGTGATTGGATAATTGATTGCCGTCTACAACTTGACTGATATCTCAAGCACAGGTTACTAACCCTCCTATCTATTGTGTAGCTCAGAGAGTTGCTGACATTATAGCAGCTTTGAGTATCCATGTGCTTTGCCGTTTCTGCCATAATGGAGCCCAGTGTTTGCTGAAGAGGGACCAGAATGAAGTTCCATGGGAAGTACTGCTATACATTACCCCCTTTATAACACACTTTGTAGACCATCTCTCTATTATCTCTGCTGTTAGGTTCTGTTTTGTCTACTTTAGCCTTTCTAATTCTGCTACCTCCTACGCAAAAAGCTTTGCAATCCACTTCTGCCCCAGCTCCTCTTTTTTTATGCTGATCCTGGTTTTATTAGTGTCATATGTATTGCCATTGATGCCTGCCCTACTTTGTACCCCATTGGTCTTTGCTGCTGCTCCCAACCTTTGTAAACCACTCTGCAACCTACCTCCACCTAAGCTCCTTCTTTTTAAACTGAGTCTAGTTTTACCCATGACATTAGCTTTGTCACTAGTACCTGTTATGCTCTGTACCCTAGGGCCTTTGCTTTTAATGTATGCATATGAAACAGAGTAGAGGCTTACGGTAGGACAGGGAGCTCTCAGAACAGAGATGACCAAATGAATCTTACTGCATGCAAACATCATTTACCTTCATGCTCAGTGGTTCCCTCATCAATGCCCTTACACTTAGTTCTGCATGCCTTGCAAAAACAATCATGTGACAAGTCGTTAGATGTAGTCAGCAGGAACGACAATTAAGGAAGTAATCATAGTGGACAGAAGACAGGAGCGGTCCAAAACTGATGACTTCAGCTCTAAAAATAGAAGAGTATAATGTATTGACTTAATGACGATTTCACCTGCTTCATCTGATCTAAGGCAACCATGTCAGGTTGGTTTAAGGAAGAGACTGAATTAGACACCCCACCGAGATCCAGACTGAGGCCTCATACTGTATATGTAGGATGTCAGGGCCTGTTGCAGGGCCTCTTGGAGTTGTATTTCGACATCTCTTTAGTATGGCTAGAGTCTGAGACATCTTTGCTTAGGGCAAATGCTGCTGTATCGAAGTACAGCCATACAGAGCAAGAAGTGGCTGTGGACCTTCAACCTTGTTATTAACCAACATACTATGTCTAACAAAGGTAGTTATTTAAAAGGATGAAATCCTTTCAGACTGGGCAACAGGGATATTGAGTTCTCTAGCATAAATGGTTGCTCTCTGCACTATATCACATCATAGAGGTATAGAGCTCAGCGGCCAATAGTAAATAACTGCACAGTAAAGAAAAGAGCAGTGTGAGCCTGAGGGGTCGAGCTCTGCAGCCGCTGGGTCGGCTCCCTGCCTCGTATCTCAGCCTCTATTCATGGCTGAAATGCGAGTAATGAAGCGCTGTGAGCGTCCACTGCAGCAAAATGTTTGCTCTCACGTGGAGTTATTACTCTTCCTCTGTAGGACAGCAGAGGAAGGAATGGACGCTGACTCAGCACACGCTGTCCGTTCAGTTTTATATGTGCACCTTTTAGGAGCACCTTTGCCAAGTTACAAAGTGCCAGTGATTGAACCGTGCCATAATGTGAGTCTGAGTGAGAAATTATTCATGCTTAGGCCCAGGCTGAGTGAGCAGGTAGAGCAGGACAGCCTCATACCTTATGACCTTCCTTCTGCTGCATTTAACTGATATTACCACAGTGTGTGTGGAGAATAATCTCATCAACTCTGGTTTCATTGGACCACAGAGCAGTGTTTTTACAAAAAGATCACATGACTTCTGCTGAGCTACACATATAACCATTCCTCAAGTCAAATTACAAATTAATACAAGCCACTATAGCAAACTGGGCTGCTAAGTACTGTGTCTTTTGATTCATGTTTTTATTTTGCCTTTATTTGGCAGGACAGCCTGAAAAAGACTTAAAACACAGGCGTTAAATGAGGGGTAACGTGCACCAGGCACTCAAGGGTATGGTAGTTATTCCAAAGCAGTGCAACAAGGGCCTGTTTGAGGGACTGCAACAACTTGTGCTTCCCTGTTGGTCTTATTTCTCAACACCAGTGGTTTTTAGTTCAAAGTTGCACAACCACTAACCCTTCAGAAACCAAGCATATTCAACAAAAACAGAACAAAAAGTGCCACTGGCCTCGTGTGATTGCATCTTCACACAAGCCTCCGGGGTTTGATTCCACAATAAGGGCAAACACCCCAAAATTGAATTCTATGAAGATAAAACAAGAGTGCAGGATTCTACCTGCAGATACAGGTATAATTCAGGTGAAACATTAAAGAAACATTTTTACACAAGCCTATGAATAATGCTTTGGTGTATTGAGTAAACATCAGCAAGATTGCATCTCCATTGACATCTACCCCATTGGCATAAAATGTGCCATGCAGTAATGTCAGTAACTGATCTTTGAGTCATTTAACATCAGATTTTTTATCTTTACCACATCATTGTAGTGCTTGCAGGTAGCATCTCTGACCTCTGAGTTAGAGCAGAAGGTTTTTGGGCAGAAATAGTCACCTGTTGACAAGCAAACTAGTTTTTTATGGGCAAATGTAAAAGAACATGTTTGGTATCATGCTGTCTCAGAGAGAAGTCAGCTAGTTTGTTTCTGTGAACTTAATTATTAGCCCTGAATTTCACAATCACTGCATCTGTATTACATTATTCTTTTCTAGCAAACTCATGCTTGTTATGGCTTTACTGTTTTATTTTTGGTGCTGTGCTTAATACAGTTGTTTTAATGTCATAACATTTGTATTTTTCCACAGAGCGGAGCAGGAAATATGCAGCATATAATAGTTGTTTTGCTCTTCTTTTCAGTATGTTTTCAGCATCCTTAGTTGATCAGTAAGCTGTAATGGACTGCGCATATAACATTGCTGATATGTGGCATGCTTCAATAATCCAATAGTGCACAGTCATTGCTAATATAGCTCTAGGAAATATTAAAATTGTTTAATAAATGCTCATTGAAAATGGCCAGCTTAAATAAAATTGGCTCTAGTTGAAAATTTGACTAAATATAAGCAGCATATTAATACTGGTGTTTCTGGCTGTTTAAGTTCCTGCATGCAGCATCATTCTGTACTCAAGTATATGTATATACGTGTTCATGTGTCAAAATTGGGTATCATTCAGATCCGTTTTTGCATGAATAACCATCTAATAAACCTTCCTATTAATTTTGGATAGTGAAACTTGTAATGGTGAAAGTGTTAAGCTCTAGCTGCAGACCTTTATAATTTATCAAACAATGTCACAGTGAGGAGGCGACATCAAATCCTCCTCGACAGGCTCTCAGCTGAAGTCAAGTGTCTCTACCTGCCATTTCCAAATGTCTGGGTCAGACAAGCTGCCAGTTTTACACAGATCTCTGTCCTCTCTTAAGCTCTGAGCCTGCAAGTGTCTGTGCATGAATTAAACATTTCTCCTACAGCTGGTTTTAGCTGTCAAGGTTCAAGTGGCACAACATTACTTTGGCCAAAGTATGAGAGAATAAGTGTATTAGAATAAACTGAACTTTTCTTTAATTTGCTCCCTGTTCAGCTGGGCTGTATCATTGTGCTCCACCCTAACCCTCATCTCCAGCAGGTCTTGTGACTTTGTCTCTGTCAGATCTTTCAGATACCGCAAGTATCATATACTGTCGAAAAGGAGCTACAACAGCAGGCTGTTTTATTTTTTTCAAACAGGGACAGGAGAAATCCATTAGGGTTCTTTTTTTGGTACACAGTATCTTCAGGACAGAGCAGGTTCAGCTGAAACAGGCTCACGGTGTTTGCCTGAGAAAAGTGTTGTATCTAATTCCTACAAAACCACCCAAAAGTACTCTCCACACTTTGAAACGTTTTACACTTCATTTGAGTCAAATTTTCTGAGCTGGCAGCTTTTTTGTGTGCTCAAAACTGTGCAATCAGATTTTTCAACCACCTCTAGGTTTTACAGATTGGCAGTACACATGTGGAAGGCCCTCACTACATCTGGCCTATATCAAAACTGCCTGCAAAATTAGACTGATGTGATGGTGTCTCTTTTTTGTTGTTTGGAGTGGATTCGTACATGGTAATTGTAAGTGTACAAAGTATCCCAGTCAGCTCAGCCATCTTTCCCGAAGGAAAACTGGCACAGAAGCAAGACTCACAGGCGCAGTCACACCATCAGGGATAAAAATGTTAAGCTCATCTTATCAGACAGAATATACTGCTAGGTGTGTCTCTAATATTTTGAGTTTAGCTGATAACTCTTTGAAATAAAATCTGAAAGAGAAGGAGAGAGAGCTCATAGGGATGAGTGGGAGGTTTAGGGTCAGTAAACAATGAGCCTAGTTTTCCCTCTTTCTTGGCATCGCCTCCTTTCAAACTGAGGAGGAACGCAAGCTCTCCATCATGCACGCTTGCAATATTGCTCTGAACTTAAAACACACTCTGTGCTAAATAACCACATTTAAAAAACTCTCAGCATAACTCTTAACACCAGTGATCATTGTGCTCACAGATATTCAAACAAATTTTCAAGTGTCCATTTTTCATGCAGTACAATACAGCCCTATACCTCAGAAACAAGGTCATGAATATTAACAGCTGACCTTTATTTAACTCTAAGCACAAGGAAATCAGTTCCCTTTTGATCCAGCCCTGTCTGATTATGTCAATATGTTTTTGACATTTGATTATTAATTAAGTTAAACTGTGTCACCAAGCCTGTAACGTAATTGACACTAGGGGGATGGACCAACTATACAGTATTTATTGGCTGACTATGAGGGCCAGTATTCAGATGCATTTTACCATTTATCTGTATCAGCCTTTTATTTTACATTTGGTCACTAAAATGAATAAATAAAAATGTCAGTTCATTTGGCTCCACTGCCAGGACGTCTTTCCCTAAAGGTCATGATCTGTCTCACCTTGAGTCCGTAACACTTTGGCTAGACTTGAAGCCACTGTGTGCTGCAATTATTCAGTGAGTGTAACTTCTCTATATGATTTTGAAAGTTTCATTGTTGACTAAATATTTGCTAAAGGCTGTCAACCAAAGATTAGAATATTCAAAATTTTGAACTTTAACATAAAGTCCTTCAGGTTTCTTAAATTTTTTTGACTGCAAAAAAAAAGCAGGTTTGTAAGTCATTGGTTTTGTTAACTACTAGTAATCTAGTATTGGCATTGAAAAACCAGTATCAGTCAACCCATTTTAACAGCATGATATGGGTAGTTACTTGACATTATTTTAAAAGAATAAAGCCTGCCTTTTAAGCAAAAACATTTTTAGATTTGGGAGTCAAGAAAATAGTCAAATAATATTTAAAGATATGCACCACATGAAAAGTTTCTCCTGAAATAACTTTTTTTTATTTGGGTGACTTGAACAAAAGTTTTGTCATGCAGCAGCGTGAAAGATCCAAACATATTTTCTTATCTCTGATTTATATCTTATATTTGATTATCTATTTTCTCTTGGTTGTGTGTCGACGTTGACTGATGAGGGTTTTTCCAGAGGCTGGTGCTGATACGGATAAGAGGGTGCTTTGTGAGTGTGTGCCATCCATGTCTGTTAAAAGAAGTGACCTTAGATGCTTCAAACACACTGACATCAGTGTTAAACGTTTCTCCTGATGTCTGTCCAGCAGCTTTTGTTAAAGGATGATGATTTTTCTGTTGTTTCTCTCAGCTTAACAAACCTGAGCGCTAATTCTCCGTCATCATGCTCTGAGCTGATGCCGTCTGCTGAGTCGCTTTGATGGACACTTTTCAGGCTCTCCCCTCATTCTAAAGCTGACAGAGAAGTTCAAAGCTGTGGTTTGATGTGGGACTCAATATTTCACAGTGTGTGAGTGTGTGTGTGTGTCTCCCTGCATCACATACATTATGGATTAGTCGCGTTGTCCTGTGTCTGTCTGTGATTTGATTGCAGTGGACAGCAGAGCAGGAAATGGGAGTTTGTTCATTGGTTTGCTGTTGGCTTGGCTCAGTAACCCCAGATCTGTTCTGTCACCTGATTTTAACCTCGCTGGCATCAGTGACTGTGCTGAAACCAACCAAAAACATCAGGCAGACAGAGAAGGACAAACTGACAGACAGAAAAACAGACGGACAGACAGAGATGGCTGTTTGTTTAGAGTGGAAAAGTGCAATTTTAGGAAGGACTGGATTCATGGAAACAACACAGCATTTTATCACCCAAAGTGTCAGTCAGTACTTTCTATCCAGGGGCGGATCTAGAAAAATATTCATGGGGTAGCAAGAGGGGGGCAGGAATTTTTGAGGGGTGGCAACATATGGCAGACATATACTGAGTTTGTTCACTACAAAAAGGCATTGCTGCCATTTACAAACATGACAGACATTCTTCGTCCCATACAATCTTTCTTTTATTAGGATTCTCACACCAGTAAGATCAATAAAAAGGCATGGAAAAACAAAAACAACAACCCATCGCAGCTTCATGGATTTAGACCAGTCAGACTGTGTCAACACACTAACATTTATTTAATTCTGGAAGTTAACCTCAGCAGTGGATCTAAAATACATTGTTTACAAACTACTAAAGCGCTGTCCCCACGCCATCACACTTTTTACAATTGAGTTTCCCTAATATTTTTACAGATTTAAGCAAACACACATTTTTATATTTATTTGAAGAAGTCTAAGCAATGTCTCTGTCTACTTTTCTTACCATCTTGACCAGGTTGACTGGAGATGATAGCTGATCACTCATGCTCTCTCCTCTCCCTCTCACTTTCTGGGTCCTACACGTTGACTTGTCTCTCTTCTGCCTCCTCATCTCTGAGATGTTCTCCCTGCTCCACATATTCTTCTCCTGCCACCTCCTCATGTCCCTGGTCACCTTGCCTTGCTCTTCTACTACTGTGACAATTGTCATGCCTTTCTCTCCCTTCTTCCTCTTTGTCTTCATCTTCCCTCTGTCCTTCCACCTCTTCTCTCTCTCCGTCCACCTGGTCTCTCTCTTCATCCTTCTTACCTTGTCCGTCTACCTCGTTTTCTATTTTTCCCACCTATTTCTTTGTCTTTGGTGAAAAAAAACTAATTATGCTGCCTTTCCTCTTCATTTCTGCAAGATTTGAAGTTATTTTACTTATATTACCCTGCCAGATATGGAATCAATATTAGCTTTCATAGCCTACACAGGATCTAGCTGCTATTGCACATGCAGCCTAGCTTAGAATTAGTGAAATTACGATCTTCAACACGAGCTCAAAATCAGCATTGCTGCAGCACTGTGCTTTCATTACAAATTCATTTATTGATAGTAAATCAGTCTTCACCTTATTCCTCTCGTGTCTCCTTTTTTTTTTTCAAAAGACTCCCGGCTCCTTGGCTTTTACCAATTAAAAAAGTCACTCGTCTCGCCAGCACACCACCACAACACCTGCTGTGTCGCCACCCCGGCTTTGATGCAATTTCGTGCTGCATTCAATGCAGTTGGAAAATGGAGATTCACACTTGTAAATGTCAAATTGGCCATTTAATTTGTTGCTGCCAACTGGGGTGGCAACAGGGGTGGCAAGCATGTCTTTTAGGGTGGCATTTGCCACCTCATGCCACCCCGGTAGCTCCGCCCCTGTTTCTATCCATTTTTAAATTTGTGATTTTGGACCTCATAGGTTTTAATAGGCTTAATAGAGCAATGGTCAGCCCCCTTCCCTCTGTCACGGAGTGACCCTCTGGTGGTTTAAATAGTCGATTAGTTAATTGGTTGGTGAAACTACCACTAGCCTACTAATCTGGGTGTCATAACACTGAGGTGCTTACCAAACTTTGAAGTGTTTCAAACACTCACCCTGTCGTTGAGTCACACTGTCATTATTTCCCACCCCACTTCATTTCTTATCTGACTGTATAGCTCACCATTTAAACTCCAGCAGTGATACATATGATAGCTTCACTGTTGTGAAAGCAAATTGCTAACTACTCTTGAGACTTTTTTGGATATAATACTTTTGGTTATCTGTGATTATAGGACAGGTTTCTCTCTTCTAACCATCTCCAGACCGCTTATCTTTCTGTCATTTAGTGTGTTAGCAGGCTAATCAACACAGCTGACTGCAAATATTCAATGCCATTTTAAAGCTACTATAAATATACTAAAACCTCAAAGCAGCCAACAGACTTGGACTTTTGACATGTCAACAACAGAGATTTCTAAATTTATGACCACTGTAGCAAGCTTCAAAGGCAGTTCAACAACTGTTTTAAATGTTCAGTTTTGTGCCAAAAGTTTAAAAAAAATTGGCAAAAAACATAAGCTCTCTTGATATTAAGAGTTGTATGGAGTGCAGTCAACTTTAAGAGGATGGTCTCCCTCCAGTGGACGATCATAAATCAATAACATGTCAACAGCAAGCCATCATCTCCAGGGGCCTATTCTACGAAGCAGGATTACTGCTTAGCGAGGTAACTTCGAGGGTAAGTTCGGGGTTTCCTGTTCTACGACGCTGGTTCACTTCTTAGCGAGGCGAGTCTCCATGGCAACATACGCTGAACGGCTAACCTGCTCCGGGGCAGGTTAGGTTCCAGATTGAACTCACCGAGTATACTGACCAATGAGCTCTCTCGAAAAATGGCTTGTCCGTTCTTGGAGGATCCTGTAGACCTCGGTGCTCGCATTGTCCGAGGAGTAGGCCTGCACGATATATCGTTTGAACATCGTCATCGCGATGTACGTGTGTGCGATAGTCACATCGCAGAGCCTGCGATATCGGAGGTGAATGAACTCAGTTAATTTCAAGGGTAGCTGACTGAGATACACTGCATGTGACTCTACATGTGCTGTGCAGCAATCCACCAATCACCTTCGTTCTTTACTCAGTTGCCAATCAGACTCAGTTCTCAGTTGCCAATCAGACTACTCTGCCAGCTGTCAATCAAAATCAGAGTGGAGGAAACCCACCCCTGCACATGGAGGGAGTCGCTGGCCGGAGTTGTGCCGAGAAACGCTTGTCCGCTGAGAATTACTTCCGGAACATTCTTCATCACTGTTTAGCCTAACAAATAAGAACTGTATGGGCTTTAAATTGTACATTTCCGTGGACCACTCTACTATAAGCAGTGCGCGTTTTGTGAGGTGCATGCAATTCTCGGAGGACATGCGTTTCTCAGCACAACCCCGTTAACAACAACAACAACGATCGCAAAATGAACAACGAACAAGCGAAAACCACCGAAAATGAAGATTTGTTGCCAAAAAGAAAAGGAAAGTCAGTTATCTGGAATTATTTCGGTTACAAGATGGATGATGTCGACCAAAACACGTCTTCTGTGTTCATCTGTTTCCACAATAACGTCCCAGAACAATAAAAGCTAAAAATATCTCTGAGACAGACAGAAGCCGTTCTACTAACATTCACAAAAAGAGGTAAGATCAGAGCAGTTTAACTGTCCTCAAGATTTCAGCAGTGCAGCACAACATAAAGTGCTATTCAGGTCATCTGGTGAAAATTCCTGTATTTTTTAATATCGCAATATATATCGCAGGGTTGAAAAAAATCGCAATGTTAGTTAAAACACGTGCATGTTAAAAGCACGTGTTGAACAGTGCTATTTCAGGGTGATAATGGCATCAAAGATTTTTTGAGCACTATACTTCCGCATTGAGACTGTCTGCAATTTTCTGCCAGCATTCCTTTCATGCTTTTGCAGTGGCAACAGTGTTGCTTTTGAGGTTTATGATAGATTTAAATTCCTTATACTTTCTCATGATCGTCTCCTGCTCCTCGTTTGTAAAGTACGCGGTCCTTCGCTCTCCGGCCTGCTCTGATGCTCCAGACTGATCCATGTTCGCGATTGGTCAGATGCGGTGGGCTCTGCCTTACATGCATGCATGCGCTCATAGCAAAGCTGGATCCACATACAAGGTTGATAACTCAGCGTAGTAAGACTGTTTAGCGAGACCGCTGACTACCGCGCTAAGTTAAGCGAGGTAGCTCCAGGGCTACCTCACTAGGTTGAACTTGCTTCGTAGAATAGGCCCCAGGTCTACTTTAATGTCTTTACAGGGTTGGTGTTGCAATGCTAAATCAACTTTAAGTACACCATAAATCAACGTTGTTTCAACATTACTGCCATAGCATAATTATCAAATGTGGTGTCATTTTTTCATTAAAACAGCTTTGAGAGTTCAACCTCAATTACATCAATTCTGATGACGCATCATTGCTGTTTAATGTCAGCTTATTTTATTATATTTAGATTAAATAAGATTAGATTAGATATAACTTTATTTATCCTTTTGGGAGTTCCCTCAAGAAAATTAGAAAGGCCAAACATCAATTAAAATTAAAGAGCTGAAATTTACATCACTCTGAAACACGTGTAATTTTAGTCTGATCAGACTCACTTTACACTCATTTATCCTGTTTAGTGTTTTTCCAAGGAGTAAAACTCACAGATTGGTCTTATTCTGCAAGAGTCACAGCCCAAAGCTGCCTCAGACCTCTTTGTATCAGGGCTGCACGATTTTGGCCAAAAAGAAAATCACAATCTTTTCTCTGAAATTCGATTTTCAATTTCAACTTCGATTTTTTATTCAGTTACAACTTCACCAAACTTCACTTTAAAAATAAAAAGCTTTTCTATCATCTCTTAAAACTAAACCACTGAAAATGATGTTATTGCAAATGCCAAGCCAGTAAGTGGCGCTGTAGCGCTGCCGAGGAAATGCACAAAAGACAGAAGAAGAGTTCAGAGCATTTGTAAAACAGTTGTTTTGGCTGGTCACATACAGGCGCCATAAAAGAGTTACGCTGTGTGTCACATAATCATTTAGAGAGCGATGCAGATGGTCATTCACACAGAGATGAGACGAAATGGTAGTCATTTACAGATTTATGCACTCTCGTACCCGTTTTCATAAAAAGCAGCATTTATGGTCAACTGAAACGCCATTTCCATGTGGATGAAATGCTGATACGACAAAAAATTTTGTGCCTACTCCTGAAACGCAAAAGAAGACTTTGCAGCGGGGAGTGGTTAGTTCTCCCTCTGAAACTGGGAGGCCGTATCAATTCCACACGACTGACTTGCTCTTGCCCTATTTGGCCACAAAATTATCTCCTTCTTTTACAAACACCATGGTTGTTCACACTGGTGAGCATGGGAATTTTTTTAACATCGTCATAATCAAACAATTACAATTTAAAACCGATTAACTGCGCAGCCCTACTTTGTATCCCTGCAGGATGTCCATCTCAACACTGTTTAATCACAAAACAAATCAAATTTATATGCTGAAAAAAAAAAAAAAGTACTGAACACAGACGGTACAGAGATCAGTAAACCATATAAACACAAAACATTTAAAATCATTTAAACAAGTCATGAATAAAAGAGCAAAAACAGAGGGTCAACGTATGACAGTTTTTTGAAGTAGAAGCAGAAGGTGTTTGGTTCTGACTCTGAAGACAAAAAGCAGACTGGCACTAGATGACCTGAGCGGTCTGGAAGGTTCATTCGCAACAGAATATCACTGACACTTTTAACTTGTTGTAGCCTAAGCTGAACCATTGTTTGTTTGTTTTTTTGTTGACTTGGATTTGGGATTTTTGCCTCCAGAAATGTATTGACAGCACTTTAAAAATCAAGGCCGGTGTCCTGTCAGATTTATCATTAACAGCACAGATCATTTTAGCTCTGACAGCAGCATTGACCGGCACTCTTCATGCAGCACTCCTCTGCTCTGTTATTAGCAGTCAGGCTACTGGAGGTCACTCCCATTGTTCCACTTACCACACACACACACACACACACACACACACACACACACACACACACACACACACACACACACACACACACACACACACACACACACACACACACACACACACACACAGTTCTGCACTTAGCCTCTGGACTGAAACAGAGCAGTGAGAGAGAAAATCAAGCAGAGCTGCTGCATCAGTGGTTCTGGGCTGCTCACAATAAGAGCTCATTTCCTGCCTGATTATTTATGATCCTCTGAGATAATTCAGTCTAAGATCAATGATGCTGTGCAACCTATGAGCTGCATATTACACTGACAGTCCATAAGTCTGTCAGTGGGGGATATCTGATCAAATTTAAGCTCTCTTGGCCTGAACTCAGGACTAATGTGGTACTCAGTACCTGCAGTGGATTTGAGTCTTTGTGGTAGGATGCTCCACACTGCTGGTTATTTAATAATGTGACTTAGAAGCTGAGTTTTACAGACGCCACACAATGCTACCCTCTGCTGAATGACATGGTGAAATGCATTTTAGTGGGCATAGCTGTTATGAACAGGTTCTTGTTTGTTTGCTGTAGCTCACATAGTTTCACAGTGATGACTGTAAAATAATAATAATTGAAAAAAACTGTGCTGTTTATTGAAGGAATACTACAATATTTAAGTGTTTTTATCTCAATAATTTTGTTGAGGAAAATGCTTTGACCTTGAAACATCCTTGTTTTTTTCTGATGGTGCTTTAAATAATCTGACTGTCTTCTTTTCTTCCTCTCTTTGTCCTGCAGGTATTTTATTTTCAACGTTAGTGTTCGGCCCGGCCTGTGGCTTCATCTTAGGTTCTGTTTGTACCAAAGTCTATGTTGATGCTGTCTTCATGGACACCAGTGAGTTGGCCATTTTCTTTGTATTTCTTAAAGAAATATCCTTTATATCCTTGTATGTTGTATAGCTTGTTTACACACTGTTACTCTGTTAATCTACGTAACATCATGTAACAACCCCATTTCTTATAATATTAGGATGCTTTGTAAATGTTGATAAAAACAGATTTTGTTGGTTTGAAAATCAGAAATCTATATCTAAACAAAGATACTAAGAAGACAACATAGTAGTCCTTGAAATGAAGACATCTTGTTTTGTGAAAAATTTATGCTCATTAAAGTTGTTGTCAGCTGAGGGCAAAAAACACTTCATGAGTTGTTTGATATGAACAAAAAAACCTGGAAAAGCTGCTCTTGACTTATGGGGTTCAACTGCAGTAGGTTAGTAACATGGCTTGCTATAAAAAAGGTGCTGCGTAGAGGCGGCGTCTCTCAGTGTTAAAGACTGGAAGAGGTTAACAACTTCGTGAGAGACTGCATTAGCTAATAGTTCATTTAGAGAATCTCATAATAAATAGACAATACTGGATGGCCATGATCTGTGGACCATCGCATGGCATTGGACATGACTCTGCAGTGGAAATCACAGCATGGGCTAAAAATCCCCTCCCAAAAAACATCATCTGTGAAGACAGTGCACTGCTAAAGCCTCAAAGGCAGGTTTAAACTTTGTGGGAAAGGAAACCACATCTCATTGTGATCCAAAAATGCCAGCAACTTCTCCAGGCCGAGCCCATTTCAGTAGACTCAGGTAAACGGTTGTTTAGATGTTCTTTTTGGGAATCACTGATAATGAGACCCTGGCTCTGAAGAGAAGAGGGACCACCTGGCTTATTACCAGTGCACCGTTGAAAAACCATCATCCCTGATTGTCACATTTGGGATGGAGTCATTAATGTGAGACAGTAAATACAGATTTTTGAGGAACATGTGCTGCCATTCAGATAAAACCTATCTTAGGAGAAACCTTCCACATTCAAGCCAAACTCTATTTTGTTTATATAACAACAGCATAGCCCTGTAGTAGACAAAACCTGAAACTGACCTGAATGCAGTCCAGACTTGCCACCCATCGAAAACATTTGGAGCATCATTTACAGATGGGATGAACTTGCCTCTGTGACTTGCATCATATCTAAAACAACAGTTGTTTTCAGTAATATTATCTTTTTAGCTTCAATATCTGATGCATTTTTATCATTTTTATCGAACAGGCTTAAAATATTATTTATAATCAATCAAATTGTGTCTTCATCAACATTTTACTTTTTGTGATTCAAATATTCAACAGAAACACTGAAAAAGAAACTTGTGGGCAGATGGTCTTTTTTCTGGAGTCTGTCTCTGGAGTCTAATCGATCTCTCTGGTGTACCTCCTCCACCTTCTGTCCAGGTAAGCTGGACATCACCCCGGATGACCCTCGCTGGATCGGGGCTTGGTGGGGCGGCTTCCTCCTCTGCGGTGCCTTACTCTTTCTGTCGGCCCTCTTCATGTTCGGGTTCCCTCAGGCCCTGGATGAGCAGGACATGGATCGAGGAGGGGAGAGTGAACAGGCCATGCTACCTTCTTCCTTATCTATGGAGTACCAGGGCTCCAAACCCAATGGGGCTATTTATGGCTTTGACCTAAACAGTGGACTCTCTGTTTGTGAGCACCTGAGAGGTAAGGAGGAACGTATATTAAGAGATTTCACTGTTCTGTCTTTTCTCTCTGCCTGTTCTGACACCTATCTCCACCTTTCTATCTTCGTTTTCTCCTCCGATGACTCAGTAATCCCGCGGGTAACCAGGCACCTTCTCTCCAACCCGGTGTTCAGCTGCATCACACTAGCAGCATGCATGGAGATCGCTGTGGTTGCTGGCTTTGCTGCTTTTCTGGGAAAATACCTGGAGCAGCAGTTTAACCTCACCACCTCCTCAGCTAATCAGCTACTAGGTAGGCAGGTCATGAACTCATCTTGACAAGAAAACCCTTTTGGCTCCCAAATGTTTTCAGTTATTTTGCCATGAAGCCACCGAGGGAAGACGTAAATGAGGGTCATGACAATTCAAGAACGTCAGCTGATAGAACAGACAATAGAAGAAATTGTGTTTTCCTCCTCAGGTATGACAGCGATCCCTTGTGCCTGTCTGGGGATCTTCCTTGGGGGTCTGCTGGTGAAGAAGCTGAACCTGTCAGCTCTGGGCGCCGTCCGTATGGCCATGCTGGTAAACCTGGTGTCCACTGCCTGCTACGTCTCCTTCCTCTTTCTGGGCTGTGACACTGGGCCTGTGGCGGGGGTGACGGTTGCCTACAGCAACGAGTAAGTGATAAGTGACCTGATCTGAATAAGCAGTGTTTACAAGAGTTTCCACAAACGTGTTTTGTGGTTCTCTCTCTTGTTTCTCTATTTTTTTCACAAATGTCAAATGAACTTTGTTTGTTACTTCAGAGAAAGTCATTGTACATGTATAACTCTAACTGAAACATTTATTAAGGAATTAAAGGTTTAGTGTGTAGAAATACAAATATAAAGCAATATCTAGCATTGAGATTCTAGATCGAAATGCTTTCTATTAACAAGTTTGAGTGAGTAAGTTTTGACCATTCTGGGCCACTGTAGAAATACGGCGGGCAGTGGTGCCTTCAGATGGGGTCAAGTTCACTGTGATAAGTTTTCAGAAATGGCAGAGCCTACTGAATCCAGTTTCACAGAAGTACAATATGTCATTATGTTACTGACAGGGTCTGTAGTTAGTGGAGCAAAGTTGGCTGGTCTTAGTGAGAGCACAGCTTGTACAAGGTAGTTTGAATAACAAGAGGAGCTTTGGTGAGTCTTAATATAGATCATTAACTTGGTTGACTTGTTTTGTAGTGAACTTGTTTTGTTTTGTTGTAGACTCACCATGTGGTGCTGGCTTACTGCTATGAAATGACAAAAGAAGAGAGAACAGAAGTGTCAGTCGCTGCTGGTACATTCAGATTAAACCAGCCAATGTAGCCTTAACTGCAAACATGTATACAGCCAAGCTTTACTGCAGTATTCACATCTGTGCATAGGCCTTTAAACAAGCCAAGAACTGACCAAACTGAAGGACAAAATGATAAAGCTGTGAGAGTTTAGTGCCAATTATTTGAGCTTCTCACCAAGACTGTGCATTAACAGAACCAGCAATGTTTTCTACTTTTGATATAGTGTTCTTGTTTCCTCAGAAAGCTGATTTAAAGATCATTTTGTTCATTCTGCTGATTTACTGACCATCTGTGGGATGAAACTTTTGAGTGTTTTTATAAATGCAGAGGTGATTTTTCTTTTTTAGTAAACCGGAAAAAACAAGACCCAAAATCAAACTGACAATGAAGAGTAGATCATGAGCAGGATAACAAGGGAAATTCAAAGTCAAGGATTGTTTTTAGGCTTACAGCCTCTGATTAGTGTCCCGGTTAAGACCCATCTTTGTGCGCTACAACTGTACAGTATGTGCAACAAACAACAATAAAAATCCTTTCATTTGAAAGAAGGTGCTTTGTCTTCAGCTTTTCTTGTGCACATGCATTCTCCAACATGACCTTTGACCTCCTCTGCAGGACATTGCTGTCTTGGCAGCGGCCTGAGTCGGCGTGCATCAATAACTGTAACTGCTACACAGCATCAGTGAGCCCTGTCTGTGGATCCAACGGAGTCACCTACCTCTCAGCCTGCTTCGCTGGCTGCACCAAACCAGTGAGTGAAACGCTGGGCTTGGATATATGTAGATACTTCTTTAGAGCAGTGAAACCATACTGACACTGTCTCTGAGGAGACAACACAGGTGAACACCCGACTGGATTAAAAGCAGCAGACCAGTCTTCAAGCACTCTTTATTTTCAGACTGTTTTTATTTTTCTGCCCATAAGTGGAAGAAAATGGATGTTTTTAGTTCATCTTATTTGGAGTTACAAGGATTTAAGTTTTAGTCACTCCAAATGATCTCCCAAATTTGTTAGCTTTGCACAGAAGAGCCAAAAAAAAAAAGTCATTCTTAAATCCTTTTGACAAGTTGCTTAAGTTTTACTTGAATAAGACTGTTTGCACTTTGACCCTGACTGTAAACAGAGATGTAGAACTCTGACTCTTATTTTTCAGGGCTTGTTTGACAAAGACCTGAACCTCAGCATTGACTGCATTCAAATTCCAAAGATGGACAGTAGGACTTTAACATAATTACTGATACTGACTATCTATTTATGAATGTATTTACTATTCTTTGGTGTAAGTCCAGAATAATGTTGTCAATTTGCAGCAGCTTTTGTTCAGCTGCTGTTACCATAAAAAAATCTCAGCTTATCTTTTTCTTTATATTTAGATTAAAAACTATTTCAACAGACTAAACAAAGCCACAGTTTCCTGACAAGTACAGTCTTGTTCGAATTGCTTTTGATGGATATAATATGATGCCCGTGGTGAAAGCAAAACTAATTTCAGTTTCTTGATATCAGAGAGATGTCCTTATTTATTTAAGAAACATGACAAGACTCTTTTGTGGTTGTGTCTGTTAGTACAGTTTTTGCACATTAAATGCAATTCAGGACTTTCTTATTGATTCAGGTGTCTCGAAACAACATACCTACTCTTCTTCGTCAGGTACATGTGGCTCATATTTAGCCTTACAGTATATATTTACTAGAAGTAAGAGAAAAACTCTTGCTTTGTTTTGAGTTTTTGCAGAGCTCTGGGATGTGTGGAGAGGTGCCATGAATTGAGGGTTTTATAAAAGAGCAGAGCAACATGTTCTGCATGTAAAAGAAACTCCAAGGAGACAACAAAACTTCAACATTCAGACATATTTCCAGAGTCCAAACCCAGTCTAAAGTTGTTTGCACTGTTACTATAAGCAAGCTGCTGGCTAACAGGAGCTGTCAAAGAGAGTTTGTTAGTTCAAATTCTGATGAAAATGGATGGGTCGCAGGTAAATTGAGTTTGCTAGACATCTGCAGTGATCCTAAGGCAGCAGAAGGATGATTATGTTTGCCCACTGAGAGACAAGGGGTAAGCATTTACACACACATTAAAAAATTTAAATCTCTGTTCATGCTGATGTAAATGAAATGTGTTTTAAAAGGTCAAACACAGTCAGTGAAGGTCATACAGTAATACAGATCCTCTTTATAAATCCTCAGTCAATAAGGACCCAACTGGGGTTTGGACTCAGAGAAAGGGAACCTAACTCAGACAGGACTTGGTTTCTCTGCTGGTGATTCGGACTGAACTCAGACTTGAGCACTGGAGACTTAATGTTTGACTCAGAATGATACAACTACAGCACTGCAACAGCTTCCTAGACACAGGGGAGCTCCAGCTAAATAACAGGGGGGCAGAGCATTTACAAAACATGCACAGCATACGGCAGCAGGGCTGATCCAGATCTGTGTCTTTATGGTGAAATGACAGCTTCTCATCATCTTGTCTCTGCATCAGAACCTGACCAGCTGTACGTGCATATCCAGCACCACTGAAGATGCTGTGGCTTTACCGGGGAAGTGTCCAAGTCCAGGCTGCCAGCAGGCCTTCCTTACCTTCCTCTGTGTGATCTGTGTGTGCAGCATGATCGGAGCCATGGCCCAGACTCCCTCTGTCATCATCCTCATCAGGTGAGGAGACAGAGTGCAAGACCCAGACTGTCCACTAGAGAGAGCTGTTGGCATGTTAAACTGGTCAATATACTGACAAACACACATAGCTCGTTACTTACAGCATTCAGGAATACTGAAGGACATCAAAAAGAAGGGTATGAAAAATGTTATCAATAATTAGGCCTCTTTATGCACAACAAAAACAAAACAGACCATCAGCCACATTATGAGACCATGACCTTTTTGACAATATTTCCATATCCAAAGATATACAATAATAAAATAAAAAACAGCAAAACACACCCAATTGAAAGCCTCAACAAAAAAAAATTAAACAACCTAAATGTTAAATTAGATTAGATGGCTAGTTTTTATACTAATCACCTACACATGATTCCACTTTTAAATTGACAGAAGTGAGATAAGTTTGAATTCATGATTTGTCCTCTGAGCTCATACTACTGAAAGGACTTAGTGGATTTCTCCTACCTTGCTCATTGTTTAGCTCTTTAGTCAACTTATTATAATACTAATGGCTGTGTGGCTCTGTTCTTTGTGTCATCCCCTCTCCTCTAACATTTATATCTCTTTGATTTCCTTGTGCAATGATTTCCTTTGGAAGAGCAATACTTTTACTTTTGATAACACAAGGAGTTTTATTTTTCTTCCTGTAATGTTTACATTTACAATTTCTATCTGTGCATTTATATTTCCTACCTGTCTTAAGTATTCCTGCCTTTCTTCCACGTGGGTCTTACACATCAGGTTCTCCCGTAAGATGAAATGTTTCTATATGTGCAATACAGATAAATTAGCATCTCCCTTTTAAAATACACAACATTCTACCTGTGCAATACAAATAAGTGTTTTCCACCTTATAATATACAATTTTTTATTTGTATACAATACAAATTTTAAAGTTCGTTTAATGAAACTCACAGAAATGACTTGAATCTGACAAAAGTAATATTAGATAAAAATTCTATGAAAATTAACCAATGAAAGTCAGACTTTGCTTTTCAACCATGCTTCAACAGAATTATTTAAAAAATAAACTTATGAAACAGGCTTGGACAAAAATGATGGTACCCTTAACTTAATATTTTGTTGCACAATCTTTTGAGGCAGTCACTGCAATGAAACTATTCCTGTAACTGTCAATGAGGCTTTTGCACCTCTCAGCAGGTATTTTGGCCTCCTCATGAGCAAACGTCTCCACTAGTCTCAGGTTTGAGGGGTGCCTTTTCCAGACAGCATGTTTCAGCTCTTTCCAAAGATGCTCAATAGGATTTAGGTCAGGGCTCATAAAAGGCCACTTTAGAATAGTCCAATGTTTTCCTCTTAGCCATGCTTGGGTGTTTTTAGCTGTGTGTTTTGGGTCATTGACCTGTTGCAAGACCCATGACCTGCAACTGAGACCAACCTTTTGACACTGGCCTGCACATTTATCTCTCGAATCCCTTGATAGTCTTGAGATTTCATTGTTCCCTGCACAGATTCAAGACACCCTGTGCCAGATGCAGCAAAACAGCCCCAGAACATAACAGAGTCTCCTCCATGTTTCACAGTAGGGACAGTGTTCTTTTCTTGATATGCTTCATTTTTCCGTCTGTGAACAAAGAGCTAATGTGCCTTGGCAAAAAGTTCAATTTTTGTCTCATCCGTCCATAGGACATTCTTCCAGAAGCTTTGTGGCTTGTCAACATGTAGTTTGGCAAATTCCAGTCTGGCTTTTTTATGATTTGTTTTCAACAATGGTTTCCTCTTTGGTCGTCTCCAGTTACGTCCACTTGGCTCAAACAACGATGGATGGCACGATCTGACACTGATGCTCCTTGAGCTTGAAGTTCACCTGTAATCTCTTTAGAAGTTTTTCTGGGCTCTTTTGTTACCGTTCATATTAGCCGTCTCTTTGGTTTGTCATCAATTTTCCTCCTGTGGCCACGTCCAGGGAGGTTGGCTACAGTCCCATGGATCTTTAATTTCTGAATAATATGTGCAACTGTAGTCACAGGAACATCAAGCTGCTTGGAGATGGTCTTATAGCCTTTACCTTAAACATGCTGTTCTATAACTCTCTTTCTAATCTCCTGAGACAACTCTTTCCTTCGCTTTCTCTGGTCCTTGTTGAGTGTGGTACACATCATGTCACCAAACAGCACAGTGACTACCTGTAGCCTTATATACAGGCCCACTGACTAATTATAAGATTGTAGACACCTGTGATGCTCATTAGTGGACACACCTTGAATTAATATGTCCCTTTGGTCACATTATTTTCAGTCTTTTCTGGGGGTACCATCATTTTTGTCCAGACCCGTTTCTTGAGTTTATTTTTTAAAATAATTCTGTTGAACCACAGTTCAAAATCAATGTCGGATTTTCATTAGTTCATTTTCACATATTTTTTTTTATTATTAGTACTCTTGTCAGATTCAAGTCATTTCTGTTACCATTGTGGGTTTGTCTTTCATTAACCGAGGGGTACCAACAATTTTGTCCACGTGTGTATATATTTCTGCATGTGTAGTTTACTTTTGTAAGTAAACTTGGTAAGTTAGGCACTGTTAAATGTCAGAAGTGGATTTCTATTCTGACTCTCTTCTACTTTAAATTTCTGTCCTTTCTGCTCAACCTCTCTTTATTTTCCAGAACTGTGAGTCCAGAGCTCAAATCGTACGCTCTTGGTGTTCTGTTTCTGCTCCTGAGGCTGATAGGTAAGAAATTGAACAGGTTTGTCTCTATTTATTTACTGTTTGTGTTTAAATCCACCAAAAAACCCTCTTTGTAGTTTCTACTTTGTGTTTCAGTGTCCATGGTTGGTCTCACTCGGCTGTGTTTGTCCTGTCCATCTTGTTCATGACATGTCCACTGTGGCTCTGTACTTTGTAGCTCTTTGATTTAAATGTCAGGGCGAGTTTTCCCCTGGGTGAAATGAACTTCATCGGCCCGTCTGTGCAGATATAAAGGATTCCTGAAAACAAACTGGAGTGCTTTTTGACCCTCTGACCTGCTGTCTGTCTACCCTCCACCCCATCCCCTCAGGCTTCATCCCCCCTCCCCTGATCTTTGGCATGGGCATCGACTCCACCTGTCTGTTCTGGAGCACCGTCTGCGGAGAGAAGGGCGCCTGTATGCTGTACGACAACGTGGCCTACAGGCACCTGTATGTCAGCATCGCCATCGTCCTCAAGTCATCTGCCTTCCTCCTGTACGCCACCACATGGCAGTGTTTGAGGAAGAACTACAAGAAGTACATCAAGAACAGTGAGGGGTACCTCACACCCACCGAACTCTTTGCCTCCAACGTGACCCTGGACAATTTGGGCAAAGAGATCACCCAGAATCCAGCCAACAGGACAAAGTTCATTTACAACCTGGAGGACCACGAGATGTGCGACAACATGGAGTCAGTTTTATAGTGGACAGAGGAGTGGAGGCCATTAATGTGAGACTGATGTTTCTCTGGTTTCAGTTCAGGAGAATGTTCACGGTGAGGATCTTATTTTCTTCAAATTTAAAACATCAAACAAATCAAAACAAATTATGCCTCTGTATCAACATTGCACTTTTTATTTTCTACCAAAACACACATGATCTCCTCAAACTGTTTTTGTCAAACAGAATCATAATCTAGCATCAAATTTGTCTTTGACAGCAGAATAGAGACTGACAGCAAACACGAGAAAAGAAATGAGAAGTGACATGCAGCAAACATCCCTGCAAAATCTGAACCACACTCTGAAAGAACCAGAACAATCTTTAGTTTCAAACTGCAGTGACACCAGGTTTACATTCGTAAGAAGACTCAAGTTTTTTTTTTAAGAAATACAAAAACTTGGGTCATTTGTCATCATCATTAGACAGTTATTTTCCTACAGAAGGTAGCTCTTCTCAGGTCCAGATATTTGATAGAAAGGTTCACTGTTCACAACAAGATAAGGCATATTTAACTCAAGGCTGGAGCAGCAGTAGGTGTTTCTTCCTTCTGATTTTCAAGTTAAACTTAACTTAGATGAAAAAAGACAAAGAGATGTATTTACTATGGTGGCTAATGAGGCCCGACATACAGTGCACAAAGGAAAACCAACTCAACCGAGAGTGGAAGATTTTTATAAGATCTCCTTTTAAAATAAATCATGATGGCAGAGTCTACATGTCAAAACGTTTCTCATAAATTAAATTTGCAATAGTATTTGTGAGGGATCAGATTTTATTTGTCATTGTGTCACCAGGAGAAGAAGACATAAGTCTCAAAGGTCCCATGTAATGAAAAACAGCATTTTCCTCTTCCATACATATAAACATATAAACTTCATTCATCCTTCAGCCCTGAGAATATGAAGTTAACGAGCCTCCACATTGTTTCTCTAGCACTGGCCGGTAAAATGTATCCTCCATGAGGCGACTTGAACTGACTCCTGGGATGATGTACTGTCAGGAGTTAATTTGATACGCTTGCTAGCAAAACCAGTCCTCGACTCCCTCCCTGACAGATCTGGTTACATCAGCTGAATCGTGTGAAGAGGAAGAGAATCAGGTTAGGTAGTTTTTGGACTTGGTTAGCATCTGCTAACAACTTAGTTTTGGTTCCAGATTAAGCCAATTTAAGAGGTGTTTAAAGCAGGTCTTGAATGAATAACACCAGGGAGCTTGTCTCAAAACTGTTTGTGCAGCTAGAGTCATTTTTTTATCATCATCAGCAAATTCTATCACACAGACTTTTTATGTGATACCTGAATCTTCCTGGAGGACTCACCATTTTATTTTTGTTGCAGTGCCTCCCTGCTCACTCCGATCCCTGCATGGATAATCAGGTTAGAAACTGAGAGGCTGAATTATTGTTGTTTTTTTGCAACCAAATTAAAAGACAAATAGCACATGTTGTCAACCATAGATATCAATACTAGATACTTCACAACCAATATAAGACAACGGCAGTGTATACGCCAAGGCCGCCGCCATCTTGGAGCAGTACCGATGACTGCTGGTAAGTGTGGTGTTGAATGTAAACAAATGCTGTTGTCAGGTAAACCACAGGCTTCCAAAATGTCAGCCCATAGAAAACCATTGACAAGCACCACTCCAAGATGGCGGCGGTCTTGGCGCATTCTGGGCAGGGTCGTGAGGCATCTAGCTTTATATGATAACAGTGTTGTCAACAGCAGAACTATCATTATATGGGACTTTTAATTTTAGACTTTCTGTTGCATATATAATTCAGATTGTTAAACATTTAAAAAGTAGTTCTTCATTAGCCTGGATGGCCCAGCCAGGCTAGTTCTTCATAGCCTTTGGGCCACAGGTGAAGGTAGAGCGTTGAGACTTGTGTGTTTCATTTTATCCCTTTACTTTGTCATAGAGTAGAGTTTTGCTATGAGTACTGAGAACTTGTGTAGACTATTTTGTTGATTTCTGAGCTGCAGAGCTTCTTTTTATATCATATTTATACAATTTTGTTGATTTTCAGCGATTTTTCTATTTAAATTTGGTGCAACTTATAAGAAATAGTTCTTCCTTAGTGAGGACCAAACCAATGAGATTACAATTATTCATTGATTATATTGAAATAATAACTCTCAATTTATTTGCTGCCATTTATCTGGGAACCTGCTTTGATCTGCTGCAGATCTCAGGCCATGACAACCCCCCCCCAGTGCCCCACAGATAGGAGGATGGAGAGAAACAGAGAAAGGGTGGAGGAAAAGTTGCAAATTGGAAGAACCAATGAGGGAGGAGAGGGTTGGACTTGAGTTCAGGAGAAACGAGAAGCTTTGTTGCAGTTGGGTCCCGTTCATGATGCTTTATAGCACCACTTGTTAAAATAAACAATGAGGCAGGACAAAGAAGTCAGGTGGCCCTCCTATAACTTATGAAATAAAAACACATGGACAGATTCAGTGACAGAACCTCTAATGACACATAAGTCACATGACTCTCTCTCTCTGACCGCTGATGTGACCACCACTGAATCTCTGCTAAAAACACAAATGTTGATGAAAAATGGAGAAAAAACTGACGACGATTTACTCTACTCTTGGGGACGCTCCCTGCAGCAGCAATGCATGGAAAACGTAGCATCATTATAAATAACCAGCAGGGAACCCTCTGAATAAGACCCTCCAGGGGGGACGTTTGTATGTAGTAAGGCCAAAGCAGGTGTGGGTTGTGGGGGAGGGGGCCACCACTTATAGAATCAGTTACAGCAGACTGAGTGTGAAGGCATGTGAGAAAAACGCCAAGACGAGGCGGTGAGACGTGATGATGGTGGTGGGCTAGCTGTCAGCAGACACAGCATAGCATGACGCACAGTGTCCAGCCAGAATTAGTACATTTAAAAGCATGCTGGCAATGCATGCAATAAGAACAAAGAAATATTCAGGATGTCACTGAGCTGCACAGACAGACTCTGTGCTTTAGTGGCCGTGGTAATTGTTAAATACAGATTTAACTTAAATTTACCACGATGGAGAAGCTTTATAATGCATACTGCATTGTGATGTCGACAATTTTTAACAAACCGGGACTGATTAATGATCACTCACACTGCAGTGGTTGTCTACACACAGTTTATTTTATTTTATTTTAAATATTTATTTTAAAAGAATTCTGAGGGATTCATTTTTCTGACATATCAAGTTTATAGAGAAAATATATAGTTTTTCCTGCCTTACTTTGTAAGTATTTCATATGTTTAGCATCAAAAAATTGGCCCATTTTTTGGCCACTCACCATGCTGATAGATTTTGTCTCTAAAACATGTTATTTCTTCCAACGTTTTCAATGTGGGGATGATAGGACTAAGTTTAACATGTCAGAAAACAAGCCTATTAATCCTCATGTCCAGAGTTAAAGGAATAGATTGATACCAGTGTCGTATATGTGGAGGAAGCATCAGCTGTAGCGTTTTGCTGGTTATCTTAGCTTGGCACAAAGACAGGTCAGTTTTAAATCTAAATGCCACTATTCGGGGTTTTTACAAACTAAGCATGCAGATGCAGCTTATCAGACCACCACACAAAAGACAGCAGAGGACTTATTTGGAGTGTAAACCTGAAGCTGTCTCCCACTTCTTAGTTATAGTTTCAGACCACACTGGTGTATCAGTGCAGCAAATATTAGAATAATAAATGTAGAAGCTCATGAAATACATTTTACTGTATCATTTGATTCCCAAAGCATTGTATTTGTGTTCATATGGACTTAAAAACTGTTTAAAAATACAAAATAATGTTAAGTAAAAAGTAATTAAAAATGCAAATAACATCAATTAACTACAGAAAAATGAATAATTGAGAAATTCAAGGATTCAAGGAACTTTATTTGTCCTACCCCACACCTTTGATGTCTGTGGTACAAAATTAGTACCCAGGTCAGTTTCCAAGCCAAGAATAAAATACAATACAATACAATAAATAAAATACAATACAATAGATAAATGAACCTTGGATGTTTTTTCTAGTTTAACCAGCTGTTTGTCTCAGCTTCCTATTCACATACATGTTTATGGTATCAAATCTGTTCCTCTTGGAAGATTAGAGATATTTCCCACAATGCTAGTTTGAGTTCCTGAACCCCTCAAACACCCTTAACAAGTCACATGATTTAGTCTTATTTTATGCTGCCACTAATGTTTATGGGCACTTTATTTTGTGCAGATGAAAGTTAAATTGGACCTACTTTGAATATAAGATGTGTTAAGTGAAGTTGAACTCATAGTATAAGATTAAAACTATCCATTTGTGGTTATTGAGCACCATAATTAATACAGATAACAATAAAACCCTAAATAGGGAAAATGGGAAGTTGTAGAATATTTGAATGGACCTGAATTCAACATGGAGCCATGCCAAACCACACCAGACTTAAGTATGGCTAGTTGGCTTGATGTGAACTACTAGAGTTTGAATACAGATTTCTAGCATTTTACTGAGACTTGAATTTCTTAAAAAGAATAAAATGGGGCACTGAGTACAAATGGACTGTTCCCAGCAGGATATTCAGGACAGCTGGACATTATTATGCTGGGATGTACAAACAACTCAAAACAAAGCTTGAAAAAAAGGAGGAGAGCATTAACTAACAGTACCAGCTCGCCACCGTCTCCTCCTCGGCTTCTGCCAACAGGTGGCGCTGTCTTTGATAACTGTACCGTCCAGTGTGTCATAGTGCTGACTCCTCTGTATATAATAGTGCCATACAAGTGCCAAAGTGACACCATAGAAGTGTTCTGTGACGTCCTGCAGAGATCTCTGTCTCAGCACGCTGGGGCTCAGAGCAGATCCTCCAGCTGTATGTAGCCTTTCTGTGATATCCCTCAACTTACTTTCACCATATCATACAAAAATGTCCCGAAAACATATTGCCTATAAAATATTGTACATGGATCTAGAAAACAGTATTATTTAGGATGTAATAACTGTTAATATGTAGGACTTTTCTACTAGTGACGGTATTGTCTACTTTAGAATAAACTCTCTTTCCATCAGTGGCAGAGCTGATAACTGTGTGTTGCTTTGGTCCAAATAAAAACAACACTTTGCTTCAGATAAGTGGCACCAATGTTAAGCTACAGCCTGACATTGCACAGTAGAAGAGGCTGACTGTAGACAAAAAGCAGCCAGACTTTACTGATAGCAGTCCTGCACCTGTGCCTGGATATTAAGCTCTGAGACTTACTGACGTTGTGCCATATCAACCTGTGCACTGTAACACTCAACACTCGCAAAGAAGAAGATGATGAAGAACAAGAAGACAACATATTGTAGGTCTGTCCCATGCTTGACCTTGCATTCACCTGTGGCGACAGGACTGTTTTGCCTTGTGATGAGAAAAACCTTTGAAGCATAATTTTTTTTTTTTTACATCCTATTTTTCTCATTATTCTCTTTTGATGACCTTGCCTTGTGGTAACAGCAGGCTGAATTTTATAGCAGATCTTTAGTGACAGAAGTCCAGACATATGAAGAGTTTACTCCCAAAATACATTCAAGGGCAAAAACAAAACAAAACAGAAAAACAAAATAAAAAAAAAAAAACGGTCCTGAGCTTTGTCACACAACAGGCATTTGAACATCAATGGGCAGTTTATCTGTAAATAAGTCCATGATTTCTTTTTGTTGCCGTTAGTTCTTTCTAGGCCTCTTTTCAAAACGATGACTGTTATTTTGGAAGCAAACTCTTCGTATGCAGGTAGATAATCTCTGGTTTGGGCCTTCAGGCAGCATGTTGCCTTTAATTCAAGTGAAACCATGTGCTAACCATGTTAGTGATGGTTTTAGAGTGATGTGTTTGCTTCTATTGTGGGTGGTATTCACTGTTTTGATTTCATGGCTCTATGCAGAAGGACCGTGGAACAGAAAAGGGCATTGAAATAAAAAAATATCACCTATATTTTCAAAGCATCACTAAAGATTTTTAGAAATTGCTTCTTTGGATTTATTTTCTTTTTTCTTTAAATTATATGACTTTATATTTAAAAGCTTTATGTTCTGTATATTTCTTGGAAAAGATTACATGATTGTATGTTTATTGTAAATACATTAAATATACTATTTTTGTTTTTAACATGACCTTTTCTGTCTGTCTATTACTCACAGTGAGGTTTATTGGGTTAATCTAAATTCACTGAGGTAATTTTCACACCACTAAAAAACTGAGTTTTTGTATTCATTATGCCAAACTCAATAAACTGTTCAATCTATCTAACACCTGCCGCAGCCGACAGCCAAAAATCTGTCAACACCAGATTTTTTTTAGCAGTGTGAAACAGCACAAAGTCTGCAGGCGGAGGTTAAACAAATATTTTCTTTTCTTTTCTTCTTCGACAGAATTTTTGGAATAATGAAAACTTGAAGGCTGTCCATCATTTTGACAGATTACAAAAGGTTACTGAAGCTAACCCCTCCCAACCTCTCATCGATCGTTCACGCTCTAACCTGGGAAAATCACAAACAAACTGACATTATTATTCACAATGTCAACATTAAATGTTACACCTGTTTATGTCAATGTTCCAGCATGATAGCTGACCTACCTGGTATTAAGCAGCAGGTCCTGTCAGTATGGTAGGCTGGGATAACAATCTCTGTTTTTTATTGGTTAAAACCATAGACTGTATACACTATGGACAACTTGGTCCCGCCTACCGCCTGTATACGGATTTGAAGCCAAATAGCTCTCTGTATTTTTCTTCATTTCCTGAAACCAGCGCCGAGCAGTAGCGATGCGCCCATTTGGGCGCGCAGTCGCCGAGAGTTGCTGTGATGACGCTCGGCTCAAACAGTATATTCCACGGGTCAGAGCAGTGGATTAAACAGAGTGGCGACAACTTCAGATCTCGACGCTGGTGCGGTCACGTGGTTCATGTACCCCTCAGTAGTTCCAAGCACAGCCTGCACTGTCCCTGCTCCTTAACGGGACAGACTGCAGTGATCGCTCAAATAAGAGGTAAATATTAAAATTAACCGTAAAAAGTCAACATTTGCAACTCTTATTGGATTATTGTGTACAAGCCAAAGTCACTTGCGTATATTTAGTGGCTGGATGACAAATAAAAGTGAAATAAGACAAGTTTGTCTGGGTGTGTTTTTGGAGGGAAAACTTTGCTAGCTTCACTAACTGGAATATAACCTGATGCAAAGTGATCTCTTATTTAGCAACATAGGGCTATTCTTGAACACTCTCTTACATTGGACAATGATGATGAATGATGGTTTTCATTCAGAGATTTTATGTGGGCAATTTAAGTGAATGTCACAACCACGTGTGTGTGTGTGTGTGTGTGTGTGTGTGTGTGTGTGTGTGTGTGTGTGTGTGTGTGTGTGTGTGAAAACAAGAAAAAAATCAATCAAAAAATTATGAGAAGGCTCAAAATAAACTAATATTGTAAAACCAGACGTGTTTGTCATCAATAACGTGTATGCATGTATAATGTATGATTTAATGTCAATGCAGGTGAGAGTTGACTGCTATTATCACTTTCAAACACACATCTGGTCACATGAAAATCAGTTCAAGCACTGGGCCACATTTTCCCACATTTCCACACTACAGCAGCAGCGGTGAATAACAGAGAAGCTCTTCAGAATGTCTTCAGAAATCTTCAGAAACCACAAGCAGCCGAATCCAACGGAGCAGTGTTCATTGGTCTCCTCTTTTGTCTGTTCAAAGTTCAAATAGATTAGATTTAATAAAAGGATTGGGCTGGAGAGCATATCATTCATAAAGCGGTAACAGGTGTTACTTTTTAATTAGAGAAAATAATACAATAAAGTGGTAAGTAAGGTGTTACAAGCTGTTTAAACAATTGTGTAATGTTTTGGTCTTGCAGCATGGCCTGCATAACATTTTTCCATGTTGAACATACATACAAGTAGCGGTCCCTTAACTCTATCATCCCATAAGCAGAAATCAAATTACATAGCTCTTATGTTAGTCTAAAAAGAATAAATTGCACATAACATTGGGTACTGATAAAGGCTGAAATCTCAACATATGATTGATGATGATGATTTATCTGTGATTCATAACTCAGTCACACAATAAATTTTGGCAGGCCTCTACAGCTGACAACGTCCAACTAGCAGGCCATGGCTAAAAAATCGATCCCAATTCCTAACTAAAAAAAAACGTAATTACATTTGTAATTACAATTTGAGCATACTAAAATTAAAATCATTTTACATGTAAAGGGGTCCCTCGATACCATTTACACACGTATTGGCATTACAATATTTTATGTCTGGGAGTGTGGGAGCAAGCCGTGGCTAAAAAAATCGAATGACTAAAAAACGTAATTACATTCGGGACATACATTTTTACATATAAAGGGGTCCCCTCGATATCAATAACACATGTATTGGCATTAAACTTTTTGATATTTTATCATTTTACCTCGGTGAGTGCTTGCCTTGTGGCCGTAGAAGTGAACGGGGTTCAACGTGATAGGCGGCCATGTTGGAACTATTGAGAGTTCCATAACCCGGAAGTGGGGTCCGTCGGGCTGTACAGCGTATGCCTATGGGAGTGTCGCCATTCTGTATAATACACTGCTCTGCCATGGGTGAGCTAGGCAATCTTAATACACCCTTGGGCTGTACCAGCTGTCAATCATAGAAAACATGAACCCTCTAATAACTTTTAAAAATGGAGCTGTACAGAAAAAAGAGGACTTGAACACAAAACAGTCTGACTGTAACTACATGTCAACATCACAAGCAGGGGGGAGAAAAAATTATGTTCTGTGTAATAAATTTCTAAAGTTTGTCCACAGCTCCATAAGCTTTGCTGGCAGAGGCGGGATTTATGACCTTTACTGCAGCCCATCAACAGAGGGTGCTGTTCTCGGAGTGGCTTCACCCAGCAAGGAGGCAGACTCTGTCCATTCTATATACAGTCTATGGTTAAAACACCGACAGTGATAGAAACATGTACTGTATATTTAATGACAAGTAAGTATTAGAAGCTTGGCGCATTGTTTTGGCACATAAATCGGTGAAAACTAGAACGTATTGTTCAAACTGGGAAATATTAGTGTTTTAAAAATGTTCACTAACACTCAGGACATAAACAGTAATAAACATAAATCAGTTGATTTTGATTTATTCATCACCTTTCATACACACAAGCCTGCAGCCCAAAGTGCTTCACAAAGAGGACAAAGGGGGGACCTAAATAATTGAAAAGACTATGACAAAGGACAAAGCATTACACAAATAAAGCAGAACTGTAAAGGTGAGGGTGTTTTCTTTGAGTTGAAAGGGGGCATATTGCCACCTTCTGTAGGGGACAGGTGACATGCTTCTGTTACTAAATGGATTCTTTCCTGGTGCTTGTAAGCTGGGAGCGGGACAACAACATTTTAAAAAGTCAATGTTTCTGCAAAGTTTCCAAAAGAAAATCAAACATTTAAAAAAAATAAAGAAATCTCTTTACAGAGGGCGATGTTCAATTTCATGGAAATACAAGCAAAGATTTTCCAGGGCAGGACCTAAAATTTGAGGAAATGTCGTTGAGCTCAGTAGAAGTAAAACTTTGAGAAACAAAACAACTGCAGCCGCTGTCTGAGTTATTGAGTTGTTCTCAGCCTGGGCCCATCACAGACCCTTCAACAGGCAAAAAATTAAATTTGAGAGGTCAGGACATGAACCAGGAGAAAATCTTATAAAAGATTACAAATTTTTAAATTTTGGCTCTCTGAAATACAATAATGCACACGGCACACAGCATGAGGGTTGTGGTACAGGGATAATGTTATTGATACAAACCTAAAGGAAAATTAATCTCTGTAAAAGTCATCTCTTGAAAGCTACATGACACAGTTTATAAATGACATGCAGAGCCGTGTTTATAATGAAAGACTTTACATGGTCAGATAAAGTGAAAGGTCACTTTTTCTCTCCTCAGTTGAAGCGCACTGACAGAGGAAGATAAATCCTGACATCAGTTTAATCGAAATGTGCTTGTGCTTTGCCATGATCTAATTTCCTGTCATCCCGGCCCTGTGGTTATCCCTCCCCCCGAACAGCCACGATACAACAGCCGGAGGAGATAATAGTCAGGGTTATGGATTGACCGGTGGATCACCTTGTTTGACTGCTCCGAGGGAGCCGTGTACGTGTCCAGGGCCAGGCTGAAGCGCTGCTTTTAAGCGAGAGCCGGGGCCTGAGAGCTCTCCTGTTTCTCGAGTGCAGACGGGGTCTCGGTGGGGCCACGGTGCAGTGAAATGGAAAGCATGCCATTCCCTGTTCCGCTTGATGCCGAGTGACTCTGAGAGGTTGTGTCATGTTCCTTGGCTATTGACTCAATGACTTGGGACTTCACGACAAAAGCCTGAACCCGTGCGGGCTCTCTGCGTGCTGACAGAGAAATGTGTCTTCCACTTGTCTTCACATTGACCTGAGGACTCTGCAGGACTGACGTGTCCGCATCCCCAAAGTCTCACCTCCTGGACCCAGAAATAACCTTTCCACGACCTCGCCTGTCTTTCACGCTCTGTTAGCCCTTGGTCTCTGCCTGCTATCGAAACAATTCACTGAACTTGTGTTTTTTTCTACTGATACAGCTATGGATTACCTGTCTGTGGCACTCAACATATTCAGCTTCCGCTACACGGATGACATGGCTGAGAATCCAGCCTTATGTGCCGTGTATGATTCACTGTCACAGTGGGTTGAAAAGTCACGGCACAGAGTAAGCACAGGCCATTAGCTGGTACTGAAATGACAGCACAAAGAGCCAGACCTTCATGGCTGCTTCACCCCGAGGCTCATCCACCAGACCAAATCACCATGGGCCCTTCCTTTGTGGAACAAAATTAGGCATATCTGGACTTCAAATAAATGATCTATTCCTCTTTACATTGTATTGTATGTTCAAGGATTATTCTGCATATTTGACTAATGCCTCGTCTGGTGACATGGCTCTGACAGCTGACCTGATTTATTGCAAGGTTCCCCACATTGTTAAAAAAAAAAAAAAAGAAACAATCTCTGACTCTGTGACAGCGGCCCAATTATCCCCTTCATGCAGAGGAGGTACATCAACAAAAGAGGCTGCGTGAATTGCAAATCCAGTTGCTAGCCGTCCTTGCACTCCTCTAATCTAATAATGTGATCCATCATTTTTGCAGCAACGACTCTACAAGGGGAAGAATCCCACAGAGGGTTGGTATGAAGATGTTTGCATATCCATGTGTGAAATCCTGAGAGGCTGTGTGGGAAAATCTAATTTAAACATATCTTCTTGGTCTCTTTTTGTCTTTATGTCAAGTGTTATTGAATACATACAGTATATTTAAAATAAACTGCTTTTCTTCGCTGAGTAAGCCTTAACGATGCCATGTGAAATCCAGCTGAGATGCTTTAGGAAAATAAGACATAGAGTTTTAGAGGGTTCGAAAAACGGTGTGTTTCCTGCTCAGTAGAGGTGCTGTTGTTTGAGGGATTGTCCTGTTGTAGATTCATCCATTACCCTGATGAGCCGCAGCCCTGGAGCCTGCACAGCACAGCCACACCATGAGCGAGAGACAGGGGACTGCCACTATTTGTCCTGCTAAAGCATTCATCACACTAATTACCCATGGTGCCAAGCGGCTCCTGCAACCCAGTGAAGCTTGGACTGCTCGTTTGGAGCCGAGGTGAGAAGAAGGAAACCTCAGATGGGTCTAAACAGTTCTCTTTTTCCTGCACATCATTAACTCAGCACTCCAGTAACTTGACAAATTGGAATGATGAATCTGGCCTCTATGAATAGAAACAAATACATGATCAATCAAAACAGGATGGTGTCCTCAGGATGAGGGAATGTGTAAAGGAAAGAAGGTGTGTGTTTTCCTTGAATGGCATTTGATACTGTGACACAAAAATGGGGAAATAGGCCTGTAAATGAGAAAATATAGAAAATAGTCAGTACTGAGGGGTACAGAGAGAAGTGGCGGCAAAACTTCACCTTTATATGATTTTACAGAGAGATCGCCTGTTTTCAAGAGTACATATGCGACCTGCCTCTTACCCCCTCCTCTAAAAACTAGGCAGACAGATGAAAAGAGACAGTTTCTGTGAATCACAGTCATTTGTGCCACCTGACCTTGAAATGCACCGTGTTTTTGAGTTTCTGTGTCATTCAGATAAGCTGCTAACTGTCCGCGTCCCTCCTGGCCTTTGCACAGCCGTCTGAACCGATATAACACCCAGTACATCACAATGTCCCAGCATCACCTCGCTGCAGACGCTGACCGATCAACAGATCAAGGACGAGGAAACTTCCTGGAAGCATCAAATCCTCACAGCTTTATTTTGGCAGTTTTACTGCCAAAGGAGTCAAAAAAAGAGAAAAAAAGTACTTCGGAAAATGACAGGTAAAACAAGCACACTGTTTGCCCTTAGATGCTGACAGAACTGGAGGTCACTGGGAATGGAGTGAGTTAGAAAGAACACCTCTTACTACGCCGTTTGGCCAAAGTGTGCCACATGAACAGAGGCTGTAGTCCTTGTTGTGATGGTCACTGGTTCAATTCTCATTCGTGACCCTTTGGCACGTGTCCGCCCTCACACTTCCTGTTTCTGTTCAGCTGTCCTATCATATAAAGGTTCAAATGCCTGAAAAATCCATTCAAAAAAATAAATGAGACCTATTTTCAGGAGCAGCATGAGGGATTCAAGGCCCCATTGAAATCATAACACTGGGCCCCAACACTTCATTATCTCAAAGGTGAAAATTTTGGGGTCATGGGTCCTGAGAACTGTCCTTACTTTTCTTGTCATATAGCTGTTCAGTCCCTGCCTTTTAAGATGACCCTTTTTCAGGCTTTTTTGTTTCTCTCTGAAACAGAGAAGTCAGCAAAAGTCCGACTGGTTTGTGTTGAACCATGAAACCATTTTTAAAACTCTCATACATCCCTCCTGGTACAAATAATGTGTGGGATCTTTTAGAATTTTAGGCTTAATTTCTTTGTGTTCTTTCAATTATCTGGCTTCCTTTCAGGCATCAATACTGGCATGCAAACATAAAAGAATAAACACAACCACTGGGCCCGCCAGGGACCTAATGTGATGAATACATGTGAGAGAAAATTGATTCCCAACTGCATTATGTAGATATATCAGTGTGATTTCAGCCATACTAACATGTTCACATGTATTTTGAAAAGTCCAGTTTTAGTAGGACTTTTTGCTGGTAATAAATTTATTTTGATTCCTCTTTATGACTCAAAATGAAAATCAGACAGAAAACACTCTGGATGCATATCCATACGCATAAGTCGAGCTATAGTTACAGCTCCAGAAAAAAATGACTGGACTACAGTCCATATCCCAGTCCACCTCAACTACAGTAGGTGGCTCTATTCCCACTTTTCATCTTCTGGTTGACCTATTATGCGCCAAAACAATCAATAAAACACCTTAACAAGTGGTTCGTAGATATAGATCAAAACCTTTGTCAATATGAAATACCACTTTCATCTTTTTTATGTCCTTTCTTTATCTGTTCAGGTTTTTATTTACTACTGGCTTCCTAGCAAACTTATTTACACTCCACATTTGCATAACTTTAAGGCCAAAGACCATTGCAAAAATTCTTGGGCTTTTACAGAACACTTCCAGTCTGACAGATGTGTATACATGACCAAAATAAATTGATCCTCAGCTGTATTATCTTGATATTCTAGGAGGTTGATTTAGTGTGATGTTTATGGGTATTTTAAAAGTCAAGTTTCAGTCAAACTAATGCAATAAATATATATTTTTAACATCATGTAAACATTCTCACTATCTGGACATGTTCTAGACCAGGGGTCGGCAACCTTAAACACTCAAAGAGCCACTTGGACCAGTTTCCCACAGAAAAGAAAACACAGGGAGCCGCAAAACCTCTTTGACATCTAAAATGAAGATAACATTGCATATATCTTTTTTTTACCTTTATACAAAGTATATAAAAAACTGTAGCGAGTTGCATTTATGAAATAAATGAACTATTTCGGCGAATGTCTGTCTTCTTCTGTAGTTAAACCGCAAGATATCAAAATCTACCCGGATACAGCAATGCTGCTTTTTGATTGGCTGTTCAGTAGATATACTTTATTTGATTGGCTTGTGCGTGGCACGCAGCTTCTGAACTCTCGGAGGAACTCAGTTGATTTCCCCCAGTTCCATAGTTGAAGAAGTGCAACTTAGTGGACATCACTGTGTTCATTTAAATGCGTGAGAAATACAATGTGTGGTGTGTGAGCGTGTGAATGAGTGTGTCATACGCTGAATGCGTGAGACTTGAGAGCCCTGTGCTCACGCATCATCGATGTACTCCCGAGCCATGCAAAACGGTCCTTGCAAATGTTGCACTGAACGCCTTCCTTTTCAGTCTTGGTAAAGTTTTCCCACACCATGGGTTGTGTCCATGTTTTTCTCAGCCGCTGCCTCGGCCATGGCTGTTTCTTTTCTGTGCGTCCTGCTGATGTTTACACGCCGGTGTCCATGGACATTTATAAAGACCCGACGAATCGATTACAGAATTTGTTGGCAACGGATTTTTTCGTCACGACGAATCTACTTAATCGATTCGTTGTTGCAGCCTTAATAGTTAATTTAATGTTACAAGAGCATTATAATCTTTGAATTTAGAATTACAAAAAATAATAATAATAATAAAATAAAATGCAATTAAGTATTTATTATTTATTTTCCAAATCCATTGGGAGCCGCAGCTTAGGGAAGAAAGAGCCGCGGGTTGCCGACCCCTGTTCTAGACCAATTAGATAAAGTCAAATATACCAATTTGTCTGGAGAGGGCGCCAAAATCAACACAAAATAAATGATTTTAATAAATAACCAGAAAAACTCAAAATACAGATCCTTCAATTTCCTAGTTAGCGTCAATAATAAAAAGGAACAAATATTAGAAAAGGCAGAAAAAAACCACCAGCAGGATGATATGTTTACAAAACTGTTAGCACAGTTGGCTGGCTCATAACAGCCGTCAGTGAAATCTACACCCTCCAGAGTCTGGTGCTGATGTCAACATGAGTGAGGTATTTGTTAGTGCTGGTGCTGCTTCAACAGTCACTGGCATTTAAAGTAAGAAATCGGACTGGTTACATCCTGAAGGTTGTGTCTCCATTCACAGTGTTGTATGTGATTGATCATTTCCAGAGTTATGTGGGTTAATCTTGTGCCAGATAATGAGTTCACGTCTGAGTGAGGTCAGAGGTTAAGTAGAGCTCTGTACCAGGCCTAATGAGGATGCTTATACTTCACCCTGATGGCTCTGTTCACAAACACCAGGACGGCTGGCTCTGTGTTATCATTGCACGCTGACCTGTAGCACAATGTGTCTCTCATGCATAAAATCCTCCCCCTGCTGACCTCTGTGACAGCCCCGAACAGGTCAGAGGTCAGCAGTCTGGTGTTAATGAAAGCTAAGAGGCGGTGCACTGGTCACAGGTGAAGCTGTGGCTCAGGTGCGCTAATCTAACTGACAAGTTATTGTTGCTCCCTGTCCAGGATTTGACCCTACTTAGCAGCCTAAGAGATCCCAGCTTTGTTTCAAAGACTGCCAAGGTTAGCAAAGGGACGATCTGCTGCTCTGCTCACTGTGCAGCATCCTTCACATTTACTCACAATTGACTGTTTAACGTCAGCATTACTCTGGAGACGCATAATCTGATTAATCATAGTTTTACTGCGAATGCTAAAGATAGACCGTTTCAATAAGTGCTGGAGCAACACAACAAGGAGTGCACCTTTGACTGCATGGGCCGCTCAGACTTGGATAGAGGTCAATGTAAAGCTGAATGATTTTGTAAATTTCAAAACTGTAAAATTATGTGCTCATCATTTATCATCTTAAAAGGGGGTGTGCCACCTGAGGAGTTATCTGAATATAAAAGACAAAAACAAAATGAGACTGAGAGGACATCTTTATTGTTTTGGGTTGATTACAGACAGCTCTCTGATTTTTTACCTTATTTGATGTCTATCAAATTTCTTGTGTATTTAGAGTAAAACCGGTGGCTCTGGGGAATTTCCTGGATTTTCCTCTCGGTTATCACCACTTTGAAATCAGTCTCTTTTGATAGGACTACTCCAAATGGGTTTGGGGTTTCTTACCCTGTTTTAAAGGGGAAGACAGGCCTCTGGCTCTACTCGTCCAGTCGTGTGAGCTGCTGTCATATGTATGCATGTGTTTGTCTCTGTCAGGTCTTGTTTGGTAATGTGCGTGACAGTACATCACACACCAGGCTTCATGCTGGGAGACCTGGCCAGTCTCCCAGCATGCATTTAAGGTCACATGACACTACAAGCTAGCAGTGTGCCATTTGATCCTGTACATTTACTTGTCTAATTTCAAAAGGGGATCTTTGGAGGGGCTATTGTGGATGTGAATTTGCATTGACAGTAATAAGTCATGCAGACATTCAAACCTGATCACAGTCATGACCCATACCCCAGCTTACCCCAACTCCTGTACTGATAGAGACATTTAAAAGTTGAAGCTGGATGTCAAATTGTGACTCTTATCCCCTGTCATACATCATGTTTCCTCTTGTTATTCATTTCATACCTTGCATCAGTTAACAAACACTGTAAATAATACCCATTTGACGTGTAAGTACATACTGTTGTTTGTTTTCCTTCATTGTGTTGTAGCCAGGCTGAGGTCATGACATTCCCAGATCTGCACGCTCACCGAAGCTCTGAGTCTGCCAATAACTTACTGGAAGAGTCCGCCGGAGGGTATGAGACAGGCTGTAGTATACTTTTAGATCACCACCGATAATCTCATTGACATAATGAGCTTACACTACACCCATTTACTCTGATGGATCAGAATACTGCTGTGGTTTCCTAGAAGTCTATGAGTTATCCAGCCCTTCAAACAGTGTAACACCTTACGCCTGAGGCATTTTGCCACCAAAGATCTGCCAATTGTTTCTTACTCAAGATCACCAAGTCAGTTTTAAGGCAAAAATATATTAGTCAGTAGTTTTCTATTTTTTCTGCCCCTCTCTTCTGTGTTTGTTCACACACAAGTCCTTACAGTGCATGACTGTAGAGGCCGTCAATGCTCCGGACCTGTCACCTCCAGCAGACCTGTTCTGCATCTGCCCTCATATTAAACACTGTGTGGATTTAACAGATAAACATATGGTGCCACTTGTTGTTCAGAGGGTAAAGAGCTTAGCAGGGAGCTTTGATTCGACAATTTATATTTACGGAGCCACCTCGCAGAGCAGCTCACCTCCCACTGAGCAGTAAACAGTCAAAATCCTGCCACTTTGCACACACAGCGGGACTCTCCTGGCCGTACTCTCTCACTTTGTCTTCAATTAGCTAGATTTCAGCTCCCCACATGTGATAAGTCTTAAAGGTCACAGGATCATCAGAAACAGGAGGAATTATCATCCTTAAACTCCTAAATCTGTGATTAATACTAACAGGACTTGTCACTGGATAGACTGGAGAAGGGAGGGTTCAGTGACTTAAACTGTGGAGGAACGCATCATCCCCCCACTGTGTGGTAAACACTTTAGTCTTGACCTTCCACTGTTGATTGGTCTTGGACGTCAGCCGTGTGTTTTGTGAACAGGCAGAGGCAGGCAGAGCTTGTTTTGTGTGTGAGCAGTCACTGAATGACTGAAGAGCTGGCCGCCTGGAAGAACGTGATGGCACACTCAGCCTCAGGACTCATGGAGCGTGAGTCAACAGAGAAATATTTTAAGGCCCTACAATGTTACCAAGAGCCTCCACAAACATCACAACAGTTTTATATCTGAATCTACCAAACCATCGAAATAAAGGACACTGTCACCAAAAGCAAATCAGGATTTTTAAGGCAACATCACCTTTGGCGCTAAGAGGAAAGCACTGAACAAGGGATCTGTGTGCACATTAATGCAGAAAAGGCAATAATCCTCTCTACATATATGGTATTAAAAAAATCACAGTGTAGCCCTTATCAAATCTGCAACATTTAAGTGTTCTCAAAATGATCAAGACAGCCAAAGAGGATTGCCGAAAAATAACTGTCATACTTGTGACACAGCTGTCTCTTGATTAGTCAAAACCACCATAATAATTGGGCGATGGAAGATAGGAAAAGATAAGATTAGATCAACCTTTTTGCTGATGTCAAACCTTTTTATTGTGTGTTAAATGTGCTAAAAAACCTGGGAGCAGCAGAGGCCTGTCACTGAGGGAGCTGTCCAGTGCTGTTACAGTGCTCTGCAGGGGGTGGGCAATATTGTCCGTGAGAGACGACAGCTTAGCCATCAGCCTCCTGTCCCCCACAACCTCTAAAGGGTACATAGAGTAGCCCAGGATAGAGGTCACTTTCCTCATCAGTTTGTTTAGTCTGCTCCTGTCTGCAGCCGTGACACAGCTGCTCCAGTAGACTACTCAATAGAAAAATAAAAACATGATAATGGGGCAGTGTAAGATAAGATAAAGCTTTATCCATCCCACGGTGGGGAAATTTGCACCACAGAGTCATAACAAGACCTAAGGAGTGCTCCCTCCTTACCAAAGGACCTCGGTTTCCTCAGTAGGTGGAGTCTACTCTGGCCTTTCCGGTTTACTGTTCAGGTGAATATCTGGGTACTTGTAGGGGTCCACCATCTCAAGTGACAACCAAGCTGCAAATTCCAGTCTTTAGAAATGAACCCAAAAAGGAAAAGCAAAAAACTGCAGTTCCCCGAGTGTCCACTGGAGGCTGTCTAGGCTGTCTGGACATGCACCAGACCATGTTCACACTGATCAAGAAAAGCATGGTTAAAAAACAGCTTCAGTCTGAATTGTGCAGGCCTCCCACAGCCTACAAGAATGAGGGAGTACATTTTTGTATCTTATTTGTTTTAAAGCTATGAAGGCTATAAAGTCGGCAAATCAGATACACACCTGACTTGACTTATGTGGGAACCCTGTAGCTACATGCAAGACGGTTAAAGGTCCGCCTCTGGTAGGTTGGTTGAAAGTTAGGTTGGTTCAGTCAGAGTATGGGGACAGCTGCCAATAGGCTTTAAAACTCCACTTCAGGGACAAAAAGATCAAGTCACAGACACTACATCCATTTATTTACACAGTCTACAGTGACAACTGTGTCACTCACAACACATCAAACTAATACACACAAGGAACTAATTTAATGATTTGTGTCACTTTCTGACGCCTCTGTTGAACAGCATGGACATTATTTCAGAATTATTCTCGGTTTCGTTGAAGAGCACAAAACTCTACACACACGGCCAATGGCTGACCAGAAAAAGGAACACAAAAGGAGGGAAAACCGTGCAAAAATTAATGAGGCTTTCTAAATGGGTGGCTAGGCTATGTGAAGGTTGAGTGAGAAGAAAATACCAACAGACATTAAAAACCTCCTCACAGAATCGTCTAAACTTCAGCTTCCTGTGGAAAGTTTACAAGTTATCTACCTGAAAAAGTCCATATAAAAATATATCTGTCTGTGTTCACACTTGCAGTTTCAAAAATGTGGAGAAATTTCTGGGAGTTCATTGAATGATAAAACAGCACATGAGACATTAGCTGAACATTTTAAGTCTTATATGTTATAAAACAACAAACCGAGTCTTGGATGTAAGATTGATTTTTCATACAGGGATGTGTTGGTTTTGTAAATGCTTTTAATACTGTGGGAACAAAAGTGTCTGAATCTTAATCTGAATCTTAATCTGTGGAGGGTTTGTGATGATGTGAAACAATTTGAGCAAAATGTATACTTTGGGTTTTTTGTAGTTTCAGCCTCACTGTAGCATGCAGCAGGAAGCAGGAATTCGGAAATACGGAGACCTCCTCTACTTCTGGCCTCAGATCTACTTCAGCATAAAACACACACACACACACACACACACACACACACACACACACACACACACACACACACACACACACACACACACACACACATACATACAGGGACATTAGTGGTCTGAGGTGTTACACTATACCCAGGTCAAGAAATTACGATGAAGAAAAACTGGCAGACTTACAAAAAAGATTTGTGAAGATGCATGGAAAAATCTGACCAGTTTAATGAGTAGGTAGTACAATAGAGAAGGTTAGAAAAATAATAGATGCTATACTGTGTGCATGATTTTTTTTTGTTTGTTTTCAGGGTCCCTTTAAAAATATCCCAATAAATATCAAACCTTGGACTTTTAAAAAATTAGCTGTTTCAGGGGATTTTGTTAAGTTACATCTCTCATGACACGTTGACATTGTTAACATGTGGTTAGGATTTTAAACATAAATATTCAATAAAAGCTTAAAGTGAAGAACGTGTAAAAAAAAACCAACTCAGAATTTGAGGATACATCTCGTAATGCCGTATAAAAAACTAATATCCTAAAAGCTATGAATTCTGTGAGATGTAGCTGCCGATGACACTAGGTGGCATCACGTTACTGCAGAAAGACTGCTGCTGCCTCTGACACACTCCTTATCAGACACTCTTACAGTGAGGGTTTAGTTTGTTATTTTAATTCTTGATTTCTTCGCGAATATGAAAGACGCAGGCTAATACAATCAACCAAAAATACTGAAGTCAGGGACACGCGCACGCACACACGCCTACAAAGACACACACACATAAACATTAACATTGTCAAACACACAGTGGACTAGCAGAAAAGATTAGGAGAGGGGGAGAGCACTCACACCACACTGGGCTGTGTGTGTGTGTGTGTGTGTGTGTGTGTGTGTGTGTGTGTGTGTCTCAACAGAAATCCAAATGAGGCCCCAAGCTGCTCTCAGACCAGCATCCCCGCGCGCGTTAACCACGCCCCAAATACACGCGTCACCGAGTCACAGCCAGTGACGTTGAGACGCACCACTCTCCTCCTCCGTCCCGGAGCAAAGCATCATCAAAATCATCATCCATCACCCCCTCTCTCTCCGTTGTCTTTTTAATGTAACTTCCCAGTGGTGGGGAGAGCAAGGAGCGTCTGGAAAGCCTGGTCTCTGAAGGAGCATCTGCTCGCGCGCTGTCCTGTTTGAAGCTGGACACTGAGAAAGAAAGGATCAGATTGTGTTTGATTCCCCCCCCACCCCCCCGGATAACGTAGCCTCTCTCCGTGGATGTTGGCTCAGTGTTGTATGTCTTTATGTTTCTCATGTGGATGTAATAGTGCATTATCTCGCTCTGAATGAAGATTTCTTTTTGGATTTCCGTCGCTGAACCTGTTTCTGGGTGACTGCCCTTTTTTACTTGTGAAGTCGCGCGTTATAATTCTATCACTGTTATCTTATGAGCTCTTTATGCATACAGTGAGGCGTGTCTCGTTTTTAATATTATCGAAAAATGCCGCAGTTTCTTTGATAGTGTAGATCAAATCCATGCAGGCAATTTGTGTGCGTTAATTTTTGCGTAAAAAGAGGAAAGTTGGGCGCGCAAACTTTTGGACACGGTCGATATGGCGATGGTGGCGTGGAGAAATACCGAGGGTGTCGGGGACGCCCAGGGGACCCTCTCTTCCCCGGTGTCCCAGGTTGCCCCTCTGTCTATGCCCGGGGACCTGACGGGACACATGAACCCGACGCCCTCTCTGGAAATACCGCCGACTGCAGCAGCGGCACCTCAGGGCGCACCGCCGCCCAATCCGTCCAGCAGCACCACCGCGAACACCACCACCACCAACAACAACAACACCTCCTCTTCCTCGTCCTCCTCCTCGTCCATGGACAAACACCAGAGCCAGCAGATCGAGTGCATCGTGTGCGGGGACAAATCCAGCGGGAAGCACTACGGACAGTTCACATGTGAGGGATGTAAGAGCTTCTTCAAACGCAGCGTTAGGAGGAACCTGACCTACACCTGCAGGGCCAATAGGAACTGTCCCGTGGACCAGCACCACCGCAACCAGTGCCAGTATTGTCGCCTCAAGAAATGCCTCAAAGTCGGCATGAGGAGGGAAGGTACGGGATAGCGTCCTTTTGTTGTTGCTGCCGGTATTATCAGACAATAATATCCCGCATTCAGAGACTGTAGGATACAGTTTATCCTGGTCTCTGTTTATTTTCCCCTGACGGCATGACTTACTCTTAAACTGCTGTATATTTTAGCTTGCTACATCTGTTTAGCTAGTATAATTTCATCATGCACCACCATTTACAATGCCTTAGTTGAGTCCGTGTCACGTGCATATATATTTCCTCTGCCTGTGCACATTTGTCTCCGTCACTCTCTTCAAAACTGTCCAGCCTGTGATCCCACAGAGATAAGACAGCTACAGCTAGCATCATGTAGCATGTGGACTATATTGTTGTTACTGTTGGCTGGCTTCATGGCTGTTGTGTAGTTCAAAGGCGCTTAAAACGTCGTGTGTTCAAATTTTGTGTCATTTTCACTACATTTTAGTTGCATTTCAACATTTTTGGCTCTAGAATGTAGTCCACAGGCGCGTTACGGTTTGGGGAGATGCGTGTACTGTCCGTGTATGAGAGTGTGTTAGTGTATCCATTATGCATGCGGGTCGTACAGGCCTTACTTAGCTTGATTTAGCCTGCTACCAAAAACTGAGTAATTTTTTTAGAGCTGCAGAAATGGTTTTGATGCAAATGTAAATAAAGTTAAAAAATAATTGATCACAGAGAGCAAAAAGAGAAATAAACTATCTGAGTGCAGGAGGCAACTTTAAAATAGGTCACAAGAAACGAGGTCAAAGTGCAAATACGACAGTTTATGTCCCTATTACTTGATAAATAACTGTAATATAAACTTTAAAAGACGTCCACATTTCTCTCACGACTTCAGGTGCATGTTGTAGCCGTGAAATTCGTGACCGAGAACGTGACATTTCTTTCCAGGCGCTGTCTTAAACCGTTAGCTGTGTCTGGTTGTTGCATGTGACCTCTTCTGGCAAAAATGCTACATCAGGCCTTTTGTGAGAGTCTTTAGAAGACGTTATATCGGTTTAATTGGCTCCTTTGTTGCTCTAAAATATGTCTCCCGCCTCAAAGTGTTTTTCTCTAAATGTCATGTGTGGTATTTTTCGCCTTCCAGCTGGATTTGACATTTGTTCTGTGTTTTTGTTGCAGCTGTCCAGAGAGGCAGGCTTCCTACGCAGTCCTATCACGGCCAATTCGCCCTGACGAACGGAGACCCTCTGCAGTGTCACTCCTACCTGTCCGGATACATCTCCCTCCTGCTGCGGGCTGAGCCCTACCCGACTTCCCGGTTCGGCTCTCAGTGCCTGCAGAGCAACAACATCATGGGCATTGAGAACATCTGCGAGCTGGCGGCCCGGATGCTCTTCAGTGCCGTGGAGTGGGCCCGGAACATCCCGTTCTTCCCGGACCTGCAGGTGACGGATCAGGTGGCCCTGCTCCGCCTCACCTGGAGCGAACTGTTCGTCCTGAATGCGGCGCAGTGCTCCATGCCGGTGCACGTCGCCCCATTGCTCGCAGCCGCGGGCTTGCACGCCTCTCCGATGTCCGCAGACAGAGTGGTGGCCTTCATGGACCACATCCGGGTCTTCCAGGAGCAGGTGGAGAAACTGAAGGTGCTGCACGTGGACTCAGCAGAATACAGCTGCATTAAAGCTATCGTGCTGTTCACCACAGGTACACCCCCCCACCCCTACGCCCGAACACAGAGGCCTGCAGGCGGACATGAGGCTGTAGCAGATATCTGTACCGTGATCAATACAAAAGACCGAAAAAGTAGTACAAGGCACAACCACTAAAAATAATGAAAAAGAAAAGTAACCAAACAGACAGAAAATACATTTAAAAAAAACACAAATCTGAAATAAACATTTTTTTCGTGTCATATCAAAGATGGATGAGCAGACACCATTTTGATTTTTTTACCCGACCGGTACATAGATCCACAATGGCCGTCATTCTGTAAACACCGAAGTAAACTCCGAAAACTCCCACGAACAATTTGATAAATGTGCCGGTCTGAACACTTTTGTACCGATAGACCTGAAACTATAACAGCCTAAGAGTTCATCTGCTTTATTTTAGAGGTCAAAGGAGTGGGTTCTGAAACTTAGTTTTTTCTGGAATCACAAAGTACAGGGTATAAACGAAATCATCATTTATAATAATAAAACCTTTTATTCGAGGAGCTGATTTAGGATTACCTCTTAAGGTCTGCCAATAAATAAAATGAAATTAATAAAAAGCTACAAATACATACCAGCTGTTAGATCTAAAATATTGATTTTTCAAAACCCTAAATTTCTATTTGAAAACAGTCTAAAATACCCCCTCAATTAAGCCACAATTAAAAGCTAATTAGGCAAAAAATAAACACATACATAAATAGGAAATAAATGTATTTTTCCTTTTAAAAAAAGCCCTGTCACAATCTGGGCTAAAATGCTCTTTTTATTGCTGTCTATTATTTATGATTTACCAATTTGACCTCATTAATTTTTTTAGCCCAAAAAGAGTTTATTTAGTAATTTCTTTATCTTGTGACTTTCAAAACCGATGAGTGAGCTTTCAAGAAATTGCTGCAAACCTTAAAATAAAAATTCTGCATCAATAAATGAAAGCAGAATTAAATAAATGCAAAGATTCATCGAGTGTGCTTTATTTTTTTGACCGCTTAAGATTTGCATTTATTGCATAGAGTTCTATTTTTAATATATTTAGTAATTTTTTAAATGTAAAACAAAGACATTGAATTAATTGTATTTGTTTGCATTATTTGATCAATAAATATATAAAATAAGATAACATAGATGAAACCAATATTTTTAATTTAATTTTGGTAAAAACTTAAAATGTTAATTTTAGACATAAAACATAAATGCAACATGATCGGTGGTGTTTTTGTAATTGTGTTTGCAGAAAACAAAAAAACTTGGCCTCTGACTGTTTCTTAGTGTTGCGTTATAACTCAGCATGTCTGCATTCCTTCACCAACTGCTCTCGCTCTCTCTCTCTCTATCTCTCTCTCTCTATTTCTCTCTCTCTCTCTCTCTATTTCTCTTACTTCTGAGCCTTTTAATTTCAGTCAGAATGATGTTTGATGGCAGGATGGTGAACAGGATCAAAAGGACGAGGAGGAGCAGAAGAGTCAAATGTGAAAAAAGCTCTCTCAGTCCATGTCTATTTTGGTCCTCACTTGCACATCTGAGCATGTGCCGTTAAACTGGGACACAGAGACCGTTCTTTAACCCCTGCTGCCATGCGGCCTGCAGCGATCCAGTGCAAACACGGGGTTCTGCTGAATACTACATGTAATGTGTGTAAACAAGTGGTCCACTCTCTGCATGTGCTCTCAAACATCATTACCGTTTCCTTTTAATTGTTCAGAACATCCGTTTTTACTCTGAAACGGCCACAGAAGCACCAAATTGGATCCCTGGTGCTTTAGGATGGAAGAGAAAACACTGAATTCAGATGGCAGGCAGAAATATGGAGATATTTAGACTTCATGGTATTGTATTTTTGCTATGGCACTGATCCAGCACTTTTACTGAAGCATGGTAGGCCATAACCTGAGCATATCTGACTAACTGATCAAGTTATTTTTCATTTAATAAGCTGCATAATTGACTGTTTCTCTGTTACCCGGCCCAACACATACAGTATGAAGTTATTATGAGATAAGAGACTGTTTCTTTAATACCTTTTGTTAGTTGTTTGAAATGAAGAACTATATTTTTGTCCTGGTTAGAAAATATATATTTTTTTTTCGTCTTTGTAAGAGCCTTATAACCCAACTCTATGTTGTTGCTGTGTGCTATGGTTATTTTGTAAATACACTCATCGTAGTCAGTCTTAAACCTTCACAGTATTTTTCTAGTGTTTCCCGTTTTTGATGCCCAGTCAAACCACTGCTCTTCACCGCCTTTTCTTTCCTGTTGCCCTCTCTTTCTGTAGATGCTTGTGGCCTGTCAGACGTGGCCCATGTGGAGGGTCTGCAGGAGAAATCTCAGTGTGCTTTAGAGGAATATGTGAGGAGCCAGTACCCCAACCAGCCCAACAGGTTTGGGAAGCTACTGCTCCGCTTGCCTTCCCTCCGCACTGTCTCTTCCTCAGTCATAGAGCAGCTTTTCTTCGTCCGCCTGGTGGGGAAGACCCCCATAGAGACTCTGATAAGGGACATGCTGCTGTCTGGAAGCAGCTTCAACTGGCCTTACATGCCCATTCAGTAGAGGAGGAGGAGGGAGAAGCTACAGCGGTGCTGCTAAGGTCAGGAAAGGGAACCACACCTCAAATCAAGTCATTTCAGTGCTGAGTAAAGTCTCTGTTGATCCAAACAAGGGAACAAAACTGCCAGTGGGATGAGATAATGACTAAGGTTTCTGTTCTTCAGAATTATCTCAGCTCGTCATTTTCTTTACATGAACGCCATTTTCTTTCCACCAGAGGAATGATCTGCCTTATTCTGTATAGAGTCTCCACAGGACCTGACATGAATTGACCATTTTTGCAGACAATAAATGATTGAAATCACTGGCAGAGTTGTTTACTTTAAGGGACAGTATTTCCTGACATGAAATGACTGCTTCTGACAGACTTTGTTTTGCAGTGTGGTGACCGTTCACAGTCTATGGTTTTTGGGATAACAAACGATATTTATTGGACCCTGTGTGTATATTTATCTTATCGTGCTTGTAAATTATGTTTTGATTCCTTTTTTTAAATGTTTTACGTATTTTTGCCCCGGCTGGTGAAAAAAACTGCAGGGATTGTCTTGTGTTGATCTTTTTATTTTTGTTTGTTGTTTTCTTTTGTTTCATACCTTCCAGATATGGCACTTTGGACTAAAGGAACATTTTAGAAAGATTTTTAACACAGGTGTATGACGCCAGACACCATCTGACTTTAACCTGTTTGTTAAATTGTGTATAGAGGGAACGGACGGGGAGATTAACGCTGTGTGTATTTGGATTCTTATACTGTTTGCATTGTCGATGTGCAGAGAGGGAGAGGAATGAGAGCAAAAAATTTGAAAAATGCACTTCTTGTGAGCTGGTGCCAGGTAATGCATTACTCTTTTTATTGATAATATCATTACTCTGACATTGAAATCAGCTCCAATGTTTTGGTCAGTACTCTTTGGCAGACTTGACCCTGCTGTAGGGCGTCATTTCCACCTTTGAAAAGTGATATTTGGACTGTTTCTCCCCATGATCATCATGAAATTAGTGCTCTTGTTTCTGATCAATTCTCATCGGAACTGTGAGATGATGGCATAAACTGATAAAGGGAAGTCGGCTGAATGTTAGATAGCTTTGGGTTGAGCTGATATTTGTGTTCTTAGGGGAGTTAAAATGAAATTGGCATTTTTGGGGACTGGTCCTGGGAGAAGTAATGACGTGACTTTACAGGATTAATGGTTAATGCATTACCAAACACTTTCCTTCCACTGACTGTCTGAGAGAGATTTTCAAGCACTGGGCCTGATGTATTCTGTACAGTTTCTCTATGGGATAAATGGACTGCCAGGTTAAGTCACACAAATCTATTTCTTTTTGAGTTATGCATTTATGAGCCCAGGCCGCCTCATGGCACAATAGACCACTGCAGGGTATTGCTAAACTGAAAGTGTGTGTGTTTGTTTGTGGATGTGTGTGTGTGTGTGTGTGTGTGTGTGTGTGTGTGTGTGTGTGTGTGTGTGTGTGTGTGTGTGTGTGTGTGTGTGTGTGTGTGTGAGAGAGAGAGGATGTTTCTTTGTGTTTACTTTTTTTGACAACCACTCTGATGTACTGTGAAAGCATATTGGTTAACATATTGGTACCGTATTAAATTATAACTCAAGATTTATAAATAAAGTGTATTTGGTTTATTTTGCCATTTCAATTTTGATGTTGTTAATGACTGAATCCCACCTCCTCCAAAAAGAAAAAAATAGACATTATATATTTTTAGTGTATATGTGAGTGTGCAAGTGAGAGAGAGAGACAGAGACTGAGAGAGAGAGAGTGTGTGTGTGTGTTTGTGAGGGAGCACATGACTATACAGGCAACTGTTGGGAGAGCAGAGCAGATTTGTATGGAGCCTATTTCTGACTGTGTTACTGTCACTGATCAGACGTGTCAATCAATCAATTTTCTTCACATTGAAAATTTTACATCTGCATCAGAATAAATTTGAAATGTGTGCATTAAAAACCTGCTGCAGGGACAAACAATATGTGTATCTTTACCCCTGCAGTTATGCTACACTGTATGACTGAAAGGCACCCAAAACAACAAAAACTGAGAAAAACATGCAACTGCTGAAATAATTTGACATCTAATGCAGATTTAAATGTGCGTATTTTGTATTAAATAGTAATATCATACAATAAATATCAAGCAAGAATATATATTTGCAAATCTTCAAACTGTGCACGATGACTGGGAGATGCATGCAAACACACTTATATGGAACGATAATAATATATATTAATAATAAAAATAATATCAAGAGATTTTTTTTAGTAATTGCAGAATTTTTGCAAACTTTAAACCAGTTTGTACACCATGTTAACATCTCCCAGAAAGCCTGATTTTGTGCTGTAGGGGACTGCATTAAATCACAGAGGTGGTTAAACTGCATAAGACATAGGAGTGCAGTATGAAAAAGAAATAATAATGGTGTCTGAGTTGGCAGATTGTGGAGGACAGAGAGGATTAAAGCAGCTTCTTTGCTTCTTAGTGGACAGGGAGCTAATGAGGGGCCCCCGAGTGCTCTGTCACAACAGTTTACCCTGAGGAGGATGAAGCTGGGCGCTCCACGGCCCCTGGGTGTTCTGGGCCAAAGGGCCACGGTAAAACAATGCAGCATTTTCCCACACACGTACTGGTCCAAGGGGAAGAAAACGCCAAGGAGTCTGTGGTGTGCAGGGGAGGAGGAGGAAAAGTAGGCTGAGATGCTCTGAGCAGGAGAAACACCAGCTTTGTGTCTCTGTTCGCCAGGCATTTAACAGCCAATCAGTTTACAGTCAAAGTGTGCGGCCAATGAAATGATTGCTTTATGTCCCCCTATTTTTAAATATTGATGGTCGTTATGTTCAGTGGGGACTGGTTTAAAGAGGCTAAAGAAGCCCACATTCAGTTCTTATATCAAAGTTTAACCACACAATATTGTGGAGCACTTTTATGTAGCCTCACTAAAATTACTCCCCCTCCCCCTTTTTTTAATTCTAAATGTTTATTTTTCTGACATAATTTTTTTGGCTTTTATAGGTGTAAGTTACCGTCTGCCTGATGGCAAAGGGCCCCCTCGCTCGATGTAGGCTACGGTAACGAAATTATCTCGTTAAATTATCGAATATTTTCAGGATGAAGACCTCCGGAAAATTCCTGGAAAAATTCTGAAGGAAAAATGTCCAAATTACCGAAGAATTAAAACGAAGTTTCTGTCAGTTGTTGGTTTCATTTGTTTTATGGAAGAAAGCCTCACGTGCCCAGCTGTCGCGTGCTGACTGAGGCTGAGAGCGAGGAGCAAAACAGAGCCGCGTGGGTTGCTGGGCTTTTTCATCCTTTTAAGGTTTAAGCAGTAAAATCGGAGCTGTAAATAAAATAAACAATTTAGCATGGAGAAAAACAGAGAAGGTTTTCGGGGTTGTCCTCAGTTTATTTGTGCTATCGAGGAAGTGCTGACTGCAGCTTTTCTCTCCGTTGAAATAACCAATAATTATTCTTTTAAAATCTGTGATCATGAAAAACTGTTTTATAATCCCCCCCAGAGAATCATTTCAACAGGTCCTCTGTTTTCGTTGACAAATAATGTTTAAAATAATGTATATTGTTTTAGCAATGAAAGTTTCCTTTAAATCCAGAAGGTTTTCAAAGTAAAAAAAGGTTTGGATGATAACAGGTCCGAACGGGGAGCCGACTCTTTTTTTTTCTTTTTCAGTTACCACAGGCTTTAGTCCGTGCAACAGATACAAATCGAATCAAAACAGAGAAAAGCTTATTATTCTTCTTATTATTTTTTTGCTGTCAAATACATCAGAAAGACGGTCTTCTGTGACAAAGCTTTAGTGGTGAAAAGGCTAGAAAAAAATGTCGTTTGCTGTTTGCAGCTTCACTTTTCTTTGAAAGCAAGTCGGTACCAGAAGAGACCTTGTCAGTTCTTTCTTTAGATTATGTTATATGAAAAAAAAAATAAATCGTGAATGTTTTGTTTAAAAATGACAATTCAAATGGGAAATAAGTCAAATAAAGGCTAAGGACTATTTCAAAGTCGCTCCTGAATAAATCGATGTATGATTTTGTTGTTGGGATCTTTTGAAGAATTATCGGTTTTATTGGAACTTCTTCAGTAATTGAAGAGAGAGGCTCTGGGTTCATTTATTACCGGATGTTTTGACAAGAGTTTGACGCCATCGATTCTTCTCAATCACCTCTCAGTCTTCATTGTCAGAGTTTTGGGATATTTTAGTGGGAGGAAACAACAAACCTACTCTTTTACTAAAGCTTTATAGCGCTTCGCCATCTGTGCCGTAAAGTTTGTTACAGATTTTATTGTTTCTTTTTTCTCTTTCTTCCTTTTTTTTTGTTTTACACTTTTCTTTACTTCTAACATTATGAGAGAGTATATCCTACAATTAAAAGTGAACGTGAATAAAATAAAATGAAATAAAACAAGTATTTTCTGTTATCTGGTTGTATTGAACGTTATCTTAAAATAGACAGTAAAATAATTGGAAAACACGATAGAGATCAGAAGAGGTAAAACGTGGATCCGGGTGAAAAAAGGCTGTAAATTAAAGTAATACGGATACGAACAATAATCACTAAACTTTTTTTAATCTTCTCGATAATTATATTATTCCAAAATTTGTTTCTAATGCACGGTTATCTCTTTTTTCTGTTATATTTTATTCACTTTTTTTTTTTTTTTTACTGAAAATCCACTGGTTTGGTATGGGTTTTTTCTGTGCTTTTATTTTGGTGGATGTGAAAGAACGCTCCGCTGTGATGAACTCTCTCAGTAAAGCTGTAAGGCCACACAGGTCCGTCTGTACTTTGGCTTAGCCTAACGCTTATAAGCAGACTGACCTCATAGACCCAAGCTACACAACCTGAATCCTCTTTCCCCAACAATTCAGATTTCACAGAGGTTTTCTTTTTCTTTTCTTTTTCCCCCTGCTAAGTAGCAAACGTCAATTACACGACTTGTGCGGGTGAAAGTTCACATGTGCAGCTCTGATGTCCCTCGGCGGCTTCCTTCATTTTTCGCTTTGTTGTTATTGGGGAGATACTGAAAGTTCAGAAGAATTAAAAGCCTTTTCATCGCTGAAATGAAGCTCCATCTGTCTGGAAACTGCCATGAAACGGACCTGCAGGCTGAAACATCTGACAGCAAGTTCCTCTATCTGTTCAACAGCGATATCTGTGGGACACATTTAACACGGAAATAGGCCTACCTGTTCAAATCAAAGAAAAAGGGACATTTCATCCTTTTTAAGTGATCAATAGATCCACTTTTGAGTTACTAAATGCTTTATTGTCGTTTAACTACATGTTGGAAATATATCAGATAAAAACAACAACATTTAATCAGGTGGATTTAACTGCTCTCTCTCTCTCTCTCTCTCTCTCCTCTCTCTCTCTTTCTCTCTCTCTCGCTCAGTGTTTTTGTTAAAGGAGAACTCTCTCTCTCTCTCTCTCTCTGTCTCTGTCTCTGTCTCTCTCTCTACTCCTTCTTTTAGTTCTCCTCCTTGTCCCCAAATTGGCCTTTTAATCCCTCTCCATGTGCTGGACTGACACCAGGCCACTCCGCTCTGATGTCTTCAAGCTGACGTGTGAATCAAGAGGTTCCCCTGGCTCCTCCACTGACCTTTGACCCCATGCTGCCCTTTCCCCGACACTGGCTTAAGAGAAGGGGACATGATAGTGGTGAGGATGATACAGTCACTTGATGAAATGTAATTTAAGAGAACTGTAGAAATAAAGCCTCCATCCTTAAAGGAGTGTGGATCACATGTTTGGTCTTCATTTTGTCTTTTTCTGGTGTGTTTTTGTTTTTTCTTAAAATGAAGGAGGTCCAGCACCACGCCTCAGTGAGTCCATCTGATGCTCAGGAAACAGATTCTTAAAAGCGGTGTGAATATGAGAAGAAGCCTGACTGTCTGTCTGTCTGTCTGCTGAGGAGGAGCCCCCTCGCTAAACATTTCAGCACAGCAACCAAGGAGGTATGAAAAAAAGCACCAATCAACTCAAGGACTGTACAAAGAGTGGCCTGCGGTTGCTAAGAGACAGATGCAGAATAACCTCCATGAGAAACCTGACCATGACCCTTCCTCCTCCTCCTCTCCCTCCTCCTCCCAGTCTCTCCCTCTCCTACCCAATTACTACAGAACATTAAAGCCCACCTCTGTCACATTAAAGCTGAAAGGCAGAGAGGAGAAGGAGGAGGTGGTGGAGGAGTAGGAGGAGGGTGGGGGTTGTTTTAATAGGAAGCCGCACAGAAGATTTGGCGTTATTCCTTCAAGTAAGAACAAACCAATCATCTTTTTTCAAAACAGCAAACGAGTGTGGTTTGGGTACAGCAGCCGGCATAACGGGATGATGTTGGTGAGTTTTTTGCAGGCGGGTGGATGGGCGGAGTTTGGGATGGATAAGAAAAAAAGGGTGGGGGTGGGGAGGGAGGGAAATCTGTCAGCCGAATGAGAAGATGAAGATTTGACAGAGAGGCGACAGAGAGTTCAGCTCATAGGAGGCCTGTCGATTAGTGTGTTTGTGGCTGACAGGTGGAATCCCAGGGGCGCGTCTGTCACTGCGTCTGTTGCTAGGCCCGGCCACTACACCACCACCACCACCATCACCACTACCAGCAGCAGCACATCCATGATAGGCAAGGATATGCTGCAGACTCAGGGGCAGCTGATTGGACTAGTGCAGCAGCCCCGGCCTCCCCGTCCGGGCTCAGATTAAAGCTTTATTGTGCCCAGAAAGCAGGGCGAAAGTCATGTTAATCCTCCTCTAATACACCACTGTCAGTGATCTGATTTTACAACACAATCGAAACAAGCTTCCTGGAAACAGCATTAATCTGACATCTGAAATAGTATTTTTGTTTGTTTGTCGTAGCAGCAGTGTTTTTCCACTCTGAAAAGCACAGAGGGCCTCTTCTGTCGCTATGATCCATTAAGATGCAAATCTTCCTTTATGAAAAGTTTTTCATGAAAAGGCAACTGGGCCAAAAGGAAAAATCATACTGGGAGTGAATGAAATCATGGCAGCAGCAATTAAATCACACACTATGGCGAAGTCAGAGGAGACCAGAGATAAAAGTGGGCCACAGTGATTTCTCTGAGGATGTATTTAATATCAGATTATCTAATGAACTTAGTTGCTCTGAATACAGGGACACAGGGGAAAAAAGTCAGTCCTCAAAATTGATTTAATTTGAATTAATTCAAATTCAATATCTGGTAAACAAAATAAATAAATGAATAAATAAAATAAAATAAAACAATTCAAAGCAAATCCTCACCATATAAGAGCCAACAAATTTCACACACCAGGTATACAAAACTGCAGGCCAGTTAACAAGGATGACTATACTTCACATTCACAACACAAATTGTATGAAATGTTTAAAAAAAAAAACAGATTTTGACGGTTTGTGTCTGATTCATGAAAATTAGATGATCATTTTAAATTTGATGCGAACAACATCTTTAAAGATGTCAAAACACAGACAACTAAACACTGAAAATGTGTGATGCCGAACAAGACGAACATCTCCAAACTATGGAGGTGAACTTCCCAACGGTTAGTAACACTGTGTGTGTGTAACGTTGTGTTCAAAGAGGGCACTTCTGGAGAGGCTGGGTCTCTTAGGAGTAAAGATGGAAAGTGGTTCACCCATCTGTGAGAGACTGTGTGAGTAAGTAGTTCAGCAGATTCAGAATAATGTTTCTTTAGTCTAAAACAGTGAAGAATTTGGGGGATTTCATCATCTACAGTACAAAATATCACTACAAGATCTCTTGAATGGAGAAATCTCTGTACAAGGGATGGGGCCAAAAACCAATTTGGGTAGCCAGACTTTCAGACCCTCAGGCAGCGCTGCATTAAAAACAGTCACGACTTAATAGTGCAAATCATCGCAAAGGCTTCTGTTGGCATGGGACCATTTAAGATGGACTGAGCATAAGTGGAAAACTGTCAAAATTTGACATTCATTTTGGAAATCATGGACAGAGCGTCCTCTGCTCTGGAGAACAGTTGGCACAAACATGAAATGAGAAATTCAAGAAAAGGACAGTTAAGCAACTGAAACCCTGATGTCATGGGACAACTTTCCACTTTTTTTTTAACTCCAGAAACTGGCTTTCTCATAAGACAACCTGTGTCTGACATTTTTGATCACTTTGAGTCACTTCTTTACACTTTAATATGTTTGTAACAATGGGAGAGTGCACGCTATTATCAGTAATTCATTATGAACTATTTCAGACTACTTGTGGTCCATATATCAAAGAAAAATAACTCCTCACATAAAGGTTTCCCACACTTTTTGAGGACCCATACAAAGGAGATTTGATGAACCAAAAGTATGTATTGTAAAAGATGACTGGAGGTGCTGTGGTGAACCCAGGACCCTGGACCCTTGCATCTTTGTCAGAACAGCCTCAGGTACTATCAGATGACTGAGTGTAAAGCTTTTAGCAGAGAATGTTGTTTATAACAACATGACTGAAATTGTTGAATCCCCTGGGATTCATGGCATGTTTTTGTTGCTGATGTAGTTTTAGACAGTAACTAAGTGAATGTATCAAAGAACTGAAGTTTCAAGGTTAAAACTTAAAGTGAATCCACTTTATTATCATTTATGTAACAAGTTAACACAGTCCAGAGGGAAATGGTGTGCTTTTTACTGAGCCACATACTTTCAGTTACTACAATGATACAATGATCCAAACCAACAAAAACACTAAAAAGATTTGTTTTGTTTTTAAAAAATTCTCTTCATTTATTATCTGTTGTTCATGGAGTTCATGTTTACAGTCTTGATCCTAAGGTTGAGAGCCTCTGACGTTTAATCTCAGTCTGTTGGTATGTCATAGTTGAAACTCCACCCTTTTGTGTTCAGGTTCAAAGACTGCAATCTTCCTGCATCAGGACTTCCACAGCTATCTTATGCAGTTTTTGTGGGGTCCCTTTTTGTCAAAGATATTTTTGGGGCATCTAATTGTTCAACATATGTACTTTTCTGAAGGTTTTTCTCTTTTATTAAAAAAACTAACTTCTCAGTTTAAGCTCACAGTTTACCAGCAACACTTCAGGAAAGAAGGGCCCGAAAATGAACAAATACATAAAAGCTCTTTTTGTACTGCTTTACCCATTCATTGTATTTTCAAAGTGTAAAATATGCACTTCACTATGCTGCCGTTTTCTTCGCTAATTCAAGTTAAATATGTTAAAAAGGCTTAAATAAAATATAAATAAAGAAATAATTGTTGACGAACAGACGGAAGTGCACTGGTTTAAAAGCATGGTGTGACTGAGCGGGGGACAATGCCGACACTTGTGGGTAATAACCTAGGAAAACAGGGCTCACAGAGGCGTGTCGGCGCTCTGATAACTGCCTCTCTCGTGTACATTTGTCTGCTGTGTTTGCTGTTTCCTGTCGTGTACCATTGTTCCCCACAAAGATGGAGAGACTTTGGACTCCTTCTTAACCCTTCTTAATGATCACTGATCATTCATGGGTCACAGGAATATTGTCTGTGTGCTGTGACCTTTGACCTCCTGATCTCCAGACCACTGGTTATTTGTATTCTATCTGATCTAGGAGACACGACAGCGGAGGATCAGGGAATCACTGAAACCACTCAAGTTGAACTAATTCTGATCCAAAAGGTTGTCTAATCTTCTCTGTTTTTTGGACTGTACATCTGTGTTAGGAAGGGGTTGGTGATATTATGCAGTACGTGTTCAATTTTGCATATAAGCACTTTAAAGCCATAGGAAACATGCACGGATGGAATTTCCTGAGGCCAAACCGCCCTAAAGGTCCTTACACACCAGGCGCGAATTCGCCAGGCGAATTATTCGCCGTTTTTTAAAACAGCATAAAGTCAATGCAAGCTTCCACACCGGTGGCGATTTTTCCGCATGGCGAAAAGCGTCTTTTATTTTTTCGCTCATGTGTCGAATTTTTCGGAGATTCGCAGGCGAATATCTGGACCTGCTAGACCTCTGGCCAATCAAAAGTCATGTTGTTGATGATGTCACAGACCCATGCAGCTGCAGTTCACACGACACACACCACCACTGGCACCAAGAGCAACGATGGGAGAGAGTGTGTACCACAGAGGGGTCGCCCGGAGTGTATAGGCGAAAGCGATTTTTCGGACCGGTGAATATTTTCGCATTTTCGTCTCGCTTCTTCGCTTTGCTCCGCAAATTCGCTGGTGTGTAAAGACCTTAAGACTCCACTGAGTTTTCTTAATGAGATTTCTTAATGTCAGTCGTTTTTGAGTTCAAGTCAAAGGATTTTGGTGTTGAATTGTTTTTTTCTTTGACCAACTAATATGGCCATTTTCACCCATTTATTCTAATGCAGGATGAATCCCCTCTTCAAGATCAATTAGCCCTTTTTTGAGTGTCAGTCAAAGTTTAGAAGTTATTGAAACTGGAAAAATCTCAGACTGGGATTGTTTGAAGAATTTGTCAAGTTTGATGTCAATCAAATACCGTGACCTTTTTTGTTTGCCTAGAAAACACCTGCATCCAGAGGCGTTCGGAGACTGTTTGAGGGGCAGGGGTGACAAAATAAAAAAGGGCACTGACATAAATACAGCTGTGATAAATCAAATTTTGAAGACTTATTTATCCTTTCGTCTGGTGGAGCCCGGTGTACAGCCAGTTTGGTATTTTCATGGACTGAGGCGCACCGAGGTCCGCCAAGCTGGGCGTGGTGGCGTGGCAGAGGGAGGTGTCGACAGAATCAGCGGGCGCAGTCACATTTTCGTGCTCGCCGGTGGTGTATAAAGTGCGCTAAAAGCTCGCCGATTCAAACTTGGTCAGCTTTCAGCGCAGGCGGAGCGCAGCTGGTCTAGTGGTATTTTGGTAGAGCGGCGGCGTATCGGCATACATCAATGATGCCTCACCGGCAGGTTTCCACAGTGTCAGGCACATTTCAGTGCAATAAATAATCAACAACGAATAATCTGAATCAGCACATACATTTAGATCCATATAGATATATTCTGATCTATATCTGATCTGATGAGCGCGTTTGGCACACGTTTGGACACACAACCTGACCGAATCAACACAGCTGAAACCACATTAAATTAAATTAAATATCTAGTAAATATACACACATGAAGTTAACAAGATATGTAATTCGTCCCCCTTCTTTTCTTTCTTCTTTTTCTTTCTGCCATCGTGTGGCATTACTGTCTTCAGACATCTCTTGATCTCTTTGACTACTTCACGAAAATAGTAATATGCCTCGCCAGTGGCGGATTTAAAGGTGAGGAGAGGAACTTATGTGATTGGTCAATACAGGTCTCGGCTGTGTTAAACCCATTCCACGCCCTCTCTCCTCCCTCCCTACGACTTACGGCGCTTGGAGGAGCTGAGTTAGGGAGGGGGGATACTTACGCCGGGCTGCGCCACTCACCAAAATACCAAATTGTGCTTGGGAACGCCTTGTCGGTGTGGCGGACCTGACTTACGCTGCGCCTGCACTCTGTCTCCGGCGAAGCACAAAAATAGAGCCCTGGTTGTTAAAATATTATTTCAGCCTCCGTCTGAAATGCTTCCAGATTTTTGGGAGCCGGCCAAAGGGCAGAGCTTGATATTTTGGTCCCACTCCCTTAAGTGTGATCAATCAGTTCAGCAGCTGAGCAGAGTTACCCTAATTCTTACATAAGAATTTTAGTAAATCTTGCACATAAAGTACGGTCCCGCATTTTCGTGTTTGTCCGAGATTTGAGCAGTTCACGTCTATTTTCTAAGATTACAACAAAATACCTTGTGATTTCAAACCTTGCATTCCTGTAGATCAAACTCCATAACTTTTCAGCTTTTGTTGCAAATGTGAAAAAGCATAATGCCACCCCTTTTAAGATGGAGGTTTCACTTCTAGAGGTGTGGTCTAAACACCAAGACCAGGCTGTTATTAGTGTAAATGGGGAGTGTGTTGTTAGCTATCTTCTGAAACTACTCATGTAAACATATGTTTAAGCTGCTGCAGGGAACTGCTGCTTCGTGTCAATTTTGGTGCCTCCTGTGGACAAAGAGATCTACCCTATTTCTTCATTGAACATCTATCATAAATGAGTAAATTGTGGGGTTTTTTTTGGACAAAATCTCATCCTGCTGTCTTTAACAGTCAGACGTATCACTTAGCATAAATATTTGCAATGGAATAAGTGAATAAAGGAATTTTCTGTGGTAAATTACATTACCCCTTGCATTGTCATAAGCATTACAACCTACAATATAGAAATATAAAAATACAGAAACAATATTTTGTTTGCTTTTGAAGGTAACAGAGAGGCCTTACAGTTGATTTCAGCCTCTTTCATAACCAGACAAAAACTCCTGACAGGAGCTTTAAATGTAAAGCTCCTATGAGGTCAGCTGTGAGGACACTAAATCTGCTTCAAGCGCCAGCTTTGCATCTCGAAATAGATCTGATTTTGAATTTTGATGTCACTATAGTAAGCTGATAGATGACAAGTTAGAAAAATACCCCACATTGGTTTTACAGAAGTTATCAGTTTTGTCCTGGTAACTTTAAAAAAGTGCCAGGAGCATCTGTTGAAAAAAATCCTGTAACTAAAGATGGAGAGAGGTTAGATTAAAGTAGGAAATCACAAGAGTTGTGTTTTTCATGTTTTTATGTTAAAGGTGAATTTAGGTTTCAGACTCCTCCTATCTCAGTGATGTTTCTGCACAGTTACAGTATTTGATTTAAAAACACATATTCCTATTGTCACAATGCCTAACAAATGTAGGGAGCAGAATCTTGATCCACAAAGTAGCATCAGTTTTGGGTTTGGTTGCGTGCAAAGCGAGCCTCTCCATTTAGCCGTGTTATGTAAGGGAGGCTGTAATCTGTTATATAATAACAGGGTAAGTGAAATGTTCTGCACTTAAATTGGTGGGTCCCAGGATTTGTTTTCATCCCACAGCCAGGATTGTTTGCTCTCTGAAACATCTGTAAGATAGTAGAAATTACTAGGAAATTAGATATTGCTTAGGCAGTAATTAATTAACCCTTTGTAACCTGCAGAGCTGCGGCAGAGACTCAGATCACGCTGTTTTTTTCTGACACAATTTTCACAATGTCACTGCTGTCAAATAAAGGAAGATGTAATCTTTTGGAAATAAAACATGTCAAGGTTGTAAGCAATCAAAATTTCTCCAAAAGATATTTTGCTGCTCAATGTTGAGAGCTATTTCTCATTCAGCTCTCTGTGTATCAGACCTTCACATACCATGTTCTTTGTCAGCAAGACTTTTCTTGGAGGCCACGTCTGAAGAAATGTATTAAAGAGGAAACAAGAGGCGCAGAAAACAGAGCTCAACACAATTCGTCCAATAAAGTCAGGAAATGGAGTGTGGGGAAAATATCTGTTTGTAAAAAGTGTTGACAGAAAAACCTTGGATTAATACTTTTCTGTCAGGATGGATTTTCTTCAGTTTTTATCTTTTTTTGTCAGACTCTGGCTGCGGGATGTTCAGGACATCCTCATAATTCAGAGGTGATGCAGTTACTGAGTCTACTCTGTGAATGAAGTTGACCTGTTGGATGTCACAGATAAACTCATGATACATTTTAATACACAGTGTAGCAGCAGAACGTGATGGATCCTTCAGGTGAATATCTGCAAATTTTTATTCAATAAAATATCACAAATTTGAGCAGAATGGCCTGTTTAAGGGGATGTAAAGTGACTTATTCACTTGTTTTAAAGCACATTTAAAACAACAAAAGTGCTTTACAGCAGAGGTGAGTTGGATAAAAAAAATCCATCCAGTGTAGCTCTACAAAATTAAAAGAAAAAGAGCGCATGATTTAATACTTCAATAGACACTGTCAAAAAAATCTAATCTCACAGAGTATCCCAGTTAATACACTCAATATAAAGCAGGATCATAAGGGAGGTCCAGGTGTTCATCTTCATAGAGGATATTTCAGGTGAAAATGAGGATTTTATTGGTTGTTTATGATGAGTGAAATAGCTGCCAATACAGTCAAACTTTCTTCAGAAGTTTTTTGAAAACTCTGTATGGATGTTCAGCAGTCAGCAGTGATGAAGCATTTATTCCCTTTTTTGCTTTTGTTTATTTGACAGGGAGAAATCCAACAAACACATGGACAAAGTCGTTGCTACACACACAGGGTTCTAGCCATGGCTAACATGAAACCGTGGTTTGTCAGCGGTTAAGTTTATATAAATGAAAACAGAAATCACAGAGTACAGTGTTACGAGTTAAAAAGCACTTAATGAGATCAATGTGTGCAATAAGATATAAGACTTCAACAAAGACGGAGACCAGTATACGTATCAACATGAATGAAACAAAGACCACATGTAAGTACACAGACTGTGTGCATATACAGTATGTCTGTATGTGATTTGAAAGTGTCCAGTCCATGTTCACACTTCATCACTTGTACTGTGGTACATAATGCCACTTGTTTGGATAATGTTTTAGTGAGTTTCAAAAGATGAACTCAGAGTGATGATTTCTGTTTTTCACTGAGGAGAAAAAAAGCTGAGTTGATGGGGGAAGGAAGAGAAGATCTCACACTGCAGATGGTCTGTCAGCTCCATTCAAACACCCAAACACTCACCAGCACAGCCCCCCTCTCTCTCCCTCTGTCTTTCTCTCTCTCTCTCTCTCTCCCTCTCACCTGCGTGCAGCTCTGGTGATGAAACCTCGACTTCATCATGCAGAGGAACTTTCTGAATAAACACTTGTGCTCACACTGAGTCAGTAGGGGGAGGTCAGCTCATTCTCATCAGACTGAATCACTTTCTGTCAGAAAAGCTTCAACTCTTCCGTGTGCTCCTCTCTGCTGAGGATATTTTTGGCTCTCACAGAGGGAGAGAGAGAGAGGGAGAGAGAGTGATGGCTGTCAGAGAGAGAGGGAGACTCTCAGAGACTACCCCAGCAGGCACTGTGTGTGAGATCCAGGGGCCCCACGGCCCTCTGGATGGCTCATGCTGAATGGGTGCCCTGGCGAGGTGACCAGGCTCATTGAGAGCAGGTTAGGAGGGGCAGGGAATGCTTTTGCTCTGCGTTTGGCCCCTTGACCCACTGTCCAACGTCTGCCTTGGCAGCTTTGAGACCCAACATATTTATTTGCACGGCTGTGAAGAGAGAGGGCGGAGCGGCTGTCAGGATAAAGTCATCGTCCTGCTGACAGCTTCATCTGCTGTTGAAGGGCAGCTATGACAGGCGCACAATGTCTCTGCATCGGCCGGCCCTGGGCGAAGGACTGTCATATGTGGACATGCTGGGAATCTAGCAACCGTCTCCCCTCCCTCCTCTTTGCACAGCTCCTCTGACACGCCAAAATTATTCCTCTGCCCTGGTAGAAATGTTTTTCATCTGCGAGTACAAGGATGTTGAAACATGGGGACTTCTCTGCTCAGCATTAAGTGTTTGACTTTGTTGTTTTTATTAGGGAAGATGATTGTTTTTCTGGGCCTTATTAGAGTGTGAACACAGAAAATAAAAAATGTGACTAATATGTAATATGTGAATTTAGATTACATTGTTGAAACATGTAATAAAATGAGTACTGACCCAATAACTGCACCTCATCAGTCATCAGAGAAGCCGGCTTGTAGGTATGACTGGCTCTCTGCTGTGGCATTTCCTGACATTATATCACCTTGGCACAAAACAGCATTGTCTGATGTGAGCTACCTTTGAAATACAAGACTTCATTTGCAGAATTAACCACTGTTAAAAATGTTTGTTTTATTTTTGTTTGTTTTGTTTTTCCACAAGAAATAGTTTTCTCTTTTGTGTAATAACTTTAGGTTCCTGAAAAATAAAAGGGCTCCATAATAAAGCCTATGTACAATTACAGGTACAAATTTGAATATACTCAAGTCTAATGACTACAGCAGGTGAAATCAGGACTATACTCAGTATAAAAAGAGAGTGTGCTTAAGAGAAAATTAGGAATACATATCAGTTCACAGCTAAAAAAATTAAAGAAACAGATGTAGAGTAAAATAGTGCGACCTAAAATCACACCATGAATATGCAGCATGTTAGCATTTATATATGTTTTCCATTAACTCTTTAAATTGTTTATATTGTAGAAGTTGAGCATCTGTATAGTTAAGGGTTACTAAACAAAAGTATGCACATTAAAGACGTTGACACCAGGGTCCCTCTGCTGTTTGTTTAAACCTCTGTCCACACATCTAGATCTACACATGCACCAATTCACTTAGCCTCATTGACATTTGTCTTTATTTCATTATCATTATCATTGTTGTTATTAGTTTGGTTCCATTTGAGCTTACAGTTCAATGATCTTTTTTCCTCTTTTCACTGCAAAACACCAAATCTCGTGTGTTTGTCTTACTTCTAATCAAAAGCAAATCAAATTTATTTTTGGCTTTATTTAAGTGAAATTCGCTCTAAGAGTCCAGAAAATGTCTCATTTCATGAGAATATATATCAAAATAAGTCGTGAAAACTGAAGACTAAAAAAAAAAGGTGTAAGGAGAACTGTACTTGTCTTGAACGAAAAAATGTCTTATTTAAGAAAACATGAAAGGTATATATATATATATATATATATATATATATATATATATATATATATATATATGTACATATATATTCATGACAAGCAATTTAGTTGTCATTGTTGGTGTTTGATATCTTGAGACATACTCTCGGTGAATGTGGCTGAAATGAAGCCTAAAAGGACACTTCTCCTAGAAATAAGACAAAAGAGTGTTTGTTGTAAAAAGTCGAAAAAAAAATTCTGTAAACAATGACTAACTCTTACTCTAACCCTAACAAATATGATGATAAAAACAATAAAATAAAGTAAGAGGTGGTTTTATATTCAAGTCTTTAAACGGGTGCATGTGTAGATTGAGACGTACAGTCAGAGGTACAAACAGTCAGCTGAGGGACCCCGGTGAAGCGGCCCAGTGCAGGTAATTGTATTAGCGATGCTCTGGGTGGTGAAGCAGTGGTGCTGCGACCAGCTGGCGTCATGCTAATATGCATGGGGCACCCGCCATCCCTGTCTATCAATAAGTCATTATCTGAGCCGTGCCACTGATGGGCACCATGCAGCCGCTCTGCGGCTCACACAAAGAGGACGGGGCCGCTTTAGTGCTGGAATGCTGCCCGGTATGAGGTGTGATTCATGCCACAGAGAACCAGGCGCACTAGTGCCACCTTATAGCAGTATCTGGCCAGACACAAGCCCTGAATATAAAACTATACATTTAGATAGATACATGCTGAAACCTAAATACCGAGACTCCAGTCAGAGTCTTCTCATTACCAGGCAAGTCAACAGCATTCAACATTGAGTTTACTTTTTTTTTTTCAACTACAAACCAGCATGGCATGGCTGCACGATGTCCTATTTCTCCTTGAGTTGGAGAAAATTAAATTTGCAATTGGAGGGTGCTCTGATAGGTTTTATACTCACTGGAAACCACTGCTTCAATATTTTGAGAAACTTTACTGAACAAGGTATTATAGTAGTATACTTCACTGCCTGCTGATATAAACCTGTATCAGGGCAAACCTGTGCGTGATTTAACATTGTCTCTAAATAAGAGGTCTGTTTATTGGTCTGGAAGCTTTGTTTATAGGGGGAAGGGATATTGGTTTCTGAATGTTCTAGAGAATAAAGATGTTGACTGTATCCTAACTGACTGTATGTTATGAACTTGTTTTAATAAAAATGTGCTGCAAAGAAATGTTACTTTTTTTAAAAAAAATTGTCTCAGTTTCTGTGAATACAATATCTGCTATGAAAAAAATGTAAAAATAGGTGATTACAGTAGGATGCAGATCATCAGTTTGACTGATACCTACCTCTGTCATAAAGGGGGGTCAGCTTGAGTTTGTTTTATGACCCAATAAAATTTTCTCACAGGAGCTTTAAAGAGTTAAGTCCAACAAATTTTAATGTTTCCACTCCGTTGACTTGCCGTTCAAATTTAGAGGATAAGATAGTATATCCTTTTTTAAAAAGTTTTTTAAAATTTCTTTCTTTATTTTTTTGTAAGAAGTTACATAAGCTGTGATTTGTGAAGATACCTCTCCTTGGGTCTAGGTTGAGCCTCTCATATTTGCCATGCCAGGTGATCCTTAAATCATAGTCGCTCCAGTTTGGCCCCCCTCAGTCAAAAGAGTCTGGCTCCAGCAAAGTACTTTATATTGTTTTACAAACAAACAAACAAAAGGACAGAAAATAATACACTTTTATTGGTTTTGGTTAGTGTGATACATCCTATACGTGATTATTCTTGGAAATCACCAAGACATGCTTGTTTTCACGTGTGATCTCCAAAATACAGTAAAATACTGTAAAACAATCCTATGGGGATTGATATATCTATTAGAGTTGCATGTATTTGATCAATCATTGCAGCGTGATGCTAAAGGATGCTGCATTACCTTGTGACAAAAACAAGGCCAGAAACTTTGCAGGATAACCTTAGTTTGACAGTGCAGTAATTCCTGAAATAAGCTTTTATTTTACAAATATGTTACTCATAGTCTGGATGTCATAGTATATTCTATCTCTTAATTCCCTTCAACCAAATAGCTGTAAAATGTTATAAACAGAAAAAGACAAGAAGTTACAGAGTCAAACTTCTTCTCCCTCGTGGCATTATTCGTCCTCCATAGACCCAACATCCACCACCAAACCTCTGAGCACCGTCTCCACCATCAGCTCAAATTACTGTCCACCTCTAATTGATATGAACAATAACAGAAGAAAGCTTGTTAATGGTGAACATAATTGTCCCAGACAAAAGGCCAAACACAGCAGATCACACTTTACAGCAGGAGTGAGCAGGAGGCGACGTCTGGGCTGCAGCCAGAGAGGGAGCAGAGAGATTTCACTGCAGATATCCATCTAGCACCTGAATCACATTTCATTACCAAGGCAGCCATTAAACAGAGCGGTCAAGTCCTAAAGCCCCCCTTTAACAGCTTCATACAGAACACCGCACACTGACTGTCGGTAGATTAAATGTTTATGAGAGAGCATGACAGTGTGTGTGTGTGTGTGTGTGTGTGTGTGTGTGTGTGTGTGTGTGTGTTTCTGTAAATGGTGAGCTACACTACAAACTGAATATCATCATGTGTCGGAGAGGCTGGGGGCAGATGCCACACTTTCTACATTTCTCTCAGAGACTCATAGAGAAGACCAGTTCAGAGGTGAATGAGTCTGACAAAGTTCTCATTAAACAGAGAACATCCAGTAATGCAGCTGACTGTAATCAACATGTGCTGTCATGACTGAGTCCAGGGCTTTGACTTGGGCCCGACTCAAGCCCTGAATGTCAGCTTGTCGATTAATGGGTAAACCTCCAGCTTTACTTCTAGGTCATGTGACTAACTTATGATAATTAATTTTTTTTTCCATATTTTTGTCTTTGGTTTGAATTGGAGGAAACAAGCCATTTCTTAATTTCTAGTGTATTTGTATCCCATGATGAGGCAGCTTTTTATTATTACGGAACAGCTGACCTGACAACCTGAGGGTGGCACAGAGTCTTCATATTGTTAAAAGCAAAGATAAGAGTCATCTTTGTTGTCACTATTAACTTATTTATATATTTATTCATAGTCCGGACTGCATGGCCCAAGTGTCAATGCATGTTCATAGTAAATTCTGTTCCTTTCATAGTGTCTTTGACCTTTGACCTGACATCACACAGTCTTCAATACACTTTGGCCATGCCTTTGTGAAGAAAGTAAAATGCTTTCACAGTAGCCTACGTCTAAGCACATTCCTCTTCGCCCTGCAAATGGCTTTGTCACTGGCTTTCTGGTATACTGATGTCCTAACTGTATTTTAGAAAATGGCTTATACTAGTTCCCAGATGTTCAGACCTGTGTTCAACCAAATTTCAAAGTTGAAATCCCAGTGGATGCTTTTTTGGGTCATTTGTACCGAGGGTTTAAAGCTCCTGACATGAACTTTCAGTCTATCTCAGTTTTGCTGCCTCCTGTGGTCAAAGCAGTCTTTGATCATCTTGTCCTCTACATGCTTTAGAAATCTAATTCTGCAATCTTTAGACAGTCAAATGTTTGTTTATTTTGAAAGTCTTATGTGGAAATGGTAAAAACTTAGCTAATTCTTTGGGCTGACACCTACCCTCTCATATGAGTATCAGACATTAAAAACTAAGACATAAAAATTGAAGTCTCCTCACTGATAGTCCAGTTAGCTTTTGGTGAGATCATCAAAATGAACCAGTATGATTTCCAGTCTAGCGTTTGTTTGTAAATATATATAAATATATAATAAATAAAACTCATAGGTGCTTACATCATTCACAACAGATGCTGTTTCGCGAGATGAGGTGGTAATGTTTTGAGTTATTTTATTTAAAATAATACAGTTTATAGCTCAGTTCTAGCAAAGACATGCCAAACAAAGCCTATGTTTCTGACATACAGCGGAATTTTAGGGCCACATTATACCTGTCATTTTCTTACAAAAACATCAAGTCATGGTCAAATAATTTTTTATGCAAGATTAAATTCATACTGCTATTGTAAAGTAATAATATTATTAAGAGAATCAAGTCATCATGTTCTGGGAATAAAGTGGTGATAACGGTTTAGTTTTGGTTCACATTGAGCAGTCAGCTGTTTGAACCAGAATGAGGACAGTGGAGCGTCCTCCTCATTGTCATAAGTCTCAGGACTCTGAAAAGCCAAGACGTGTGGTTTTCCCTCTTCAAAACAGCATTATGAGGCTGATCGATGGTCAGCTCTGAGTGCTGTAGTGAGTTAAAGGACAGTGAGTCGTGTTTCTGTTTCTGACTAAAGAAATAAATAATGAGTTATTGTCTCCTCATAGTTGACTCTGATCATTCTGAGGAAACATCAGCAGGATCTATGACAGCAGCTCTACCTGATATCATTCAGCTTCATTTATCTGTACTCTAATGAACCTTTAAGAGGATAAACCTCCTTTGACCAGTCCAGCAGAAAACTGACAACTTCAGCATCACTCTTCAAACATTAATTTGTTCTTAGGGTTTTTATCTTTGGAAGGCAACACTAATGTTTATACCAATTTTCTGCTGGTCCTCCACATGTCAAGTTATTACAATTGAAAACTTCTGTCAATAAAAACTCATGTGCATAAGAACTACGACTAATCTCTCTCTGGCCTCTCTGTTCTCCCACTGTTGTGTCTCATGCAGCCACACTATAATTAACAAATCACGTTCGGTTTCTGCTAGTTTGTCTGTTCTGAGTTACTGTGGTGTGACATGACGGACTCTGGAGTGAGGACCTGCTGCCGCTATAATATCAAAGAATTTTAAAAATTATTTTCCATTCAATATCAACTAATTTAAACACACTTCTGCATGATATATTCAATTTGTTTGGAAAAAAATGCTGCTCAATTCAACAGAATGTACCTTTGAGATACTATCACAAAAAATGCGTCACATAACAAAACAATATGCCTTAAAGGCCTCCAAATATTTTTCTCAATAACAGCAGCCATCATGACTTGTTAGTGTTGGGAGGTGTGCTGGCTGGAAATCCTCACAGTAAATTACACATTAAGAGGGTACAAAACGAAACAGGAACATATTAAATATGAGCAGTGACCGTATTTCCCCTCAAATCTATTACCACCTGTGTGAGAGGATGTCCTGCAGAGTCCTCATCAGTGTGTGTTCTGTTACTTTTCATTAGGTGCATTGCAGCGGTCGGTAGGAGACATGACTGGAGCCTGGTGGGGACGCTAAATGAGGTGGACAAGGCTTAAACCCTCCACTGTGCTGATAACTGGCTCTCTGCTCTGTCTCTGTCTGACACACTGCTGAGAGGAGGAGGGTTAACTATCAGCTATAATGTGTAACTGAAGATCAGCTCCCCCCTCTGGCTCCACTCCTCACACCCCCCTCCTCTCCACCACAAACCTCCTCCCCCAGCCCATCTCCACTCCCCTCCCCTCCCAGCATCCCCTGCTGCTGTTGTTAGGGTGGTCTTTGCCTCTGCTGTCACCACGCCGCTGGTCTTTCAGCCGTCCCACTCCCTCCCCGCTTTTTTTTGCCGCTCTCTTAGGCGTCACAAGATTACTGGAGCAGCGCTGACATCTCTATCAGCCTGACCTAACACTCTGCCCTCTCTCTCTCTCTCTCTCTCTCACTCACTCTCTCTGTCTCTCTCTCTCCCCTCCTCCTTCTCCTCCTGCACTCCAGGATCCATCACACTCTGCTCCTGTAGCTGCTCACTGCTGCATAGTAAAAAAAAAAAAAAGAAAAAACACAAAGGATGAAAAAGTTTCTCCTTTTCCTGCAGACAGCACATGAAATAAACACTTCACTGCCTCCAGCACATCACAGTAATTTAGATAAGACTCTCCAGGAGTCTCTCTCTGTAAACTTAGAGAAACATTTCCAGAAGGTATTTCGGAGGAGTTTAATTGGTTAGCGTTTTATCTGTAGCTGTGATACGTTAATGTCTAGACAGAATCCTTAAGTCATATCAGGATCATACTCAGCTATTCATCAAATATTTTACTGAAAATACAACTTTTTAGGAGAGCTCTTAAGAGTATTCTCTAAAACTGTTTGTCACTCATTTCTTTATGGATGGAAATGATGGTTCATCGTTTTTTATAAGTCCATACTTTTTGTAAAAACATTCATAGTGCAGTTAGTTGTCGACTTCATCCTTGCGGGCTGCCGTGAGCTACCCCAGGAATCACATCAAAAGCATAATTTTAACGTAAGAATAAAGCAACCATACTGAAAAACGATCAAAATAAAAGCATGACAAATAACCGCCATATAAAGCAAACTTTTTTACACCAGTTACCTCCTGACACAAACTGTTTGCAGTAAAATTGTTTGGAGTGGGTGTTTGTCTGAGTGTGCTGAAATGTGTACTTCTGGACCCCAAAAAAGGACTTGAACCAAAACCCACCAAAGCTGTTTTAACTGCTCTGGTGGCGTCAGGCTAACCATGAGCTGGATATGTAACGTTTTATTTGATTGTCTCAATAATTATTGGATTGATTAATAAGAATTCTGGGTCATATGCAGTATTCACACCTCACTCAGCATAAATTGATGATGGTTGTAAGGTTGATAACCCGCTGATACTCTATTTTATGCAATCTTAATGCACACGTTAATAGCAGATGTTAGCTTGCTTAAAAGGTGAGAGCAGTAGGATTCTGACCGGACATAAACATTATAGATTCTCCATCTCCTGCCATTGTGAGATGTGACGCCTAAATGCTGCCGCGATGAGTGCTGACATTTTGCACGGGTGATGTATTTTGGAGTCGTGGCATGAACAGAAGCAGTCTGGCTGGTAAAGCCTCAGGACTTATGTCACACATTCACCACACATTAAACTCACAGCCACGATGTCAAAAATCTGTCAGGTTGGTTCAAAGAAAAGACAATTTCTGTGTTTGTTTGATGCAGACACTCGAGAATATGAAAAGTTCAGTGGCTGTGGTTGAGGTTGGTCTCATTTGTCACCTCTCCTTTTTTGGCTCTAAATAACTCAATGTATCAGGTTTTCACCTCCTGATAATCGTAGCTGCAAAACATTACAATAACATGATTATATGGATAATTTTGGAGAACTTGAAATTAAAACAACACTAACAATCAAATTGAAAAAGGCAAGGCAGTACTTTGTACCAAACTGATTTGTTATCATCCATTTCTAATGATTTCTTACCTATATCCTGAGCTCTGTGACTAAAACTTGTTTGGAGAAGATATGACTCATTAAACCTTTTTTTTTCTTGTGCTTTTATTTTGATAGTTTTATGTAAGTAAAAAACTATGTTTTAAGTATGCTTCTTCTGGTGGATCAGGAGTCAAGGAACTGAATGAAGAATTAGTAGAAAAGTTAGAAAGTCAATTGACTAGAAAACTGAAGAGGCCCAAGCTCTGAGTTTGTTGTTGTTGTTGTCTTTATCTCTGAGTAGTTTTAGTAGTTCAGTTTTAAAAGTGCTGAATCATCATTCATGAGGCTGCAAAAGCTAACTTGCAAACAGCTGCTTCTTCATTGTGTCTCCTATACCTTATGGTGCATGGCCAACAGTGTAAAGAACCATCACCATGAACTCACAGTATAAATTTTTCAGCTAGTTAACCTCAATACTGGTATGTTGATTTATGACATAAATGTGTATAGAAAAAATGATTTGATTTATTGTCATGGTTTCTAGGTTAATCCATGTTCCATCTGCTATCATGCTCTGTAACCTAACCCCAGAGCCATATAAACACCCATTTAAAAAGTCAAACCTTTGCAGCAAAAGTAAACCTGGTTATAACCATCAAACAAAAGACTTGGGTCTGAGAAGCTCATTTCGCTTTTCCAATCTCAAGTTTTGCAGCTCATTTATTTTGAGGATATCAAGGTGATGATTTTTGCGTCACTGGAGCACAGCTGACTTGACTGACAGGCCCACTGTTGCTGTTAACAAGGAGGTCCACCTAAAGGTCCATCTTAACGCCACCTTTTCCCTCTTGCCAGGTCCACTGTAAAATGGGTTGGGTTAGGTCCCAAAATAGTGACTGCAAACAATAACTTCCAAAACTCTGCTTTAAAGATCAATGAGTGCTATAAGTCAATGTTTTATAAAGCCAGTGGTTTTTTTGTATTCTGTGCTGTGAATGTGTTCATAACAATTATTATTATTATTATTATTATTAGTATTATTATAATGCATCAGATTTTATAAAGAGACCCTCTTTCAGAAACCCTTAAAGCGCTTTACATTGGATACATCATTCACTCGCTCACACAGTCACACTTCGGTGGTGGTAAACTACCTTAGTAGTCACAGCTGCCCTGGGGCAGACTGACGGAAACGTGGCTGCCATTTTGCGCCTACAGCCTCTCCATCCACCACCACACAACACTCACAATCATACACCAGTGGAGGACACACACTGGGAGCAAGGTGGGTTTAGTGTCTTGCCTCAAGGACACAAAGGACAGACTTGGGATAGGGGGAAATCAAACTGCCTCTCTTCCGGTTATTGGATGACCACGCTACGTCCTGAGCTACTGTTGTGTCAGAGTGTTACATTAGCATTTAGCTCAGAGGATGACCAAAAATAGCCTTTTAGCTCTGGTTAGCTCTAGATGGTTCTGGTTGGACAGAACCATCAAATCATGTAGCATTTCTACACTGTACATAAACTAAGAGATTGAGTTTTCCCCAATCTTAAAAATGTGACACCAACAAGCAACTTTGAAACGTGATCATGTTGATCACTCAGTACCCTTCAGTCTTTTTGATAGCTTTTAGTTTGCTGCTGTATTACTAAAACAGTCTAACATAAACAATAGCATTCATGCTCTGCAGACATTAAACATGATGCTGTGAGAAACTTGAAAAAAGATCAGAGGAAAGATTTGAATCAGTTTGAGGAGTTTTACAAGCTTCTTGAAAATGTGGCTCACTTTCAGACCACCAGAGTTCAAAGGGAAACAGATACAGGGACAGATGTGATGTTGTTTACAGGGCAGATTTTCAGCTCTGTGTAAAGACATGAATGAAAATCATAGAGCATACCTCGTGATTCCATGCAGAGGATAAGGATATTCATGTAGCCCGCTCACTGCTGCGAAACCTCAAATGTCATCTGTGGCCCTTGTTTAGCCTTAAAACCAGGGGCGTCGCTCCTCATTCTGGGCTCCTGTGAAAGGCTATCACATTAGTGCCATCGTGAGAAGTCTTGAGGTAAGGATAAGGTGGGTCAAAGTGACAGGGAGATCTGATCAGAGAGTTTGTAACTTGTCAGCTAAAATGTTCACTTTAATAGGCCAAGTATCAAAAACTGTATACCATGAGTCAGTATATAATGACAGTATATATACTGTATATAGAATGGATGTCATCTGCCTCCTCACTGGGTGAAGCCATCGCTAGAATAGCACCCTCTGGTGACAGGCTGCAGTATAGGTCATAAATCCCACCTCCTCCAGCAATTCCTATGGAGCTGTGGACAAACTTTAGAAATTAATTACACAGAGTGTAAAATTTTCTCCCTCCTGGTTGCAATGTTGACCTGTAGTTACTGTAAGACTGGTTTGTGCTCAAGTTCTTTTTTTCTGTGAAGCTCCATTTTTAAAAGTTATTAGGGGGTTCATGTTTTCTATGATTGACACCTGATACAGCCTATAGGTGTACCAAGATTGCGTAGCTCACCCAGGAGATACACTGTTTGAGCTGAGCATCATCACAGCGACTCTCCCGATGAACAAGTACAATGCTACTGCACAAGTGGTGGTTCAAGGAAGTGGAGAAAATCGCAGAAATACTGAGAGCCATTCAGCTTCAATGACGGAAGGCAGAGCCAAGTTGTCCATAGTATATACAGTCTATGGTCAGAATGATAATAGATTGACATATGGATACTTTATGTGTGACTCTATTATTTTAACATGATAAACAACCATTCAAACCCACTGTGGATTATAAGACGAACATATCCTCTTCAAGAATTTACTGCAGGCTGTCTCTCTGAATGGTACTTCACAGCTCAAACTGCTGAATAAAAGCTGTACTGGACTGAATATGAATGGAGAATATTATTGTGTCCTTAGAGCATGAGCAGACTCAGCTTCAAAACCCCTATTGAAATCATTTGAATACAGAGTGAAATCACTCTGAATCGCTGATATAAACTCCAAACTGTTTTCATACTGTGAGAGTTATGCTCAGTTTTCTTTGTCAGAAACAGATAGAAATATTTAACTGTATTTTCTCTGTCACTCTTCTCTGCTTTTTACATATTTACATAAGAGACTTATTCTACAAAGCCCAATTCCTTTAAAGTTGGGCAATTGTGATAAACGTAAATAAAAAGGGAATGCAATGATTTGCAAATCCTTTTCAACCTATATTCAATTGAATACACTACAACAACAAGATATTTAATGTTCAAACTCATAAACTTTATTTTTTATTTTATTGCAAATAATCATTAACTTTAGAATCTGATGGCAGCAACATGTGACAAAGAAGCTGGGAAAGGTGGCAAAAAATACTGATAAATTTGAGGAATGCTCATCAAACACCTATTTGGAACATCCCACAGGTGAGCAGGCAAATTGGGAACAGGTGGGTGCCATGATTGGGTATAAAAGCAGCTTCCCCAAAAAGTGAAAAACTGCATGAGCAGATTAAGAACAGTTTAAGATCAACGTTTCTCAGAGAACAATTGCAAGGAATTTAGGGATTTCAACATCTACGGTCCATAATATCATCAAAAGGTTCAGAGAATCTGGAGAAATCACTGCACGTAAGCAGCACGGCCAGAAACCAACACTGAATGCCTGTGACCTTCGATCCCTCAGATGGCACTGTATCAAAAACCAACATCAATGTGTAAAGGATATCACCACATGGGCTCAGGAACACTTCAGAAAACCCCTGTTAGTAAAGACAGTTCGTCGCTACATCTGTAAGTACAAGTTAAAACTCTACTATGCAAAGCAAAAGCCATTTATTAACAACATCCAGAAACGCCGCCAGCTTCTCTGGGCCCAAGCTCATCTAAGATGGACTGATGTAAAGTGGAAAAGTGTTCTGTGGTCTGACGAGTCCACATTTCAAATTGTTTCTGAAAATAGTGGACGTCATGTCCTCCGGGCCAAAGAGGAAAGGAACCATCTGGACTATTATCGACGCAAAGTTCAAAAGCCAGCACCTGTGATGGTATGGGGGTGCATTAGTGCCCAAGACATGGGTAATTTACACATCTGTGAAGGCAACATTAATGCTGAAAGGTACATACAGGTTTTGGAGTGACATATGCTGCCATCCAAGCAACATCTTTTTCATGGATGCCCCTGCTTATTTCAGCAAGACAATGCCAAGCCACATTCTGCACGTGTTACAACAGCGTGGCTCTGTGGTAAAAGAATGCGGGTACTCGACTGGCCTGCCTGCAGTCCAGACCTGTCTCCCATTGAAAATGTGTGGTGCATTATGAAGCGTAAAATACAACAACAGAGACCCCGGACTGTTGAACAGCTGAAGCTGTACATCAAGCAAGAATGGGAAAGAATTCCACCTTCAAAGCTTCAACAATTAGTCTCCTCAGTTCCCAAACATTTATTGAGTGTTGTTAAAAGGAGAAGTGATGTAACACAATGGTAAACATGCCCCTGTCCCAACTACTTTGGCACGTGTTGCAGCCATTAAATTCTGAGTTAATTATTATTTGCAACAAAAAAAAAAAAAAAGTTTGAGTTTGAAACTTAAATATCTTGTCTTTGTAGTGTATTCAATTGAATATAGGTTGAAAAGGATTTGCAAATCATTTTATTCTGTTTTTATTTACGTTTATCACAAATTTCCAACTTCATTGGAATTGGGTTTTATAAGTTTACAAAAACAAAATGACTCTTATATTCAAGTGATTAAACAGTTATTTAAACAAAAGTAGGAGATAGGGCTGTCACAATATACTCTTCCAGTCATGACGGTAAGAGTCATGACAATTTATTAAAATATCAAAGGTGCAATACGCAGTTCTGACACCTAGCTTTTTACTGCAGTCCACAAAACATTGATGAGCACTGTATCCCCCAAACCCTTCTTCCTGACATTGACACGCATACGGGTTGACATTAAAGCTTCAGGAGGGGCTGAAACTCTGCTTGGAAAATGTCAGTTAATGAGTTCTTCATTGTGTAAATGTTTCTTTGATGTGTACTGTAATCTCACTCCTAAATGAAGGGAAATGTAGTCATACACTTGGAGTTGTTTCATTATGACATCAGCAAACAGCTGTTGGCCCAGTTCCCCATGTTCATGTTCTAGTGATTAGCTATCTGCTCATGTTGTTGAGAGCCCATTGTTGCTTTGCCAGCCATGTGTGTAAATAGTATTATTGCTGTGTCTTGATACAATGCTCATCATTACTTGCAGCCATGTTAAATAAGAAATCCTGCTGCTTATGACTTACCTGTCGGCTAGTGATATGCAGTATCCAAACTTGCTTGTCTGACTATATCACTGAAAACACCCATTGGTTAGTCATGATTACTGGTCTTGGCAACCCAATGGGCCCCCTCAAGTCAAAACAAATCTGTGCCGCAATTGTGACTTTGGAGGGGGATAGACTGGCTGCTGTCTGATTATTATTAAAGTGATTTTATTAAGTATATATCCGGCATTTTGCGGCTTCAAATATTCAGGCTGAAAAAAAGCAAATGGTAATAGCATGAGGTCAAAGTTAAAGTCTTTTATGCTGTCTGCCACTGCCATAAAGCAAAGAGAGATGATGAAGAGGCCTGTGAAGCAGCTCCCTAAAGAGATGACTCAGCACTTTAAAAAACACAAATTAGATGATTTTTCGTAAATGCAACATTGATTGATTGAACATTCACACCACTGTTCGCCACAGCTGTTTTTATAAGTTTCCAGCACTTACAATCTAAAAGAAGTATTTCATACTTCAAAATAAAAGCATTAACAATGAAGGACATAAAGCAACCTAAACGTGAGACAGAAAAACTTTCAAAATAAACAACCAAAAATTGTTTTATCAGTCAATGTCCGCTTAAAAGAAGTTTCTGTCAAACAGCCAATGCTGTAAATGGATAGTACATATGAACATAATTAGATGAATAGGATCACATATCAGTTCAATGTATTTATTGATCAAATTTAGGTAATATTTCTGAACATATATTTAGTTTTGTCGCTCCACTCTTGTCTTGCCTTTCTTAAATTTTACTCACTGTGAGGTTTTAAATGTCAAATTTTCCATAAATATGATAATACTGATAATGTGATAATAAATGGTCATGATAACCACGAGGTGAAAATTAGATTTAGTGACAGCCTTATTAGGAACATTATATACCATTTCTATCAAATCTGTTTAGCTAAACACCACAAATACTACATGCTGCAACTTTAAGAACCACCTTTTATCCAGCTCACTTCTTTAAGTTTCGACTGTTTAAAGAGAAATGAAAAACAGAAATTAGAATCTATTTTTACATTTTAGGCAAGGATTTTAACAGTACTGTCCTTTTGCCTAATTCCTATCGAGCTAAAAAAAAAACCTCATGACAATGATATCACAATGTTTTTAAAGGAAAAAAATTAAGAGTCTGTCACATTAGAAATAACAGGACAATGATAAGGCAACACAGTCCCTCATGATCTTTTTTCCAGCAAACTCAAGTGAATCACGAATACCATCATCCATTTCTCATTATGTTCAAGGTTTTCTTTTGCATCACAGGCCCTGTGACAGACACCTTGTTAGAAAAGAGACTGCCAAAAAAAACTTTTGTTATTAATGCTTTTAGTTTAGTTTAGTTACCATCTTGCTTTAGGCTGCTTTATTTCTCATATTTTAAAAACGTAGCAAGTTATGAAACCAATTGAAAATAGTCAAAGGAAACAATTTTTAAGTTTGATCTTGTAACATGAACTCTAGAGTTCAAGCATATTTTGGAGGGCTGCTACAGCTAGCTAGGTCCTCCATGTGTTTTATGGCAGGTAAAGAGCCAAGGCCCTCTACTGCAGACCAATGATGGTATAACTGTGAGTTTATCTTAAGCATGTCACTATTTTAGAGTCAGTACTGATGAATTGCAACAACCCTGCTTGAGGCTCCTCCCTCCTTTGTGCAGTTATTCCCACTTTTCCCTCCGCCATTATGCCCATGTTTACAACTAAAACCAAATTTTTGGTGCATTAAGAAAGTGAATGCTGATGCTGATTGGTAAACATGAACATGAATGTAGCTTTTTTTTCTACCTATATGGGGAGTTTGGCCGCATGAAGCAGAGAATCCTTTCAGAGTTGTTATTTCTCCTTTTTAGCTCACAGCCTCTCTGTGTTAATCACGAAAATGCACCAAGGACAACAAAACAGTCCGCAGCACTGTTAGTATCCCTGAGCGCAGCCTCAATCATGTTAAAAGAGCACTTGTGCAGTGAAAGTGCGCGTGTCAATAAATGAAATACAGCTTAAAAAGTACACACTGGCAAAGATAAAGGTTTAAACAGTTTTGTTTGTACCTTTACTTGGATCGCATGATCTTCCTCTGTATGGGAGCACCGAGCAGTGAACAGAGAAATGGCTTATCAGACATTCTTACAACCAAAACAGATTCAGTTCAAACTCACAGTCTTCATTTTCAACTTACATACATGTTCAACATTGAATTGTGAACTAATATGCATGACAACACTCCAATCTGCTCTGGCTGTAGTAAAACAAATGCAGTAATTTGGATGTTCCTGCTGAATGAAGCGATTCCAGCTCTGGTCTTTTCAGACATACGACCAGCTTCTCTTTTCATAAGTTATATTGAATTTCCTCGCTGAATGCTGTCTTTGCTTGCCTGCTGCATTCATCCAATCACCCCCCAGTGTTAGCTTTTCAGATTTGTGAGGGGAATGATTTTCATCTGCAAACAAACTGCTGTTCTCGATAGAATTCCTTCGTCAGTCCGGCCAGAGTGTTGTTATTAAGCAACCTAAAGTGACACAGTCTGCAGGGGGGCCTGCCAGTGGAAAGATGCTGTCCATTAGCTGTCAACAATGACCACTGGGTCCACCCTCCCATGGGACTGGCAAGCAAGGCATCGTCTCATCCCGAGTCTGGCTGCGAGATCACACAGGCGCCATTGTCTCAAGCAGCCCGGGGTCTTATTGTAGCAGCGTCTCTGGGAAAGGACGAGCCTTCAAGTCCACGGCCCGCTGAAGAATGGGCTTTCTGCAGGCTAAGGCCACGAAAACTGTAAGGGATGAATCCGAGAGGCTACGGAGTAGATTTGGAAAAGGGGCACCCCTCCTTAGACAAGTTTGGAGTCCCCATCCAGACCTCCCTCTCCCTCTTGCGGTGCTGACCTCCCTTCTCCACCTCTGCTTAATAAAGCCTGGGCCTTGGTCATTATTTTGGGCAGATGGAGACGGGGGCAGGCAGTGAAAGGAGCTGGTGTCACTCCTGAGGAGAGGATGGTAGGGATGACAGAGAAGAAAAAGGGAATCAGAGAAAAGATCAAAAGCAGAAGCTCGCCTTTCACTGGCCTGAAAGCGCTAAAGAGGATAAGGAACGATCGGGCCCGGGGTCTCCTGTCCTCTCTGGCAATTAGACTCAGCTGATGGAGAGAAAGGCGTGAATGGCAGGGTTCAAGGCCCTCTCTAGGACTCACACAACGGGAAGGAGTTTTTTCCCCGACGCCTCCTTTATCTTCCTATCCTTTCAGAGTGTCAGAAATGCAGCTGAAATATCTCTCCAAAAAGACAGCACAATCCCCAATGCCAAACCTTAATCACGGTGGCTGATGAGATTGAGGGAGGGGAGGGGGCTTGAGAGAAAACACACATTCTTTTCACAATTCATCTTTACACTTAATATGAAGCCAGGATTCAAGGAAGGTGTAGTGGGCTTATATGTGATAATTAAATTGAACAAATCCAGAGTCCATATTTTCCTGAGACAAGAGCACACACTGGATCATTATTTTACAGTTTAACACCAATAAACAACCACACAAGGCTGGATGTGTGTTTGTTTGTTCATCGAGGGAACATGAAAGGATCTGCTCTGAAATAAAAAAAAATCTATTTTCTGGTTAAAGTTTAAAAATAAAATAAAATAGAGAAAAGTAGAAAACAGTCATAGTTGCATTATGTGTGATCAAACTTAAACAAACTCATTCAAAGGAACATATATAATAAATGAGCCTGTCTGCATTGGTAAACAAATGTCCTTGATGGACAGGCAGCCATGATGGTTTCGTACAATAGCACTGACTGTTTCATACTCTTTTTCTTTTTTTACATTATCAGAGGACCCTCTTGAGCATGGCCACAGCAACACGTCCCTCAGGAGCCTATTAGCATCCTCTACATATGCAGGAGTTTCAATAGGCCGTCTATCATCCTCACAGAGGGACACGCAGCTTCTGCTACAACTTTAACAGCTTGTCATAAGAGGTGCACCGGGGATTTCAATTACCCAGGTCATCAGAGAGTGAGGAAACTGTATTTAGGTCACATTATTCTCATTTGAGCCTGTAAGATTTATCATTGAAGGTTGGCATAAGCTGTTAAACAAAGAAACACAACACCAGCAAAGCCAAAGAGAGCAAAAAGAGGACAAAGTGGACAGAGATTAGATCCAATGTTTAGAGAGTGGGTTTGTCTGTGGAGTCCTCCCTCAGCAGATTTATTTTGGCCTAACAAAGAGGACCCCAACCCATAATCCTCCTGCAGACACACCTGTAGAAGAGAGTATAAAGAGCGTGGACTGACCAGAGTCCACCATCAAGCAGCTTCAAGGAGTCTCTCTCCACAGCAGCTCTCCACAGAAGCTCCACAGCCTCCAGAGACACCCTGAAGATGAGTCCCTCTGCCAGCCTGCTGCTGCTTCTCCTGCTCGGCCTCTCTCAGGCACTTTCTCTCCAGGAGGAAGGAAGCACAGACAATGGAGAAGAAGCACAAGTAGACAAAGATGTGGAAGAAGACATAGACATAGAAGAAGAAGTCCTGGACAATGTGGACATCACCACCAGGATCCTGACCTCTAACAATGCCACGGATGAGATCCTGCTGGAAGGAGACCTGCTGGCTCCCCGAACCAGAAACGCCATCAAGTGCTGGTACCAGAAGTGCCTGTGGAAGAAAGCCTCCAACGGCCTGGTGATGATCCCCTTCACCGTGAGTGGCCAGTTCACCAGGAGGGAGAGGCGGATGATGGACTACGCCATGAAGGTGTACCACAGCAGAACCTGCATCCGCTTCGTCCCCCGTACCAACCAGTACGACCACATCAGCATCGAGAGCAGAGCTGGGTGTTTCTCCTCTCTGGGCAGACAGGGAGGCAGACAGGTGCTCTCTCTCAACAGGCGGGGCTGCCTCTACCATGGCATCATCCAGCACGAGATCAACCACGCTCTGGGCTTCCAGCACGAACAGACCAGGAGTGACAGAGACCGCTACGTCCGGATCAACTGGCAGAACATCAACTCACAGATGTCCTACAACTTCTACAGGCAGTCCACCAACAACCTCAACACTCCCTACGACTACTCCTCCATCATGCACTATGGAAGAACAGCCTTCTCCATCAACGGGAGAGACTCCATCACCCCCATCCCAGACCCCAAGGTCCAGATCGGCCAGAGGAGGGGCATGTCCTACTGGGACATCAGGAGGATCAACCTGCTCTACGGATGCTGAGCTCCAAAGCTGATGTTTTAGAGTTAATCTTTTCTGGTTTCTGTAATAAAGTCCAAGCAAACTTCAGACTCTTCTGCCTCTGTTGCTCATTTAAATGTTTCATTTTGTAAATCTTGCATCACTGATGTTAATCTTCTCTCTCCTCTTTGAAAATGATCTGAAGACCTAAATTGAAGTTGGTGATTTTAACTTAAGTTGTGGCCATTTGGCTTGAGCGGCTCCCCTCCTTGGTATGATGAACTATGCGTGTTTTGAGCACCAGGTTCTCTGGCAGATAGCTTAGCTGAAATTTGCTGTTTAGTTAGGCACTTTATTATTTATTGTTTAAATTAGAGCTGTGTACCAATTCAGGATCTACAGCCTTCAGAGACGGTGTTTGAGGACTGAATGTGTCTCAGTGGTACATTTAGGGTGGTCTCTTTTTAAAGGCTCCTACAGATGTGGAGGATGTTCAAATGTATCTTACTTTTCCCAGGTCTTGTCAGGTTAGTGATGTAAGCATGTAATCCTGTGAAGGGTACACCAACTCCATCCAGTTTGGCCTGATCCTTTGAAGGCTGCAGCCCCTGGATTGGGACACAGTTGAGGATTACACATCTTGGAGGTGATAAAAAAGGATAAAATCTCTGCACATGGAACTCAACTCACCTCTTTATCCTTGTCCTCCACCTTGAGTAGGGAAAAATACAGTGTTACCTTCATCTCCAAGATAGAAAGCTCATGTCTGACTGATCATTGGCCTCTGCATGAGTTTACTGTGTGAGATATTCTCCCTCCCATCGATGCTACCACACTGACGTGGTCATAACCGCACCAGATGAGTAATTTGAAGTAGCTGTCTGCTATCTGATATACAGAGACAAATCCCTTAAATTTCTGTTACTCTAATGGTGTAACATAATTGAATAAGAAACAAAGGTGCACAGATAATCTGGTTAGCAGCTTAGCACGGCAGACTCATGTAAAACTTGATTAAAACAGGACAAAAAAATTCAAAAAGGCTCCAAGGTCCAAAACAAATCCAAGAGATGAGAGACAGAGTGTGATTCTGCCAAAATGACTGATCCTGAAGGGCTACAAACACAACAGCCTAATTTAATTGTATTGTTTATGCTCTAAATGTGTTTAAAGGAAAAAACTGGGAAGCTTTTTTGGCTTATAAACAATGACACTGCAGTGTGTGAGGAGGACTGATGAATGACATAAGAAATGTGGGCTTGACTGATGGAAAAACTCGGTCCAGTCAAATTGTGTGCTGATTCATGCCATCTTATACACCTTGAGTTGCTTCACCTAAACAGCAGCTGTGATGACTGCATGTCTCCAAAACTAAAGAAATGATTTTCCAGTCAGGGTTTGAACTTTCATCGGTGGATCAGCTGTAGAGACAGTAAATGCTTTGGAACAGCCTTACAAACAAACTGACCTTTGGCACTCACTCTGATGACATCTGCAGAAAGCTAATCAGAGACTTTTGATGATCTGGTAGCTCAGTAACCCCAGCAATGTTAACAAAAACAGGAAATACTGCCAAACAGTGCTTCATGACATTAACCTGACTGATCTCAGTCATGTTGATCATGTCAGAGCCACTGAGAGGGCAAAAACCACCCTCAAAAACTCTCACCACCAGTGATGCCAGTTACGAGTTTCGTTAGTAACACGCTACTCTCATAAATCCACTTTTTTCAGTAACAAGAAATCTGACGCGTTCCTAATTCAATAATTAGATTTAAGTTACATGTCCATGATATTGTGTGTATTTTTTTTTCTCATTTTCCTTGAAAAAAGATTTTTTCGTCTGGGCAGACGTAGGTCTCGTTGGCAAAAAGTCATGTTTTCAGCACCAGGACCACTCATGTGTAATACATGTGCACACACATGAAACAGCCGCAGCAAAAGGAACATAAACAACAATAGAGGGAGGAGAGAGATGCGCGTTCTCAAGCTGGAAATGCAGCCACTATTTTAAGACTGTCTTTTTTTAATATTTTATTTAAAAAAGTGTTTATATTGTCAGTCAAAAAAGACTATCTTTATTTAAAAATAAATTTAAAAAAATAATAATAAAAAAAACAAACATATTTTCTAACATAACTGTTAAAATAACACTTCCAATAAAGTGAGTGTTGGAAAGAAAATGGTTGTCATTCATTTGTTGAGGCTGCTGAATTTACTGTAACTTAAAAAGTACCTTAGTTACTTAAAAATCAAGTAATCAGTAAAGTAACTTAGTTACTTTTTAAAGGAGTAATCCGTAATCAGTGATCAAATTGCCCTTTTAAAATTAACTGTGGCAACACTGCTCACCACCCTTTTCATGCAGAGTTTACTGGGCTAAGGTTCAGGTACGCTGCAATGCCCCAATCAAGGTTGGGTTTGGACTTTGTGTTTTAAATCTCACTGCAAAAACATCATGATACTATTCAAGGGAGTTATATATTTAAATTGTATGACATTTTTATTACAGAACATAGAGTTAATTAAGACTTTCAATTCAATTCCTCAACAGGGAAAATGTTAAATGTAACACCAGGGTTAGCTGATAGTAAGACATCCACAGTCATCTGCCACCAGCCAGAGCTGTAGTTTCACTTAATTGCTGAAATAATGCTTCACTACCCAGATGTAAACGAGCACAGATGATCTATCTAAATACTCTGTGATCCTGTGTTTAGCCATGATTAATAAAGTGTTCTCATTTTTGGCTGTTTTTAATGCTTTTTTATCTGTGGACTAGTCAGTCAGCCAGAATTCAGATTTCCATTCAAACCTCCTGGAGTTGCTTTGGGTCTACTCTCACTTATAGGGAGGTTGTTGGGGCACATTGGACCCTTTTAATAAGAGACAGGGCCAAGACAGAAACAAGAAGATTGAGATCTCTTTTCCAAGGGTGACCTGGCTAAGAGGTCAGCAGCACATGGCAGAATAAATAATACAATTCAGGGACAGAATATAAACTCAATATAATAAGCTCAAATTAACAGTACAGTCAGACAAATAAGCTTTAAGACCTATGATCAAAAAGTATTTACTGTTTAATTAAGGTTTCTACTCAGTGTGTCCAAACTGTGTCTGAGATGCTTAAGCTTGAGCTGCTTCAAAGACACTTTTCAAAGATGTGCAGCAGGAACTAGTTCATGCAGCCTAGTGAAGTTTAACAGTGCAGAGAGATCATTTTAATTCTTTTTTATAGTAATTAATGTCCAAATTAAAATTGAAATGTTTATCTTTGCCAGCCCTGCTCTTTAAGATAAAACATTTAAATTGCTTTTCCAGAAGTCTGTAGATCTTTTTTTTTTTAAATAATAAAACAAAGGCCAAACTTAGAATTGATGATCTGGCCTCCCTCTGTAAGAAATGAAGTCATTGTGTGTCTCTTCTGTCAGTCAGAGCTGTCGGCTCCTCGTAGCCTCGGGCTCTTCTGGATCCGAGCTTTGATGTTGGTCAGCTCGGGGACGTCACAGTCGCCCCACAGCCTCTGGGCAGCAGCCCAGCTCCAACACATTGCGCCTGTGATTTACCTGAACCCAGACTCCCAGAAGGATTGTAAACACTGTGGGGAGGAACGGGGGCATGTGAGCAGTCCACATGGTCACAATCAAGCTCATTATATTCAGCAATGATTGTTGAATGAGGATGAAACGAAACGCAAGAAGTGAAATGTTTGAAGTCCAGGGTGAGGTAGTTGAACGCAGATGAGCTAAAAATAAACTGATGATTTTGGCTTAAGTGAGAACTCTGCTGGACATTTTCTTATTTTTCCACGAATTTGGACACATTTGCTAATGATATCTGCATGTTCATGCATTATGTGCATATGCATATTCATGCAGCGTGCTGTTTCTTGTAGTTTCAAACTGGTATCTTCTCTTCTGTCTAATGTAAAGCAGTGTGTGTCGCCTTGTGTATGAAAGGATCTGTATCGCTAAATAAAGTTTGACTGTAAAGATTGGCAAATAGTAAGTGGACTGCACTTACAAACTCTTGTTTACTTCATGTCACAATCACCCTTTCACATAGACACATTCATACAACCATGGAAAGCTGCTATACAAAGTGCCAGCTATTCCCATTCACATCCAGGAGAGAGAGAGCAGATATTTTTATTACTTTTTTGAGCCCTGAATGAAAGAAAAGTTCACTCTTACTCAAATGCAGCCGACTGAAGAGCTTCACTTTATTAAGCACATTAGCAGATTAACTGTTTCTATTGAAAGGTTAACAGCACTGATGGGAGTAGATGATTATTCTCGTAATCAGAACAATTTGATGATAATTATACATCTCTTCTGATGAGTGGGGATGTTTGAAAACAGATTTTTGAAAGAATGAGCAGATATGATACTGACTCTACTGCTCTCTGTGAAGTGATGAGTGTTTTGTTTGGATCCAATCAGCTTCCAGCATGAAGGTTAACTATAATTGGGCCTTTATGCTGCGCTCTATGAGCTTTTGTCATGAAAATTAATATACAACTCATGATAAGAGTTCAGCGCCTGCTCTGTTTCTGACAACAGGAACCGTCTGACGGTGAAATGTGGAAGAAACTGAGACCAAGTGAGGCAGGAGGAAAACACACCTGTTCTGCTACTGCTGCTGTTTTAGGCTGGGAAACACTTAAACACTGTGTCACCTCCTGAGCAGCAGACCCCTTCCTGCTCACACACAAACACATCTAAACCATTCTAGGTACACTTATCGATCAGTTAGTGCAGTTAGTACAGCGGATAATAGTGGACATTCTCAGCCTCTGCAGAGCTTCACTGTAAAACAGCTCCGCTGTCTGACTGCACACACATATGAACAAATGTGCACATGCACACAGCTGCAGATTTCAGGTCCAGTTTGGACTTATAACAAGTCTTTAGAGACCGATCAGCTGCTGTATTTGCGGCTCATCAGGATGCGTGTGCCAACTCACATTAGTCCCCACGTGTGAACTGTGATTTTACTTGGTAATTTTGACGCGTCTCGCTGCTGTTACATATTCATGCTGAGCCTATAAGTGTCAAATTGAGATGTCCTCCTCGTGTCCTTGACAGCGGGTTATTAATATTGAATACCTAAGTCAACATTATAACTAGATGAAGAGATACACGGGTCATCGTCTGCCACACTCTCCTCATCCTCTGTCCTCCAGACAATTTGACAAATCATCACATTAGTGTGTATGCAGCAGCAGCAGCATTGTGTAGGACATTAGTTATTTGTGCTGCATGTTCATGGGAAAGTTAAAGTATATAAGGTTCATCTCTTTACAGGTGATTCATTTGGTGTTTTCAACAACCTGGTGTTAATAGATATCAAATATACATCCTAAGAATCTGCTGCTTTCAGTAATCAAACATTATAACTTAAGCAAAACACTTGGTATCATTTGATGCTCAACTAAGGGGACTGTGATTCTATTTGAGAGTAGTTTCCCTCTGATTTTCCACATTTCAGAGGCTGCAGAAGAGAGCCCACGCGTTCTGACTTAAAAGGCAGAAATCCCCGGGTATTACTGTGAGCGCCAACATCTTAACTACTCCGATTCTCCAATCCCTAAATTGGTTGGTGCTGTTGTTGCTTGTGGCTGGTTTTAAAAACCTCCTCCTGCTCCTGAGCAGTGTGCAGCCTGCGAGCTGCTGCAGGTCCGTCTGGCTGCTGTGCTTGATAGGATGCTGGCTGCAGGCGTCTCGTCACAGCAGCTGAGAGGAGGTCGCGGAGGTCCTCCTGCTAGTGGCGACGCCCAAGGGCCATCAACACAGCGGGGAGCCCGGGTGCCGGCAAGGTCTCGCACAGCCTCGTCTCGCTTCATGAAAGCCTAATGAAGAGAGGGGGCTCTGAAAAAGTGCAGTTAGACGCCCACAATCCTGCAGCACAGAGAGGAGGGAGAATACAGCGTGCAGGGGAATTCATGGAGCGGAGACACAGAGAAGGAGGAAAAAACAGACTCAGTGTGTGGTCGAGTGCATTTATTGCTGCTAGAAATGAGACGAAAAGTCTTCATCAGTGATTGCCATTAATAAATAAAGTGAGGTGTGCGCAGATCTGGACCCTTACCTCACGAGCAGAGAATCAAATTTACAAAGAGGCAGAGGGAGCCCCGTTTGTATGAAACTAAGAACTTTCATGTCAGGCACTTCTCTTTGCATGTTCATATGAATCTGTGTTGTCATTTAGTTCAATGACTCTTTCAATGCTGTCTGAGCAAATGTAGATCTAATATGAGAAACATAGAAATATAATGCATAAAATCTTGTTTGATATGTTTCAGTGTATGGGCAGTATGATCTGTGTGAAAAAGACCCAAGTGCAAAATGTCTCTAGGAAATGGCCTGACAATAATTCTCACTTTAAAACTGATCCACAATGACACTGATCCTGAAAAAACAGATGCTCTTTTAAATAATGGATTATATATTCACTACTGAAGGTTAAAATTTGAGATCTAAATCAATGTGAATATGATAAAAACATGTAGATGTAGTCAGACATATACATTCAGTAATATTCAGCCTGATATTTCAGCTGCTTTCAGGAGGACAAACCTCGAGCAGAGATCATCAAATCAAGCAGCTTCTAATTGTTCATCTTTAAAAATGATCTGTACAAACAAATAAACACATACTCTTTGGAGAAACTCTTACACATAATTCCAGAAAAGCGCAAAAAAAAAAAAAAACACCAGAATAATCAGCATCAAATCGTGGTACAGTGAGTCTGTACTTCTTTGGTTTAGGGGTCTGATCAATGGAAGTGGTTCTGCAGCGGGTCATGAGTCAAAGCTACAGAGCACTGAGACTCTGCAGACCTCCAGAAGGTCCTCGGCAGACACTTTTCAGCAACGGACAGCAGGTTCAGCTTCTACGCTGTCCCTCGATGGTCTACAAGATCTTCTTCTTCTTGTTGCCTCTTATCTCGCTGTACTGAACCTGCAAGACACAAAGAGCAACCTCATCACTCAGAAAGCGTCTAAAGTATACAGGCGTCAGGCTGCCAGCCACTGATATTTGAAAGCTTGTTATTCTGGCTCTACTTTCTTAGATTTTCTGCTGCTGAAGAACTATGATTTCTCAGATTGTGCATGTTGATAATGCAGAACCTCAGCAGGGCAGGATGAATGTAGCGGAGAGGACAGAAAGACAGTGGTCAGCAGAGAGACTAGAGAGAGAGCGCGAGTCACTGCACCCAGAGGCCCAAGGGCATCAAAGGAGGAGGCAAACGGGGTCAAACAGCTTAGAGAGAGACAGACAGAGACAGAGAAAGAGGAGGAGGAGGAGGAGGAGAGGCAACAGAGGAGAGAGGGAATAAAGAAAGGAGAGGTGGCTGCACAGATGACCATGAATAGAGGAGAAATAAATATGAGAGGTGCCGGTAGATTTCCTTTTCTCAGATTAACAGAAAAGTGTCTGCTTTATTATCATGAGGTTTTCATCTTGGAGCACTGATGCAAAATCCTGCAGACTTTTGTAGAGAGAATCAGATTATTTTCCATCCAAATGGATGTAAATGATTCTGCTTTTGACACTCTTTTGTGTGCTTGTGATGTTGCACTCTTTCTGAGTTCATGCTGGAGACACCAGCAGCCGCAGCAGAAGCAGCAGCGTCTCCTGTCTCATCCTGGGAACAGCAGACCTCCACCAGGGATGTCTCATGACCAAAACACAACAGAAATTATACAGGGCTACATAATTATACAGACGAAGCTAATTATACAGACAGGAGAGCCGAATGCCTGGGAGTTGTTGTAGTAAAACTCAAAGCTGCAGGGCTCTGGGATTTCGGGCTTCCTGGCCGGCTGATCCGGCGGGGCTTACCTTCTGCACATCTGAAGGCACCCTCGACAGGAAATCAAGCACTTCATTGTTGTCAATGCTGTACGGGTTCCGTAGTTTCTTGGTGAATTTATTGATACCTAAAACAGAGATTCACACCAACATATCATTAGCACTAGTCTCCTGTGGCTGCGCTCTTTGTTTCCACACAAACAAGTAAGAGGAGACTCATGTTGTCCAAGAAAATATTGCCTCGAGAACCACAGTCTGTGTGTGCCTTTTTTTTTGTTTTACTTTCACTTTGAGGGCTGGAAAAACAGCAACAACCTACACCCGAGACAGTCCGACAAGAATCCCTGAACAATGAGCTGTGCTTTAATTCATGTATTATTGCAATGAAAGGACAGCCTGAAAATCCACGTTCCTGTGACTTCAATAATCTGCAAAGAGGAAAAAAAACTCAAAGAAATAAAGGAGGTGGATTTTCTTTTTTTTTTCTTAAACGTGAAAACAACTTGTAAAAGATAATGAACGTGGGTTTTATGATGCGATAAGACAAGGTCAGTTCAAACAGAAATAAACACAAAACTGAGGACATAAAAAGAAAAAAAACAGGTTCAGACTCACCCCATAATAAGACTATGTAGCGTACAGGGATGTAGTATGTGATGATTGTTGCTATGACGAAGATCAGGAAAGCCAAGCCGGACAGGAACGGCACGGACCAGTTAAAAGTGCTGAAAAACGCAAATACACCAAAAATCTGCTTTAATGAGGGGGAGGAGGAGTAGGAGTATTTGTTTAGGGTTGATTTACATTTAATACAACAGTACTCACTGAGGATCAAGGATAAATGCTGCCCTGCTATACTCCAGAGTAACTCATAAGTAAACTTTTACATGACAATAAAAAAAGTGAGAATTTTTTCCTTCTGTGATTGTAAACAGTCAAGGTCCTCCAGCTGAAATACAAATGAATATTTTACTGCAGCGAGACGCATTATGAATCTTTTATTCTCACTTTTTAATCCTCTCCCCAAAACAGGCGATCGCGTCCAGCAGGGTCTGAAGGGTGATGATGGTTTCTTGGACCATGTGGATTTTCTCCATCAGCCCTCTTCTCTCTGACTCCTGCAGTGGAAAGAAATAAATTAATCAAGACATTAAGTTGAATATAATCCACGTGTGTTAAAGGAGGTGAGAAAATGTACTGAGTAGAAAGTAGAAGTAAAAATATTTTTCCTCTTCTTTTATAAAAACTTATTAAAGATTGATCAAATATCACTTAGTTTTCTCTAAAAGTTCAAAGTGTGATATAGCATTAAACTAATAAAATAAAACCATAGTTAAAAAGGTGATTAAGCTGTAAAACCAGTGGAAAGGACTGGAGAAACAAACTGGTAGTACTTTTGTGGCTCAGCATATAAACACAGATTTAAATTGGTGTTTTGTTCTTGGTTTATTGTGTTATTTTACACGTAATCCTGAGTGGCTTCTTTAAAAGTGAGAATCACAAATGACTTGATGATAAAGTGGGTCACTAAAACTAAAACCGGAAAGACTTTGTAATAAAACAATGAACGTGTTTTTCATTTTAAGATCTACTCACACTGAGTTTAGGTAAATTTTTTATTTTTGTTTGATTTGAAACAGAAAAGCATGAAAATAAATAAATATGTCACAAATACAGAATGGCATGTCTCTGTCAGCTACACAATACAATAACAGAGCAGCTCCTCTTTATCCATCCAGACACATCCGACAAATCCTCAAGGCCGCAGTTTCGATTCCCGCAAGTGTTATTCATAAAAACCTCTTAAAGTGTTTCTGAGAAAAATCGTGAAATATGCTCGGTTCACATTTGTGCCAGTTTCTGCTAAATGTAACTGAAAAAGCAGAAACTTCAGGACACAGTTTAAAAGCTGACTTTTTGGGGTGAAAGCTCTTCAGATGGGGACTGGACTTTACATTATGAAAGAAAAAAGCAACTGTTCTCAGGCTAGTCCAGCTCCCAGGAGGGACGGACGGCTTCAAAGTAAACAGAGACTTCAGATGGAGACACGGACACATGTCCACATCAAACACAGAGTGGAGGAGGAGGAGGAGGACTAAAGAGAGAGATGAGGTCTGTGAGGACGGTCATAAAGGGCTTTTTTATAGCTGAAGCCATGGTTTTTGTCACTACAGGATCTTTGTGATAAATGTTTGCTGCTCTTTTTCTCGGAGAATCTCTGGCTCTTTTCCACGCGGCGGTGGGAGGACGAGCCTGGGAAAAGAGCTGCAGAGAGGATCAAACCTGCCATTTTCCAGATGCACAGTGACTATCAATCCCCCAAAAATCACATGTAAGACAATTTACTTTCATCCCGGTCTAATATCCATCAAACCTACTCACTGCATTTAACCACTTCAGCCATTTCAGGGTCGTGTTCCCACTGGAACCACTATGAGAAGCACTTCACATCAAGCCCACGCACACCATTCAAAACGTCTGCCATAAACGGCTGTCATTGTGAAGAAATATTTCCTTGCCTAAAAGCATTGTAACACTTTGAACACAAACTTTGAGACGAGCTCTGAAAAGGCATGTCTAAGTGCTGTCATTAGTTCCATATTGATGGTATTATATGGCGTGTTAAGCTCAGGGACTTTCCCAAATGCAGCAGAACCTCCTTCCCCCGCCCCCCCATTAGCATATGAATGTGCTGTGACAAGTGGGAACGGGCTGCTGAGGTCTTCATTAACCCTAAATGTCTTCCGCTAACTGCAAGTTTACAAAAAATACAAGTGGAGGCTGGCGGGAATCAAAATGCATCAGAAGATTTAGAGCTGAATGAAGAGCTTTAGGACAGAAAATCACAGATCAGACGCAGAGTCTTTTGTCAACATGAGCAAATAAAGCTAACTGCTTTTCTATTTATCACTATATACAGAAATATACAAAGAGCTGACACACACAGCAGGTACACACCTTCTCATCCTCCTCCTCTTCATCTCCCAAATCCATATTGTCCTGGGGAAAACAAAAAACATACAAACAGAAAGGCATTAAAACTATGACATTTAGGTGATTCGGTAAAACTACTAACTCTCTCTCATAGGACGAGGACTCCAGCAGGATGAAGTGGTGATCATGTGACAAAGAGCAGAGACCAGTAGAGACCTCCAGGTCAGCCTGAAGAAACGCCGCAGGACAGCTGATTGACAGCTCAGATCTCTTTTCCTTAAGAGGTGAGACAGCTCACACTTGAGTTTTTAAAACAACAATCAATATTATTCTATTCACAGAGGATTCAAGGATTAAACAGGGATGAAGTCGACTAAACCATTAAACATCCTCATCCCCGCTAATCAGCAACATAATCAATCATATGATCAGTGAGTTATTGATACTTTAATCATAGTAACACCAACATGACAATCAAATACTTGAGCTTCTTCTTTATGGCTACATTCCACGGTGTAAATACGCACATATATTAAACAGGAGATCAATGACAGAAAACTCAGATAAAGCTGTATGTATGTTGTGTTTGGTTAAACTTACATACACTGTAAAAAAATAAAAATAAACGTGTTCTCTGAGTTAAAAAAGTTATTGCCCTAGCTGCCTCAAACCAACTTATCTGAATTTGAAATAACTAAATGAGATATTTCTGTATCCAATCACAACAAGTCAGTAAGCTTGGATGTATGTAATATCTGTATGTACTGCAGTCTTATTTCTGTCATCTTTATTCTTATGTATAATCCACTGGCTCTTATTCTTTCATTTAATTCAATTTCTGTCAGGAGGAAAAGTAAATTAGTATCTTAGGAAAATCCCTGTATTCATTTCAGAATATGTTCCTCCATTGCATTTCTCTGCAGACGTGAAGCTCTTTCAGTTATATGAACTGTTATCAGCAGCTACCAAAGATACTCAGCCTGACAGACCAGTTTACACAGACGTGACCCCCTACTGTTGGTCTCTGGTCTTCTTGAGCTGAAGAGCCTTTTCAGTCAGAATAGCACTCAAGATTTATTTACTGAATAATATGTCTCTGCTTCCTGAAAATAAATGATTACAACCAAAAGAGGGGGAAAGGTCATTATAAAGGAGACACGGTTTGACCACAGTTAGGGTATCCAGCATGCTCTGTACACTGAAACAGTCATTTGTTTCTTTGAGCACCATCTTCTGGGTAAAATACTGTTACACTACTTCTCTTTGCCACTTATACTGCTCTATTTGTCAGATCGCTGTTTAAGATACAGCACAATTTTTAGATGACAAAAGTTGCTTACCAACATACTATTCAGTTCACTTTCACAGCCATGAAAAAACTTTCTGTTTTTTTTTTACAATAAACTTTAAAAACATACCTCAGAGTACCTCTTCATTGGGTTTTTATATGAGGCAGGCTTAGGTCAGAGGCAGGCCTTTAAATCAAATTCTCTCTACCAGAGAAGAAGTATGATTGTTCATATTGAAGTTGAGGGCCTGTTAGTAGGACTGTTCAGCCTTTGTACCCCAGTCCCAAAAGCATGCAGAGAGGCATGTGAGGTGGTCCATGTTATGGGCTGGTGCATGCTCTTTGGAAACTTACTGCTAAGTTGTTTTCCATGTTGATGGAAATCCGATTGCTCTGGTCAATAACTGGAGGCTGGCCTTGGTTCACTTGTAAAGGACATGAGGTCAGTTACTACGGGCCCTTGCTGCATATTCAATACTAATATCTTTGTTTTTGAGGGTTTTTTCATGCTGACATTATCAATCAAAACATCTCTCATATGGCTCAAAACAACAAAAATTAAACTTTTTTGCTAAAATAATAATTTCAATGATTTAATCACTGTTCTGGTTAATTATAGATAATGTAACATCTTTTTTAGTGTGAACTGTTGATCTTTAAAAAACAAAACCTGACAAAACAATGAGGACTGGAGGAAGTCGCCTCAGGCTCTGGAAAGTGGAGCTGCGATAATTAATGAAGTTGTTGATGAGGAAAATTACTTGCCAACTATTTTGATAATTTATGAAACATTTCCGTCATTTTTCAGCAGAAATTTCAAAACTCTGCAGGTTTGGGGATCTCTTGCTGCTTTTTACTGTCAATGTTGACAGGAAATCAGTCAAAAGAAGAAATTTGAAGACATGGCTTTGGGTTTTCAGAAACTAGGCTGAGCTATTTTTTACAGCTCTTTGACATTTATAGACCAAAGATTTATTGATTGCCTATAAAAATAATTGGCAGATTAATAATGAATTCACTGCAAGTTGTTTGTGTGACAAGGTCTTTTTGTGGACAGATTTTTTTTATAAGGAATATGCTTGAATATATTGGATTAGTAGAAGCTACTTGCTGCTCATCATGGCTGTATAACGGCACACTTGTACCTGATTTCGCTGTATAATAAAGTACACTGCTGTCTAGGCATTGCTCTGTGTATATAATTTGCTGTAACTTACAGTCTGTGTTGAACTACCATCGCTGAAGTCTGTAAATACAGCTGCTGCTCCACGCTGAGCTCGCACAAGAAACAACATCTTTTTTTCTGTCTGGTGAACAGCTGGGAAAAAAAACCCACTGAACTATGACTTTTCCTTGCAGAAAACTTTTTTCTAATTTGACCAGTCACAACAAGAAGAGACCAACAAACCAATTACAGCAAAAAAAAGCAGAATTCAGGACAATAATGGGAAGAGGAGTTAAGAGAAGAAAGCAGCATTAGACGAGGACAAGAACTGCAAATTAGCTTAGGCTGTAATCATATGTTGCATTATTCCATTCAGTAAGTTTTCTATGCTTCTGTATTACGGGTTATTTTTATTATTATGTAGCTAGGTTGCAGCTGGTTGCTATGGAAACAAACCAGCTTTTAATCCAGGGAGCATAGTGTGGTTTAGGAGGATGGTTTTTATGATAAAAAATAAAGGGAGGGGACAGTGGAGGTTTGGATAGACAGTAAGGGTCCCCCAGACTCACCACATCTTGACTGACACGACCGGACCGGATCTGCATGTAGTTCCAGGAGATGAGCAGGACCAGGAAAAAGGGCAGCATGTAGAACTCCCAGTACCACACTGTCACCACAAACACCTGCGGGCAGAGGAGGTCAGAGATCAGATATCAGGGAGGTCAGACACATGGGGGGCCAGAGGATGAAACAAAGTGCTCTTCATCGAGACATTTCCAATAGATCCTGAATCCCTGCTTGCTAAAGGTTGATCCAATAAGCTATTGATTGCAAGAGCACTGGTCAAGCTGATGAAGGCTACCCCGCTACTATCAAAGCTGTAAGGTTATGCTGTGTGCGCTGTGCAGGGCCAGCTCGCCCTCCACCCCCTGCTTATGCAGTGGCATTAAGCAGGTTGGTCTAATTGCTCTGCCTTTCTCATCTCGTGTACATTAAAGACGACCACGCAGCCACAGGGAGCCGTGTGTGAATATGTCATTAGCATCCATAATGGCACTTGTGATGCACATTCCACCTGTGTGTGGCTCAGGTAAAAAGGATAAGAGGATAAAGGAGGATGGCTTATGATGTCTCTAAATGGACCGATAAAATAATCCTGTCAGAGAGGCAGCAGCGCCCGCCAAAATGGCAGCGAGCCACAAGGCGTGGGGAGAGGGTGTACAGGTTTTTATACACTAATAAAAATAGAAGTGAACATCTGGTAAAGACATCACTCCTCTGAGGCACCAACTGACATAAAAGATGGCAGACACCCCCCCCCAACCCACCAGCACTACCAGCACCAGCCTTAATGTGCAGAAAGCCAAGCATGCTCTTGTCTGTGTTATCATAAGCCAAAATAGGGGCCTGGGAGGGGAGATGAAACCAAGTCCTCACTGAAAGGGTTATGTTTTACTAGTAAGGACTTTGTCAGAACTGCAAGAGCCGGGATGGAGGGGGAAGCCAAGTCACGCTTTGGTGGAAACGAATACTCAGGCCATAAAGATAGTGATAATTGCAGCCCATTTCAGCTTGAGAGGCATTACACAGTCTTTGACAGCAAAAAAGGGCTCTGGAAATACAATCCAGATCAGAGAGACAGAGGAAAATGAAAGGCTACCTAATGTTCGGGGGAGAGCTACTGAACTGGAGGGTAGCACATTTTCAGAGTGCAGCAGGATTTCCACACTAATGCTCAGAGGAAGGGTTTGCATGGTACAGCGGTAATCCAAGAGCACAGGAACCACTGACTTCATTCAGTCCTTCACTGTGTTACTTTTACTCAACAGCAATCACTGAGACCAGCAGGAACAATGATCTGACAATTCATCTGTTAAGGCTCAAATAAGGAAAAACTAACAACAGACAAGCCAGTTTTCTAACTCAAGTAAAAAACGTAGGCTAATGATCAAACCATATGAAGCACCGCTCTGAAAGCAAATCCCCCTGAAAGTGCTGAAACGAGCAGTTTTTGTCTTAAAGTTTGAGTTACGCTGTTGTATTTACAATTCAACCTCACCAGCTGCTCGTGAATCAGTAAGAAATCAGAGAAAGTTATCTGTGGGACAAATCCAATATAAATTCAAACTGTTCAGGTGTGTCACAGGGTTCCCTACTTGGACCACTGCCTTTCAGAATGCATATTAATAATTTAAATGTGCCTAATGTTTGCAGCTGATTTGTCTGTTTTCTGTTGTGGGAAAAATGTAAACAACTTTTGGATAAAATGGAGACTTCAGACAATGAAGTGACTGATGCTGGTAAAATTTCTCCTTGCATGAAAACTTGAATAAATTGGGTTTAAATCGAGAACAGCGCCCCAAACTTTGATTTTAGGTATAATAAAAAGATATTTAGGATAAACAAAGGTGACATTAGCACAGTAACCATGTACAAGCCAAAATAGCAAAACTAAAGCCATGATTTTAGAAGTCAATACTTTTTACACACTGTCTACTTTTTACAATTAAACACAAATTATACACTGTCTATAAAAATTCAAAATTGAATTATTTCCACAAAGTATCCAGAGGTTGTTAGAAATGAAGGACAGTCATTGAAATATAAACATAAATATGCAGCACACTGTAGAAAACTGAAGTGAATAAAAGTATGTAAATATTTAATGATAATAATGATTTTATTTATAATGTATTATTCACTTTTTTTGTTGTTTTTTTTTAGGATCAATATGTTTATGTGAGATATGAGGTGTTGGTGTAAATGAGCTGTATCTTCAGTCTACACTCTTTTGGTAAGCTTTAAAATGTTGAAGTTTCACTTTGTCCTTGTTATTATGCTTTTTCTGTTGTAAACTTACTGAAATTGTTTATTTCATTCAATAAGAATGTGTTGCTAAAAAATTGTTATTTGAAATTATTAAGAAAATATAAAAGTCACCAGCTGGACAAGAATTGTTGCAAAAAGTCTGCTTTTGTTTACAAGCCATAAAGAAACAAAATAAATGACGAAAGGGCGAGTGGAACTAATTTCAGTGAGCTGCACAAAACCTGCTTCTCCAAAATGACGGCTCACTGGAGAAGCATATATCACTTTGGTTCATGTTTGTAAGTCTGTGCTTGTGTTAATGCAAACAGTGTTAATGCAGTTAATGTGGGATTAACTTTATTCTTCTAAGAAAAGCAGAGGTAACACCTCCTGCTGCTGCAGAGAAGTCTAAATCTTTAATAAACTGTACTTTTAACAGACTATCTGAAAAATCAGATAGTCGGCACATAAACGATAAGATTATTCTTCTTTTTCTGAATCCTCCCTAAATTATTTTGATTATTCTTATGATATTATAACTAGGGTTGAGATGCTTGATATTAGATTCTCAATATCTAATATGGCAATATTTCCAAAGTCATTTAGGAAAATACTCTTATGTACACACCTTTTTTAGTTTAAAAACTACATACCTCCTGCACAAGGATTAGGGTGACCAAACGTTATGATTTCCCAGGGCATGCCTTGTTTTAACATCCTGGTAGTTTTTTGTAAAGTAAATGTCTTGGTTTTGATTGTTTTTCATTGGGCTACTAGGATGAAGAAGAAGAAAACTAAAGATACAGATATTTTTTTGTTACTTTGTTTTTGTAAGTTTCTGAGTGCTATTTTTGTTCAAGTTGGATTGCTAATATAGCAGAGGTATACTGAGTTTTTATATTTATTATTTTTCTAATCTAGAAGAGACATTATTTCTTTCATTATTTTATTTTTTGTTTTTTGAGACTTGTCATAATAATCATGTTGAGTAACCTCTGAGGAGCCTATCTGAATTGATGTCTTTGGTTATAGATATAATTTGATAATATCACAATTTTCTATCTATACAGAGGAGGCATACTTTTCATGTATTGAAATTATAAAATGTCTTTGAGTAAACTTGGAGTATCATTAGAGTATCTCATTGCCGTGCAGAGTGTCTTGGTTTTCAGAAATCAAAATATGTCCTCCCTAACTCTGATAAACCTGTTATTGTTTTCATGACAGTCCGTTTGTTGCAGAAACTGACATGAAACGGGACAAAGAATTTAATTTAATTTTACAATATAGGTTTACAAAATACACATAAACACACAGTCATTCCTGTCTGTGGTGAAGTCTCTCAGCCTGCAGAAGGCTGAAATTCCCACCATGCTGAAAGGCTGGTTGTTCACTGATTTCTTCATTCTTCTCTTGTACCTTTGTGGCTGCTGCTTCATTTCTTTGTTTTGTTGAATCACTGGATGCTGCTGACAGGTTTTTGCTGGCACTGACCTTTTTTTTTGTTCTTGCTTTTTCAGAAACTCTCGGTGCTGCTCAGGCTGACAGATCTTGAGATGCACTGTTATACTGGAAGTGTTAAAGAAGTGTTGTTTGCTCCTCCTCACATCACCTGTGCTTCACAAGCATTGCAAGTAGCTATTTGTGAAGCACAGCTATTTGCTGGCTGTTTCCAACAGGTCAGAGTACTTCCATACAGCCGATATGATAAAGTAAGCTATCTTGGCGTAAATTATGGGCCGCACATATATATTCAGAAGTATTCATATTTTAATAGCTAACTTTTCAAGCCCCCATTTAGCTTTAGTGATATCATGCACTCTGAATTAGGACAGTGGGTAGAGTGGTCAGGGTGCAATCAAAACTTTTCCCATGAAGCTTCACTGATGTGTTCATCAAATCATATTATTTTACGTGGTCAGGATTCATAAGGAAAGAGTTTCAAAAGTTGCAGCCAAAGAATTAAAGTCATTAAGACCACCAAATGATCAGTTTCTCCTCAAGTTTTGATCACTGGTTCTTCTTATAGGGTGTGGGGAAGCTCAGTGACAATGGAGGCGTCTGAAGTGAAATGCTCTGAGTGAAGCGCTCTGAATGAAAGTATGTGACACCTGGCAGATGTTGCAGGTAGACTGTCTCTCTGTCCTGTCATGTAGAGTGAAGCTCTGCTTCATCACTCTCATGTGGCGATATTAAGCAGCCATTTATTTCTTCTCACTGAGGCTTGAAAAGGCAGGAAGTGTGAAAACATGAGTACAGATGGTACTGTCTTTCAAACGCTCGGATGCAGTGGGAGGATGTGTGTGTGTGTGTGTGTGTGTGTGTGTGTGTGTGTGTGTGTGTGTGTGTGTGTGTGTGTGTGTGCGCGTGCGTGCGTGCGTGTGTGTGTGTGTGCTTGTTCCTGTTGTGTGATTTGAGCTGGACTGTGAGTGAGTGTGTCTGAGCTGTCAGGCAAAACAACAATATTATCCATAACATTGATCAGGGGAGTTTGGGCTTTCTCTCTGTTTTAATTTAAAGAATCTTATTTTGCCGTCAGCGGGCTGTGGCTGATTCGAATATGTTCATACAAAGCAGTTTGTGATTCAAACACGCTGACCCTGGACAGCTCAGTTTCTCTTAGTCCAAGTTTTCCTAAATTACAAATCTAAATCCACTGCTCAGAGCTAAATGGTAGCTTCTGTTCAGATAACAGCTCCATGCAGCAGCTCCCATTTTTCACAGCAAATTGAAGAAACTGTGCTATTGGCTGGCATACAGTGTCTGTTCACCAGGCTGCCTATGCCGAGCTGCTGAGCAAAACTTTAGTGCCATCTACAGGATGCCGGCTGCAAAAACTGAAGGAACTCTTCATGACCTTGATTGCCTGCATAGTTAATGCACAACTGGCTGTTTGGTTTGAATGGAGCTGGATCTGAGACAGAATGATGTCAGAAAGATCAGCGCCCACTCCTCTGTGCAGTTTCAGGATCAGGCCTGAGAGGCTTGTCCTGTCTTTCTGTCTTCACACTTGCTTAACACTTGTATTAAACAATGGCTGGGTGGAGAATAAGCCTTATCTCTGAAGAGGCTTTTAATTGGACTTCTGTCTGCATAATGGGGTCTAAATCAAACTGAGTACAGATTGGACAGAGGGTTAATGAGTTGTCAGGGAAGTAGAACAAAAATAGACTCTATCTCGTCTCCACTGGGACTGTACCCACTCCAGCTGAGGCTTAACTCTGCATCCATGAGACACGCAACACTAAAAAGCGTCCACTCCAACAAGAGCCGGGCCAAGCCTGCGTTTTCTGCTGAGTCCAACACCGCATTGATTAAGATTCTCTCTGGGAGAGTTCAAGCAGGGGCTGGCCAGACCGCGCCTGTCTTCCGCAGCTTGGAGGGAAAACAGAGAGAAATGCAGATAGTGTGTTGATAAGCAGTTAAAACACATTACCAGGAAGGCTAGCAGGCTCCTCTGAATGCTCTCCCACTGGAAGCAGCTTTTGATGTACTGCAGTGTGGATACGATCGCCCTGTACAGCGTCTGAACACGCATCACATTCCTGGCCAGAACCTGAAACATACAGATTAAAAAACATGCAAAACACATGAATATTACATTAGTTTATAGTGAAAATGGGAATCAAAGTGTTCCTAATGATGTATGTGCGCACTCCATTCTATAGGGAATGAACTCATATCCAGCCAGTCAGTCAGTGAGTGAAATAAAACGAGTAGCTGGTATGTTTTGGAAGGAGCCATTATGGACAGGTCAGAAAATGTCAGTAATCTGACCTGATTTTGTCAACTGAGACTTTCAACATTAAAACAGAGCGAAACGCTGCACGTTACCATCCCAGCGCTCAGTGTGTAAGCCAATTTCGGCGTTAGTGGGCAATGTATTGTCTGACAACAATGAGTCTTTGTGGGGAGCACAGACAGTCAGGCACCCTGTCTCGCACCCTGTCCTGCACACTGTATATCAAACTAATGTAGCAGAACAGCAGACAAGAACTCGGCACAGTCGGGGTCAATTAAAACCCGATTCAACAAAATCAGGCGGAGGAAAGACTTTCCTCCCTGCAGTCGATGCTTTTGAGGAAAAAAGCAGAGCAGGAATGTTCACGCTGACTTCAAAAACATAACTGATAATACAAACACTTAGCCGTTTTACAGCCTCTCTATCCCCTCCTACTTTAACATTTCTAATCATCCAAACATCTGAGGAATGTTGTCACAAGTGCAGCACCCTTTAATCTAGTTTGCTTGAAATGTTCAACGGTGCAGATTTTAGGGCCATCATTTTGATAAGCCATAAACCTGCTATTACTCCGCATAATTAAGTTGAAGTGATTTTTAATCGGTTAATTGTGAAAGTAATACTTTGAAATCACAATTTCTCAGGTGCTACAAACTCCAGCATCTTATAATCTTTTTTTTCTCCTCACATTTTAAACCTGTCCAAAAACTGATGCTTATAGTCACTCAGAAGGGATGTTGTGAAGCCTCATCGATGCATTTATTAGCCTTTTTAAATGGCCTTATGATACTTTTTAAGAGGAAGGTTCATATAGTGTTACCGACTATGCTTTTATTTTGAGATATCAGCTACTTCCTGCATCTTGTAAGTTGTGTATCTGAATAAAAAGGATTAAAAGAACAGAGAGAGAGTTTAAATGTTCCATTAATAAGTAACCTGAAAAGACAAAAGCGATTGTGCTTTTTTGGATTCACAGTCCAACTTTTCATTTCAGTATCTGCAAGTGCTGAATCACCTCTCAGTGAGCGGCTACAAGCTAGCCCAATAGTAACATCTGCCTCGTTTCCGTCTCTCCTGAGTTTTATGAAGTGTGCCAACCAGCATGAGGAACTACTGCAATTAAGTCACATAATTATTATATGCTCATTTGAGCCAGATGTCCTAGTTTCATTTTTCCAAAAAGATGGTCACTGTCAATACCGATATATTGGGCAACCCTACCACCGAAGTCCATCAAGTAAATGAGTCAAACTGGCTCATTTATTGATCACTTATTTTTGCTTTAGCTCCTGCAAGACTAAAGGCTTTTCTATTTCTCTTTATGTAGATCTAAGTAACTGGGATTTCAGATTTTCTGGGTTGGACTTGCAACAACTAAGTTGTGTCAAACCTTTTTGGAGAATTTGGGGTTATCCTCCATGAACCTCCCCTCCTTCGGCTGGAACGTCCTGATACTTGCTCTGACCTGATAAAAATAAAAGAGCATCATAAAGTGATGAAAAGCCGACAGAATCAGGCCTATCTTTCACAGTCGTCATGCCCTCGTGTCCTCCTTTCAGGCTGAACTTTTACTCACAGGGTTAAAAATAACCTCCAGCTCGAGAGTGATGCTCCCTTTCGACAGCCCGCCCAGGTCCTCTTTCTTCAGTGGGTAGGTGATCTGCTGTCCCCTGCGGATCTGCGGGACAGAGAGGGCATCAGGTGCTGAACTCAACCATGACCCTGACCATCAGTCAAGCTGGATTACATCTTAGCAAGTCCTCAACCCGCCCTCTTCACTTTAATTTACACTAGGAGTGGTAATAGATGAGTGTATTCTCTGCACTGACTCTAGGAGAGAGGTGTGTGTACCGAGAGCAGGGGAATGGCAACTTTTCCCAGAAAGTCTGGCGCCTTGTCTCCGTCCTCATCAAAGACCGTCACCTCCAGGACATCATGAATATCTTTGACAGGGCTGTAGAGGCAAACAGGGAGATCAGATACTCTTTAACATCAAGCTTTAACTACTCAAATGCTGTAAATGTGCTGAAGGAAGGGTGAGACTCACAATGTAAAGACTTGGTTCCACTCAGGGTAGAGGCTCTTGTAAACTGTGTGAGTCTGCAGTCTGTCGTTGCCTAATTCCAACACAACGAAGGGATCACTCTTCCCTGCAGATCACAACAAATAAAGACACCATAACTCTGAGCTTCTTCTGTCTGGAAAGACAAAAAAAAAAGATCATATCTGAGGATGTGAGGAAACCGACCATTTAAGTCAGCAGCCAGCAGATCTCCAGCTTTCAGAACTTTGATTTGAAGGAAACCAACATCACGCAGGTTTCTCAGGGACCTTTTTAAACTCTGGAGGATGGTGGCAGAAAAGGAAAGACACAGAGTCATCTTGTCTTCACAAGGCCTTAAAGGCAATCACAGAATCATCCCATTAAACAAAGCGGGAGCAGATAGATTCTGTGTAACAACACATGATTTCAACATTCGACCCTCAAATCCCACGTCACTCTTTTCCACAACAACTTGGATACATTAAAAAACATCCTGCTTTACAATGAAGATCCATTTTTGACAGTTATTTGAACTAGAAAAATCTTCAGTATTATACTGTATATGATCTACAGTATTTTCAAACTCATGCTGCCAGAGGTAAAAGAGAGAGACATAGAGAAAAAGAGAGAAAGAGGGTGTGTGTGTTGGTGAAAAAAATAATAATGTATTTTTAGTAAGTCTGCTCTAAAGTATGAGTTAACACGTCCACAGCTCCACACAGACGTGCAGAGAGGTGTAGGCTTTTTCTGTTTGCAGCTGAAGTTGTGCTTCTTCTTCCTGCCTGCTGTGTGAGTCTCTGCTTCGGCCTCTATCACAGTCAGTACACTCTTGACTTAATTAGTCCTTTCAGCACCAAATACAGACAGATGCAGACAGACTGAAAGCACAGGAGTCACAAAACACAGTCACCTGATAATTTCATGTTTTCTATGAGACCTGCAGACTGGAGACAGGGAGCAGTGTGTCTGAAGCCACCAGCTTAAAGCTCTGGATGGCTGGACACTCACAGAGGCTCTCTGACCATTTTCTAAGCAAGAGCAGTCCAGCTACACCATGAAATAAAGTAGTTAAATAAGGTTATTTTTTATTTATCTTTATTCAATAAAGTTATTCCTATTCTTATTCTTATGACCACTGTGATAAAAAGTTGATGTCTGATAAAGTTACCACACCACAAATAATTATAAAATTCATTTGAACAACCCAATCCAAATGGATCCCCTCTGAATTGAAACTTTGTTGGTTTTCTCATTAAAATCTCCCCAGTATTCACTTTGAGCTCTAGTTTATTTCACTTTCACTGTTATTTTCATCATTTCTTTTATGCATCCCTCACAGGTTTTATTACCTTCACCATTATTACTACTCCATGTATTTGAAATCAATACTTACATAAAATCAAGTATTTGGTTTGTGTAACTCTGTCAAGAGTTGAACAGATCTCAAATACTGTGGATTCACTGATTTGATAATTAGACTGTTAAATAATAAACATTAAATTATCTTTTATTTCCTCTTTAGATGGAGGTGGGGCCCCAAAGTTCAAAAGATTGTGAGGTTATGAAATATAAAATATTAATTTCATAATCAACCATCTGTTAAAGGCTAAATCGGGTTTGAATCATCCCAAAACTACAGTAACCAAAGTTCAACCTCTTTTAAGAGCACATAAAATCTCAAGGCAACATCTATTAAAATACAGCCACGCTCTGTCTGTGCCTTTAGATAACACACTCAGAGCTTTTCACTAGATTGCTGCCTAGCTGCTATCAAAGTATGGATGTAAAAACTTCAGCACAGTACTGATGAGAACATTTTTGTTACTGACCCTCAGTTGTAAAAGATAGATACTGGCATTTCTGAGCTCTTTTATACTGAAGGTGCTGCAGCAGTCTGTTCACAGAGCCAAAGGCCCAAAGAACAGATCAAAATTCCAAACCTGAAGCTCCACTTTCATCTTTTAGCAGTTTCAGACTGGAAGTTTGCACTGATTTTTCACTGAATAGTACCTTTAATCATGTCCTGAGGTTGTTATTGTTCACCAAACAGTGGACTGACCTTAGTCTACTACAAAGGAGAGAAAATGTCTCTCTGTCAGTTGTTAGAACTCAAAGTAAGTCAATGAGTTATCTAATAACAATCAAAGTGTACTGTCAGATAAAACAACTCTGCTGCTGTGCAAGTACAGAAGGAGGGGGAATAATGGTAGCACAGGTAGAGCAAACAGAGCAGAGTAGAGGGACTGACATAGTTGTCCAGCTGGTTCTGTTGCTCTCGAGGCTCGTCGAGCGGCGCAGCGCCGAGGTCAGAAATGGAGACGCCACTGCACGTGTTCAGGGTGAGCAGGAAGACCAGGCGTCCTCTTCCCTGGTCCAGAGTGTGTGTGAACAGCTGCCTCTGATCAAAAGGGACCCTGGTGAGGTCCACTTCACACCTGCACAGAAACATAAAGGGCTTCACATTATAACCAGGCCACAGTAAATATCAGCCAATATTCACTATGCACAAGCAAGAATGACAGTTTCAACGAGCTGGCGAGACTGTGCCCCCCTTTCTTTACAACTAAGATAAATAAATACTCTCCAAAATATCAATTTTTACCTTTATTTTTGTGAAATCTAGAGCCGACCCGACTGTTTCAAGCTAAATGAGCTTTTTTTTGTACCGCCCTGGCACCCTGGCTTCATCTACCAATCACTTCTTCCTGTTAAAGGTTGACAAGAGTCATGGCACACCCTCTTAATTTGATGCTCTAGGTTCAGATTGTTGGGGATAGTCTTCCGTCTGTGTGTCATCAACCCTGAACCATCATGTCCCTTTAAAATCACCAAAGTCTCTTCTGGGAATCTCTGAGCTCCATCATTTTGTAGGTTTCTCTGGATCACTGCTGCAGACATCCTGCTGCGGATCTGCCAGTGTTCCAGCTGATAGCATCAGTCTCAGTGTTTTTAACACTTTTTTTACAGAGCTAATTGATTGATTGATTTACACTTCTAGTCCCTCTGGAAATGGTCAGAGGTGTTGGAGTCATCTTATTAGACTGAGTGTAAGAAGAAGAAAAAGGAATCTTACCCATAAAAGAACAATCTATTTTCAATTTCTCAAGCATCTGTTTCTGTCACCAAAGAACAAAACAATCAACACCTTATTCTGTATTCTACAATTACTAACCCATCAAGTGAAGGTTTTCCTCTAAAAACCTGACCCTGATTACTGCTTATGCATAACAAGTATGGAGGATATTGCACATTACTTAGGATCTTAATATGCCTAGTTGAGTAGGGGCTGATTTCTCTGCAAGCATATTAAAGCTCCTGAAATGATGTCAAAAAACTCCTCACAGGAGCTTTAATATCATAATTAATGTGACACACAACAACATTACTCGTTCATGAAGGTGCACATGTGAAGGTACAGCTAAAGTCACAGATATTTATTTATTTACAGAAAATGTACAAACATGAACCATAAGTGTGTACAGATACACATCCTCAATAAACAACACACACGCAGAGGGACTACAACAAACTCACATTCCCACACACTCCTCTGTCCTCCGTCCTCCTTTGGACACTAGCTCCACCTCTAGGATGTCTGAACTGTCCAAAAACTGGTTAAAGCTGAACCGCTCTCTCCACTGAGGGTTGGGTACTTTGCAGTGACTCTGGAAAAAAGTAAGAAATACAGAAAATTACAGACTAATTTACAGAATTTCACACTGATGATGGCACCAGCAAATATTAACATCTTAACATTTGTGTGATTCTGTAAATCAGTTTTATCATTTTAATCTAATTATCTGATCATATCTGGAGTCGTTTTAATCATGTTTGTGATTTTCTCTTTTGTAACAAACAAGTGAAACAACAGCTTCAAGTCTTAGCAGTGGCATGACAATTAATGACTGTGTCTGCATGTAACCTGCATTTAAGGAAAGACAAAGAAAAGAGGCGATGCTGCTTATTATGATGCTGCGGCTGCAGCTTTGATGTCTAATGGATGATGCTGCAGAATAACAACATAATCATCACTGACAGCAGCCACAGAGCCAGCAGTGCAGAAAAATGAGCATCAACATCCTTCAGCTGCCAGGATGAGCCGGATTACAGCCTAGACATTTCAGGTCACACTGCAGAAATCCATTTATCTCATTTTACACTGATTTATTAAATACATGTCTCTCCATACTCAGTATTAAAAAAGGATTAAATATGTGGAAAATGTTCTTGGTTCTGCAGTCTGAGGAACAGCAGGCCTGTAGAAATTCAGGCTAAAACATCTTGAACATTTTTTCCAAACAAAAGCGCAGAAACAAGAGTTCAGACAGAAACGCTGCCTGAGTCAAAACTGAGGGCTAGCACTAGTACTATTATCTCAACAGTTCTGGGTCTGCCAGAGGATACTTAAATATTAAGCAATGTTTTCTGGGAAGACTCTGAGCTTTCAAAGGCGTATTTAGAAATTATATTCGATAAGTTGGTTAACAGCAGTTTTGATTGTGGTTTCACTTCCAAGCCTACTGACACAGATTGAACCCTCAAATTAAAACCTGATTCTCGTTGTTCTGAAATTCCCAGGAACTCCAGAAAATGAAAGATTTCCTCAAGACAACAAGCAGGAGACTCTGGTGAATTTGAGCCGCTTTAGCTTTGTCAAAGTTTCTGTTCAGAAATGACGTGTTTGTGAGGAACTTTTAACTTGTGTAGATTTGTGCCCTTGGAGCTTTGCATGGGGACGAATCCTCTAAGGACAAGAAGGTGCTACACGGGGATTATCAAGTGCACATCAGTGAAACTACTCTGCCCACCCTATAAAAGAACATCCTCATCATGTTGTGTAAAAAGGAAGCAGACCAGATCATCAGAGACTTTTATCACCCAGTTTAAGAGAATGAGAAGGAGCTTTTCCCCTCCAGCTGTACGGACAATAATATCAGAGGGTCATTATTTCAGGCACACACACAATCAGGGATGAACTTAAAATTAAGATATTTGATTTGTTACATTTTAATATGACTTTTATATTTCAAATGCACTTAAGAAACATTTTAAATGGACTTTGTAACATGTCTACACACCTTTCAGTTTACCTGTAGTCATTGTTTCGGCATCATTCTATTTATCTGACTTTTTTTTAAGGGTCTCATTTATTTTTGTTGTTTTAGCACAGCTGGTTAATGGAGCCAAACTTAATTCTCTATTCATGCAACTGCTACACAGACTTCACATAATCTTCGGCTCTTGATCCTTGATTTTTGCGCCCCTTGTGGACAGAGGTGGCCTTTTTTGTGCACGCCAAAGTAGTTTTTCTGACAAATAATGTCTTAACATCACATTTAGGTACCAAACAGAGTTGAGCTCATGATCACATTTGTTAAGGTAAGCAAATCATTTTTACAAATACATTTTTGTTTGATTGCCTCCTACTAAAGACCTTGCTGTGCAGAAACTCTGCTCACTTTAGCAACAAGACAAGCTAGGTTAAAGTGGAGGAGAAGGTTTTTGGTGAAGAGGTTACTCCTCTTTGTCTGTAAGGAGTCCCCAGTGCTTAGGTTTGCTAAATGCACGATTTGTATTGATAATGTGTTATTATAAATGTGTTTTAGTTGGAGGTTTCTATCATGAATTTCAATATTCCTGGTTTGTAATTTTTCTTGTGTGATCCCTCTTATCAGAAAGAGTTTCTTTTGTTTTTACAAATGAAGAAAAAAGAACAATAAAGATAGTCTTATTTCAGTTTCAATAAATATCCATTACTATTTGAATAAGGATTAAGACTCTAGAAGAATCATAATTATGGCAAAGCATGGAACCACAATCTGAACTGGGGTTAATATAATTGAGACAGTAGCCAGCCCTCGGCAGCTGTGGACTGCTGCCTTCTGTACGGGATGAACAGAGTAGAGGAAGAAAGTTAAGAGGAAACGTCAAACACTAACACAAGAGTCACTGAACTTTCCACTGGAGTCTGTGTGTACTTCAAACCAGCACTTCACTCCTCCAACCACTATCATGGGTCTTCGCCACCTGCCAGGCATCAGCATGTCACAGTAATCAATCTAAAGCTGAAGATACGACTGAATCACTAAAAGGATGATTTTCATTTTTTACCATTTAGATTGAGCATCTAGTATTAAACAGAAGCAAGTACTGGGACCCTCTTCATCATTTTTGCCTTTTCTCTCCATTTCCCTATGACTTACTTTTAGCAATCCTAGTTGCTCATTTGATTCAAATACCCACACAGCCCTGTGTTGTGATGGTTATGTACTAAAAGTATGTACTGTAAAGACACTGGTTTAAAAAATCATCCAGTTTTTCAGATTTGTTTTTGTGAAAGTCGAGGGGAAATGAGAATGAGAAGTTCAAAACTAAAAACAGACACTGCATCAGAAGAGAAAAGAAGTAGTGAGAGCAAAAGAAGCAGCATTAAATACGAGAGCGGAATTCAAGGGGGGGGCGAATAACGTCAGTCCTCTCCCTTCAGTCAGTACCTTGCTTTTGTATCTCTGCTCTCCCAGTCTGAAGCGAACAAAGAGCTGACCCCCCAGCGTATCCAGCGGCAGCTCCTGACCCTCGACCAGAGTCACTGACACCACAGACGTCCACAGCTGACTCTTCCTCAGTGTCTCTGACAGGCGAAAGCTCTGAGACGAGCCTCCTGACTGCAGGAGAGGGCCGAGAAACAAAGGGGAGAGGGGGGAATGAGGGGGGAGAGAAATCGATTTTTACTGAGAAAACAGGACGTGAAACACTTTAGTTTAAAGGACTAGATTGCTTTATATCTCTAAAACAATATCTTTATATTTACTTAGCAATAAAAAATGCCAAATAAAGCTGAAAGTCAAATAAAAGGATGCTCTGCATATCACTGCTTTAGCCATTATAACAGACAAAGCAGAATGCAAAGCAGAAATACCATTATCTCTCTTCTCCAGAAAAAAAGGGCTTAAAATTATTCCTTCATTTCACTCAGAGATTATAGCTAAAGCTTGCAGTGGCTACAATGCAGAACTGAGTCTCTCTTCCATTTACAATAATAGGCAGCCATATTCTAAGATAATTAGCCGAGCTTACATGGAGACACGGCACGCTGTAGGGAGTTAATTTAACCCAGATTCAATTAACGCAGATCAAACTGACTCTGATGTCATGTCTGAGGATGTTCTGCCACATGCACAAGCAGAAATTCAAGTTTTTGATTCAGAAACAGCATGAAGGGGGAGTATCTGAAGTAGCAGGTGAGCGTGCACTCAGTGGCCACTTTGTTAGGTACACCTGTTCAGTATCACAAACAACAACCCAACAGAGATCTGCTCAATCTCTTCACATGCAGACAGGGCTAGGAGTGTCAGGAGTAATCCCAGGATTGAACAGAAATGCCAGATGTGCGGGTTTGAGCACCTTCATATAGAGCTGACCTGCTCACACTCACAGACTCGTGCACCACAGAGGAGACATAGTACAGATGGGATGAGAACAAAAACAAAGCATGCATCCAGCAGCTGCTCAGTGGGTGAAGAACACAACCACCAGACTCCTCTCATGGCTACAGCTATTTTTAAATGTTCTGTTATTGTAATCAAATCCCATGAAAAAAAAAATGCCATGTGTTCAGACTGCCACTCATGTACACAGACAAGCCCTAACATTATGAACACCTGGGTGGTGTAAAGCAATCCATACAGCAGCTCTACCTCAAAGTCTACTCTCAGAAAGCTTCTGAATTGTCAGCGTTTGTTGACATGATTGGAGGTGATTACTGCACTCTACATTTATAGTGAAGGCACAGTGAGTAGGGGTGCGCTGGAGTTCATTATATTGAAAGGTATTCCTGATATTTTGTCCTCTTTATTATCAAACATGAAAGGAGCAAATTATTGGGAACATCTTTTAATATAATCACAACAGCTTCAGTTACCATAAAGAACAATGATCATGATCTGAAGAGCAGAATTTGGGAAGAGCTGCAGTGTTGGGTTGGATCAGGTTGTTTAGGTGTTCATAACATTATGTCTGGTTGGTGTATTTCAAACATCTCTGAATGTTGGAAAGGGTTGATGTTTAAAGTAGAGGAAATCCTGTTTTAGTGACAACAAAAATCCAAAATATGTCTCATTTGGATGTCGTCTTGAAAAAAGGCATTCTCCTCTCTTCTTCTCTGCTATGGGACAGCTGAATTCAAAAGAGGATTACATGGTGCGAATGATCAGGATCTTTTGGCGTCTAAGTCTTTAAACTTTAAACCTTAAAGCAGTCAGGGGTGGACATATTTGTAAGTAGCTGATCAGTGGGGGATTTTTCAGATTCGTGTTCATCCCAGTCTGAGGGCAGTGTGAGGAGTTTTTCTTTTGTGCTGATTTGGTGAACCCTTTGGGTAGAATTGGTAGTGTTTTCCTAGAATAAAGACTGCATTTCCCATGAGCACCATCAAAAAAGGCGGCCAGATGAACCAATGCAATGTTACTTGCCGCAGCTCTGTGTCATGATGTGCACATTAGACATTGAATCTTGCTGGCTCTTTTACATACAAAGCTCAGGCTGCAGAGTCTCTCTGTTGTAAAACAAAAATACTTCTAGAGAAAATATATGTTTAGTTTCAGCCATGAGGACAAACTACGGCAAATAATAATATAATTTTAAAGAAATAAAATCACCTCCAGCTTGGTAATTTCCCTTGACCCCAAAGTTACACAGTCCTGTCTCGCTCAGCTGAGACAGATAACTAAAATCAGGTCCCTTTTTTCTTCTACACTTAACGACTGTAATCCACTTAATCTTGACATGAGAGAGCAACATTCAAGTCCACCGGCTGCCTGCGAGTTTTACAGCTCATTCAAAGAGTCTGAAACAGTCCACCCTATATCTGCTATCTATTAAAAAAGGAAAAACCCTTCAAAAGCTATTTTTTTCCAAAGAGAAGTGATTTCATTAAATAAATTGTAGTATATTATTATAACATCTTATTTTACAGTGCAAACTGTACAAGCTTATCATTAATACTTTAAAAATATGTACATTATATTATATATATAAAATATGTAATTCAAATTTTTTTTATTGTTTCCTTATATTAATTATTCATTATGTCCTGCTTCTTCATTTTGGCACCAAAATCCCCCCCCCCCCCATCCAAGTGTGTGTGTGAACTTCTTTACAATAAACCTTAATCCTGATTGTGATTTTGCTTCATGAGGTCTGTTAAAAAAAAAAAAAAAACAGACTTCTTATCGTTGATGTCATATAATCATCAATCTCAAAATTAATAACTGCATCTTTTTTCCTCTAAGGTTATATTTCCATCTAAAGACACACACAAAGTGGGAATCTGCTGCCCTCTTGTGTAAAGAAACAACAATTCTCAGACCAGCTTCTGTACTAACAGTCTAAAAAGCTAGAGGTAGAAGTGATTGACTTCATCCCTGTTTCTGTCCTGCAGGTATAATGATGTCTCTCTGTGGTATGGATCCGAAATGTTCAACCCTTAAAACATCACTTCAAGTCTGTCCGGCTTGTTCCCCCCCACTGTGCCTTACCCGAAGGCTTCGTTTCTGTTTTTGAGGCCACCGCTGTCAGCAGGAGCATGCATGTTAGGTGCAAAACAGAACAAAACAACAATGTGGTTAGTATGACATGGACAACAACAGTGTGTAAAAACACTAATGTGTGATCAATTCAATTCAGCACAAGTATCCCTACTGCCAGACAACATGCAGTAAATATATATGGGAGGTTGCCACACATGGCCTATTTTGCTGTCGCCGTCTCTGTGTGACAGACTCAGGTCCACCAACACGACCCCCATGTCGTCCTCCAGGCTGTTGGGGTCGTCTAAGGGCAGAGACATCTCATTGACCCTGAAAGACAAAATTTAAGTTTCAATTAAAAAGATAATTTTGCCAAAGAGAGAAACTTATCTCAGTGGCTGCACTTTGAAACAGGTTATTCTGACTAACAGTGCTGCTGTACTGGACTTCACAGCCACATGATCTCAGGTGTTCTGGTACAGACAGCTCGTGATTTCCACTGATGCCTCTGTGTGATCACAGTGATTCTATTGTTTTTTTTTTAGGTCTTTTAATGTCTGTATTGAGAGGACAGGGCAGTAGACAGAGTCAGACACAGGACTGAGAGAGAGGGGAATAACATGTGACAAGGTGGGAATGGAGCCGTAGGCAACATGGGGTACACGGGTTAACTGCTGGGGTAAGCTGGCACCCTGAATCGCATAATTTAATGCCTGTAAGCACTGTAACAAGATAGTGTCAAGATGATTTAGAAATACACTGTATTCTCAATGTCTGATACATTTAACAGTTAAAAGACTGACGGGTGTATCTTTTGTCAAAAACATGACCTTGTTCAGGACATGATGTAAAGACTGTATGGTTCCTGACTGTGTATCTGTCCTCCTCCCTTTTTTTTCTAACCAGGTTAAGTGACAAATGGGATTACCTGAGACTGGGGACCACTGCCCTGCCCCCTCTCTTTCAGGGGATTCTTGAGCTGTCATTAGCTTGTGTTGCAATTTTCTTGTTAATTTTTTCTGTGGATGATCTTCGTTAACTATTCAGTCTTGGTTTGTAATATAAACCCCACAGCTGAGTGACAATAACTAATGAAGAGATACATATCTCTTTGGGTGCATGAACAGAGGCTTTCGGCGTGTGTGGAGGTAGATAGTGCACTAATAGAGAAGAAAAAGTTGGGGATAACATATTTTATCATACTATGTTGGTTTATTAAAAAAATTTTAAAAATCATAAGCACGACCATAAAGCCTTCAAAAAACATTTATTAGGCTCTCTAACTCTCATTTCAAGTGTTTATAAGCATTAATTACAGCAATGTTTATGAAGTGTCATAATCAGTAAACATAAGGAAGGTATGGTTTATAATGAATTACACCTTCATAGTGTTAGTGTTTTTGTATAACACGTTATAAATCATCTTTATAAGGCAGTATGCTCTCACCTTTTAACACCTCATAAACATTTCTATAAGCTGCTCCAACACACCAGAAATTTAATTCACCAGATGAGGAACATCGAGTAAACCTGCTCTTCATCAGATTAAAGTCACTATGTACAGCACCACTGTATATGAGAGAAGATCAAAGAGTACAAAACCTCACTGAACTGGTGCCTGAACTTTCTGCTATATTGAAGTCCTGCAGTGTGCACACATACCACACACTGACTCTGAGAAACGTACTTGTCAATCTCCAGATCACTCAGGGTGACGTTGGCAGAGCCCATGAAGTCATCAGTTGTCAGGTCACGGTCGTACACCTGTCATGTCAAATATCAACAGGCTGTTAACACACAGAGGGCCTGATCTACTAAGATCCCAAATAGACAGTTTGCACATGCCTTTCAAACTTTCTAAATATAGAAGCAAAACAGCAACCGCAATCCGGTTCCAGGTTTGATAGATCACACTGCGGGTGCAAAATGATTCCATTTGCATCTGCTCCTCCCAGGATTTTGCACATTCTGATGATCTACATATATTCTGCATATTCATGAAGTCAAACACACTAAATCGATTGCGCATGCTGTTTTGCTCATTTGACAGACGCAATCCTAGGTGCATCCGGTTAGTAGATCAGGTGTGCGTGTGCTATCAAGTTTGCACGTGTTTTTGCACAGGCAAACCTTTAGTAGATCAGGCCCAAAGTGTTTAGGAGAGCAGAGTCATTACAGAGAGGGTGAGTGGGTTCAACTTACAACTGTCACACATATTTGTTGCTGTGATGAGTGTGGAAAAAAATAGTCAGATACTGAAAACAATCATCAAAGTTAGGAACAAACTTGAATACCTAAGCTTTACTCAGTCGGTGTGTTGGCTCTAACACCACCATGAAGTCCTCACAGCAGGTGTGTCCGTGTGGGCTGTGTGAGCTGCAGCTGTCAGTGAACTTCAGAAGTTTTACCCAAATTAAAGCCACATATTTACATTCCTTTACTTTATAAATATCATTGGGATCCATGTTTTACAGAAAAGAGTGTCATGTAAATGAGATGAGATGAGATACACTTTATTTTCCCGAGGGGAAATTTGTCTTCGGCAAGGTGCACTAAATCACATCAGCGTTCAATAACCAATATAGACAATACAAATATCAGCGTTGCACATACAATCGAGCAGACAGACCGTTCAGACAGTTGGGAAGCTCACACAGGGTCAGCCTAAATACTTCACACTCACTTCACAGGCTGTTTTCCATACCTGGTTTCTGCTGCTAGACCAGTTTCGGGGTTGGGTTTACACTAAATTCACCTTATTTGAATTTTATAACAGAACCTTCATTTACACAGGTAAAAAATCAACAGCATGAGCAGAGAGTGAAAGAGAGAGAAAGAGAGAGAGCCAAAAGAGGGAGAGGGAGATCACACTACAGGAAACTTCTTCTGTACTAGATGTTTTTTAAATATTAACTTCAGTAGAATTAAAACAGTAAAATTAGTAAGAGTAATGAATAAAACAACCGAACAAGTCCTTTTCCCAATCATCTGAGGTAATGTGTACATCAAGCAGACCACCTATAGCCAGATGTGTCTGCCCTGTTGTGTTATTCAACATCACCTTAAATATATCCAGTTAAGCCGGTTCATTTAAGCTCAAGCTCTTTTTAAATCCATCCCAAGTGAAGACCATTGACTTGGGAAATTCAGAAGTAAAGAAATGTAAATTTGTGGTTTTAATTTGGGTAAACCAAGTAAATTTTTTGCTCATTTCAGTTTTGACCTAACTGTAAGAAGAGGTCCTTACATTGAGTAATAGTAGGTATGAAGTGTGAAGAAAGCAGCTCAAAGATAGATCGACAAAAAAGAAGCTGTTGCTGTTTCAGTAACTGTGATGATTGAAGCTTTAAAATAGTGATGAACCTCAGTGCTAGTGTCCAGAGAATGCATACTCTAAGCAGAGGTGTTCATGCACAACATATCACTAGAATCCATATCAAATGTCAAAGACTGAATTCTTCTCAGACTGAGAGAAAAGCAGGATTGATTCCAAAATAAAAGCCAAATTTAAATTTTAATCTTATCTCCAGCTGCTTTTTTTGAGATGTAAAACCATAAAAAAAATGGTTCAATAGAGTTAAAGGTACAGGAGCTGGGGCTGGAGTGGATGCTGAGCAGTATATCATAGTGTGTTCAGCTTAAAAATTAAAGTTTGCATGGGACACATTTTTATCACAATTGAAATAATAAATAAATAAAAGTGGTCCCAACACTGACCCTCGGGAACTCCTTTGATTACTGCAACAGATCTAGAGATGAAACTTTTTGTGTGCACACGCTGAGTCCTGTCTGTCAGAGAATGCAAGTCTGTTCGCAAATACTTCAAATACAGTCCCAGACAGATATCTAGAATGAAAGTACTATGTGGAAACAAGGAGAGCCTCTCAGCAGAAACCACACAAAAACCTGGCTCTTACTTTGAAAAGGAAGTGTTACCATGTACTAGATTTCATGGCCGAGATGTTTTCTACATGTGGCTTGTAGTAAAAACAGGTGAGTGTGAGACATGCAGCTGTCTGAAAGCTCAAATCCGTAAACATGAATGCCGAAATGAAAATGAATCTGTCCTGCAGCGGCCACACTGCTCACACTTCTGGTGTGAACGCCGGTTAAGGGGTTCTAAGGTTTCAGCTGAAAGAGGAGGAGGCTGAAACTAAAGTTGACTCGAGGAGACGTGTTAAAGTTGTTGTTGAATGAAATATATCATTCATGTGTCAGCAGATCTTACTCAGCTGCTGATGACCCCTCCCTTTATGCATGTGTCAGACCTGAGGTGTGATAACGGTTATTGTCCGGAGTTTTCCAGAAAAGCATTCATCACATTTAGAAAGTTAAAGAAGTTTCTCTGAAAACATGTCCACATCACACTGCAGATGTCATGAGTAAAAATGAAAAGGTTCCAATCAAAACCAGACCTAACTTACAGGGACCGGTAAAAGTTACCTTGATGTAAAGTTTCTGGCTCAGGTCCTTCACAGGCAGGGAAAAGGTCTCGTTCCATGTCGGGTTCAGGTCTTTATAAACCACTTTGCTTTTGTAGAAAGTTTTCCCCTCCAGTTTAAACTTCACATAAGGATCACTGGTGCCTAAAGATAATACAAAACATCATCACATGACCGTGTTAGTTAACTGATTCTGATTGATCTTTTGTTCATAGCAACAGCCTGTTATTTCTCATTAGATTAATTACAGCATTTTCTTGGAGCAAACGGGTGTACTTTCTGCTGCCGACATTAGAACATCATATACAGCAGACTTGAATGACTATATATAGACCAGAAATTACAGATTAGCAAGAGTTTCCCACGTTTGTTTTTATACTTCCCCCCTAAAAATCCCCCCTTTGTGGTGAAAGTTGTAGTTCAAATTTGTTGTAACCAAGAACTCCACTCCGTCTGTTTCTAGACGACCTGTCTATACCACTGACTCTAACAGAAACCAGTTAAGCAACCATGTCTCCATTTTTCTGTCACAAGTTACTTTATCAGACTGGTTTACAATAAATGAAAAGATCAGTGATCTCATGGTGTCATCTCTCGAGTGTGTGTGTTGAGGATGTGGTTTCTTTTCCTCCCCAACTGATGTGGCCACAACTTCCTGAAACACAAGCCAATCAGAGTCTAGCTTCCACTGTGAAGGCTGAGGGCAGATCTTTGTGTGTTTATTAACACCTTAATATGCTGCATCATACATTGATAAGAAAAGAGGAGATTGTACCAGATGAGGGTTAAATTAAGACATGGGTCCAGAGTCTGATCAATGATGGGGGATGCTGCTCTGACACAGTTTTTACACTCCAAGTCTAGAGGAAGCACAGTTTATGACATGAAGCTATTCTGTCAGTCCACCAGCTGAGGGCAGCACGACACACATCTATTTCCAGTGTAAACAAAGCTGCCTCTGCCTTTGTGTTTTGTGTTGCAATAACAGCATTAAATTTCTAGCCTATGATACAGGTACCGCACATAAAAAAGGAGTATAATAAAGAAAGAAAAAAAAAAAAAAAAAACTTAATCCACAAGGGTAAACTTTCATTTTTTTAATCCATTGGATGTAATGTGAAATATTTCTATTAAAGCTTTGACATTTTGGGCCTCATAGCTCAAGAAAATCATAAACCTGGTACCTAAAATATATACTAAAATCCATTTTAATAAAATGATTTGAAATACAGAAATGTTTAGCTTCTGAGAAGTACGTTTGTTTATGTACTCTACTTGGTTGGGGCATCTTGACCACAAATAACTCCATCAATGCAGTGTGACAAAGAGGCAATCAGCTGTTGGCACTGCTGAGGTGGTACTGAAGCCCAGGTTGCTTTCAGCTCATCTGGTGGGGCTTAGAGGAGTTTGCTGGTTGGTCAATAGTATCAGGAAACTATTTTAGAGGTTTTGTTGCTGTGGGCAGGTGCCTTGTCCTACCTCTGCCTTTTGTTTGTCTTTGGTGACCTTTTTTAAAAATACAACAACAAACTAAACAATGAAGAGCTGATCACATCTTAGAAAACTAAAGAAAAGTGTCTGGTCAGAACAATAAGGCTGAGAAACAGAGCTCTCCAGTGAGCTGACCCTCCCTCTCATTTTTTCTCTCTCTCCTCCCACAGTCTGCTTGTGTAAATACGCTGCCTGATGAGAGTGAGTGTGATCACAATAGTGCACACTGGCAGTGAAAAGCCTGCTGTACTGAATACAGGGTGTGGTTCAGACAGGTTCTTATATGCTGTGAGGAATCCAGCCCTGGCTGTTATACTGCAGAAGTAAACCTGAAACTCAGCCATCTCTGGTGTCCCTGGAATCATTAACATGGTGTGTAGTGAAAGCATGCGCGCACGCACGCACGCACGCACGCACGCACGCACGCACGCACGCACGCACGCACGCACACTCCTGGATGTCATTTACCAGCCAAGGCTAAACACACAGTGAGGACTGGGCAATAAAACACACACATGGGCTGAGGACACAGTTCTTTTGAGTAGATTAAGAGCACTTTCTGAGCAAAAATCATGAATAAAATTCAGGAGAAAATAAGGAGTATGATATATTTTAAGTTACCTCGTTATTTTGCCACAGATTTAAGGTAAATTAAGAGTTATAAACAGATTAAAACTGCTTAAAACCAAAGTTGTGGGAAATAATGTGAGGGTAAAATGACTAATAAATGTGGTAGCACTTCAGCTCATGAGGAGAGGGATAAACATGAATGAGTGATGAACTGAGTTAAGTTTATTTGAGTTTATGTGCTTAGTTCTTAAGAAGATGATAGTAAGAGAACTGCATATAAATACAATAACACCCGAGGTGCCACCTATACGGTCTGAGATGCAGAGTCAAGAACAGGCAACTATACCGATAAAAGCACCAATCAGTGCCCATAATTTACTCACCCTCAATAATGATCCTTTATATTATTTTTATTATTTTATTTTGAACATGGGCATGTATTTTTATGAAGGAGCCTATATATAAGAAGGCTTCATTTCTCCACAGGGGACTCACATTTATGTGAGGAGAGGGTTTTCAGACCCTGACTTGATGTTATATCAGGATACTTACAGGAGTGTTATCGTTTTTCTTCACATGCTGTGTATCAGGATGATCTTACCAACATCACTCATCATGGACATGCTCTTACATGAACAGATTCAGATCTATTCTGTTTCAATGTCATTCTCAGCTTCTCAAACTAGCCACTTGAAGAGGATCTCAATCTACAAACAAAATCTAGGTCCAATACTTTTCCACCAGTTTTCACCTGTAATCTTATCAATGTGATTAAATAACAAATGATTGCATTTGCAGTAACTTTCTCCCACCCTGCTTATCCCTCTGTGTTGCTTTTCTTTTTAAATACATGCCCATACTTGCCATGTAACTGCACAAGGATTTCCAGCTCTAGTTAAGCTTTTGTTGAGCTTTTACTGTATGTGAAAAAGCAACATGATTTCCAATTTTGGGTTTTTGCAGGTTTACTGGTGTTTAATAGAGTAAACTATGTTTCTTTATGCTGTGTTGTTACCTTCAGACATAATTAGCAGCTCAAAGTCCTGTTGTGGTCCGCATGGATCAGGGACAGGCCATGGGGTTGTTCAATGTGTTCATGTAAATCCATAACTAGGAAGTACTTCTTATCTACACAAACTAATAAACAGTCACAAGTCCAAATATGATGTGTTATTTTGAAATTCACAGTATTCACTATATCCTGCTTGTGCTTAACTTCCGGTTAAGGAGAGGCTCCCTGTGGAATATGCTGCCTTGGTTACAATGGGAATGTATTTACCGTGCGACACTGACAGAATGCACTCAACACAGATCCTGTGGGTTTTGGGCTTACACTAAGACTTTTTGTTGCCTGTTGCTATGGTGATTTCACATACTTGAGCTCAATAAATGTGTTCATTTTAACAGTCCCAGTGTACACGCTGAACTTCAGGTAACCCTCTCAGAGCTGAATGAACTGACTGTGTAGTCCATTTAATCTCAGAGGTTGTAAATTCCGACATTCCTGCCATAAATGTGACCCTGAATGCCACTTGAAGTCAGAATTCTTATCAGGAAACCAGCAGCAACTTCAGGTACACTGGGATGGTTTCTCCTTGCATCAGCAATGAAACAGCAGTTCTTTTAGTAGCATTAATGGCAAATTTGTTTTGTTTTGCGTAATTACATCAACCACTACTTTCATAATTTAACTTCAACTCACAACCCACTTTGGATGTCATTTCCGGCCCTGACATCTGACCTCCAAGGTAAATGTAACAAACCATTACTCAGATAAGCTGGTCTGGTCAAGAAACTCATCCAAGGGTAAATCAACTCAGAGGTCAGGGTTTGACTCAGTTGGGTGGAAAAGTACATCCAGCCACCACAAACATTGACTCAGCTCCAACATCTCTCTAAACGCATCACAGATCTCTACATCAGACCACATGTTATGAACTGTATCAGAGCCCTAGTGCAGCTGCCACCTTCAGCATACAAAAACAATGAATACACACTCCTGGTGTGTTTTTCTTGTCTTAAACCTTATAACAGGCAGACACCACAAAGTCTGTCTATAGAGAAAACTTTCCTAAACCCTGATAGATGGTAGAAGCCGGATTCTTACCACAGCGGTCTCTGACAACCAGATTCCGTCCTTCCTTCAGGTTGATGGTGAGCAGGAAAGACCGAGACGGTTCTCTGGAGTTCTCCGTCACACTCGGGGCCTCATTTCCCATCTCACTCTGGACACACAGAATAAAACAATACCAATACTTTAACCCCTATTAAATTTAAAATGTCCTTCAAATTATCAGTTGTCAAAATTTGATAAATAATTAGTGATATTCATCACAAAAATGAATATTACAAAGTCTTAAGTGAGATAAGAACAGCAGATAGAGATGGAGATCAAAGTTTGAAATGCATGTTTTGTTAGCTCTTTTTGGCCTGGTAATAGATGAAAAACATGAACTGTGTAACTGTGCAAGCCTATCACAAGAATAAAAACTGTTTTCACAACATTGCAACACAAACTCATGACACTGGTTCTGCTTGTTTGTATCAGTATGACATGATTGGCAAACCCTGGATTTTACCTATTATGTAAGTTTTAAGATCTTATTTCAAACCACTATTTTTATTGTTTTGCTAGATATCTAGATTTTCTGAGAGAAAAGTAAAGTGCCTGGAAAGCTTGAAGTAGCTTTATGCCATCTCTGCTTCCTGGCTATGCCATGGGATTTTTAATCACTATTAAGCCCCTCAGCCAAACCAAACAGACTCTTTCAGAGAATATGCCCTCAGTCACCTGGAGTCACCCGGCTCAGGGTCCCAACCATGACCTGCCACGCAGACCAGGAAGACACACACTGAGCACTAATGTCACGGGATATCCTTTGAGCCACAATAATCTGGATTTCAACTTTGACAGGACTGTGTGTCTACAAATGTAAAATGCTGCAGCAGAAATGAACAGGATTAGTCCACTAAAGAGTCCTTTTGACTGCAGACATGCTGCCTCAAATAAAACTATCTGTCCTCACATTTAACATGATATTCTTCTGAAACATCAGTCCTTAGTAGACAATAACTGTCTCATTTTAACAGCACAGGATGTGTTCATAAATAAGCAAATGCCCAAGCAGTCAAGAGCAACACTTACATTTAGGCTGTCCCCCTCTGTCAAGGCGTGACTGTTGAAATCATCGTTCTGCAGAGACAAAGGTAATTTCATGTCAGAAACACTTCAATATGTGACATTCAACGAAAACTACAGTCCCATATAATGAAAGAGGACTTTCAGTCTGCTGATCACTCTCTTTCATTTCTACCTCCAGCTTGCACAAATCCTCGGAGCATTGATTAAAATTCCTGTCTCCCGGGGACTGAACAGCATTAAAACCAAAGTACACCCTGATGAAAAAAAAGAAATGAACTTTTCCTGCTCTTTTTTCCCCTGTATTCAGATGAAAGTTACAGCAGTTTGGTGCCTTTGACCTCTCCTTACAGCCTCATGAGAGAGTGTTTTCATTATGGTTTTATGGAAAGAAAGGATGAAACTTTTTTTTTTTTTATCTTAAACTGTTCCCACTAATATTCAATACACAGTAGCAGCTCAGACATGGAGTATTGTAAATAAAGAGGTCTTTGTTATGTTATTTGATTGACAACTATTCATTGGATGTTAAATGAAATATTTAAAGTGTTTTTTGCTTTAGCTTTGATGATTTTGGCTAATAGCCCATAAAGATCAGAAAATTCAGTATTTCAAATTAAGGGGATATTTTCTAAACCTGATCCAAAAAAAGTATCAGATTACACTGATAAGTATGCTGAGTTTCTATTACTGTTTTATGAGATGTGTTTTTTAGCTGTAGACTATAAGTGTCAAAATTAAAATCAGGAAACACTTTTTTTTCGGTTTACATGAAATGAGTCCAGACAGGATCAGATTTTAATTTATTGAATAACTGATCCAAAAGGAAGTAAAACTTTTTCAACAGTTTTGAGCAGCAGCTGTGCAAAGTTTTGACATGTTTACAAACTGTTAAAAACAAACTATAAGATACAGACCGGTCAAGTCACTCGGAGAAAGTGAACTTTAGGTGTGAAGACAAGAAGGGTGATTTCCTGTTTGTGGTTCAGAACACCAGTGGACCTGTTCACCCCTTTGGATTTTACACTGTGTAGAAAATATTGTCATGTGTGCAAAGATATTCAGATTAAATCACCTCCATCTGATGATGTTTGACTTGTCCACTCTATTCTTATGTACAGTTAGGGCTGAGCGATACGGCCAAAAGTACAGTCTCAGGTGACTCTATTTACAATCTCTATATATTTTTGTTTTCCTCCTAAAAATAAAACAACAAATGACAAAGATGTGACTCTCCATAATGGTGTTTGTTCAAGGTCTGACATGGTAAATTGAAACCCGTTGATGAGATAAAGCCTTCGATGGGAATATGAGTTTCACTCTCGCTAGCAGCCATGTTATAATTGTCATTGTGTCTGCTGCAAGTGAATGAGGGGGGAGGGGCACAACAACCACTAATAAGATTTAACTGATTTATCCCACAGCTCTAGCTACAACAGCAATCATTGGGGCTAAAGTTTGCACACAATATAGTTTGGATACAAACAACATATATATTATACTGTGACAAAGGACTTCAGGAGAAATGCGTTTGAGGTGACCTGAACAGCCAGTCAGTGCACCTGCTGTTCTGCGCACAAACACCTGTGTACCTGTCTAATGTATCTTGCAGATTTAGTGGACTTGCTAAAAGGACACGTGCCACTGCACTGAAAAAAGTTGTCACCTATAAGCCATCCATGCACGTGCAATCAGGAACATGTGAGTAGACTGGGATTCGACAGTATATTTATATTTCTCAGGTTTGTATTGTCGTTTATAGCAATATATATTCAACTGTACCAGATAAGTAGACTGTTGGAGCATTGAGTCCATTAGCCACATGCTAACACTACAGGGAAGTAGATGGATATTTCATGTTGCCCCCTCTGTGAACAGTTTTAATGAAATCTCATTCTGCGGACTTTCAACTGCCACACCAATGTTTCATTATAAACATATTGTGCATACAGTGTAAAAGCAGGACTTTTCCTTTAGCTCTGATCAGACCCACCCCCTCTCATCAGTTTCAGACATAAAAATAATCACAATATATAGACAATTATGTGGTTTTCAGTCTATTTCATAAACATAAAAAACTCCCTATAGGAGCTTTAAAAACCTACTATCATCTATATTGCATCATGTTCCTTTTAATGTGGCATTAAGCTGTACATATTGGTTCTTTTGCATGCAACCTAAAAGTTATGTTTCCTGTAATAGAACCAACATGTTTACTTTAACACTCACATGTTACTTCCATGTTTTGACTTGAACCCACAGGCTGAATAGAGTCTGAGGAAAGATTTACAATGAGCATGTGAATGCACGTTTAGTTTGCCATTATCACATATCAAAAAGTGGCAAATTGACTGTTTTAATTTCATGCCATGGCTCAAATCTTTGATTTAAACTCAATCGTCTAGCGAAATGGTCTTAATTTCACTGAATAAATGCTCTGCGATTGTTTAAGATTCTTTTGTGCAAAGTTTTTCAAAGGTGAAGAGCAGAGTTTGTGTTGACATTAGCTGAGAGCTTCAAATGCCAAGTCATCTTTGTAGTATTAGCAGGGGTGGGGTGCAGTCATTAGAGGACAGTCAGTGTTTGCTGTCTTTGTTTAGAAATCATTTAGTTCAGCAACCTTCATCCAGAGATCTGACACAGCTGAGGAGTCACTTTTGTACTACACCCCATCTCCTCTGAGCAGCAACCAAAGCAAACAAATGCTGAAAAAAACACTTTGAGGAAGAGGAAGAAGAGCTATGTAATACATACATCACAAAAAGTACTTACAAAACAGATACACAAAATGGGCTCTGTGCTCCTGTGCTCCAGTAGATCAGCCAATCTCAACCATAGTGAACTGAGCAGTCACTTAGGACCAACTATTCAGATCCAAACAGAAAATGATCACACAGAAAGCAGCTGAGAGGAAGCAGACGATAAGGGACAATTGTTTTCCTCAGGTCATTGTGTTTCTATTGAAAGAGGCATTCATGATCTGTGACATCTGAGCATGTCAGTTAAACGTTTACTCTGAGGAGCAAACATGATGTGAATAGACACGTCTGAGAGGACGTGCTCACGCTCAGAGACTTTGTTCTGGAAGTAAACACGGACAATATTACATCATAAAGGTATACATACCATGGCATCTGCGAAGCAGACACAGAGCTAAATGACAGCTTTACACTCAAAGGCACAACTGTCATAGACATCTCTCACCGAAGACATATTGTACCTAGTATTTGCCTTTACATCAATTCAGCAATGTTGTTTTCCTTCTTTTGTTGGATTCTCAGTGCATGTGCCCATTTGTATTGGATATTACCTGATTAAAAATCCAATTTCTGTAAAGAATATAGTGAAAAATCCAGTTTCTTGTCAGTTCTTTCAGCCTTAAAAGAGTTCTAGTCACTCTTAACACCTGCAAACACCTGTTTATTCTCTCACTTTGGTTCAGTACACACAACTACAATCATGGAGAAGACTGCTGACTAGACAGATGTCCAGAAGACCATCACTGACCGCATTCACAAGGAGGGTCAGCCACAAGAGGTCCCTGCTATAAAGTCTGTCTGTTCACAGAATCTGTATGAAGCAGATTCATGGAAAGTTGACTGAAGAGAAAAGTGAGGGAGGAAAAGGAGACCAAAAAACAGGGATAACTGCAACCTCAAGAATTTAGAGGAGCTTCACAAGGAACTAAGGCTGGAGTCTGAGCATCAAGAGCCACTACACACAAAGGAATCTAGGAGATGGACTACAAGTGTCATTTTCCTGCTGTTAAGACCCTCCTGACAACTTAAAAAGAGTCTCACCTGGACTTAAGAACTGGACTTTTGCTTAGTGGACCAAAGTCCTGTTTAGAGATGAAAGTAAATTTTACATTTCATTTTCAAGTCTACTAGGAGGATTTAGAGACCTTCATGTTTCCATCTGCTGAGAAGCCTTATGAGGATAGAGATTTCACAGTTTTAAAGAAAGGGTTAATTTGATCAGGGACAAGGAAAACTTTCTAAAAACACACAAACAAACACACAAACAAACAAACAAACAAAAACAAAAAAGAACATGTCAAGAATTTCATTCCTTCTTAAAGCTGTAGTTAAAAGAAATGGGAGTCATGGTGGACAGGCTAGATAGGCAGTTACCCAACACCAGAGGCCAGGTCATATCAGCATAGCCAGGGTATCTTTTAGTAACCAGGTTTCACAAAAGATGAGATCATGCCAACACGGTGCTTGTTATCAACTTAATTATTCAACGCGTTTGAGAACAATATCAGCTGATCATCATAGATGTGTAAAGTGGGGGGTGTGTAGTATGATGATAATACAGGATATGACCACGTCTTTAATGTAGCAGAAAGAATGTCATCATCACCTATTTCTGTCAATGAGCTAAAGACTGACTCTTTTTGCCCATACACTGATGCATGTTTGTTGGCATCAGTTCTAATGCACAGGTCCAGCATGCAGAATGACCATATGGCAGCATTACACTGTAAATATCTTACTGAGAGCCATTAGTGCTCTGTGATAAAAGGTGTGTCTGCTAATAGTGGAGCCGCAGATGCTGTATCATCAGTGTGTAAGATAAACTGTGCTTCATTTGGACTGTTTTATGAATGATGTCTTACTTTCAGAACAGCAAGTTTGCAGAGATTCAAATTTAAACAACCAGTGGTCTACGCATATTGGGCTCTATTTTCGTGTCCGCCGGTGAGGCAGCGGAGGGTGGCGGACCCCGCACAGTGGTATTTTCGTCTGGCGGAGCCTGGCATGCAGCCAGTTTGGTATTTTCGTGGAGTGAGGCGCACCAAGGTCCACCAAGCTGGGCGTGGTGGCATGGTAGGGGGAGGTGTCGACAGAATCAGCGGGCGCAGTGACATTTTCGTGCTGGCCGGTGGCGTATAGAGTGTGCTGAAAGCTCGCTGATTCAAACCTGGTCAGCTTTCAGCGCAGGCAGAGCGCAGCTGGTCTAGTAGTATTTTGGTAGACCGGCGGCGTATCGGCATACGTCACCGATGCCTCACCGGCAGGTTTCCACAGTGTCAGGCACATTTCAGTGCAATAAGTAATCATCAACAACTAATAATCTGAGTCAGCACATACATTTAGATCTATATAGATATATTCTGCTCTATATCTGATCTGATGAGCGTGTTTGGCACGCGTTTGGACACTCAACCTGACCGAATCAACACAGCTGAAACCGCATTAAATTTAATTAAATTAAATTAAATATCTAGTAAATAGACACACATGAAGTGAACAAGATATGTAATTCGTCTCCCTCCTTTTCTTTCTTCCTCTTCCTCTTATTTCTTGCACAGCTCGACCTGGACATGTCTCCGTGTCCTCTCCCCATCCTGCTGCACCTGCAGTTGCTAAATTTATTTTATATGCCAACATCTATGAAAGAAAGAGCCAGGCCACGGAGCGCGATGCGTCATTTACGCACAGATGGTTCCGATTTTAATGCCATTATTGGAGTTTATGTTGTGATCTCTGTGCACAACTCACCTTTGTCACGTGAGGTTTGAATATATGCAACTTTATGTGAGTGTCTTTATTTGTGGAAAAGGGTGTTTGTCTTACTAGTGGGTCCAAACCTACACACACCAAATCCATCTGTGCTTATATGAGAGAGTGTGAAGGACGCCCTCTGCAGCTTTTACAGCGACACTTGTTGAGAGGCTGCCTTTTGTCGCCATCATGTGGCATTACTGTCTTCAGACATCTCTTGATCTCTTTGACTACTTAACAAAAATAGTAATACGCCTCGCCGGTGGCGGATTTAAAGGCAAGGAGAGGAGCTGATGTTATTGGTCAATACAGGTCTCGGCTGTGTTAAACTCACTCCACGCCCTCTCTCCTCCCTCCCTACGACTTATGCCGCTGGGAGGAGCTGAGTTAGGGAGGGGGGATACTTACGCCGGGCTGCGCCGTTCACCAAAATACCAAATTGAGCTTGGGAACGCCTTGTCGGCGCGGCGGACCTGACTTACACCGCGCCTGCGCCACGTCTCCGGCGAAGCACGAGAATAGAGCCCATTGTTTTTTGAGAGTCAATGCAGACACTGATAAAGAGAGAGAAGCCAGTCAATGGCTAATATGTAAGACTGGTGTCACAGTGCTGTTGTTGTTTTTTGCATACGACATCAAAGTTCATAGTTGTTTGGAGAAAAAAAAAAAAGACTGAACCTTAAGCTCCTGTGAAGACTTTTTTGACATTCTTTACATTGACTGAAATTCATTTTGGTGTCTTTTTATGGTATTCACATGCAAACCAGCCTAAGTGGCAAGACTGAATACTTGATCATTGTAATTTTCAATGCTTTAAACTAGCATAAGGAGCAGCTGTAGAAAAGTGATTGGTGGTCAAATGTGTTATCATTTCACAAAGATAATGGTGATATCGACCTTGTCAAAGCTGATGCTGATATGATGTAAATGATTTAAAAACACTGTTAATCTCTCTGATTGATTGGGAGACTGGTTAATCAGTCTTTCTCAAATACCTGCCATAGACCTGATATGTGGAAAGCTGGTTACACCTTTAACAGCCTGTTGACTCCTCCTTCTCATGTCACCCTCAAAATGACTGAGAAGACAGTGAGATCAAGTCAACTATAAATGGTTAGTGGTAGATCATGTCACTGTCATCTCTAAAGAAAATATAATGATCCTGAATGTTGTCAGATTAGACCGCTGTGTGCTCCTAAAATGCTTTTATCATGTATCACTGCTGTCCTGTTGTTGCTTTTGTGGTTAACAAATCCTCTCTGTGACTAAAGCGAACAAAGTATGTGACCACACGAGTTCAGCACACATGCCATATCCTTGTCCAGGCCGATATCACAATAGTGCTGCGGAGGCGTGAGCCATTAAATCTCATGCAGTGTAAAAACACACACAGCCAGAGTTTAACCAGAGCTGCTGATTACTATTGGTTTTGGAAGGGTTTTAAATTAAAACTTCATGCAGCTCCTCCAAGTTAAACTATGTTGGCCCTGTGCAAACACACATGACACGACACACCCATGATTGTAAATAAACCCGCCAATACACCAGGAGCACAAAATCTCTTACCTGTGTGATACAAAGAAATAAAATACAACACTATGAAGGTTTTTTTTTCAGCCAGGCTCACTGTTAGACTAAAACCACAAATCTTTGTTTGACAGATCTTTGCTCATCTTTTGAGAGCTTATCTTTTAAGTTCATTCGACATTTCAGGTGCAGAGTCTGTACCTGTAAGCTGTCCTTGGAGACCCCAGTGGAGGGAGGGTCTGGGCTGTAGACGGTCATCATCTCCGGCAGACCTAACTCCTCAGGCTCCATGCCCTGCACAGCTCTGTAGTGAGTCTCTGGAAAGCTCCTCTCCTCCTCATACACACTGTTGAAAGACTCCTGAGAGGAAGTCCAGTCTGTGCAGTCTGTTGGCACACGCAGTATGTGTTCACTCCTCCCAACTCCTCCATCACCTGCCTCCCTCCCCACACTCCTCCCACCTCCTCCAGGGCTCCTTGCAGGCTTGTTGAGTGGTGTAGATGGGCTACTGTAGCAGGGAGAGTTATAATGTTGGAGCTGTGTCCTAGAGGATATAGGAGGGTACTCCTGTCTCATGTCCCTGATGTCAGGAACAGAGGAGCTCATCCTGTGGTCCATGCCATGTTCCAGCTGGACACCTGACTTGCTGGGGCTCGTCTTATCTCGCCGGAAGTGTGGCATCATTTTCTGGCGAAGATGCCGCAGCATGCCTGGCTTCTTGGAGTCCATGATGGGAGGAAGGGTTACTCTGTTTCTAAGATCTGGACATCACTGACAGCTGTAATAAAACACAGAATAAGAGGAGTCAAAAGTGGGACACCTGTCACATTCTCACCAGAACTAGATGAGTCATTTGCTTCTGTTGGCCACATATAGGTGAAGTTAAGTCTTATGTATCAGCATTATAGGAGACCTATGACTGGTCTACATTCAACATATACATATAACATTAGAATGTTTTATTTTCACACCTAGCCAGAGAAAAAGTTTCGTGACATAAAGTACATTGATAGCAGACTTGTTTTCCAAAAGTTTCCTGAACAGGTCATTTCAAATCATAGCCACAACTTGACGATAGTTAATGCCGTGCATTAAAGGTGTTTACATTAGGGGTTGGGGAAAATCAATACAATTTAGTATCAAGATATTTTGTCTGGTGATATATCGTATTGACTCATTGACCAAGTATTGTTTTTTTTCCAAATTAATTGCCAATATGAAGTCAAATCTATGATAATGGAAAAATAAATCAACTGTTTGTCCAGTGAGGTTGGCAGAGGTGACATCATCGAGCAGGAGTACAACAAACATGGCAGCACACAGGGAAGGACAAAGGAATGCAAGCAGGGCACAAATGAGATGGACCTGATATAAGCGGTTATAAGGAGTGCTACATGAAAAAAAAATACTGCGTAAATAAGACAAACACAAGGGAAGGATAAATGCTAAATCAGCTAAGCAGTTGAAATTTTTTTTATAAATCTAGCAACATCTGGTACCGCAATACTCACTGTATTGCAAAATTGCAATAATATTGTATTGGCCCAAATATCATGATATTTGGGTAATACAGTGATTCCCACCCCTTGTTTACATATACAGTTGGATCAAGCTATGGTTAAAGCTTGATTACGTGATTTAATTAGACAGTTTACTAACAGTTTACAAACACTAGGCAAATCTTGAATAATTGGCAGGAGTAGGCCTGTCGTGATAATCAATAAATCGCCTTATCGCTCGATAAATAAAAACGAGGTCGATAACTTTGCCAGCCTCGATAATTGACGTGCGTTTGTTTTCCTCCTCTCTCGCTACCAAACACGCTGGATGAGAGAAGAGGTCTCACTCTGCGCATTGTTCTCGGCACCTGGGGGCGTTGGCTTTATAGCGGAATGAACGGAGTTAGTGAACCCTCCTGTCAGTCATTCAGTGTCTTTGTCACGAGGGGGCTGGCGAGCACAGGTACACGTAGGCGCGCACAGGCACACAGACACAGACTTTTGGATACAGTGCTGCAAGTGAGCGTCGTGAGTGAAAAGCATGTAAACAGAATGAACACGACAGCTTTGGTGTCTAAACCGAACGCAACAGCCCAAGTGTGGGAATATTTCGGCTTTAAACCAGTTTTGTTTTCGTCAACCACAAAACTCCACGTGTGTGTGTGCGCGCGTGCGCGCGTGCGCGCGTGCGTGTGTGTGTGTGTCTGTGTGTTGGAGGAGCACAGCAGGCTGATGAGAGCTGTCAGAGCGGACTGAAGCTGCTCCTATATGTTTAGCGTTTAACTGACTGAGTTTTGCAACTCTGTTCGTCATTTTCGTCTCGTCACATTTTAGTCATCTCCGACTTATGTTTAGCTCGTCAACGTTACGTCTTCGTCGTGGGAGAAAAGGGAAATATTTTATTCAACGAAAACAACCAGTGTTGTTCTCGTGTGGAAATTAAAGTTTATCACTTTTGACATGGTGTACTTGCATTATTATGCCATATAATATCATTATCTATAATTTAAAAAATGGTGTCAATAATATCGTTTATTGGCGATAATTTGTAGCACAATTATCGTCCAGCAAAATTTGTTATCGTGACAGGCCTAGGCAGGAGCATGTCTGCTTCCACTAAAGTAGGCCGGGGACGTGCCCCCTTCAGCTTGTTTCTATCAGGTTGTCTTCCAGTTGACATACTTTTACAGCTCGGTGTTAGTACCATACAATAAGTTCATCTTTTTTACATCTTTTCTCTTTCTGTGAAGGTTTTATTTACCACCCAACTTCTTAGCAACACAATTGTGCTACTCAACTTCCAGCTAACTCTGGAGCATGTGCAGAATGCTTATTAAGACAATTTCAATATGATTCAGCCAGAAACATGAAGGAAAACAATTAAACCCCAACCAACCACATTATTGAGAAGTTTAATTATGTGCTATTTCAGGGCAGATTGATGTTTTCAGATATCATCTTAGCTGACTATGCTTCCCACCTCACTGATGACTCTGTAAACCAAGGCCAGTAAAAGCTGGACTTGCATCTCAGTTGTTACTGAAACCGGAGGCTGTTTCATCTATAAAGCCCCAAAACCACAAACTGAAATAAAATTTACAACACCAGTGAATGTAACAACAGGAAACCTTTTCTATCTGGCCTAAATGGAGAGCAAAGCAGGCGCTAACAGCTAACACTCAAAAGTTTCTGCAAAGGAAAAACCTTTCAGGTCGTCCGCTGTTTGGAGGCGGTTTCAGGGTCTTTTCCTGGCCACAAAGCAGTGTGAAAAATAGCCCAAGCTGTGTCTAACTTTTTATTCAAGTAGGGACTGGTTTAGTGCTGACATGGGGGTTTTCACAGATACCAGTCTAAGGTAAATAAGAAGTTTTTAAAGCAAAGGTACTGTAGAGGTGTCCGAGACCTGCATAATGGAAGGAGAAAATTAAAACAAAATTCTTAAGAACAGTAAATACTGTTTAAATTATTCTGCCGTCATCTTAAATCTGTCATGACCCAAGAGAAATATCAAACCTAAAGGAAGTTGGACTGACTTAAATGTAAAACATGGCATTGTGAGAAAGTATTATCCTTTTAGTTTTTAAGTGTAATCAAAATATCTTGGATAATACTGTGGATCTACCTGGCTTCACTCTCATAAGATCAGTCAGAGATGCTCAAGCTAGTGGCAAGAAGAAAGGAGGAGGTCTGGCTTTATTTGTCAACCAGAGATGGTGTAACCCTTCACACATAACTGTCAAGGAGAAGTTGTGTTGTCCAGATATTGAACTGTTGGCAGTTGCTCCTCAGCCATATTATGTTCCAAGAGAATTTAGTCATATCATAACAATAGTTGTTTACATCCCACCCAAGGAAACGGCTGAAGTTCCATGTCATATTCTCCATGATACTGTTGCTAGGATACCGACCCAACATCCTGAGGCACTAATGATAATATCAGGAGACTTCTACCATGTCACCCTCTCCGCTCACCTGAGTGGATTTATACAGTTTGTTAACAAAACTTGGATCTGCTGTATGCCAACGTCAAAGAAGCTTACAGAACCACTGTCTTACCACCACTGGGCAAGTCAGATCATAACTTGGTCTATCTGCAGTTTATCTAAGATTCTATTGTGTTCTCATTATTTTGTGACACAAACACTGATTTATTTATGGTTTTCATGCATCAACTTAACATTACACTTGTTCATGCGACAAAGTTTACAGTTTTGTGTGTGCAAATGATCATAAGACACAACAAAACTCTAAATCCAGTTGGAGATTTGTAAGTGTACTTAAGTTAATATTAAAGTTGAACACGTCACACTAAATGAAGTCTTTGAAAGAATATAGCTGAAGTATCCATAAGTGTGGAAGTAGGATACAAATAAATCAATGTTTGCTACTAAACTGCAGTGTACTATGCTGTTGATGCATGTACCCTATACATGTTTGCTCAGTGTGAATACTAATGGCTGAGTCATTTATTATTCATCCAGTTCACCTACTGCTAAGTCATTCTCATTGCCTAAAACAGGATCTCTCTCTTTTTTTTTGTGAAATGAGCAAACAGCCTGTACTCACTGCAATGTGTCAGTAATGCCTCAAGCTTGTCTAAATGATCTCTGCAGTACAAACAGCAGTGATACTTGCCCTGAGATAATACTGCTGCTGCTTCTCACAAAACCTGATTTTAAAAAGCAGCAGCCCCATAAGCCGCTTACTGGCCTTGTTTGTATTGTCATTAACTGCGAGCAATGACCTGCCATGTTATCAGCTGGTTAGAGGAAGTGAAGAACGGGAGGGGCGGCTAGAGGGAGGTGACGGATCGAGTAACAAGATCAGAGCCAGTGTTTACAAAACCTGCAGACGTGAGGACAGATGTAAAGGACTGAGAAAAAGACCAAAGGTGATATACATTGAGGCATTTAAAAATGTCACACTGATGGTAGACGCTGATATAACAGATACAACATAACAACAGATAACTCAGGTTTTCACTGACATGCTTTTTAATGAAATGGTCTTTCCTGGAATTAGTTACATCTCCAACTACATGAAACAATATCTAGCTCAGATGAAAAGCACAAAGTAATGACTCAGATTTCTGTAGCCCAGATTCAAAATTCTCTAGCCTGACCCAAATACAAGGATTAGATAGCGGATCACTAAAAAATGGAGGGAGACAGCAGGCAGAGGGGGAGGCCACTCATAGACCTCACAGCTGATCTTTCTTATGCAGTTCAAAACTTGGATGGAAATCCTTCTGACAGGCATACAGGGAGATCAGTGGCAAAGAAATAAAATGATGATATGGACATTTATCTTTTTATTTCATTTAATGTTTATTTGTAGAGGGACAAGTATGAAGTAATCCATTGCCAGATACTACAGCATGTGTAGCTAAAGCTAATTTGCAATGCCCGTCCCTAGCTGGGCTTCTAAGATACATAAAATATCAAATACAGACAAACAGTAACAGCATGAAAATGGCAACATGACACGGGAGGTTTCTGCCCAACAGTGATATTAAACATGATCAAATGAGGGCTTGAGGGACATAAAAACCAGCCTCTGTACGAGTTAGGGCTGTCAGGATAACAGATTTTCACCTCACGATTATTGTGGCCATAAAATATCACAATTTGTAGCCGAGCTGAGAAAAGATAAGATGCGCACGTCAGGCTTTGAGCCAGAGGTTGAGCACAAGTGTGTTGCAAAGAAGCCGGGTAGTGAACAGAACCTTGACAGACAGAAATGATAGTAGAACACTTTTTTTCCTCCATTTAAACAAACAAACAAACTTTACATGGCTGTAAAAGTGACAACCTACATCCCATTAGCCTTTTACAAATGTGTTTTGTCAGCTGTTCTAAAAAGTAATAGGTCAACTAGGAGATGGACCAATAGTAAATAGCTGAAAGGGGTCATTTCACCACCTACCGTTGTAAAGGTGAACACACTTCCTAAACAGGGACAAGGGGGGTAGTCTAGTAGTCTTAATCAAGCACTGACTGCTTGATTAAGGACTGTTTGTGATGATGTCTCATGTATAGTTTGCTTAATTTCCTGATCATTTCACAAGACATTAGCATAAGACAAGGTTTCAGATTCAGGGGTTAGCATGATTGCAAATATCTATCTATCTAACTGTAAGTTGTAGGCCTTTAGCTGTGATACAATCTGGACTTTTCCAGTGCAGTGACAGAACTACAATTTGAGGCATCAGCTTGACTACATTTCTAAGCAGCTTGATGGCAGTGTGCCTTTCACTTGGTATCATCCACAAACTTTTCACAACAAATGTGAAACAGCGAGTACTCTGTCTCTGTTGCAGTCCTACATCAAACTGCTGAGGGTAGATGATAGCACCTGAAACATAGGCGTGTAATAGTAGTAGACTGTCCACTCTTGTATGACAGAGCAGTCACTATCTGATCCTTAACTGAGCTCTCAGTGTTTCAGCAGCTGCTAACCTGCACACACACACACGGATGAGAAGAGGGGTACACACATGCAGTTGGTTTCTGAGAGAGTAAAAAAAAACAACTTTTGCTTCTGATACCAACGACAGGTCAGCATGCAAAAACTTGCTGATAAATTCCTGATAGCTAACTCAGTCTGGGAGTGGTTCACAACAAATCAGGTTTTCACAGAGAAACTGAAACTTAAATTACTCATTAATGCTGATCACTGCTGCAGCTTCACACTCTTCTCTCTCTGTTCCTCTGCTTCACTAACACACACACCTGATCCTCTCGCTCTTTTTGCTCTGTTTCTCTGTTCATTTAGGCAATAATATAAAGTATATTTCTTTGATCCTGGTACAGGCTAAACTCATAATCAGGATTATAATTAAGTTGATTCTGCAGCCCTGAGTTGAGGTATTGTTATTGCGTATGGAAAGATGTCACTTGAACCCCCTCAGTCTCTGTGAAAAACCCACACAGACTTACCACCAGTTCTGACTGCTTTGACCTATTTCTGTTCATTGCTCAGCGTACTGGCTGCAGAGGTCTCAATAACGCAGAACTTTCTGTAACATAAAAGAAAGTCAGTTCAAGTTTCATTTGACTCTGATTGGTCAAAATACCACAAAAGGGTGCTGTGTTTCTCAAAAACAACGTGTTACCAGGGGTAACCAGTTAATCTGATTCCAAATGTCAAATCACGTTACGGAGAGACGCCTGGTGCATTTTACTTCTACTTGATAACACAATGGTAAAATTAACTAAAACTAACAACAGCAATAATAATGTGGGGATACATAGACATTTCAGAAATCAACAAATTATTGTTTTTTTTTTGTTTGTTTGTTTGATATTCCTTTAAAAATATGACCTCAAGATACACTGATAAATATCATTCCTCACAAGGATCAGACATCTCTTTCAGCTGTTGATGAACTTTTGAGACATTCTTAAATCTTCACTGGTGCTCATCACCAGCGGTTCAACAGCTTCTACATGTTCGTCCAAACCCCAGACAGACATCAACATTGATGTGGGAACTGCTGAGGAAAGTCCCAGAGTTCAGCACCTCAGAACCCTGGGACTGTTTCACAGAGAGACTGAAATTGTCCAAAAGTTACGGGGCAGAATACCTCACTCAGATTTGTGATCATTTTATTCATTTGTTCAGAATGCTAGCCTGAAAAAAACGTATTTGTTTTTGTTGAAACAATTTACTTTTCTGTTTTTCAGATTGGCTGATAAGAATATACTATTGCCATGGGATGCTACTCAAGCTACTCACAGACTTTATTTTCTTTTAGCTGTACACATAAACCATGTTACAATTAATACAATCATCTTCAAATTTGTGTTTTGTGTCAGTTTGATTGTTTTTTTTGTAAGCTGGCAGCTGGGTGATAAACCAATAATGTATGATGAGTTGGTGGTTATAAAGGACAACTAACTTATTTCCAACAGAAACCAGAGTTACATAATTCAGCCCAATGCCACTGTGACCAGTTTATCCAGCCTGATGAGAGCACTGGTCTGAGTGGTACCAGTCTGAAGCACGGAAGCATGTTTGACACCACAGTGGTTTTGGTCACAACAGAAAAACCAGTTCATCTGCATGTCTGTCAATCAAGAAAGTAGCCTTCATCTTTTCTATTGTTATTACATTTTATTATTAGGGTGTACTGCTTCATAAGCTTAAGTCAGAGCATCTTACATCAGCTTCTATTCAAAGACAAACTGCAGCCAGGTCAGCAACAGAAGTCACAGAAATATATCTATGCTATGTCTTCACTAATTTATTGGAGATGACGTACAGAAGAAAAAAAAACATAATGCAAAACACAAATAATTGATTTTGAATGAATAAAATGGGCTAAATTTTTAAAGAGTTGCTTCATCAGGAGTTGGATGCAGAGAAGTAGATGCTAAAAAAAAACTCAGGGTAGAATATGACGTTTGTCTAGGTCACTGATCCATGAAGTAGAAAAGTGGGCTCCCCAAGAATGGCTTTGTGAGGAAAATTAAACTTCATCATTTAAAAGAGCTTCTTTTCTCATTTTGGTAAAGATGGAGTAGAAAAAACTTTTCAGTCAAATGAGCTTCAGACACAGGAATTTTTAATGGACTCTGAAAGAGTATGTCAAATAATTTCTTCTCAAATATGGTTCCTGTCACTATAGTTAGTAAAAATGGTGGGATATAATGTACTCTAGCACAAGAGACACTGAACTTAGACTAACTGTCAGTGTCTGCTCAACAGAAGAATTTGTACTGCTGAGGGTTGTTCCCACAGCACTAAATGTCAGTGCTAATGGAGGCAGCCTTTAGGAGGCATGTTGTCATTTCTGTATACATTCTTATCCACTTATATACAGTCCAGGCTCTGATGTTATCATCACTTTAAGATAAAGGCTGCCATGCATGAGTTGGCCATGTTGTTCACATTGACTTCCTGTTAACCCTAGGAGGGTCAGTCGATTTAAAGGGCTGGTATCACGCTTACAACAGAAACTGCAAAGTTACCAGGTTTGGTGTCCATACAACATATAAGCCAAGTTTTAAATCACTAGGTAAATGTATGTTGTCATAACCCTAGAGAGTAGATGTAAACTGCTCAAGTCTCTCACAAACACACAAATGCGAGAGCGTAGTTTATGAGACAGCAGCTTAAACGAGGCATTTACACACAACTGGTAGAAATTTCAGGCTTTTTTTGAGCTGAAAATCATGTAAAGATATTAAAGAGTATCAGAGAGGAAATACAGAGTCTGAAAAAAAACGCAACATACCCCTTTTTTAGGCTTATCTTAAGTATAATCTGACTGCACAGACTGTACACCTGAACAGGTACGGAGTGACCAGTCTCAGTACCAAAGTCTTTCAGAACAACCACACTTTTACCAAACCTTGAATCTGATAGCCTTAAACAAGTCTGTCTCTGGTTGTGCTCTATGTGACCACTCCAAGGACACATGTGGACTGTGAGGCAAAGTCAGCCCGGGTCAAGGGGAACATCAGGAGTGTCCCTCTGCAGACAACCTTGCACAGAAACTCGTCTCACTGATCTCACATTTTGATTATTTTCTTATCTGTTAAATAGAAGAAATAAATCAAGATAGCAAAAAGGAAAAGTAAAGAAAATTTGTGATATTCATCTTCAGAAGACAGGTGCAAATTTTCTTTTAAAAAATGAACACATTAATGTGTTCATTTCAAATTTGATATCAGTGACATGTTTCGGAATAGCTGTGACAGGGGCATGTTTACCTTATTGTTGCATCACTTCTTATTCTGTAAATGTTTGAGAACAGAGGAGACAGACTTCTGAAGTTTATGATTTCAGCTGCTCAACAGATTTTTCCCGAAAACAACACTGTCTGTGTAGGAGCTAAGTCTATACTTCAAGCTACTGAGATGCTTGACCCAGTTGACGTGCTGCGCTACTGGTTTCATACACTTCTGGGAGTTTTTGATGATCAGTAAGAGTCTGAAGTGGACGCTGTTCTTCTGATGCAGGGAACAAAAATTTATTGTGATGTGGATGAAAAGCATCGCAAAGTCCATTTTGCAATTCCCAGCAAACACTGACTAAATAAAGAAAAACACTGGTATTTAGCGCCACTGCAGTCAGAAACCTTTTGCCCATCCGGTTCAATCACCTGCAAACAACAGTGACGTAGCTACCCTTACACCTGGGCCCCAAATAACAGAACAGCGACACCTATGGCACACAAGTGAACTGTAACTTATTTTATCACATCAACATATTTGGCTCCTACAGTCTGAATGGCTGCATATGATCCAAAATCCATATAGTGCAGCATCAACGCTGCCTTCCCAAAAGTACTTGCACAGATTAAACCATGAGCTATTACAACCCCAGTTGTCCCTCTCCCTTTTAGGGCAAAGGATACAGCAATGTCCATAATTTCATAAAAGTATGCCAGTTTTTGACTTGTCAAACCAAAGGATCGTTCCCACTTTGTCTCAGTCCATTTTACATGGGCTCAGACCTTGCTGACATCTTCTGGACATGTTCACTTCCAATTTACATGTTACAGCCAAACTAGTGTTTGTCGATAAGGCCACAGTGGTTACTGGAAATGATTTTCACTACAGTTACATCTGTTTTTACTACCATGTCCCAGAAGGCTCAAAGTTCACAGCAAGCAAAATAACTTTAAGGGTGACCACCATATAGTTGAGGGTTTGTTGAAATGAGCTAAACCAGTGGCTGAAACGCTGTCACACTTGATGCTGACATTTAAACCTTACGTACATATTTTTGGACTACAGAGCTATTTAAAGGCATGTAAAATAGCAGGAGTATGTGCAGTTGTGTAACATATACCTGATTTAATCTGTTCAGGGATGTTTTATATGCATCTCTGTAAAATTGTACCTGTAGAAAGCACCGAGTGTAACAAGCTTGGTACAGTAAGAACACCGCTTTACACTTTCATGTTGATTTTAAAAGAAAAGTGTTTGTTGTATTGAACACTGTGTTATTTCTTTTGCTGATCTGGTTCCTGAGTACAGTAAAGCTCAGTGGTTGTTATTACAGCAGATGAAGCAAGCTGACACATGTACTGTCAGCTGCTAGAAAAACAAGTACACCAATGAGGTCGCCACCATTTGAGACAAACAAAGACACTGATTTCACTAAATACCAGCTGGAATAGGACTAAGGGATGATAGCATTTTAAAATAATACTAGGTTAATCCGTTGTTAACGGTAAAGCACTTTCGATGACCAGATCCTCTAAATATTACAGATCTGCTTCATGAACAACCAATAATTCAGTCAGCTAAAAGAGCTCAGACATCAACCTTACTCTGATGAGACCTCTGTGCAATTTCCATCCTTGTACCAAAAACCTGAATATCATGTAAGCTACTGCACATTGTAAGGATTTGTTTACATCTTTGCATGCTAAACGAGCTCTATTATATGCCACGTAATAAACTAGTACAGTGGCAGTCATGCTGCCTTTAAACCTGTTTTCTCAATCAGCAGGCTCAGTTGTGTAAATGCTCTGAGAACAAGAGGAGGAGAAGCTATTTCCTGAAACTGTTTCCATCTTTGTGGTTCTTACACTTTGATATGGGGCAAGACGTTCACAGCAGCAAGCACACAGCAAACGATAAAAGCCATAAAAGACAAAACAAAAGTATTTGGGCAATCAAAACTTTGAGATTAGTGATTACAAGCTTTGATTTATTTTGACAACCCAAGCAATGCATGACAATAAAACCTAACTTGCTGGAGTTAAAGAGGGAATTAAACTTGACAGACTGTTAGACCCCCAAAACATTGTCAAGTCATCCGCAGCCTTGCAAAGAAGTGCCAAATCATTCAAGAAAGAAAGCCTACATGTCTGACAGAGAACTGAAAAAGTCTCTGTGTGATTTCTACAGTGTCTCTTCCAAATGACCCCCTGAGATGGGGCTGCGCCAGTCTCCATTAACGAATCTCGCAATTATTATAACCCCCCAAAATAAAACACAGCTTGTATAAAATTATAGTAACTGAAAACCCACCGAGTGAGATATGAACTGGTCTTCAATACGGCGTGTAACACACACTGACAAACATGCCCCGGTGTTTACAAATGTTAAAGACAATTTCAGTCTGGCAACTTCTTGCTGCATCAAACTTTGAAAGAGGTTTGCTGTGTTACGTAAAAGTGAGACTTGGTCGACAACAATTGTCCCCAGATGTGAGGAGGTGGTTCACTCTCACACTGCTTTTATACAGAACGCAAACACTGAGGATTTGCGAAAGCTTACCATAGGTAGAGTTAGGTCCGCTGGGACTTCACACCTGTCCGTCTGAAGAAATGTTCCCAAGCAGGAAGGAAATTTACCTGAGCAGCCCCACCTCACAGACCCTCGCAGGTAACTAGCTTTGTTCCTTTACGGTTTCCATAAAACACAGGCGTTTGTCCGCAACCTTTGCGTTTTATCGACGTTGAGAACCTCAAATCCACCGGCTTCCATTCAATTCATGTCCCCAGGAAAACGTTGTTAAATATCTGAGGGTACAGCTCTGTACATGCGCCGTAATTTTTAAGCTTTAACAGACTTCCTCCTCTCCTTTAGGGCATCAAGTATCTGAACAGTCTCTGTAGCGCCCGTTTGGAGCAGGACCTTCAAAATAAAAGTCTTACCAGCCAGCCTGTGCATCCAATTTAGACGACCCAAATTTCAATATCTAAACACAAAGATAACACGAACAACTCTGCCGAGCTTTAGATGGCCTCCGTACACTTAAGAAAAGTCTATAATGTGCAGTCCATGTGTTCTCTGACGGACCGTTTTTTGGCAGTAAAGCGGTCAGCGGCAAATGAGAGAGGAAACACCACAGGGGTCATGTCTTTAATTCAGTGCTAAGAGAAAAAAAGAAAGACTCGAAACCTATCGCAGCTCTAGTATGACAGGATACAAAACTTGTCGCCTAACACGGTTTTCTTTTCCCACGCAGACAAAACGCTTGAGCTCTGCTGCAATTATTACCTGTGTTATCTCCACGTGGACAGAGCTGTGTTTACGTTCGTGACAGACGCACGCGCTGCGTCACGGCTTGATCGACACGTAGGTGAGCGACAGAGCCTTGACATCCCTGCATGTCATGAACACTCCAGTTCTTTGTATTCTTTACTGTCTGCTGCAGGGAAAATTAAATGGCAGAAAATTAAGAGTATAAAGATTGGACAAAATTTTAAGTGCATTAGAATTATGAAACCATCGCGATTTAAAGTAGACTAAAGTGGACAACTATTTATATCAACAAGTGCGAGGAACAAGAAATTTCTTTAGCTGATATTTCAGGAAAGTTCCAGGCAAAATTTCTCAAAAAAACTGTTTTGGTGTTTGGCAAATTGTTCAACCAGTACCAGAGGCCTGTCAAGTCTATAACAGGTATCATTTCTGGGGATGCATGTATAAAAACCATGAGCATGTTGTTATTTCTAAAACATCTTAGTAACAGCTTTCTGCTAATACTTAAAAATCTTATTTTAGCTTTGAATGTAACTTTTAATCTGTTAAATGTCTTTTACGCTGTTTTTACTTTTTAAATTGTGTTGAATGTTTTGCCTGCTTGTTTCATGTAAAGCACCTTGAATTGCCCTGCTGCTGAAATGTGCTATACAAATAAACTTGACTTGACTTGACTTGACTTAAAAATCAAAGCTGCTTCACACACTAACTCTACATGTATGAAATGGGTCATTGCTCAACTGGTTTCTCCATATCAGATTTGGGGGCTCAACAAGTACTTTCAGCTTTCAGCTTTATTTACATTTTTTACAGATAGATGTGTTCAGAGTGGGAGCAGTCACATGCACAGTGAATTTTGTGCAGATTTGTTGATAGGTGAGCTACAGCGTTTTGAAATTCCATGGTGCCACATCCAAATTGAACTTCGCTGTATTGTACAGACCAGATCCTTCAACTAAAACACATTTTTTTGCATACATGGGCCAGGAAATGTGTCGTTTCTTTTTTTTTCCCTCAAAATACCTGAGTTGGGTGATTCATTGCACCATTTAGGGACAACAAAAGAAAAGAGTCAAGCCAGTGACTCAGGGGCCTGACTTGCTCTGGAGTACCAGGTGTCTTATGCCTGCTGAGCATAGTGGAAGAGAAGGGGTGTAGACCTGGATCAGGGGTTCCAGGTAAACAGGAGCAGTTTTGGTTACTGCTTTGTAATGATGGGAGCTGCAACTGGAAGCCAGTGTGGCAAGATGAACAGAGGAGTGACAGGAGCTGTCTTGTGCTGGTTGAAGACCAGACATGCTGCAGCATTCTGGATCACTTGTAGAGGTTTAACTGTGCAAGCAGGGAGGCCTGACATAAAGGAGCTGCAGTTGTCAATGCTGATATTACAAGAGCCTAAACCAGGAGCTGTGCTGCATGTTCTGTCAAGAAGGGACAAATCCTCTTGATGTTATAGAGGGCAAATCTGTGGAACCAAGCAATCAAGGCAACATGAACCCTGATGGTTAGCTGGTCATCAATCATGACTCCCAGATTTCTGATAGACTTAGAAGCAGACTTAGAAGGCATGAGTTTGATAACTGATCAGCATCTCACATTGAATAGCCTTCAAACTTTCTCATATCACTGCTTTGTGCAGGGGGTTGCTGCTGCTCTCAGTTTTAGATTGTGATCACAACAGATGCGGGTTTCAGGGATGGCTTTAGGGTTTATTTAGGAGTGGCCCAGCCCCACTTAAAGTGCTCTGTATCTTTTTGTGCAACTCAGTCTAGCACATTTTCAAAAGGGACTTTGAATTATTACGTTGTTGTGAGTTTGTAAAGATTTAAGTTGGGAAAAATGTTGCTCACTTGTTGCCAGTGTATTGTGTTACGTTTTACCTCACCAATATAACATATAATATAATATAATATAATATAATATAATATATCTATCTTGAGTCAACATCCTTAGTTGAGAAAAGTAAGCTGAGCATCTATTGTATGTCAAGTTTGCTTACCAGCAGTTATAAGTTAGTTTGGTTAAGTTTATGTATTTGATTTTGAGCAACTATAAGGAGGTAATAACTAAAAAAAAACATGAATAAGGCAGTATTTTTGTCTCAAAGCTAATAAAACCAATAAAGGATCATCCGACATTAAGTTAGAAGCACTTTTGGTCAATTGCAGTAAATTATAAGAACAAAGTAATATAATACTGTGACTGGGGTGGAAACAAAGTTAGTCCTATAGAAAAGATAAACATGAGAAAATTACACTAAAGGTAAAAAAAACTAACTCTAACTTGGTCAGTAAGTTAGATGTAGAGAGAAGAGCGCTCGTCTGGTAATATGCAAGTTCAACCAACAGGTGGTGCTGCTGCATTTATGATAGACTGAGACTCAACCATATGAGTTATAATTTTTTAGTTCACTTTTATTTTTCAAACTTGGATGAGGAAGAGGAAGATGATTGTAAAGAATACTTAAGTGATAAAGCTATATTAAAAAAGAGGAAAAAACTTTCTGAGAGTAACTGACAAGAGGGATGGAGGAAGAACACGTGACCTGTTAATGTGGGGGAGGTGAAAAGGGTCTATGTGAAAGAAGAAATACATGAGTTCACATGCAGAAAAAAAAAACCACAACTAAGAATGCCGCTGAGACGGGGTGAGTGTTTATTCAGTGTTGTTGTTTTAACAATAAAATATCTCTGTATCATCTGTTGTTAAAGAAAGATTTGCTGATTGATATACTTGAAATGGAAAGCAAAGAAAAATGACCAGATAAAGTGCTCTATCAGTTCCTGGAGCAGGACATTGTGAATGTGCAGCTCTTTCTCTCTTTTTAGTCTCTGCTGAGAAAATCAAAATTAGGTATCTTTTAATTGTTAAACCTAAAACTTCACATCTCATTTTTTGGCAGGACTTTATCACACACATTTTGCTTGAGTCAGACAGGGATCAGGGGGCTGTGGTCATAACAAATTAAGTTATGGTCAAACACACCGTAACACTGAGTTAGACACCCCCTCAAGAGATGAATAATCACAATATTAATCATTATGCACTGCAGACATGATAGTTCTTCTACCTTAGTGTCTCGGTCAATTGCATTTCCATGAAGAAATGTTCATAAATGTTATTGCTTGAGCTGCGTCACCCCGCAGAAGTCTGTAATGGACTGGCCAAAGTCTCACTACAAACAAGCGGCTGCTGAGAGAGAGTAGGTGAGCTGTGTTTAGTCTCTTTCCTAAAGAAATCAGGCAAAGCTAAAAAGTGCTATGGCTTGGACCCTATATGTACTGTTGATGAAGTTAGGTGCTGTTCTGAGTATTATTTGTAGACACAGGGTGGCGTTTTGGTTGAGATTTGTGTGTGGCTCCGCAGACCGCTGTGTATTGCTATCCTGCGGTCGTTACCAAAGTTAGTCTAACTAGAGAAGCAAGCGGTCGGCATCATTCATCTTTCGAGGGAGTGTCTAACTCTGTGTTATGGTGTGTTTGACCCTAAATTAATTTTACGCTGGAATATCCTTTTAAGGTTGCTTATTTTAACGCACATTGAACTGTACAGGGATTCACACTGTTAATCTCGGTCTCACGTAAAATACTGAGTTTTCAGGTAATCAATTTTTTTATGACGTCATTCAGTGCAAGATTGTAAAGGCAGATTGATAAAATAAATATCTTCAACAACTCCCTAAATTAGAAAAGGCTCATATACATTATAAGGTAGTTGGTCGGATCATATCAGGGCAGTCAGATCACATCAGTAAGTTTCCCCATGTGTCATTTGTTGGACCGATTTGCTAAATTGTTTCAGGTTCCTCAAGTCTGGTCTGTTTTCACACCAAATTTTCCACCTAATTTCTTGTGGTTTCGGGTGAACTTAGGTCTAGAGTAGCCAGTGGCTGTTGTTAATATCTGTCTTTGTCTTTGCATGGTAGTGTCTGAACTTGTAGATGTAAAAACTAACTCCACAACTGTGGTAACTAACAATTGTTTTCTGAAGTCCTCCTCAGCCCATGTGTTAAAATCTTTTATAGAATGATGTGGGTTTTTAATGCAGTGCTGCCTTAGGGGTCAAAGGCCACAAGCGATCAATGTTGGTTTTGGGCCTTGCTGTTAGCTTAGTTTTCTCTGGCCTATAGACTGTAGATAATCAAATCACTAAACCCTGGCAATTATATGTTGAGAATCTTTCTTCGTAAACTATTGGTTATTGACAAAGTGGTGAATCTGGCCCCATCTCTGCTTGTAAAGAACTGAACATTTCAGGGATGCTCCTTTTATTACTGCTGCAGATGTTTTGCTGCTATAGGCCTGCCTGCTTTCAAGCAGGTTCGACAACGTGCATCAACCTCTCCTCTGTCCATCATACTCTTTCTTTATTGCCCTCTATCAGTCTCTCCTCTGTCCATCTCTTTCTTCCTTCATCTTCCTCTATCAGTCTCTCCTCTGTCCATCGCTTTCATTCTCCATCTCCTTTTATCAGTCTCTCCTCTGTCCATCTCTCTCTTTCTCCGTTTCCTATCAGTCTTTCCTCTGTCCATCTCTCTCTTTCTTCATCTCCCTCTATCAGTCTCTCCTCTGTCCATCTCCCTCTTTCTCCATCTCCCTCTATCAGTCTCTCCTCTGTCCATCTCTCTTATTCTCTGTTTACCATTAGTCTGTCCTCTGTCCAGCTCCCTCTTTCTCCATCTCCCTCTATCAGTTTCTCCTCTGTCCATCGCTCTCTTTCTCCATCTTCCTCTGTCCTATCTCTAAACCCAGCTCAGTCTCAGCAGATGACTGTCTAACATGAGTCTGGATTTGCTCAAGCCTCTAAAGCTGGGGAGGCTGGCATTTGAACATCTGGAGAAAGAAAACGTCATGTTCTACCAAGAAGACCTGGAGCGTTGTGGTCTGGATGTCACAGAGGCCTTGGTGTACTCAGGAGTTTGTACAGAGATCTTCAGAAGAGAGAGTGTGACCTTCACAAACAGTCCACTGCTTCGTACATCTGAGTATTCAAGGAGTTTCTGGCTGTTTTCTACATGCTCCATTGTTTTACAACTAGAGACACAAGGGTACTAGAGACTCTCAAATACATTTACCCCAGACCCAAGTCTTTTTGTGAGACTTTAAGCCTTGGTCCATCTCTAGATTTAATTCTGAAAGTGCCATGAAGAAATCCCTTGTTAGTAAAAGTGATCACCTAGACCTGTTTGTTCACTTTCTTTGTGGACTGTCTCTGAAGTCAAACCAGAGGCTTTTGGGGGTCTGCTGGGTCACACAGACAGCAGTCCATGAATGATCCAAAGATTCATAAAAAACATGAAGAAGATGAACAGGTATGATATCTGTCCTGACAGAAGCATCAACATCTTTTACTGTCTGATGGAGACGAATGATAGGTCAATACATCAGGAGATCCAACAGTTCCTGACGTCAAAGAAAAGTTTCAGTTAGGAAACTCTCTGAGATCCATTGCTCTGCTCTGACCTACATGCCTCAGATGTCCAAGGAGGTTATGGATGAGCTGGGATGGAAGAGGTTCAAAACATCAGACCAAGGATGACTGCAGACTGATTCCAGCTGTGAGGAACTGCAGAAAGGCTGTGTAAGTCCAGATTTGACTAAATAAAACACTTCAATAATACCAACAATTAAAAAACAAACTTATTAAATTACTGAATATCTTAAGATAAGTATTGAGGTTCAAATAAAAAAAGCTGATAATTAAAAATAGAAAAAAAGACCTTCCTTTACACTATAGGTAATCTTTATGTTTTGTACATTAAAAGTTTTAAATGATCAATAACATATTTGTAGCAGTGGCGGCTGCTGGTCTTTCAAGGAGGGGAAGCTCATTTTTCTGGCCTACATCATAATTGTGTTTGTTTATTAGTATGTAACAGAACAGAGTCGCCAAACACAACGACAGTCGTCTTTAACAAAGACAAAAGTCGCTGAGGATCGGTAAAGTCTCTGGAGCAGTTAAGAACAACGGAATGAATGACTTGGAAAATGCTCTGGTAGATGTTTTATTCTTCAAGATCGCTGATTCGCTTGTTTAGCTGTCAATCAAAAAAGGATTTCGCCTCAGACAGCTCATCCAGTCATGGATGCAGAAGCTCAGCGTCCGGAAGAAAGTCGGGACCGCCCTCTCCCCATTGAACTCCAGAGACGCCGAGTCTCCAATGGGCGGGACAAAGCCCAGCATTTATCCAATGAGCGTCTAGTTTCGCTGCTGGAACAACCCACTTTGAGCTTCCACACTTGCTGCACCACAGATCCACACTGCCTCAAACTTGCTTACACGATGTCAGACCTGTCGTGAGATTTGGTCGTAGCGTATGCTCACGTGCAGATTGATGAATGCCGATCCTCACGTCAAAATTTTCTAGAACAAGTTTACTGCCATATGCAAGCTTGACAGATGAGGGCCACGGTGAAGTTGTGCCTTTAGCTCACTAATTCAACCCCTCCTATTTGAGATTTCTATACCTGGCTGGTAACAAACTGCAGGATTCAGGAGTGAAGCTTCTCTGTGCTGCACTTAAGAGTCCAAACTGCAGAATGGGATTTCTGGGGTCAGATACCATTTTATGTTTGATCTAACAATAAGATGTGAAAGATATCTTTTTCCTTCTTCTTTTTTTTTCATAGACTTTAGTGGGGCAATCAATCAATCAATCAATCAATCAATCAATCAATCAATCAATCAATCAATCAATCAATCAATCAATCAATCAATCAATCAATCAGTCAATCAATCAATCTTTATTAGCAGCAATTTAAAAGAAGTTTAAGAACTCAAGATGGGATAAGACTGAGTCTCAACTAGAAAGATGAGACCCACCACCATCCCATCTGCAATCAAATGAGTGAAACACTTTACAGCATTTAGAGAGTTACAATGGAGAGGAAGAACTTCCTTCAACAGGCAGAAACCTGGAGCAGAACCAGACTGATGTTAGACAGTTATCTGCTGAGACTAAGCTGGGTTTAAAGAGGGGAGAGTAGGAGATGGAGAACGAGAGAGATGGACAGAGAACTAACTATAATAGTCAGAGCTGACAAGCGATTCACCTTATAGCAGTGGTTCTTAACCTTGTTTGAGGTACCGAACCCACCAGTTTCATATGCACTTTCACTGAACCCTTCTTGAATTTACATAATGAGTCAGGTGTGTCTTGACCTCCGTGGCAGAGGCTCCGTCGAACCCCTGAGACTGACTCACCGAACCCCTAGGGTTCGATAGAACCCTGGTTAAGAACCACTGCCTTATAGTAATGTTTTGAAGAAGGCTCTGAATTTTTGTGTGTTTTAAACACAACTTTGAGTGTAAAGCATATTTTTGTTATCTACCTGAATCATCATGAACACGACCTGTTGCTGATCTTTTCAGTCTAGTGAAACTTAGACAAAAATGAAGCAATGACAAATGAAGTAGAGTATGATAGAGAAATTGCCCCAAGTGTCCATATCTAACTTTGAACAGTCAGTACAGCCATGCTCTTATACATACAGTGCCTCGGAAAAGTATTCATCCCCTTGAACTTTTTCACATTTTGTCACTCTACAACCACAAACTTAAAAGTATTTTATTGAGATTTTTTGTCATAGACCAACACAAAGTAGCACATAATTGTGAAGTGGAACTAAAATGATACATGGTTTTCAAAAATTTAAACAAAAAAAATCTGAATAGTGTGGTGTGCATTTGTATTCAGCCTCCTAATCAGTTTCCTAGTTAGTTAATAGAGTCCACCTGTATGTAATTTAGTATCAGCATAAATGCAACTGTTCTGTGAAGGCCTCAGTGCTTTTTGAGACCACACTAGTCAACAAAGAGCATCATGAAGACCAAGGAACTCACCAGACAGGTAAGGGAAGAAGTTGTGGAGGAGTTTAAAGCAGGGTTAGGTTACAAAAAAAATATCTAAAGCTTTAAACATCTCAAGGAGTACTGCTCAATCCATCATCCAGAAATGAAAGGAGTATGCCATGACTGCTAACCTACCAAGACATGGCCGTCCACCTAAACTGACAGACCGAGCAAGGAGAGCACTGGTGAGCGAAGCAGCCAAGAGGCCCATGGTCACTCTGGAGGAGCTGCAGAAATCCACAGTTCAGGTGGGAGAATCTGTCCACAGGAGGACAACTATAAGTCGTGTACTCCACAAATCTGGCCTTTATGGAAGAGTGGTAAGAAGAAAGACATTGTTGACAGAAAGACATAAAACGTCCCGTTTGCAGTTTGCCACAAGCCACGTAGGGACACAGCAGACGTGGAAGAAGGTGCTCTGGTCAGATGAGACCAAAGGTAAACTTTTTGGCCTGAATACAAAGCACTATGTGTGGTAGAAAAGTAACACTGCTCATCACCCTGAACACACCACCATCCCCACTGTGAAACATGGTGGTGGCAGCCTCATGCTGTGGGGATGCTTTTCTTCAGCAGGGACAGAGAAGCTGGTCAGAGTTGATGGGAGGATGGATGGAGCTGAATACAGGGCAATTCTGTAGAAAACCTGTTGGAGGCTGCAAAAAACTTGAGACTGGGAAAGAGATTCACCTTCCAGCAAAACAATGACCCTAAACATACAGCTAGAGCTACAATGGAATAGTTTAGATCAAAGAATATTCATGTGTTAGAACGGCCAAGTCAAAGTCCAGACCTAAATCACACTGAGAATCTGTGGTAAGACTTGAAAATTGCTGTTCACAGACACTCTCCATCCAATCTGACTGAGCTTGAGCTATTTTGCAAAGAAGAATGGGCAAAAATTTCAGTCTTTAGATGTGCAAAGCTTGTAGAGACACACCCCAAAAGACTTGCAGCTGTAATTGCAGCGAAAGGTGGCTCTACAAAATATTGACACAGGGGAGCTGAATACAAATGCACACATCACTTTTCAGATTTTTATTTGTTTAAATTTTTTAAAACCATGTATCATTTTAGTTCCACATCAAAATTATATGCTACTTTGTGTTGGTCTATGACAAAAAAATCTCAATAAAATACTTTTAAGTTTGTGGTTGTAGAGTGACAAAATATGAAAAAGTTCAAGGGGTATGAAGTATTTTTACTTCATACCCCAGGTACTGTATTTACCTGAGGCTAATGAGTTTACAAACCCTAATTCCAATAATGTAGGAATGTTGTTTGAAACGTGAGTAAAAACAGAATACAATAATCTGCTAATCATTTTCCACTTTTACTAAAATGAATTCACTACAAAAGAAATATATTTCATGTTCAAACTGATTTATTCATTGAGTTTTTAAAAAATAATTCTTTTGCAAATATTCACTCATTTTCACTCACCTCGAACAGCTTTAACAACAAGGGGCTGAAAACATAAAGTTTCCTGTGTGAAGCGAGAGGGACGTGATAACACTCAAGATTTATAATACCACAGATACATCCTTTTGTCACTGTGGCCAAAACACTTTCACTTTCGTTTTTTATACCAATAACTACTGTTCCGTGTCTGGTAGAGACTTCAAGAAATTCTGCTTCACAATGCTCTACACCTCCCCACTCAGAAGACTTTCAGGCAGCCAATCAGAGTGCCAGGAAGTTAACAGGAAGCTGCAGAGCCTCCACAAATACAGAGGTTGTGTTGATTTTTATTAATGAATTCAGAATTTTGCATAAAAGACTCTCAGAACAGGTTGCAAATAGTCAAAATGGCATTATATGTGACCTTTGAGATAATTAAGGGATTTTTATGGTATAAATAAAAATGACTGAACTATAAATTACACTTTGGACATATTTGGTCTACCCTTTGTTTCAATGCAGCAAGAACTTTGAGAAATATACAATAAAAAAAATAATTTGGAGGATTTAACTGTGAAAATGTTGACTGCATTAACATTACCATTTAATTGGACATTTTACTTAAAATCACCTCACATTATATTTTATGTGTTTTCTTCTGTTTAGAGAAATTCAGTTTTTAAAGAGTGTTTCATCAGACAGTGAAAGATAGTTAAGACCATTCATTTTCAGAATGGTTTGATTGTCACTGCACACTAGAGTCAAGCATCCCAGGACAGACTGCAGGCAGCAGTGAAAATCAGGCTCAGTTCACTGTCAAACTTGCTATTATTGAAAAGAGGTGTGTCTTGTTGTTGTGGGAGGCCAGACTCATGAACATCATTCCCACTATTTCATCTTATTGAAGAATCTTTGCAATATCTTCTTGTAGTTTCTCAGGATGTCACCTAAATTGTCCTTTTCATAACAATTTTCACAACCTTAGAAATTTCCTCAGGATCAAAAGAAAGATTTTGTGAGCATTTTACAAATTTCAAGACTAAATCATTCAAAGCAAGGGCCTTTTTCCAGAGACTTATTTATTTCATCTTTCCAGATTGGATGACTGCAGTTTGTCAGAGGTTGGCTGTGCTTCTCTGGCCTCGGCTCTCAAGTCCAAGATCTGGAGCTGAATAACAACAATTTGCAGGATTCAGGGGTGAAGCTGCTGTGTGATCTGAAGATGAATCCAAACTATAGACCAAAAAGTCTCAGGTCAGTACATAATTGGGCTTAGTCTGTGTCTTTCTACACGTAACATCAGTAAGAAGTTGTTTCAGTTTCTCATCTTTAACTCAAGTTTTTTGACTCTAATATGAGGTATGGTCAGGGGCATCAGTGGGACATTGCTGTATTAAGGCATGGACAGGTTCACATTTCACTTCCATAACACTTTTAACACACAGAGACGATTTAAGGAGCATCAAAGCATACCTGTGAGACACTGAAGTTCAGCCAGTGAGAGGCCAAAAGTCCACGAAATAAGACACTACTGCTTTCATATCTCTAAAAAGAACACATGTAACAACAGTATAAATATGATGACTCTCTGTTCTCAGTATTTTAGCATGAGAGCTGAGAGGAAATGTGCTGCTTTACACAACCACTTCCAACCAGACCACTGCTGGTCTAAGCAGAACTGAAACCTGCTGGTCTTCAAACTGGATTTTCTCATTATAGCTGATGAATGTGTCTGATAGTGTGAACACTGATTGTCTTTTCTCAACCATCAGCTGGCAAACAGTTTGACAGTCAAAAAGAGGATCTCTGATATGTTGATGATCAGAGAGGTGGAAGCAGCAGTGAGGATGTGGTGGTTTTCTGTTACTAAGAGGCTGACAGAACGATCACAACGGGTGGAGAGGACTCTGACCTGCTCTGAGATCACTTCAGACACAGGGCCTGGACTATGGATATTTGGCGTTTTCACACAATTTCCCACCAGAAGTGTGACTGTGTGGATCAACCTCAGTTAATATCATGTGACATTTTCCTCCTCTTCACATGTGGTTTTTGTTCTGATGTAATCAGTGCTCACCTGTTTTGATTCACAAGCACAGTTGTTCACCATAAGTGAAGCAAATGTAAGTGAAATGTAATTTTTCAATAAACAGATACTTGGAAAAAAATCCTTTCACTATCAGTTGTATTGATAGATACGTATTCCTTTGACAGAAAAAAATGATTGTATTCACCCAAACATGAGGCCAAGTATTTTACTTCTCCACAATAATAGAAAGTACAAACTCAGGGTTAAGTAATTAACAGGGTTGAGGCTGTCTTTATAAGTCACTATAGCTTATACACAGACATATATGGTGTTAAAGGTTTATTTTTTGCTTTATGCCTTTGTTTAAAGAGGACAGGGTGGTGGACAGAGAAGGAAAAAGGAGAGAGCGCAGCAGGCAACACACAGTAAAGGAGCCACAGGCTGGAAGCAAACCCGGACCAGCTGCTTGAAGTACCACCTCACAGGATGGAAAAAAAGACATTTTTACAGCGAAAACAAACTTTTTTGACACTTTTAGCAAAGCTCATTGCCAGTAGTCTTGCTGTGTTTTATATGATCATTCAAACTTGAATTTTGGGATTTGTTCAGCTGAAATGCAAGATTTTTTAATGCCTGAAAACTCAGGGCATATTTGTGTTACAATAATTTCATGGGTCTAGAAGTGATTAATCTACGACACTGTTAAAATTACTCCACAGAATCTACATTGAGTGTCACTTCCATGGGAAAAGATTCATATATGAATCCTTTTAATACTTTAAGTGAATCCTTTTAATACTTTAAGTGTTCTCAGTGGTCTTTAAATTGTGATTATAAAGTTTTTAGCCAAAATCACATTACCTGTGTCATTTTCAAGGGCTTCTCTTTTTTTGTAGCAATTCGCCTCTGAGACGTGGGTGGAGACAGCGCTGCTCTGCACAGCCTAACAGCTTTGCAGCCTAACATTGCTGGTGTAGTACAAGTATCAGGGAACATTGGAGCTATTCAGATCTCGGACACTACTGTCTTTGGGGACATGATGAAAGCTTATATCATAATTAGCTTTCTTACGAGCATTGCAATCCGCTAACGCGCAGGCTTGTTCCACAATCGTCCTATCTACTTCTCTGAGTCTGGCCTGCATAGCAGGGCTGCAGGGGCAGAGCTTAGATTTGCTACGTAGAAAATCTCACTGTTTCTAAATCTGCTGTTTGAGTCTGCCAGAGATTGGCAGTGGTTTAAATGCAGAAATACTCAGAAATGTAATTTCGCACTTACTTTTCTCACGATATATCCTGTAGCATCTGAAAAATGCCATATAAACATGTAGACAACCAGAAAAACATGATTTTCATCAGAGAAGGTCTTTAAGAGCGGAGCCCCCATGCCTTAAAAAGAGGAATTAAAATGAGCGAACTAAATAAATATATCCACTGCTGCCACAGAAAGACAGTCTACCTTGTAGTAAGGATCAGTCCACCATGTAACCTTATCAGTTTAGCAGGTGCAGCACAGTAACATTACATCAATGGAAGAGTTTAAACTAAATCATCCAACTGAGGTGAAAACTTAAGCTATTTCACAAGTTATGGTTCTAAGAAAGTGGAGTGTGTCGGACCTTATAAAACAGATTTTTTGTAAATAGACATTTTTTTCATATTAAAAAGAAGATTATGTAATTATGTGGATCATCCTCAAAAATAAACTTCTGTAAAATGTTGTAGAAGGGTGATTTTAAAAAAAAGACAGAACAACAAAATTTAGTTACACCAAAAGTGATATATATATATATATATTAAAGATAGTATATACAAAACAAGTACAACATATTTGGGTAAAACGTACAGAACAAGTGTCCATGGCTTTCAGTTTTATATCTGAGTGAAACAGTTTCTTACTCTGTGCACAATATAAAAAAAACACACACGCACACACACAACATAAAACAGCATACTGCTTTGGCTGATATAAATAAGTGTTTTTAAAAGGAGGAGGAGGAGGAGGAGCAGGGATCGTGTGGAGGGAGTATTGCTTTCATGATAGACTTGATCAACGTTTCAAACCCTGAGAAGATTAGAAATGATCTGATGACACCCAAAGAGCAGAGGTGGAGAGTATGAAAGTACAAAAACTGAGCTACTGCAGTACAGCTTCGATTTCAGGTTATTTTTCTTAACATCTCCTTACTTTGACATCCTATTTTTAAAGCGATCCCCCTAAAATGTTCAAAATTGGCTCTATAACATTTGCGTTTAACAGTTTTACTTTCTCCATTTATGCTTGCAAGACCACTTAGAGCTGAAAAACGCTAAAGCATAGTGGAATACTTGGTGTTTGGGAACAGCTCGAACATAGTAAAATGATTGGGATGCAGCAGGAAAGAACTCTGAGGAGGTCAGATCCAGATGAAACAGAGAGAAGTGGAACATTAACCCCAAAAGTGAATTTACTGGTACTTGATCATACAGGGGAATTAACCTTAAATTAATAGTTGGTTATTCCATTCAATATTTTTGTATTTAAATAATATTAATTCATCTTTCAAAGACAGAAAAAACAAAAGCTTGAATGAGCTTTACACAGAGACAGCATGTATGAATAAACTTTTCACTCTGTACAGCCAGAGCATTTCAGTGTCTGTGTAATTCAAACTCAAGTTAAAAGCAAAACCTGGACTTTAAGTCTTTTTCTGCTCATTTATCTGAACTTATACTGAAGTAGAGACTCAGTGTAGTTTGTCCACTTCTGCTCGTGGGAGACATTCAGTAACACTTCACTGCTTTCAACCCCAGTTATGAAGCAGCAAGACTGACGGACAAGACCAGTCTCATCTTTATGGACCTTTGGACTGCATCTGATGAGAAAATGACTGATTGTACTGCAATTGGACCCTTGTTATCATCTGTGTTGGTCAAATGGTTTATGTTAAAAAAAGGATGGAATTTTTTTTTTTTGGGGGGGGGGGGTACCTGTGAAGATTTTCTGAAAAAAAAAACAGAGTCGGAACCTTAGAGACAGCTTGATGGAAAAAAAAAACTGAACACATCAATAAAATACACAACTTATTTGCATATCAGTGTCCATTCTGTGTTATCTTGGTGTGGTGTGGTCATGTGACCTATGTGTTTATGTCACCCAGCTGTCAATTCTCATGCGTTTGACCGTCGGGCTCTGCCTCCCCTCAGAGCGGCTCACAGGGAGCGGGTGGAAATCTGCCCGCTGCTGCTGCTCCTCACGCTCACTACCGCCCTCATTGGAGCTGCAGGATGAGCTGATGCTGTCTGCAGGAGACCTTCCCAACTCTGCTCTGCTGGATGAAGAGGTGTGATGATGAGGAGGGGCGTGAGCCTGGGTCATGTAGCTGGATTGGCTAAATTGGTCTCGGGGAGGGGAGATGGGCTCGGCTTTGATGTTGATGTTGTGGTTGGTGTTGATGGAGCTCCCAGAACTGCAGACAGAGACATGAGAAGGGGGAGGAGGAGGAGGAGGGACATGATAACAGTTATAAATGTGGAGGAATGTCACCACCTAGTGGTGAAACAAACATCTGTGGGCTAAAGAGATGATTTCTGCTCTTGGCTTCTCTCTTACATTTCTCTTTAACATAAAGTTTGTCTGCTCTGATGAAAAAGATAAATAATCAGTGATTAAACCCATCCCTTTACACCCTCATTCCCTGTTGATAAGCTGTGTAGCCAATCACACAGCCCCCAAAGTCCCCCATCATTCAACCATGAAAAAGATGGAGACAGGTGGGAAGTGAGAGCCACAGTTTCACTGGGGTTATCATAGGTGCCACCCTTTTCTGGTGTTTTAATGAAGTTCAGCTCATGACACCTCACGAGAATTAATGTTCAGGTCTGAAACCCTGAATCTACCCACCTTCATGTCAGCTCTGACCTCACATCATCCACATACAAACTGAAGATGCTAGAAAGTGGACAGGGATTTATGTGTCTGCTTTGACTTCAGGGTTGTTGTCTTAGAGACAGCGTCTTTCGAGCCTCTCTGGGCCACGCATGTTGTTCATGCACGAGTCAATATTTGATCTAAATCATGATCTGATTCAAATTGGTAAAGCACTGCATGGTCTGAATCTTCCCATGAAACTCAGAAATGTTTGAACTGTAATACTTCTCCAATCTTCTCAGAACTCCTGAGCCATCACTGCTCTCTGTTCGTCACACTAAACTTGTAATTCAGTTTTTTGTTTATGCAATGCTGTTTGTGAAATGTCTTTTACCTCAATTGCTTTGAAATCCTCTTAGTTCATGTGTTTATTTTTGATCATGCTTATGTCATCTGTATTTTTTCTGTGAAGTGCTCCACTCAGTATTTGTGTTTATTTTTAATCTTCTCAATAAAGATGATTTGACCTGATACATGAATATATATCATTATATGCAATGTGAAAAATTATGATTTTTTTTTAGCGAAATGATCCTTTTACACTTGATTTAGCAGTGAGTGAATGATGGTTGCTCTGTGACACTCTTCCTTTCACAAAAGAAAAAGTGCACATGATAGATCTAAAATCCAATACACTAGATATAGCCAGCAAAATACAGAAAAGTGAGAAAACAATCACAACAATACAATTGTAACTACTTTTGAAACTCCAACATTGTTTTGTTTGTGTATTTTCTAGATGATTTTTAAAAAATAAAAGATAATACATATGTAATTATCAAATATGTGTTGCAGACTGTTTGAATACAGTGAATGTAAAAATCTGTTATCAGTGTAATAGGTTGTGTGAGCAGTTTACCCTAGTGAGCTCAGCTGATGTTGTTGCCATGCCGCCATGGAGCCCAGAGAGGAGGCTGCAGGGGAGCTGAAGCCTGGCAGGTCTGCACTGTTCAGGGAGTAATCTGATAAAAAGAGGGACAATACCATGTAACATGAGCAGCACAGCACACAAACAGAATTAGACTCATGCAACCAATCCATACAGGCTGCCCCTTATAAATCTGTGACAATCGCTCAAGACAAGATTGACCCTGAGAGTGATGGTGCTCTTCAGGCATTCTGCAGAATAAGAAAGTACTTTAAGTAGTGATTATCTTCATAAATATAGTATATGCTCATACTCTTGATCTGCAAAACATGTAAAAAGTCTAAAAGAGCTTCCTATCTAACACACTTTCTATGACTCTGTGGTAGCATCTGCACTTTTCTATGCGGTGGTCTGCTGGGGGGCAGGGAGCACCGAGAGGGACAGGAAGAGACTGAACAGACTGATCAGGAGGGCCTGTTCTGTCCTGGACTGCTCTTTGGACTCCCTGGAGGAGGTGGGTGAGAGGAGGATGTTAGCAAAGCTTGTGTCCATCATGGACAATCCGTCTCACCCACTGCACCAGACTGTGGGGGCTTTTGGCAGCTCCATCAGCAGCAGACTGAGACTCCCACCTTGCAAGACGGAGCGCTACCGCAGATCATTCCTCCCTTCTGCAATAAGACTTTACAACGAACTGTAATAATAACTGGACTGTCACCACTACTTTTTTCTGGTACTTAAATTGTGTATATTGTATATAGTTTTATTTTTTCTTCTCCCCCTTTCCTTTTCTAAATTTTTTCTTAATTATAACATTTATTTAAGTTCTTAATATTACGATCTTTATTTTTATAACTGCATTTTTGCACTTTGTCTGTGATGCTGCTGTGACAAAAAAATTTCCCCCATGGAGGATCAATAAGTGAATATTCTATTCTATTCTACTTTAAAGCAGAGAAAAAAACCCATCTGAACTAACACTAATGTAAGGTGTTTGAGAACACAGCACCGAGCCGTGTTGGCATACAATGGTTTCGAGATGTAATATGGAACCTATGCAGTGACTGCCACTACAGAGTCATAAATGTTTTGCTGCCTAAGGGGCCAAGATCATGGCTATCCAGGTTTAGTTTTTGGTTGTCCTTCAGTACAGAGGTTTGCTCTTGGTCCTTTAAATCTTTTTAAGATATCATGTTCTGCAGATGAGCCAATACCAAAATTACAATAATTTTACATTACTCTGAAACTCTTGAACAGGTCACTCATCAATTCTCTCATAGAGCAGTGTTTTGTTTTGTTTTCTCCATCACTTTTAAGAGACTTAGCCTCTCTGGAGTACCCTACTTATATCCAGTCATTTCAAAATGGCATCATGCTAAGACCACTGATAATCCTAAAGTACCGTTGTTGTAGGAGGAGCTGATGTAAGCCAGACTTTGGTGGGTCAGACTGGGTGTTGTCATTGAGACCACTGGGGTGGACAAAGGCTGACTGGACTGAGTGCTGCTCAGTTTCTGGTTACTCTGGAAAACACACAAACAGAACAACAGTCACTGAAATTATTCATTGAAATAAATGAGACTCTCTCTGCCTGGTGTTTTTAAGAGCTTAGATCACAGCTGTAATGATCTGAGAATTACATGCAGCACATTATCAGTTCAGCCACATGATGTCAGTAAAAATACAAATGCAGTTCCTTACAGCGACTGAGAGAGAGAGAGAGAGAGAGAGAGAGAGAGAGAGAGAGAGAGAGGTAAATCGACGATGAATCAAACCCTAAATACTGTTTATGTTGCTTAAAGTTGATGTTTCTGGTATGTCCACTTATTCACCTCAAACGTTATTTCTGCTTGATTTTTAAATTTCCTTCATTTCCCAGACTGATTCTCAGCTCCTGGACTTGGTTCCTAATATGGTAAGAGGAAACGTTTTCAGTCTTACAGGACATAAATGTGATAACAGGAGTTAACCAGCCTGACAGTCTCTGGTTACTCTGTAAAACTACACCGTTTCAAGACCAATACCTAGGATTATGAACCACAGGCTTCCTTATACAATACATAGGGTCCAGTTTGTAAAACAGCTGATTGAATGACAACATGTTTCATGTGTAACAACAACTTCTTCCTCTTAACTACTGAGCTCAAGTTTTACAAAGATGAAGTGTTTTATATTCATCTATTATCAGGCTCATAAAGAAGTCAGTTCACTGCTCCAAACTTAATGCTATTTGATTAAACAGAGTTTTAATGACCAGCTGGCAGTTTTTTTTTTATCAGTTTCTTACTCAGTTAAGCCACAGCTGTTTTATGCCTTTCTAAAAAAGCTGCAATCAAACTTAAATTTTTGACAGTAATCAGACGTTTAGCGCTGTTTCTCTGCGGGTGTTAGTGTTTCAGTCTGATGATGTACGCACTGAGATCACTCTGTATGAGATCATTCACTGTTAAACGTGCACATGCTTACATGCACACATACAATATGAAGCGCTAGTTAACAAGTGTGATGTTCACAGTTGTGTTTTGAGTTTCCTTCCTTTTGTCTTTTCTGTGTGATTTCAGCATTACAGTTGCCACAGGTTACAAAAGCTGCGAAAAGGAAGAAGTCAGAGCCAGAACAACTCATCTATCTATCAGTAGCTAGAAGGCAGACACCCTTTCTACTCAAAATTTTACTTTCTGGCAGAGCTGATGGTACAGGTCAGCCCAGGCTTGGACCAGCTCCTAGTCAGTCTGAGCTGCTGTCTTTCTTCTCTATCATTCTCTGTGTTCATTCACATCATATAAATGCATGTCTCACTTCTTATTACTCTACATCCCATAATCATGATCCCTATACCTTTTTTTCCACAATAGGTTCTTGTTGAGTGTGGCGCTGATGGCCTGCTGCTGTGTACTTGAACTGTAGAGTGTTAGCTAACCTAGCCAAAGACATAAGTAGATGCTTCAAAGACTGACGCTGCCTGTTGGAGCTGACGTATCAGTGCCCACCATCTTGAATAGGGTCCGCCAAGCTCATTTATTTCTACTGGGGAAGGTAGGTATGCCAAACTTCTTTCACCATAACTCTCTGAATTTTCACCTGATTTTCACATGGTTTGGTTTGTTACAAATGGCAGAGATAATAGAGGACACTTTCACACATTAAAATTTAAGAATATATATTTTTAATCTTACTTGTGTAAGGTAATTCGAAGGGCGGGAAGGTGCTCTACCTGCAGCTGGCCCTTCACACATGTTTGTGTGGAGAACGGGGGGCCCCGAACAGAACCTCGAATGCATGATGGCTCGTGAAGGACTGCCTCTGGTTTTCACACAAGCTTGTGGAAGGGCAGGGACCCAGAACAGAACTATGCCACAAAATTCAACTTTGCACAATAAAGCAGAATTTTGACAAAGCGATCCTGACTGAAATAAATTACTATAGAAATGTAAATTTAATAATTAACTGGATAACTGTTTCGGTTTCTCTACTGGTAAATGAAGGTTATTATGCATGTAACGCTATTCAGAGCCAACGTCTGATAGTTGTTTTTGGCTCAAATTCAGGGACAGTAAACAAATGACAGGGTCATGTAAAGCCTGGATTTAAATGAAGGCTTGAGGCTGATAAACAGCTTCTTTAAATCAAGTTACTGAAATTACTCAAGGAATCCTTTTTGCCTTGATAAGTAATGTAACAGGAAACAGAATATATCTGTTCTTGTTTTGAACTGGTGCTACATATGTGAAAAACAGTGACTGATAATGAAATGGAACAAATGGAGAAAAGTGGATGTGCTTGAATCTTATTAAACAAAACAAAAAAAAAAGCCATAATAAAGGAGTTGTCTGTCACACACTCACACACACACACACACACACACACACACACACACACACACACACACACACACACACACACACACACACACACACACACACACACACACACACACACACACACACACACACACAGTGGAGGAAGTGAAACATTGCTTTAAAAGATCAAACAGAAGAACTGCTGTCTGACCATGGCTCATCATCTGTTACTGCAGTGAGTAAAAAAGCAGAAGCATTTCATCCTCTTAGCAGCTAAATCTCTGACTGTCTGCTTCTGAAAACACTATGGACATCATAGCGTGCCAGCTACTGTCCATTATAATGTTGACTGTTTCATGAACACTCAAACCACCACAGAAGAAGAAGAACATGATGCTTAAAGCTCACTGCTTCATCACACATGGTGTTCATCAATGATTTGTCATCCAGTTTTGACCAGTAAACAGGATTATGAGAAACGATGATGAATAACTGATGTGCGAGGAGGTGGTGTTGACAGCTACATGTGGGAAGAAAGGGTGTTTATTCAGTTAGGATTTAGTCAGGCAAGATTGTATCAACACTAACAACCATCCCTAAATGAGTCTAAAAGAAAGGCTCCAAAGGTCACACATGAGGGGGAGTTTAACTTTGTTCCTGATTCGTGATCAATGGAGGCAGGTCACTGCTCTAGTACTCCTAGCATGCATAATGACTAACCCTCAAAGCAGGAGATCTTTAAAAATATGGTTTGAAATGAATATAGGCTGTAGAAATGCCTTTAAGCACAAGATAGATATTGCATGGTTAGTTTATGAAACAAAAAAAATGGCAATTAATTTGTCTGAAGTTACTGATTGATTTCCTGGTTGTGGAGAAAGATTTTTGTATCCAAAGGCTGTAGTATCAGTTCATAAACATTCTGGCACTAATGAGAACCATCTTTTTGATCAAATCAAGCACATAGTTAATAATAGGGTGCTTTTATTAAAAAGTGCTTCACATTGGATACATCATTCATTCGCTCACACAGTCACAACCTGGTGGTGGTGAACTACCTTAGTAGTCACAGCTGCCCTGGGGATAACTGACGGAAACCACCACCTCACAGCACTCACAATCATACACCAGTGGAAGACACAAACTGGGAGTAAGGTAAGTGTCTTGCCAAAGGACAAAACAGACAGACTAGTGATAGGGGGGAACTGAACAGCCAACCTTCCAGTCATTGGACAACCGCTCTACCTCCTGAGCTACTGCTGCCCAACAACTCTAATCAAGAGCTTCTTAAGCTGCAGCCACCACTGCTCCTCCCACTGTTAAATTCAAAAAGATTTCTTTGTATGAAAACCCCAAATATTTTTCCTTTTATGATAATAGTAATAATGCAAATCAAACAAACTGTTTCCTTTTACAGATGAATCAGTGTGAGAAGTAAAAATCCCCTGGTTTCCACAGCCAGCAGAGAAATGGAGCTGCACTGCCACAGCAGGCAAGAAAAATAAATGAACGGTTTATTTTGCCTTGTTTTCTTATCATTACATCATTTTTCAGTTTAGTGTGGGAGGAGAAAGGCAACAGTGAGGGAGATAAAATCAATAACCTCAGTACTGGAGCAGAGCTGCTGAGAAAAACTATCTGAAGGAGCTCTGATGACTCCTGCTGCACACTGAGGAGTCTGTTCTCCAAACAATGAACTCTGTAAATCTTAAACCTTTTATGAGCACATTTGAGAGGTTGTTTGTGACTATTTAGTTGACTGTACCTGCATTATTTCCTGCTTTAAATCTGAAGTGGTACTTTGTTGTGAACAGGGCTTGATCTTCTCCAAGAATCAGTGTTATCTTTCAACTAAGTGGGTGAGCTGGCAGCCGACATGAAACTGTCTTTCACTTCACTTCACTTCACTTCACTTCAGCTTTATTATGTTCCAAAATGGGCAAATCGGGTTGCAGCAGGCACAGACATTGAAAACACTGCCATACATCAGAAAATAAAATAAAGGAAAATACATATTTAAAAAAACAATTTAGGAGGTAACAAGCATTAAAGACGATTTAGAAGGTAAAAAGCACATGTCAGTCATACCGGTATTTTTGTATGAGCAGAGTGCATAAAATGCAGAAACAAAGTGCAATGTGCAGTACCAATAAAAGAAACCCTAGATGAAACTTGATCTTAACTTAACTTAAGAACCTGCTTGTTAAAAATATGATTCAAGCTAGTGAACTGCGCACCTGCAATCTTGCTTGCCACCTTTACTATCCTGTCCAGGGCATTTTTCTCTCTGATCTGTACCAACAAATAATACAAAAAGATATGACCGATTCAATAAAAGCAGAATAAAACAGCAACATCAGGGACTTATTGATTTGAAATTTGGTGAGCTTTCTTAAACAAAAAAGTCGTTGCTGGCCTTTCTTGCACAGCACTTCGGTATTCCAGGTAAATTTCAGGTTATTGTCGATCACAGTGCCTAGATATTTAAAGTTAGATACGATCTCCACAGCTTTATCCTTGCCAACACTGTTCTGTGGAGCTGGGGGGATTGTCTAAAATCTTTTGTTGTACTGACATTAAAGTGTAGGAATGCGTTTTCACACCACAGAGTAAAATCATCAACAATAGGACCATGGCTATTTTCATCGTCATCAAGGAGGCTGACAATAACTGAATCATCTGCAAACTTTATGATATATCTATTTGTATGAAAGCTACAACAATCATTTTTGTATAGGATGTATAATAATGGTGATAAAACACATCCTTGTGGAGAGCCAGTAGAAGATATACAGACATTTGACAACTTCCTGTTCATCCTTACTCTCTGGGTCCTATTGGTGAGGAAATCATGTTTGTGGCGCCTGTTGCTTTTTAAAGCTAATTTATGTTTATACAACAGGATTGTTTCCCCACATAACAATAAAAGAGAAGCACAAAGGAAGATCTATTCACGATTTATTTATTTAAAAAAAAAAAAAAGTGCAACGTATAAAGTGGATGAGAATCTAAAAAAAGAGAAAACATACCTAAAAAGGAGGGACAGAAATACGAAAGGTACAGTGAGAAAATGAAGATACGTACAATAGAAATGACGCTATTGACAGTAATGTTATTTTTCATCAAGGCAACAGCAAAAGGCGGAAATGAAGCTATGGATTAAACTACTGCATGCCATTAGGAAAATGAAATAGCATGAAATAAAAAATAAAAAAATAATAATAAAGCTCCTATGAGGAATTTTTAGTTTGTTTGACTTTTGGTTTGGAATGATGAAATTAGGGCTGTTTTAGCAGCTGCTCAACTGACACCTACTAGGAAAAAAAAAACTGTAACATTTGAAATGATGAATAATATAAAAGTTTCAAGAGGACTTACCGACCAACTAAACATGGCCCTGCATATATATTAACCAATGGGTACTGCGTTATGACACAGATTTTCAGTGAGATTTTAATGAGGTATGAAACTTAGTCTGAGTGTAAGAGCTTAAGAATGCACACAAAGTGTTGGAGTGAGAAATCCTCAATGTTAACAGAGTGTTAGTCCACAATGAAGAGGATTAGAGGTTATTGCACGGATATCCCATGACTTCAACACTTTTTTTTTTTTTTTGTTGAGTAGGTAAACAAGTCTTCACCACCAGTATTAAGTAGGTTTTTTCCATCCAGAACAAAGGATTTCATTTGTAAACTCACCAACCATCTGGACCAGATGGTGTCGAACCAATTGCTGTGGAAAGTTGCTGACCAGCTCTTTGTTAATGTTTACCCTGCTCTCAACTGCATCCAGAACTCCACAGACTTAAATAACATCATGGACAGTTGGCTCCTAATAAACCTCGCAGCATTAAGACCTCTGTTTGAAAAGTGCACTTTATGAGCCAGTAGCTATGTGTGTGTCTTTCTGTTTTCACCACTCGGGCATGTACACGCGCACACACACACACACACACACACACACACACACACACACACACACACACACACACACACACACACACACACACACACACACACACACTTACCAGAGTTTGCATCATTCCTTTGGACTGCGGGATGACCACTCGGAGGTCAGTCTTGCGGTTGGTGGGGACCAGACTGTTTCCGGGTGGAGGAAGAGGAGGAGATTTGGGTGGTAGGATCTTCCCCAAGCTGCCTCCACCAGATGAGCCCACAAAGCCATTTACTGAACACAGAAACATAGAAAAACACTGAGATCTCAGCAATGATGGCAGTGAAATCTCAACTTTTCCTTTAAAGTTGACTGACAGGTTGACTGACTGATGGGTTCATGGAGAATATGAGCTCCTCGACATGTAGCAGGAGGCGTGTATGTGCAATCTGTTCAAACAAATATTGTGCCAGGGATATTTTCAGAGACTCTTGCACTCTTATTCTTCAGCTGAACCCACAATGCACCTGGATTATATAATATTTGAAGACAGGAAAAGTAGTTTGAGCAGGTGGGGAGGTTAGAGTCCCACGTGTTAGATCAACCTGTCCACCACCACAGAATGGAGAAAGTACAGATATATATTATACAGGAGATAACAATGAATAATTGATCTTTCCTTGCCTCTGACATTACATAATGCCAGCGTTCATACGAGACGTGCTGTTCTGGGAGCAAAAGCACGAAGATGTTGAGGAGGACTGTCTGTGAGGAGGACAGTTTGTGAGGACAGCTGAACACTGGCAGTACAAAATAACTCTGGGGTACATAAGATTTTCTGCAATAAAAGAAAGGTCTCCTGTAGCACTCATACTAAAATTGCATATCCTGGTTATAAAAAGTGACTTAGTTACAATTTGACGTGGGCAGTCCAAAGACGCACACCAGTGTTTCTGGTTAAAGCTCCTGTGAGGGACTTGCAGGTCATGTTAGGAATGGTGACCTCTGTGGATAGGCCTGTGGGCGGAGTTTGTTCTTTGCATCTGAACAGAGATGAGAGCTAATACGATTTTACTGATACTGATGCAATTGTTGATCCTTTGAAGGTAGACAGTATAGAAATAATCACCCCTAATGCTGATGGTCTGGGTTTCTTTCATAACAACTGCAGGAACTGCAGCTTTTTGCACTTCTAAAACTTAGTGAGTTAATCTTTGTAAAATTTGTTCATCTGAAAAGTAGGGGTGAAAATCACTAGTGGCCCAATGATATGATATTATTGTGATACCAGGTACTGCGATTTATCTAAATTTTCAACTGATTTCCTTTGTTTGTCTTATTTACACTGTATCTTAGTTTCATGTTGCACATCTCGCAAACCTTTTATATCAGGTCTATCTAATTTGGGCCCTGCTTGCATTCCTCATATCTTTCCCCAGGTGCTGCCATGTTTGTTACACTAACTTTCTCCTGCTCTTCGATGTCACCTCTGCCAACCTCACTGGACAAACAGTTGCTCTTGTTTTACCATTATAAATGATTTGAGTTCATATTAGCAATTCATTTGAAAAAAATAATACTTGGTGGATGAAGCGATACGATATACAGTGCATCCAGAAAGTATTCATACCACTTCACTTTTTCCAAATTTTTTTATGTTAAAGCCTTATTCCACAATGGATTAAATTCCTTTTTTCCCTCAAAAATTCTACACAAAATACTCCATAATGACAAAGCAAAAGTGAGGTTGGATGGGCAGCGTCGGTGCACAGCTACTTTCAGGTCTTTCCAAAGATGTTCAATCGGGTTCAAGTCTGGGCTCTGGCTGGGCCACTCAAGGACATTCAGAGACTTGTCCTAAAGCCACTCCTTTGTCTTCTTGGCTGTGTGCTTAGGGTCATTGTCATGCTGGAAGATGAAACGTCGCCCCAGTCGAAGGTCTCGGGCACTCTGGAGCAGGTTTTCATCAAGGATTGCCGCTGAAAAACATCCCCACAGCATGATGCTGCCACCACCATGCTTCACTGTAGGGATGGTATTGGCGAGGTGGTGAGCGGTGCCTGGTTTCCTCCAGACATGACGCTTGGCATTCAGGCCAAAGAGTTAGATCTTCATTTCATCAGATCAGACAATTTTGTTTCTCCTGGTCTGTGAGTCCTTCAGGTGCCTTCTAGCAAAGTCCAAGCGGGCTGTCATGTGCTTTTTACTGAGGAGTGGCTTCTGTCTGGCTACTCTACCATAAATGCCTGACTGGTGGAATGCTGCAGAGATGATGGTCCTTCTGTAGGGTTCTCCCATCTCCTCAGAGGAACGCTGGAGCTCTATCAGAGTGACCATCGGGTTCTTGGTCACCTCCCTGACCAAGGCCCTTCTCCCCCGCTTGCTAATTTTGGCTGGGCGGCCAGCTCTAGGAAGAGTCCTGGTGGTTTCAAACGTCTTCCATTTCTTAATGATGGAGACCACTGTGCTTTTTGGGATCTTCAATGCAGCAGATATTTTTCTGTAACCTTCCCCAGATCTGTGCACCGATACAACCCTGTTTCGGAGGTCTACAGACAATTCTTTCCACTTCATGGCTTGGTTTGTGCTCTGAAGTTCTCTGTCAACTGTGGGATCTTGTATAGACAGGTGTGGCTTTCCAAATCATGTCCAATCAGCTGAATTTGCCACAGGTGGACTGCAATCAAGTTGGAGGAACATTTCAAGGCTGATCAGTGGAAACAAGATGCACCTGAGCTCAATTTTAAGTTTTGAAGCAAAGGGTGTGAATACTTATGTATATGCAACATTTGCGTGTCTTATTTTTAATAAATTTGCAAAATGTTCTAAAAAAAAAAAAAAAAAGTTTTTCACTTTGTCATTATGGGGTATTTTGTGTAGAATTTTTGAAGGAAAAAGGGAATTTGATCCATTTTGGAATGAGGCTGTAACATAACAAAATGTGGAAAAAGTAAGGTGGTATGAATGCTTTCCGGATGCACTGTACCAGACAAAATATCTCGATACTAGACTGTATTGATTTTTTCTCCCACCTCTACTGAATAGTTGAGTCATGTTTTGGACTCGAAAGATACTTACCAATTGGTCCAGATCCATTTTGAAGAGCCAGATCAGAGCTGCCATGCAAACCACCTGAAAAACAATATCACAAACACACATAGACAGATTTTGAGTTCATTTGTCTTCAGTTACAGTTCTCCAACCACTCACTTGTACCTAACATAAGATATTTATGTTTATGAAATCACATCAGGTTACAGAAGCTATTTCTTCTTGAGCAACCTCCTTCCCATGTCTCCAGCTCTCTGCTTCCCTCTTTGCTCATAAGGCCGTTTAGCGCCTAAATTATGGACATGTTTCAATGTAAATAAGATTGCTTTCCAAAAGTGTCATTCTTTAAACTGGCTCTAAACAGGTATAGCAAATAGCCCCTTAAAAATGTTCTTTCCTGCAAACATTGCTCTTTTATTTGAAGTGATACAGCCTTATATACCTGCTGTGTATCTGAGGTGAGCTCTTAGTCCAAACCGTCATCCAGAAAATAAGGTAAACCTCCTCATTTACATGCACAAGTTTCAGAAAACAAAGCCAAGGCCTCAAAGTATATGTTCATACACACACACACACACACACACACACACACACACACACACACACACACACACACACACACACACACACACCTGTGTTTCCTGTGCTGGGTGGCCTCTGTGAAGAGTTGATGCTCCTGTGGAGGTGTGTGTGAGGAGAGGAGAGGACCCCGCTGTCAGACAGAGCCGCTGTTGCTGCAGCAAGAGCCTGAGAGGTCGCTCCTCCTCCGACTCCTGAGCTGAATGACATGCTGCCTGCTGCCACATGCATGAAGTTCTGCTGAGAGAGGCCTGTGGACTGGAGAATAAAACAAGTGAACAGGGGTGTTGATTTGTTGTACTGTTCAGTCCCAGTATGAGCTGCTCTTTGGTTTTTAAACTGCTGCCCTGCACTCTGTGTTTCAGTGTTTCAGTCTCAAAAATCCAGAGGTGGAGCATATGTCTGTCATACTGAAAAGAAATGCACTTTTTAATTCTTTTGGAATTAGAGATAAGTTTCCTTAAATGAGAAAAAGACTTATTTCAACAACATGACAAGTAAATCTTTACTAATTCCTTTGACATGTGTGTTTTCTGTGTTATTTCTGGCATGTAATATCTTAAAATGAGACAGATGGCTTCAATTAAGCGTGTTAAGACATAGTTTTTTTTCTAGAAATAAGACAAAAATGCTTGCTGAAATTTGGGTTTATGCAAAAGACTAGCCCACCTGGCAGATAGAAAACTGATTTCACAGCTTGGCTTTTTCAAATGCTCTGCATTTTGTGATTTTCTATACGGTCTTAACTTTCTGCTTGTTTTGTGACTACAACGCCATGTAGAAAGTATAACCCATGAGCTCTGTCTAACTTGATTTACCGGGCAGCTAAAATGAGGCATTCCAGGTAGAGGCTGAAAAGAACTGAAATCCGTTTTTTTTTTGAGCAGCAAATCAGCAAAGTGGCTCTAAAGGTGTCCCAGACCGAAGTATTGAAAGAGCAAAATGAGTGCAATAGTTCAGTCGAGATGTTCCCAATATAAGCTGATATTACCCTGGTTTATTCCTATTTCCGTTGTTTCCCCTATTGACAGCAGCCATTTCACAGGATGTTGTGCCACTCAGCAAAATGATACCAGTGCATATACACTTCACTGGTACTCCCCTTTTCACACTGGCTAAACATGTAGATCACTATATCAGTGTAAAGGCTAACTGAGCAGATGGAAACCAGCCTTACAATACAAAAAACCTTACAATTTTGTGACTCTTCATCATGTTGTCAAACTCCTCGTTGATCTTCTTGTATTTCTCTTCAGTACTCGGGGTGAGAACATACGACGCGTCGACATCAGGGCTGTCACAGCCTCTGTGCTCCTTCTTGTTCAGGGCCTGTGTGTGAAAAACACAAACACATTCAGAAGGCCATCAAGTTGAGAGAGATGAGGGCGCTAGGAAGAAGTGTAAAGTACAAAATAATCAGCTCATTACTGTATCTTTAGGTAAAAACTGATGCTTCCCCTTTCTAATGATAAGCAGTTGACTGAAAGCAGAAAGTTCTCCACTGACCAGGATAAACCATCCAATGAAGAATAACTACAGTATTCATTCGAGCTGTTTATGACCTCTTCTCACAGAGGGTCATTTATATCATATTATGGTGTATTAAATCATCTCTTAAACTTGTCAAACAAAGAGGTTAAAGAAATGAGAGAAAAGCTGATACAAATATGATGACACATGGCAGGAATAAAGACTGGAGCGGATTCTGCTGAGCTGACATGATCTTAAATCATTATAATTAGGATTTGTAAGGTCTTGGCATCTCTGGAATATGTGGTGTAAGAGCAGGAAAGCCTACCAACCCCTGACAGGACCAGCGGCAGAGTCTTTAGAGGTCCCAGTATCCTGATATTTCGTCATGTTTTTATTCCTGCAGCTTGTGAATAAAATCACTTTCTTAACTTTAACTTCAAATAAAGTCAGAATGACACACTATTTCTTAACTAAATTTCCTCTTTGGTGCATTATTCGTTTTGCAGTTTCATTTTGGAGAACAGCCTTAAGAGTTAATCACACAATTCTTTAGTTGTTTGAAAATGTTTGCAGAACAGTATGCTACAGCTCTGAGTTTTTTTTTCAGGTGTTCACACATTTATTTGTCCAGCCTAACATGGATGGACTGCGTTGTAGCCCAAACAGGCTTCCCACCACCTCTCTATATTACGCTCTTCCTCTATGTCCTTTCACGTTGTTTTCTCTCTTTGCATGTTAGTATGATGAGAGGAAGGGCTAGGATGAAGAGGGATGATTCTCTAAGGTCTTACAGGTCTAACTTTAGGGGATATTCCAGTGTAAAATTGAGTTAGGGTCAAACACACCAAAACACTAAGTTAGACACCCTCTCAAGAGATGAATGTTGCCGACTGCTTGCTTCTCTAGTCATAAAAACTTATTAACGACTGCACAATAACAGTACACAGCGTTCTCTATCTCCACATGCAAACCTACAAATAATGCTCAGAACAGCACCTAACTTCATCAACAGTACATATAGGGTTCCAGCCATAGAACTAGCTACCAAACATCTTTTTAGCTTTGCCTAATTTCTTTCTTCAACAAGTTGCTACATTTTGGGCAAAAAATTATGATGTTTTGGGCTCAGCATCTTGTTACATTGTTACATTATTGACTAATTATCACATTTCTGATTTGATTACAATTTTGTTTTTTTTTTATAAGAATTTGGGTCATTATTAAATATCGGGCTCTAACAACAGTTCAAAAGCTTGTTATCATAATGATACTGTTCCCACAGCACAGCCGGTTTACATAGGTGGGAATGCACCAATAATGACTAACATGTTTATCTACAAAGCATAATGTCATTTAAGATTCACAGAATTTAGACAAATCTCTTTAAAAAAGGACAGTGCCACAACAATTTTTAATGGCCAAAATCTTTGGACCTCAGGCAGCACAATCAAGGACGGACTGGCATACGGGGACACCAGGGATTTCCCCGGTGGGCCGATGGGCCGTGGCCGCAACATGAGAGAGAGGGGGCAGGGGTGGATCAGGTTGTGGCGACGCTGTTTGGATCCTCATTCAAGTTTTTAGTCAGTGGGCTGTTTTCAATTTAATTTTCATTTTTATATTATTCAGTTAGTTAAAGTTAAGGTTAAAGACTATGTGGTTAGCATCGTTGTTTATCTATTTTTGAAAACATTTTTATTGAAATGGGCTTATTGTTGTATTTATGTTGCCCTCTAGTTGTTTTTGCATTAAAATCACTAAATGCTTTAAAATCACTTCATTGCTGTAGTTATTTTATTGTAGGCTACTTAAGGGTTCAGGTTAATGATAACTATAACAAAACAAAACAATGTCAAATTAGGTTTTTTTTTCCCCTCATGGTACGGGAAAATTGTGTTGCCATTTGGTTGCTGCCCACACCGCGCAGGAAGTGGGCCTTTCTGGCAATGACTCCCGGGCCACCCTCCCCTCCCCAGTCCGCCCCTGAGCACAATGATAAAAACAGACATGACTGTAGTGGAAACCACCCCATGGGCTTAAAAACAACTTCCAAAGACCATTGTCTGTTGGCGCCATTCATTGCTGCATCCTTGCTGCAGGTTAAGCTGTACAAATGTACAAAGAGAAAATCATATTTAAAGGTGGGGTAGGCAGGATCTGAGGGAATGCCAGTTTTGGGGAGAAATCTTGAATGTAAACTCTACCCCTCCCAACCAGTTTTCCCCTCAGCTGGTGCTACTCTAGATGCCAACAGACTACCAGCAAACACAATGTTTGCAGGACTTCTACAACTTGGATAAAGTGACATAGTCCAGGACCCAAGGTAAACAGTCTAGCGGCGCTGCAACATGCAGCAGGTCCTGTTTGACAAGAAACATTTCTGTTACAGATGATCTTGGGTTAAATTAATATATGCATTTGGGGGGCTTTTTTTTGGGAGCATTGCTTTTACAACCTGCACTGTCTATGGCTTGCCTAAGGACCCAAAGAGATAGATGTACTTCACTCTTTATAGATGTCTCTCATGCAGGATTTGAACCCCAACCCCCTGGTCAGGAACTGAATGCTCTACCCACACACACACACACACACACACATGCACAAACCATAGACTATATATAAGATGGACAGAGTCTGCCTCCTCGCTGGGTGAAGCCACTCCGAGAACAGCACCCTCTGTTGATGAGCTGCAGTACAGGTCACAAATCCCGCCTCTGCCAGCAAAGCTTATGGGGCTGTGGACCAACTTTAGAAATTTATTACACAGAACATAAATTTTTCTCCCCCCTGCTTGTGATGTTGACATGTAGTTATTGTAAGACTGGTTTGTGCCCAAGTCCTCTTTTTTCTGTGCAGCTCCGTTTTTAAAAGTTATTAGGGGGTTCATGTTTTCTATGATTGACACCTGGTACAGCCTATGGGCGTTCAGGGATTGCGTAGCTCTTCCGGGGGGGATATGCTATTTGAGCCGAGCGTCATCACAGGGACTCTCGGCGACTGCGCGGCCGAATGCGCGCAACGCTACTGCACAGCTCTGGTTTCAAGGAAGTGGAGAAAAACCCGGAATTACCAAGAGCTTTTTGGCTTCAAATCCGTATACAGGCGGAAGGCGGAACCACGTTGTCCATCTTATATACAGTCGATGGCACACACACACACACACACACACACACACACACACACACACACACACACACACACACACACACACACACACACACACACACATATATCTATATCTATCTATATATATATAAATCAAGGTTAAAGTTCACAGGGTCGCCAGGTCACTTTAATTGCCATTAGGGCTGGAAACCACGCAGAGTAAATCGAACCCAACGTTCTGACCCAATTATTGGGTTACTCTCAGAAAAATAACCCATAACTATTAACCCTCAAATTGGGCTACAATGGAATCCATATGACCCAAGAAATGGGGATGGACCTAAAAAATAACCCAGAAATTTAACTCAACACATAAAACCCAGGAATTGGGTTGAAGAAATAAACCAAGTGTTTTAGAGTGTGGCCTCCCCAACTCAGCGTTCTTCAAAGACCGTTGTTAAAGGTATACTACTAAATGAATGCCACGGGACAAAGTCTTTTTCACCTCAAACTCTGACACACTCCATCGAGCTGAGAGAGGATGTAAATGTGGAGGATAGTGAACTGTTGTTGGTATTGTGAGGCAGAGATCGATTACCCATGTTACCCATCACGACTAAAAAAACTTTATCTTGGGAACATTTAGTGATTGGGTTATTTATTTGCATTTCTTTATGTATTGACGTTTTTCTCCCTCTCATGTCCTGACTGGGGAGCCTTGGGGCGCTTTTATCACGTGTTCTGTTTTGTGGTTGTTTTATATTTGTACTGTAACTTGTATAAATGGGCGTCATCACTTTATTTCACTGCGCAACAAATCTACCTTCGGGTATTAATAAAGTAACCTGAACCTGAACCTGAGTGAACTGTTGTTGATATTGTGAGGCAGAGATCGATTACACAAGTCTTCATGTTACCCATCATGACTAAAATAACTATTTATCTTAGGAACATTTAGTGATGGGACAATTCACAAACTTTAGTTTGAAATGTCAAATACAAGCCACATGTTGTTTCTATTAGAAATAAAAACTGAAGCCAAGGGAGGAGTTGGCAACGTTGGATTGTTTCAGAAAAAGGGATCTTTAGCTGATTTGTTTGAAACTTGGACATATGAACTGATGGATGTTAATTTACCGCACCTGGAGCCTGGTGGAGAGGTTATAGTAAAAAAGTCAAATCATACAGACATCATACGAGCCTGGATGATGACATCACTACTCTGGTATCCATCATCTCATCTCTGCTCCTCATTACGTTACACGTCATTGCGTGTTGAGGAAAGCTTGACAGCCAGCTGGCTCTGTCCACCACATGTCCTCTGCATTCCCAGACATGGCTGCCTATTAGCAGTTTTAAACACACACTCACGAGTCTATTTTCACCACAAGCCTGAAACATCGTTTTAACAACTGCTGACCACTAAAGAAGTCACACGCTCCATTCCTGCCAAAGTCAACGGCTGGTTATTTCCACACTAAACACAGAACAAGATAGACAGAGGACACACATTTTTTTAGCTTGTTGTATACAAGACCAAAGGAACAATTCCTCTGTCACTTACAAATTTTGTTCATGAGATATAATGAGGCCGCAGCTTCTGACCTGCACAGCGATGATGGAAAGCTTAGAAAAATACAGATTATCGAGTCATACATTAAAGTCAGCACATACTCTGAAAGTAATCCTACTGCTTTCATTCATCTATAAAAATGTCCAGTCATAAGAGGAGAAAGCAGTTGGCGTTTCAATATGCTAAATATACCTTTGAGTCCTTTGGATTTATTACTCTAAAGCATAGACTGTGCTTCATACTGCAACATTAAAATAATTGGTTTCAAATATCATCTTTATCCTCTCAAGCTCAAGTACAAGGATGTCCAGCTAACCAAAACGTTGGTGTTTGAGTCTAGTATTGCTTCTTTCTGACCCCTTCATTACGTCACCCTAAACTGTCGGAAACATAACTACAAAAACTTGTTCACTCTGGTTTTTTACTTTAAGTCAGCTCCCAAAAGGTGAGCAGATGTAACATCCAGTATTTGTGGACAAGGATGTTTGTCTTACCAGTGGGTTCAACCTTCCACACACCAAATCCCTGTGTGCTTATTTGAGAGAGTGTGGAGGATGCCCTCCGCAGTGCTTATCCCGACACTTATTGAGGGGCTGCCTCGGTCACCATCTTGTGGCATTCCTGTCTTCCATTTCTTTGACTACCTCATGAATTTTGCAATACGCCCCATCGTTTGCGGCTTTAAAGGTAAGGAGAGGAGCTGGTGTGATTGGTGAAAATTGGACTTGGTTGTATTAACCCCCCCTTCCTACCTGCACCTGATGGAACTGAGAAAGGGGGGAGGTGTACTTGCATGGGGCTGTGCCACTCCCCAAAATACCAAAGTGTGCTTGGCTATGCCCCATTGGTACGCTAGACCTGACACGATGTCGCCGAGGCACAAAAACAGAGCCCTAAATCTCATTCAATACCATTTTGCTCTTTTACTTTACAAAGCCCTGGTTGTAGAGTCTCTCCATCAAAAACCTAACTGCAACAGAAAACTGACTTTTTTTCCCAATAAACCTGAGCAAAGGCACATGAATTCAAAAGTGATTACTTAAACAATACGTTAGAAACTCCTCATAGGGCTTCTGATTCTATGTTTCTTTGAATGCTCCACATACTAAGACTATTTATTCTAATATGTCAGTAGAGCACTTTGAATTGCTTCATAAATGATGTTATACTCTCCTCGCTTTGCCAAGCATAATTATAGCCACCACATCTGATATAGACTCTGCTTCAAGCTTGACAATTACAATGCAAAAGCAGCTGATCACAACTTGGCTCTGTGTTTACAGCAATTATAATATCCCAGCATGTGAACAGATAAGCCCTATAAGTATTGTAAACATGTAAGTGAGCAGAAAAGACTCTAGAGGGAGTGATATTGAGAATGAACCCTTTTCATTAATGAAGTAAGGAGAAAGGAGACAAATTTCCACAGATGGGGTAATGACGCTCTTTTTTTTCTCATGGCCAGGTGTTTATCTGTGACGGCTCTGATTCAGGTGTAAACTCACATCCTCCTTACCTTTCTTTACAGCTGTTTTTAGATGAAATATGTCATCAACTGTGCTATCACTCAAGGTTTTTTAAAATGTCCAAACATTGTTCATTCTTATGTTTTATGACACCAGATGATCAGCCTTTTGCAAAACTGCTGAGTGTACACTCAGACTTCTCCTTAATATATAAAGGCGATGATCTCAGTTTTTTTCATTGCACGTTCCTCTTTTCAACTGTGTATTTGGTTGAGCTGTTGCTATATACAGGTATTGGCAATAACTGAGTTTTAAAAAATTACAGCTTGATATTGGGGATAGGCAAATCATTGGCCTTGGCAGATGATTGGAGCCAATACTGGCAGAGAGATGATTCTCTGTATTAGTCTCTTACTTCACAGGCTGCTGATAAAATAAGTTAGTTAAAATACTTTGGCTCCACTATAAATGTGTCCTTTCTTCTGGGTCTGATTTCAACCACCACTATGTCTCACCCAGTGGCGGCTGCTGGTCTTTCAAGGAGGGGAAGCTCATTTTTCTGGCCTACATCATAATTGTATTTGTTTATTAGTATGTAACAGAACAGAGTCGCCAAACACAACGGCAGTCGTTTTTAACAAAGACAAGAGTCGCTGAGGATCGGTAAGGTCTCCGGAGCAGTTAAGAACAACGGAATGAATAACTTGGAAAATGCTCTGGTAGATGTTTTATTCTTCAAGATCGCTGATTCGCTTGTTTAGCTGTCAATCAAAAAAGGATTTCGCCTCAGACAGCTCATCCAATCATGAATGCAGAAGCTTGGAGTACGGGAGAAAGTCGGGACCGCCCTCTCGCCATAGAACTCCAGTGAAGCTGGGCTTCCGATGGGCGGGACAAAGCCCAGCATTTATCCAATGAGCGTCTAGTTTCACTGCTGGAACAACCCACTTTGAGCTTCCACATTGAAGACAGCAGAAGCCGAGCGTCCGGCTGTTTAAAGCGCTGAGGCGCTGCGAGGATGAATGAGAACGAAGTTATGCCGGTTACCTGTGATTATCAGCTTCTTATCACAGTGTCTGAACAAAAGATGAAGGCTTTCTAGCGCGTATTTAGTTAATGAAATGTACACACAGCAGTACGTATTTCACCACTTTTTCTTTATTTTGAGGGGTGACATTTTAAGGGAAGCCGAGCTTCCCTTGCAGTCTTAGAGCAATCGCCACTGGTCTCACCTGATGTCCCGCCCACATTAGCGGATGACACCTGATAGTGTGACTGAACTTGACTGTAACTGGTTAACTGTTAACTTTTGTATATGATGCTTAACATGTCAGTGTTGCTTTAACATTTGCCAAAGGCATTTACAGAAAGTTTTGACCTGAAGTTTGTGATATTCTAAATCCTCTTTTTTGACAGAAAGCTGTCCCTGTTAGCCTACTGTTAACGCATATGAGTTACAAATATGGGCCTCATGAATTACTCTAAATAGGTATCAGATATCAGTCCACTCCTTATTGATATTTTGCTAAAAATAAGCATACAGTGATGGCCATGGGTTTTTAGTCACTGCTCTCCACGCTGGTCACTACAAACCATAAAGTATAGGTGGGAAGAAGAAGAGGCAATAGCTGTCAGCAGGCTAATTGTAGAATCTTGTGGTCAACAACTTGGAGTTTTTCAAGGTCCTGTGGTGAAACCGATCAAAGACAGCGGACTGAGGGCAAATACCACAGTGTCATTTTGTTGTTGTTTGTTTTTTTTCACATGGTACTGAATACAAAATTTTAATTAATTTAATAACCATAACAATAAGAACATTTTAATTAATAAAGGCAGAAAAATATCTAACTCAGTAACATTTTCCAACAAAGGAGTTTTGGCTGTCTGTCTAGCCATCATAAATTAATAAAAAAAGAAATAAAAATTCAAGGTAAATACTATGGTTAAAAAAAGGAGTAATGTATAAATCCAATATCATGTACACATCAAACTCTACTTCACATGGTTATCTTAGCTAGTAACATGAAGAAGCTAATACTTCAAAATAAAAGGCTTGCAGAAAACACAAGACCATGAAAACACAAAACAAAATTAACAAAATTAAAGCCTAACAAACCATCAATTTCATGAGGTGACGTCCTATCTAAAAAAAATCTGGTACAATAGTGTTGATGTGGATAAATCATAAAGTTGACATTGTTAAAAATGGATTATGAAAAGTAAGTCACTCAAGTTTATAAAGTGATGTGTTGCTCCACCTTTGCCTTGCCTTTCCTAAACGGACAGACGGTGTTGGTCTATTTCAAGTTTCCAAAAAATATGTTGTTCTCATGATATTTCATTGCCACAATAATCGTGAGGTGAAGACGTAATATCATGACAGCCCTTGTTGTTGGCCTTCGTCTGTATCTTTTTATCAACCAGAGAGGAAAACTCTGCTTTGATTGAGGTTTGATTGCACAGAAGGAGAAATTTGAAAGTTAATCTGAAAATAAAAGAGAGTTTCACCTGTTATGAAAAGTCGATCCTGTGTGTAAGCATTGGACAGACGGGGGCACAGGGGGACACTTGGTTGACTTTTAAGAGGAGGAGTCCAGTGGGATTTAGTGGATCTGCCATGCTAAATGTGGTTCTGCAGATGCTTGTATAAACCACTACATCATGTCTGGGCACTGATGACTACCTTTAAGTGTCTGTTAAAGGATCTGAGAGTGTGTGTCTCCTTATCTTCTCAAATTTCAAAGTGGGATTTAGTGGACTTCCACAGGCATGTGGATCATTGCCACCATGAGGCACAAAGACACAAGCTGCTGCTCTAAGCATCCTAACATGTGAAGGCTGATGTCTTGTTTCTGTTGGGGCTGCATCAAAGATAAAATAAGACCCCCTCTCTCACTTGGGTGAGTCTTTTCCAGTTGGGAGGTGCCCTGTTGGCTAAGAATAGAGTGGGCACGGGAGTGTTTGAGATGTGATTCAACACATCTCTGGCAGATGAGCTCACATGTTTAAAGACAGGTCCATACAGTTCACACAAACTGCTTTTTAAGATTCCCCTGCACTTGAGTTACACTTTACACCACAGCGTTGAGTTTCAGGACACTCTTTTTTTCTTCCTGTTGTATTTCTCATTCTTTTCTCTGCTCTGCAGGCTAAAATCACTGCGCTGCATGTCTTGGATCGTTTTTGCTGAAACTTAACGCTGCTGCGCACAAATCTGCCTCATTATTATGACAAAAGAAATATGTCTGTAGGATTGAAGATCCAAGTTGCTCTAGTTGTTTAAACTGGCAGACTAGTTTAATTGAAAACAAGTCTGTCTGGATTTACCTTCATTTAAGGGGCTAAGATTACAATTCAATGTTTTTAATATGGAGCTAGATATGAAGGGTTACATTTCCAAAGTTAGTTGTTATATAAACCCTGAATTTAAAGTTCATTTTTGGTACTACACTTATAATCATTGGTACAAAGAGATACTGAGTACACTTTTGCAAAATTGCAAATTAGGGAAGGGCATGGACACCAGGTTCTTAATTTTAGCAAAACTTTATCTATGAACAATAATTTCAATGATCCAGTATGACTTATTCTACTAGGGTCTTCTTTGAAAAAGGACCATGCTGCTTTTATTCTTCTATTGCTCTGGAAATATGAAGAAAAAAAAAAAAACGTCTAATCTGTCTAATTAACAAAACACTCCAAAGGGTTGAATGCAAACATCTCTGTGCACCAGTGTTTTTTTTTATTTTTTTTTACATCTATTTAAATGAGCCTTAATGTATTTTTTTCAAGGTAAAACTGCCCCCCCACCCCCACCCCACACACACACATATTGACAACTCTTTCTCAAAAGTGCAGGCAATGGTCATGTTACGTGATGTGCTAATGCCTTGTTTTATTCAAACAGATCATATAAGTGTCACTATAAATTTTTACCCAAATTTCAAATGAAGGCTTGTATTTTCGCTAAAAAATGACAGCCAGTTCTTCTTAATCCTTCTGATATTGGGCTCTATTTTTGTGCCTCGCCAACAACGTCAGGTCAGGTCAGGTCCGCCGCACCAATGAGGCACGGCCAAGCACAATTTGGTATTTTGGTAGGCAGCGCAGCCTGTTGCAAGTAGCCCCCAGTAGTCCCCAACTCAGCTGCTCCAAGCAGTGCAAGTAGGAAAGAGGGAGGGGATAAGGCATGGAGTGGGATTAACACAGCCGGATCCAATTGTTACCAATAACATCAGCTCCTCTCCTTTAAATCTGCCACCATAGAGGCATATTGATAAATCTGTAAAGTAAACTCCTCAGCAAGTGTAGCTCTAAGTGCTGTGGAGGATGTTGCATCCTCTGCACTTAGGTAACTACAGAGGAATTTGGTGTGTGTAAGGTTGGATCCACTGGTAAGACAAACACCCTTTTCAACAAATAAAGACAATCACATTAAGTTGCATATATTTAACCCCCATGTGACAAAGGTGGGTTATGCGCACAGATCACATCATAAACAAATGCTATGCTTCGCGGCATTAAAATGGGATCCACCAGTGCCTAAAGTAGGCATTACGCTCCATGGTCTGGCTCTTTCTTCCATTAATGTTTCCATCAGTAGAATCCAAATGTTACTATTTATTGGATATTTAATTTAATGCAGTTTGAGCTGTGTTTATTCGTTCAGGTTGAGTGTCTAAACGCTTGCCAAATGTGCTCATCAGATAAGATATAGATATCGATATAGAACTAAATATAGGTGCTGACTCAGATAGTTGCACAGAATATCGGTTGTTGTTGATAATGTATTTCTCTGAAATGTGCCTGACACTATGAAAACCTGCCGATGAGGCATTGGTGGTGTGTGTGCACTCCTGCGCTAGTCTGATTCTGTCGAAATCGCCCTCTACTGCGCCACCACATCCAGCTTGGCGCATCTCACTGCACCTTAGTCTACGAACTTACCAGTGTGCCGGGCTGTGCTACACTAAATTACCACTGCGTGGGTGTGCCACCCTACGCCACGCCACTGGTGGACAAGAAAATAGAGCCCATTTAGAAAAAAAAACTTGCTGCTAAAAAAAAGTCCACAGATTTGTGACCATTCAAAAAAAAGTTGTTAAAGGTGTCAAATACTGCGAGAAATTTCCCAAACCTGGGTGTGAAAAAGAGATGCACAGTTTTAGGGGTGTATGCAGGGTTTGGTCAGAACCTCAAAGGAACATGAACAGTATCAATACTTCTATCTGACTCTAAGCAAGACAGTGCATAGGTAGCAAAGGCCCATCTATAATTGAAAAACAACAAAAGCTGCAGTGTCACTGTGTTAAAAGGAGAATTCAAATTTCTCTTGACCTCTAAAAGACATTAAAATAGCCAAAACAGAATGACACAGTTATAAATTGGATGCCGCTGTGACATGTTTCTTTGTGTGGCAGAGAAGCATGAGAGCCGTTTGTCTGTGTGTGCCTGACAGATAATCATCAGCAAACACCAAACAATGACAAAGAACCCACAAAAGCTTTCTGTTGCTCCCTCACGACATGCAGAGTCTGTTGCAGCCTGCAGGAATTTAACTTTACACATAAACAAATCTGGTGCCTCAATGTTGCAGATGGACCGACCGATATGTAAAAGACCAACCTTCTCACTTATAGGCCTTGTTTTTTTTCAGCCGAGTCTGTGTGCTTGACACTTGTGGGTAAAAACAAATGAGGACTCAGAGCAGGCAAATCAAGGCTGGCTAAATGCTCACAGAGCCAACACAGGTGTCTGCTTGTGGTTCACAGCAGCAGCAGAACAAACAACAATGCTGAATGGTATCATTATGGGCAACATTAATGATGCAAGCTGATAACTTTTACTGTGATTGCAACAAAGAGGGTGAAGTCAGCCCTAAACAGCTGTGGTCATATTGTTTCACATGCATGTTGAAGTTCTATCCTATGGTAAAAAGTGAAGCTATTGTAAAAAGTGCCTTAAACGTTATTAGGAAAAAGAATCCCAAACTAGTTCATGGTCCCCATACCCAGTTTTAAGTCCTCTTTAATGCAGCATGGTGTTTTTTTTTAAAGTTCAGTATGGTCTCAATTCAAGCCAGAATGAAACCAAAGTAAGGAGTGTGGCTGTCTGTGATTGACAAGTTACCATCATTTTAACCTGTCAGTCAGAAAATTGACACAGCAGTCGGCACCTGCCATTTTGTTGATACATAGTCACTTGTAGGTACTGTACATAAAACTAAGACTGCCCACAAACATGCCACACTACAGTAAAGGCTTAAAAAAGTGGATTTACAGACTACAGATGCAATAATTCACTGACATAGTCCACAAAAATCAATGACAAAATTTAGTTGCTGACAAATAAAACTGATAATTGATCTGTGAAGTCCTTTGGAACTGGAATAAGACATCCTGCATCCTTACTATCTCTGCAAGCGTAGCATTACCCCTCTCGGCTGGGTGGAAGGCTGGAAGGGTTCAGTCAGCTCAAAGGATCAGTTTATTTCCAATTCAGTCAGGACCACTTTTGTCAAAGAATGAGTTACTTCCATGCATCAGTTGTATTTGGCACTAGATGTAGGTGGAAACAGCAAGTGAAGGCAGGCTGAAGCAGTTTCAACAGAACATGCTTTCTGACATTTGGCAATCTGGTGTGAGAAGGGTAATCAGCTGAGATATCAGTTGATATGGGATGGTGTTAGGATCAGCTGGTTTATTAAGGACTGACCTTCACCTTTGTGTCCTGCCTAAACTAACAGTTCTTTACTCTGTATCTATAACTGTCCTACTTACTGGAGTACTAAACAACACTTTGGTGGGATTCAAACCTTATGGGATTGTGACAGTGATCCCAGTTTTTAATCAAGCACTCAGGTGTTGCTAGGGAAACAGACTGACAAACATTTCAGTTCAGTTTTTCTCTACTATTTTGACCACAAATGCATGAACTCATTAAATCACTGGTCTTTGAATATTTTTATTGGTGAGTGACCATGAGCCGGACAATGCCATTCAAGGTGTCTAGATATCAGAGGTGTGTTACTTAAAGATGGCAACTGTCTTTGATCTCATCTCCAACACCTCATAGTAAGTTATCCCTTATAACACTTGTTCTACTAGATTTAGGACTTTAAGCGGTCTAATGTTTACAGTTTGAATTAATTTGAATCTAAAATCTGAGAGAAGGACAAGGACCATTGTGTAATTGTGTAATCATCTGATTTAATATTCGAATACTCTATATCTTTGCAACAATCAGAACAGTCATTATTTGCTGCCCTACCTCAAACCAAAACATGATGCAAGAGTTTTTGCTGTTTGTTTTCTTGCAGTCCTATGGTCTGATTCTCCTCCTGAAACACTTTTAGATTAAATAAGAAAGTTACCAGTCTGTGATTTGGGGAAGAAAGACCAACTGAGGGCAGAAAAAAACTTGCAAACACGCCAAGACTCTCTTCCAGAGCCTCAGTAAGGAGGGAGGAGGCACTTTGAAAATAAACACATTTAGTTTGGGAAGTTTTTGTTTCTTTTAGTTTAGAGTTTGCTTTCCATACAGCCCTGATGAGTGAGTGAGTGAGTGAGTGAGTGAGTGAGTGAGTGAGTGAGTGAGTGAGTGAGTGAGTGAGCATGTGTGTGTGTGTGTGTGTGTGTGTGTGTGTGTGTGTGAGAGAGAGAGAGAGAGAGAGAGAGAAAGAGAGAGATAGAAAGCAACAAATTTAGGCTCTCAGCTAGGCAAACACACATTAGGGGCTTACATAAACAGGCAGAACGTGAGTCACGATGACCATTCATTTTTAATGGCAGTGAGCGTGTGCTGTGAGAGACAGGACAGCTCTGCTCAGGGACCATGATGCAACAGTACCAGCGTCAACACCCTGATGACGCTGCAGGACCCCACAAAATAGGCTAATGGCTGGATCTTATCTCTTACTGGGTCTCCAGTGGGACAGCTATGACTCTGTGTGTTAATACTTTATAAACGGAGAAACGCCTGCAGAGACGACAGCACAGGCAAAAGTTCTGCTTTTACAGTCCTCTCTTGGGCTGACGGTTTTTCACCCTCTCAAACATTATCACCTGCTACAGACAGAGTCAACTGTCCCTTGTATTAGCTGATTCAAATGACCTCTAACCTGAACACTAATTTTGATGAAAGTGTTTGCTCAACTTAGATATTTTTCCTGCACTTTACTTTCTTAATTGATACGAAACTCCAAAATAAAGCACCAAATGCCAATTCCCCACAGCATTTTAGATCATGTAGATGACAAATACTCATTGATCATGGATTTAGTGTTAAAACAAAACAATCCTGATCAATGTCGTCCACCACAGGACTTTAAGCCGCTACCTTCCCAGCAAAGAGGAACATTAAACACAATTACACCTATGAAAAATCAAACTTTAAAATCCCATACCATCCTATATCACAATAGTCTTAGGATAACATCCAAATGAGCAGGAAAGCAACCACAAAAAGTTGAAGTAAGCTGTTATTGGTATGTTACTCTCCGTTCACTCAGTTGCTCCAGTCTGTGCTTCAAACACTCTCCCAATGGGTCAGGGTACAAACCCTCAAAGGGAGCAAACCCATCACTCATGGCACATGCATCTTGAGGGTTTTTAAGGTTGGTCTCAGTCTTTTCTTTGTTGGTCTTTGGTCTGTTTTAAATTGCTCTGTGTGCCTTATGTTTGCTCTTATTGATAAATATAATTTTAAAAAATGTATAATAGATTTAAGTCATAGATTTTGTAGTTCCAGACCACGTGGCGACATTCTGTCTTTAGCCAATGTTTAAAACTCAAGTGCGGGACTGCACTGGTTTTGTAAAGAAAATAACCTTACTCGTTGCAAAAAAGACTGTTGGTGGACACAGGCCCTAACTGACAACCTGCAAAAATAAATACCGATTGTTTTCCTTGACATGACTGCTATCTTCTAAGCTGAAAATTTCGGAAGGAACCATTTTTCACCTTTTCTATCATTTTGAACCACTCAGCTGTGGCATATAAGTTTAAACTGGGTTTTAATAAATCACCCATCACTTACAAAGAGGGAAATGAGAATCCACGTTGTTCAACAAAGTCTAGTCAAAGAAAAAGTTGTATTGTAAACCCCATTTCCCAGGTGAAACTGTGCCCATGTTAACACTTAAACTTGCATCGTGTGACCAGAAGGAGATGATCTCCCAAACTAAAACACTCTGACACTCACCTCGACGATGTCAGAGTTAGTTCTGCTCTCATGGGGTTCATTGTATTCTGTGTATTTCAACAGGACTTTGTCCATGTCGGTGCTGGCGTACTGGAACAGCTTGTTGGAGCCGTTGAAGATGATGAGGGCGATTTCACAGTCACACAGCACACTCAGCTCATAGGCCTTCTTCATCAGACCAAACTTCCTCTTCATGAAAGTCACCTAGAAGGACAGAAACCACAAGGCACATGGCTGCTTTAGGTAGAACCACACTCAAGTTTAACAGCTGACTGACTTTCTGGCTTTTTCAAAAACTTATTTTCAAGTATTTTCTATTGTTTCCATAATCTGTATCATCTAAAACAAGAAGACCTTATTTCTTGTACATTTATGACATTATGATTAATATCATTCAACTTAAAGAATAATAATTTGTTCACTCCTGGTGCAAAGGGCCTAAATTTTAGCAGAAAACTGAACAATTTCAACCTAAATATCAAAAAAACAAAAGGCCTGGTAGTTACCTCACAGATATCACAGTGAAGCTTCTTCACTGAGCAATGTGGGGTGTAACAAACTTACACAGATATTTTGCAGAATTTGAGTTTGTTCATTGCTATGACTCAGCGAAACTGATAACATACCAAAGAAAAACAGCTGCAGCATGAGCTAGTGACACTAAAATCTACAAAACTTTCAGAAAAGTGACTCAGATTGTTTCTGTGTGACATGGGGAGGAGGAGGAGGGAGGTCACCCTGGAAGATCTGACTTTTAAATCCAAAAACTGGGAGGCTTCAACTTGAAAGTCACTGATAGAAAGGATGACAAACGTGGGAGGAGAGAGAAAGAAAGATGTGTCAAAGTGTTCAACATTGATAAGCAATTTCCCATCCAAGTGCATTTATTGACAGCAAGAGTCTCAGTCTGGTTGTATTTCATTGTAATTTCTAAAACAAGAGAAGAGAAGAAGAACTTTATTGATCCCTGAAGGGAAATGATCATCCTTCCTGTAAAATTCATGATCCCCTCCGATTCTATCAGAAGGCTTCAGGGTGAACTAAGTGGAGCTCACACTAATCCCACACACATCCCACAGGTCACACATCCCTCATACTTTCTCATCCTTGTTTTTGTGCAGAGCTCACTCCCTGCAGTGAGTCATCTGTATCTATCTGAGTATGTCTTCCTTCCATCAGGCTTCTGGGATCCTGACTCATGTCAACACATATCTGGAAGCTGACTCTGACTCTCACACCTTCTCACACCTTCAAGACTTCCAGCAATGTTGTGTAAGTATCTGGTGTTTTCCTCCATGTCCATGTCTGCCTCCACACATTTACAGTCCTGCAGCTCAGAGACAGCCTCCTACTGTTGGCTGCAGAGAGGTTTGACTAGACTGTTCACATTATCTCATCTTTTACTTGATCAACATTCTAAACATGAATCAAAAATTCTTTCACTAGATGATAAAATTTAGGGCAAACATTCAAAATAAGCATTAATTAATAGTTAACACACCACTGTAAAGACCTTTAGGATACTAATAAACACTTTAAAGAGTTAATAATTAGTGTTTATCATGGATTAATAAATCATTTATCATAGCTCACCAGGTTTGGTCATTTATAGAAAAAAATCATAATCCTGATTATATTGATTGATAATGATATAAAACATATTTAAAATGATTACCCATGATCTGCATCGTGCACGGTGAGGCAATTTAGAATCACTTTAAACTTTAAAAACTCTTCTTTGAAAAACAAAAAGAGTGATAAAAAAAAGTTTGACCTCCCTTTTTGTTTACCTAGGCATGTCTATCTGATAATACATGGACATTTTAAGAACGTTTCTTGATTGATTAATCAAATAAATTAAAGATCAGTCATTTATTTATTTATTTCTATGCAAATGGCCTCATTGAAACGGAACCATACAGTGGCTCACCATTAACCTTGAGCTGATTGTAATGCGTGAAAGTGAAAGTGAGAGCTGTTTCAGGGAACAGACTGAGGGAACCTCAACTGTTCACATTTTGAAGTGTCCTTAGCCTTAATTTTAGCTAAGTCATCAGTGGTTGGGCCATGAAGGCCAATTATCATAAGGATGAAACTACCTGGTTATAGGTGCTCATTCATCATCATGAGGAATCTTTGTCCCCTATGAAACAAAGCCTGCTGTAACATGGTCAATATTACTCCCACGTCAAGCGGTCAAAGGGTAAGAGGGGTAAAGGGTAAATGCACAGATTATCTTTTTTTTGTCGCATCTACAAATGGTGGTTATTAGATGACTTACATGTGCAAAGTGAAGGGTGCAGCCTCCATAAGCCCATACCCATCAGTTTTTGAGTTAAATGTGTTCAACCTGGAGACTTGCAGCTGCTTCCAGCCTTCATCAGAGGCTTTTACTCAGGGAACTGCCAAGTCTGCCATCATATGCATGAAAGCACCTTGGCTTTTTATATTTCATAGCACAGAAGACTGGAAGGAAAAGAGCACAAACACTTGAATGTCTGCTCAGTGGGTTGCTAGGGTGTACAATGCCATAGTTTGTCTGCCTTACAGATTCATTTGTTTTAGAAAACATGTAAAGCGCAATATGTTCTCACTAAGATGATTGGTGAAGGTTTTTATGAGAAGGGCCATCAAGTTTATGTTTAACCAAGCCAAACATATTGAGCAGGAGATGTTACCAAATAAAAGTTGCACCTTTAACAAGATTGTATGGTGGTAGTGACAGAGATATCCCAGTTTTACTTATTATGGTTTCAATGACAATCCAAATTGGTTTCTTTCCTTGAAAAGACCAGTCCACAAAGGTTTCATAATAACCCTTTTCACCTGGTCTGACAAATCAATGTTTATGAAAATACAGAAAAGAAATGGTTTTAATTTCCTTTACTTCACATGTCAACATTTTATATTCGGCATACAGTGTTTAATGTGATACCGAAAAAGAGAAACAAGCTAATACAACTTGACAGTTAAAAGGAGAATACAAGCCAATTTCCAAAAATAGAGCACAAGAGCCTAAATATACAGCAGGCTCCAGTGATGCAAGCCCAACAGCAAAAGCTGTGTCTATCTAAAAATGCTCTGGCCAAGACAACCAAACATTAAATATAAAGATCATCCAAGATATTTATTTTCCAGCCACATCCCTATTTCCAAAGCCCAAGCCTTCCTTCCAGACAGGCTGGTATTTGTTGTGCTGTTGGGGGTGATATATATAGAGGAGACAGACAGAGAGGGATTCCAGTGGGCAGCGGTGTGGCTGCACAAGGAGACAGTGAGGAGAGAAGGCCACTGTGTGTCCCAAACACTGACCCACCCTGCTAATGACAGGGTGCTGACCGGACTCAGCTAACCCCAAATTACTGCCCTTGCCACCAGCTGTGACCACTGCACTCACAAAAGTAACACAACTCAGAGGAATCTTTGGAGTTCTTTAGACTGAAAACACAGGGGGCTGAGGACGGCTCCTTGAGGAATCCCTTCTCCAAGTGATGAAACCTTTCAGTGTTGTTTTTTCCAAATATTCCTCAAACCTCTGCACAGTTTATTCTCACTGATCAATAATACACTTCTTTCTGGCCAATGTCAATTACATGGCTAATGACTTTTAAGTAGGAATACATCTTCAAAGTAATACCATTCAGCCTTATGGACACAATATAGTCTCAAACACACTATAGGCATGCAAAGCATAGGAAAAAGTCGTGCTATTAATTCAGTGACTTTGTCCTTTAAGATTACATAGAATACCTTATAATGTTCTTATAATAATAACAATAATAATAATGATACAAATAAAATTACCATTCTTATCAATATCTGTCTATCTGATCATCCATCCATCCATCATCTATCTATCTATCTATCTATCTATCTATCTATCTATCTATCTATCTATCTATCTATCTATCTATCTATCTATCTATCTATCTATCTAATCTATCTATCTATCTATCTATCTATCTATCTATCTATCTATCTATCTATCTATCTATCCGGACAGAACACGGACAGATGGACAGTAAATACTGAAACATTTACTGCACTTGAACATGAACTCACGCACTGATATTAAAGTTCCTGCCTCTATTTTTCCTTATTTTTCCTCTTTCTTTGACCTTGTTTGTGTATGTGTACTTGATAAACCTTGTTTGTTGTATGTCATATATATACATGGAAAAAAGTAAAGTTAGTTTAAAAAAGGAAGTAATGAAGAAGACAGAGAAACTGCTTTAAAAAGGAGAGAGGGACAATAAGAGCTTCTAAGATCACTTCAAGAAAAAGAAAAAAAAATGATACAGAACTCCTCTGGAGGTCATGTGGTCCCCACATTAGGTATCAGACTTCACTGACCCTGAACATTAATCAATCAATCAATCAATCAACTTTATTTCTATAGCACATTTTAAAATAACCACAAGATCATGGTCCTCAACTTTTGACAGCATTGATCACCTTCAACAGCAAAGCAATGGATTAAGTTGGCGTTCTTTAAGGGTAAATGAAAAATGATTAACCACAACACCTCAGACGTAAAAAGATGTTGGAGGAAGATACTGACCTGTCGGTTCCTTTCATCCATGATCCGGGTGATCTGGATCTTTTTCCTCCCCATTGTTAACACCTCCTCTCACAGCCAAAGAAGAAGAATATCAGTGGGCTCAGCAAAGTCAAGAGTTCACAGCAGGCAGTCCTTAACACATTCCTCCACTTTCAGATCTGTTAGTCCAGCATTAGTGCAGGATGGCTTTCTGCAAAAGAATGAACACACAGTCACCTCAGGCCTAATGCTAATAAGACATCAAAGTGTGTCACAGTAGAAAGTCAGCATCAAATTTTTCACACAGTTGTAAAAATCATGAGGTGTAGGTTAAAAAAGCATGACTTAACAAAAGGTCATTTCCTGCAAAAATAATATCAAGAAGTCCCTGAGCCAGTATCTGAACTGACACATTTTCCTTCACAAGTGAACAAAGTAGCTGACTGCAGGAGAAAACTCTGTTATAAAAGCTCCTGCACACACAGACTACTCTGCCAAACACTGTAACAGTGTTTCCAGTTTTAGCTTGGAAAGACCTGCTTGATTGATCTTGCAACGAGACCCCTGCAGGCTATCTTTTCATACTTACATCCCACAATTTTCTCCTCAATTTGGCATCACAGCCCTACTTCACCACCGTCTTTGTCACTGCTACTTCCATTTCACGGCTTCTATTCACTCTATCACAAGCAGCTACACCACTTAGGTATGTAGCATGGCTCCAAAGTTGAAAGATCCTCAGACAGGACTTGTAATTCAAGAAACAAGGACATTATCTCTCAAAGCTATTTGATTAAGGAACATTTCCAACTGTGTTTGCTAAAAGACACAGATACACAGCTCCCAGGGAGCAAAGCAGCATTTTTCCATGACACAGCACAGCACTTCTGTTCTTCAAAGTTCCTCCAAAGTCCTTTTGGCTCTAGGGGTCTTCTAAAAAGCACCACAGGATTTGCAATGAGCACACACACACTGAGGCTCAAAAGCACACTGACTCAGAAAAACAGAGAACTAGACTGAGAGTATTCACTCCATCACACACCTTCACCAGCTGGCTCCAAGCTCTCTCCCCAAGAAACACCAAATTGAATATTTAGCCCTCTAGTCCTGGATGAACTCACCTCTGCTTTCCTGCAGGAGCTCCCACCTGCCTGGCAATGTCCCTCCTCTGCTCAGCCTCAGTGTTTCTGAGCCCTGCCTTCCCTCAGAGCTCCTTAGCTCTTTCCTAATCTCATCTGATCTGGGAGGAGGCAGCGAGCGAGGCACAGAGCGAAGCGAAGCCCAGCTTTATCCTAACCCCCCTGGATTACTGCAGCAAGTGGATCCCAGAGCTGAGCCACCAAAACCCCCACGGCAGACCCCATTCACCCGGATAGGAGATGGGACGGATACATTTGTCATGCACCAGTGGAAATGTATTGGTGATTACTTAAAGATTTAACTGACCTTTATATCTGCTGAAAGACAATATCATTGAGTGCCAGTTACTTAAATGTACCCCAAGGCAGATAAATGCAGAACAAATTAATGAAATATTTGATCAAACCCTTTGAGAAACTATTCAAGAGCATCAGATTAGAAATACACTTAAAGCCTAAAATTATAGTTGCTGCCTTTTTTGTTGACCATTGAAGAGCCATTACTTGGATATCATGGCTGTTGGTTTGAGAGACTGCATGCAGTCCTTTAACCCTGTTCAACTGTAGGCCGTCAGGCCTTGTGTAAGCTCAAGGTTGCCCCCACCCAACCAGTGCATGGAAATAAATAATTAAACAGTGCAAACAGTGTGCACAAAAGCCCCTGTGATGACGCTTGGCTCAAACAGTGTATCCCCCGGATGATCTATACAATCTTCATACGCCCATAGGCTGTATCAGGTGTCAATCATAGCAAACATGAACCCCCTAATAACTTTTAAAAATGGAGCTGCACAGAAAAAAGAGGACTTGAGCACAAACCATTCTTACAGTAACTACATGTCAACATCACAACCAAGGGTAAGAAAAATGTATATTCTGTGTAATTAATTTCTAAAGTTTGTCCACAGCTCCATAAGCTTTGCTGGTGGAGGCGGGATTTATGACCTATACTGCAACTTGTCATGGGGGGTGCTGTTCTCAGAGTGGCTTCACCCAGCGAGGAGACAGAGGATGTCCACTCTATATACAGTCTATGGCATTTACATATAGAGACAAACAGCCATTTATGCACACACTTACATGAGACATTTGCATTTATTTCAGGGTTACCTTTGACAAAAAAAAGGAAAAAAAAAACATTTTGAAATGTCTAGCCTGTTTCATTATCCTGGTCTGTTAATTTAAATCAATACAAGTACACACACATTATAGGGATGCAATGACATGTTGTTACTCTTACTTATGGCATTAGCTGATTCAATTTGTAATTTATTTATTTATTCTTATTACTCAATTAATTTATGTCTATTTCTTTTTTGATACCCAAATGTCAGTGGTATTCTGTGTATAATTTGTAGTGCAGCTACCATCCTCTAGCCTAGGCTCAGATGACATCTTGTGGTGCTGCCGGTATTGGGTCTGATAAATACAGTCACACTAAACAAACCAGTTTAACAACCTTTTATCTGCAGGTGCTGTGATCTGTGTTGAGCAATGCTGAATGACTTTTTCTGAGTATTTTCTTTTCTTTGTCTGAGTTTAAATTTCTACTCAAACAAAAAGTAATTAAACACTGGAGTATTTCTTATTCATCACAGGTAAATCCCTCTGTGGTGATAAATGGTTTTTCTATTCTGTGACAGTAAATCTATGTCTCATGCTGCTGGGTCTGTAGAGCAACAATGGCGCTTGTCCTACATCTCTTACATGTGCTTCCCAGACAAGTAGTACTGATCAATGCAGATGTAATATGTTACTATGGCAGAAACCCTATCCGGCTGAAGGAGAAATCAATAAAACCTAGAGGCTGAGCCAACAGGCTGCAGCAGACAGCACTCACACCAACATCAACAAGGCTGAGCTGTATAGAGTGACTTCATTTATCGCAGGTCCTCAGCTTGTAAAACAATAACTGTTGAACTAAATTTTAACCATGCTCTTTTCAGATAACTGTTAAACAGAGACTATTTTTTATTACCTTCTGAATATCTGAAATGTTGTAGCACAATAAAATGGGTCTCTGTAGTTATCCACGTTTGCTCTGACCCTCTCAGGACCCCTCTCTGAGTTTTAAGTATCCCCCCTCAGATGTTTCTTCAACAGTAAGTGCTAAGCCCCCCGGGGCGAACCTCACTGCAAAACACCTCTTTCTTTATCTCATCCATGAAATCCAATTTCTGATGCTCTTTAGCAGTGTGACCATGCTTTGTAAGGGTGTGAAATGCTCTTTTTTAAGGGTGCTTTGCACAGTATTTTCTACCTATTGTGCCTTTACAATAGCTGAATGTCACTTGTTGTTATTTTGAAGGAGTTTTGATGAAGCTGTACATTGAGAACTTTTCAATGCTTTAAGTGAACAACTACTGTTGGAGAATAATTAATGATACATTTTGTCCTTTGTATTTCTGATGGTTCATTTAATTGTGTTCTAATATTTGCACATTATCTATTAAAGGTAGAACAAGGTTTTTCCTCTAACATGTAGTTACAGGGGCTTAATGAAAATTTCTTTCTGTATGAAACAGCAGAGGACTAAATTTTTCTCGTACTCCCTTGGTTTGGTGTCTTTATGTTGCTGATTTTGCAGACAAGGCTTCACCCAGTGTTTTCCACTCAGACGATACCTGAGTGGCTTGCCGATATGATGGCTGATTATTGATTACTGAAAGTAAGTGTTTGTTAATAAAGATACAATTGCTAATGAAGACTTGGACTAAAATACTAATGGTGGGCTCTATAACGCTCAAAATTTACATTATTCTCCCCACTTAGTGTCCAATTTATTTATGACCCGCTTTACACACATCAAACCACATCATTGTGAAAGCCTGAGTTAATTGAGACGTGAAGCTTTAATTTGCCACTTACTTACAATTTTAAAACGTAAATCAACTCTGATGAATGTTATCATACCGTTGCATCCCTGTATTTCATGTTTTAGCCCCTAGTTTGCAGGACCTATTGAGGGCCCATCCAATTACAGCCCGCTGACCCTGATGAACCCCAGTAAACGAGGTCAACAAGATGTGAAAGACTCCATCATAGTGAGCACTAATTAACAGCCTCCCTCTTCCCTTTCATATCTTCTCATACACAGAATAAACAAAGTCACAACTGCAGAAGGTTAATCATGCCGCATCTGAACAGCACCAGGTTGTTTTCAGTACAAAGCAGTGCCCATTAATTGGCAACCCTTTCATCCCTCTGCCTCATTAAAGACCTTGGCTTCATCTCTAATTGTGCTGACCTCACCGTGACCTCTGCTCCAGCCGCTCTAACTGCGAATCAATGAGACTTCAAGCTGATGCTACCCAGCATGCACCACCAGGTAACCCCTGATATATTGCCCTGACCTGTGGTCTGTTTGGTTTGGTAGATTATAAACTGAGGCTGGTTTTCAGGGATGAAACAGCCACAGAAAGATTCATAGCCATGTGAAAAAGGATGAAAGAGTTTCTGTTTGATTATTATTTGCAAATGTACCATTCACTGATGACACAGATCACATCCCTTATTCATGTCTCCATCTTGCCTGCAGCTTTGCTCGTCTCCTTGCTCTGCTCTCCTTCACTTCTTTTGCTCAATCTAGTCCTTCTACCTCCAGCAGCTGATTTGCATCGTCTCCATCAGCAGGAGGAAAGAGAGGGGCTCTTTAGCTCAAAGCAAGCCTGGACCTCCTTTGAAGTTCTCATAAGTAGAGTTTTACAAAAGTTCTTTAGGGAACTTATACATGGCAAACAGTCAGGCTGTGTGGTGGACCTGCTCCCCCAGGGAGATGGTGTGAGCTCAGGCTTGTTTACTGGCTCAAGTGTTTAACACTTCCTTGTTTAGAGAGTCTCTCTAATGTGCCATCCCTCCTCTTATACCCTGCTGTGATTATGTGGTTTTCTTTGATGTAGGAAAAGGGAATGACAATTTATGTAAAAACCTAACAGAGATGCAGCATCTTCAAAGAAATATTGATGACATTTGCATTTTCTAATGCAAATGATGCTCTGGTACAATGAAACTCTTGGAAAATGCAGAAGAGAAGACACAAGTCACAACCAGCAGCTGCGGCAACTCATATTTTTATGTCCTTATGGTGACAAAAACCCTGGACTCAATAAAGCCTAAAATGTTCTTTCAATGGGATTATGTCCTCAAAGTAAAGATGTGATTTACCACCATCTATTATGTGAATGATTTTACTGCAGTCTAAAACTACTGCCGTGCGCTGAGTATATCTATTAAGTCCAACTTGTATTATAGAGCATGTGTACTGACACCTCTATTCAAACTAAGTGGCAAAGCATCCTGTAACAGAGCTATCCATCGTACGAGAAACAATGAAAACAACAGCAAAGCAGACAAATACCTGCTGGAAGGACTGGACTGTAACTACACCTGATGCTGCCACTCAGTGAAAAACACAACCACAAATACAACATTTGGTCATATAGAATCCATGATAAATAGTTAATTTAATCTAATACAGATTCTTTCACTGCAAAACTAGCCTTGAGTGTTTTCATATGAGGCTTGATCACAATTTCTCCCCCTTCCCCTACCCCCTGCTGGAAGGACTGGACTGTAACTACACCTGATGCTGCCACTCAGTGAAAAACACAACCACAAATACAACATTTGGTCATATAGAATCCATGATAAATAGTTAATTTAATCTAATACAGATTCTTTCACTGCAAAACTAGCCTTGAGTGTTTTCATATGAGGCTTGATCACAATTTCTCCCCCTTCCCCTACCCCCTGCTGCTCTGTTTTCACACTAATACATCCTTCAAGGCACACTGTCCAATAGGTGGCAAGTATGCAGACCTGAAGCAGCAGCCACAACCACTGCTCACCATGGTTGCTGCTTTGCCACTACTACTAACTGGTTAACATTTGTTCATGTTTAGTGTGGACAATGGAGTCCGTCTTGCTGCTTTGACTTTTGAATACTTAATGACCCTGTTACTGATCTTACTACCTCAACATTTACCATAAAGCTTTCTGAAGAGACATAAGGTGCTTACATACAGCCATTTCAAGGTGGGATATATGCACCCCTCTTACAGCCTGTTTAACCTCTCATGCTCTGTCTGAGGTAGTACCAAAGGTAGGATGTAGGGAAGATGGTGGCAATGTAGTGTCAGAGGCAGCAGTGCAAAACAACACTGTACACATCTGTATGTGTGTACATGTGGAGCTTCTGCACTGTGTTGACAAGCCATGCTTCTCACGCTGCTGCAACAAGGTGTCCCAGTGTGTAATGACACACTTAGACACCAATGTTACGCCTTCCTGGGTGTAATGATGACAGAACTGCAGCGTGTTAGAGGTTAGAGGTGAATAGTTTGGTGACAAAATTTAGCAGCGAAACTCCTTGTTTAAACATACTTTTGGTCATATCTCCCAGGAGACCATTCTTGAGGTAACCTCTGAGAGGGGACTCAAGACTGAGCCCAAATCTGGAGTGGCTGTGCTCACACTGAACAAATGAGATGGACCTTTGTGTACAAGTGTACTCTGAACCAGGCCCAAGTCCCTAATGTGTAACTACGATTTCAATGACTTAGCATGGTAGGATAAAGCTGAGAAATATAAAATAGTGTCCTCAAATGCAGTGATTGTTTTTTAACTGTGTGGTTGGTCTGCCTGACTTCAAAGTGTTAATTTTACCTGACACAAACAGGTGAAAAGAAACAAAGAAGAGAGACTGGGGGGAGAAATGAGATTATAATAATCCCTGACTATATGCTGAGGCTCTGTGAGGTGATACATACTGTCTGTGCTACTGTAGCTGCACAGTTTGGGTTTGTGGCTTTATCAATACAACAAATCCATCCCAAACGCTTCTATAACCTCTGAGAGCCTGAACTTATCAGGTAATAATTACTGCTTTTCAGCCTATTTTAAGATGAAACCCGGGACATAATCTGACCCTGACTGGGTTTATTTTGATAAATTAGCATTGTGATGTAGTCAGTTTAACAGCCCTATCCTCATGACACTATAAAACTCAACAGACCTCATTCTTTCCTTAAAACTTCCTTCTTGGTACAACTCTCTTAATTGAAAGTCTTCTTTCTGTGTTTTCTCTGTCCCCCCTTTTCAGACAGAAGCAATGAAACTAAGTGCTGCTGTCGTTAGCTTTTGGGCACGGCAGGACCACTGACTTTGATCAATTTATCACCCACAGCCTCTGGTCTCTCGCAGCCTGAGTATCGATGCTGGCCTCTGCTGCCCTGCAGGTCACCGAACTAATGAGTTTTTCACCCCAAATGTAATAATTAAAGCAGAGCAGCAGAGCTATTTGATGTAAGGCAGAAGGGCGAGAATATCAGACAGCCTTATTGAAGGCTGCACAGGTAACACCACAGTGGTTACCATGGTTATTTTGATCAATATTTAGATGATGGTTATTCATGACAAGAATTTATTGTGCAACATTTTGCCTCATGTACAAGTAATTGTTTGAAAATGTCAGGTTTTACTCAGTCTTTTGTCCCCCATGCAAACAGAGTTTAAGGTCACAGAAATAGAGGTTTGGGAAACACCTCAGTGGGCAAGGTTATGAAGAACTCTGTGTTCATGGGGACAGTGGAACGAAGGTTTTGTCCAACACTGACATCATTATCTCCACTTTTGAAGGGAAATTGTTGTTTATACTTAGAATATTGGGCATGTGCCCTGATGGCAGGACAAAGGGCTCTGTTTTTGTGCCTTGCCGGCTGCGTGGCACCGTGCCGATGGGGCATGCCCAAGCACAATTTGGTATTTTGGTGAGCGGAACAGGCCGCTCTATACCGGACAGCAATGCCACACGATGGCAACAAAAAGCAGCCCCTCAACAAGTGTTGCGGTCAGCGCTGCAGAAGGCGTCCTTCATACTCTCTCAAATAAGCACAGAAATGTGCCTGACACTGTGGAAACTGCCTGTGAGGCATCAGTGACATATGCGCAATACGCCTTCGGTCTACTAAAATACCACTAGACCAGCTGCGCTCTGCCTGCACTGAAAGCTGACCAGGTTTTAATTGGCGAGCTTTCAGCGCACTTCACACGCTGCTGGCGGGCACGAAAATGTCACTGCGCCAGCTGATTTTGTCCCCCCTACCGCGCCACCATGCCCAGGTTGGCGCACCTCAGTCTACGAAAATACTGCAGGTGGGCACGCAAATAGAGCCCAAAGACACCACCTAAATAAAGGTTTTTTTCATTTAAAAATTGAATCAACACAGCTTCATTTCATCTGGTTTACTACAAACCCTTTAACATTGAAATCTTTGCTCAAACAAGGACATAAAGCAGGGATCTTAATTTAAATTTAGTGCATTCTAGAGGAAAGGCTCCACTGTTTTGTTCGATCCAAAGTCAGAGGAAGTGGTACAGTACTCAACTGCTGTGACATAACCCTGGATTTCACTTTCAAATTTTGCAAACAGTGCAGATAATGACACTTTGGAGAAAAAACTCAGGATGGATTGGCATTTCATTTCTGTAAAATGTTAAATTTTCTGGAGTCTTCATGACCAGCAGTATTCATATCACTGATCAATCATTTCAGTCTGTCTTTGGGAGTTTGGAGGATAAGGTGAAGTGCTGAACTGTATCCAGCGTTGCTGCAGATATCTGGCCCAAGGACCTGAGGTTGTGATGCTGCTCCTCTTTGCCTTCACTTACTCATTAATAGGGATGCATGATTTTCTTCTGCATAATATCTGTATTGGCAGATGATCATTTGAAAAGTTACTTATTGGTATTTGTAGATATGACAGTTTCTGCGAGTGTAATTATGTGCTATAGAGGTGATGCATCAATTAAGTGTATGTGATTAGCAGATGCATTTCTGGATGTATAAGAATAAGAATAACTTCATTTATCCTCAAAGGAAAATTAAATTAAATTGAATTATATTATATTTTTCAATTATTAAAAAAGGTCATGTGTCATAGAATCAAATGTAGTTTGCCTGGGTCGAAAACAAACTAACTTTTGCAGCTCAATTTTGTTACAGGAAAATAATTTATGTAGGTATGTATAAATCATTATTAATACCAGCAAAAATGAGATTTGAGAAAACCAATTTTGTGCATCCCCACACATCATAGTGTGCTGTGTGGAGATTTTTTTAGTCCATCAAGCAAATGAGTGATGTAACCTTGTAGCACCTCACCAGATTTTTATGCACTTTTTGTTCAAAAATGAAATCACACAAATGCCAACTGGAACGTCTCTACCGCAAAACCGACCTCACCGTTCATCTCCAAGCCTACACCGACCATCTCCACCTGTACAGAACAGCCCTCACCTCCACCCGTTCTTCCTATTACTCCAACCTCATCCACTCTGGCTCCAGTAACCAAAAGGCTCTTTTCTCCACAGTCAAAAAACTGCTCCACCCCATAGACAGTGTCTCCATCAACTTCACCCCGGAAAAGTGCAACTCATTCCTCTCTTCTTTTCAATCCAAAATCAACACAATCTACAACTCCCTTCCCCCACCTTCCATTCCCAGCTCCTCCCCTCATCCCATCAGCACTCTCCCGCTTCTCACCTATTTCTCAACTGCCCCTTTGTCCCAAGGTGTCCCCCAGGGTTCGGTGCTTGGTCCCCTCCTCTTCATCATTTACCTCCTCCCTCTTGGCCACATCCTCCGTCAACACGATCTCCACTTCTACTGCTAAGCTGATGACATTCAATTGTACATCTCTTCCACCTCCATCACCCCCCAGACCCAACGCTCCCTCTCAAACTGCCTCACTGATGTCAAACACTGGATGGACAGCAACCTTCTCAAGCTCAATTACGACAAAACCGATCTCCTCATCATCGGCCCAAACTCCCTCACCTCTACAGTCACAGACTTTCAGCTCTCCATTGACAACTCCACCCTCTCCCCCTCCCCCTACTGTCGCAACCTTGGTATTCTCTTTGACAGCAACCTCTCCTTCACCCAGCACGTCAAGCAAATCACCAAAACAGCCTACTACCACCTCAAAAACATTGCCCGCCTCCTACCCTGCAGCTGAAACCCTCATACATGCATTCATCTCATCCTGTCTAGATTACAGTCTCCTCCACGGCACTACCTCCACTCTCCTCAATAAACTTCAGCTCATCCAGAACTCTGCCACCCGCCTCCTCACCCATACACGCTCCCACCAACACATCACCCCCATCCTCCAGAACCTTCACTGGCTCCCCATCCCTCATCGCATTCAGTACAAAATCCTCCTTCTCACCCACAAACCACTCCACAACCAGGCCCCTCCCCTACCTGCAAGATCTTCTCCACCCCTACACCCCCCCACACACACATACACACCCTCCGCTCCGCCAATGCCAACCTCCTCACAGTTCCCTCGACCAAACACTGAAACTGGGGGGACAGAACCTTCTCAGTCGCCTCCCCCACCCTCTGGAACTCACTCCCACTGGACCTCAGAAACTGCGCCAACCTGACCAGATTCAAGACCCATCTCAAAACCCACCTTGCCTGCACTGCCTTTCATCCTCCATACCCCCCCCCCCCCCCCCCATTATTGTATATTGATGTATGTTTTATTGCTCTTGCTTAGGCCTGTCGCGATAATCAATAAATCGCCTTATTGCTCGATAAATAAAAACGAGGTCGATAACTTTGCCAGCCTCGATAATTGACGTGCGTTTGTTTTTCTCCTCTCTCGCTACCAAACACGCTGGATGAGAGAAGAGGTCTCACTCTGCGCATTTTTCTCGGCACCTGGGGGCGTTGGCTCTATAGCGGAATGAACGGAGTTAGTGAACCCTCCTGTCAGTCATTCAGTATCTTTGTCACGGGGGGGCGCGCGCGCAGGTACACGTAGGCGCGCACAGGCACACAGACACAGACTTTTGGATACAGTGCTGCAAGTGAGCGTCGTGAGTGAAAAGCAAGCTAACAGAATGAACATGACAGCTTTGGTGTCTAAACCGAACGCAACAGCCCAAGTGTGGGAATATTTCGGCTTTAAACCAGTTTTGTTTTCGTCAAACACAAAACTCCACGTGTGTGTGTGTGCGCGCGTGTGTGTCTGTGTGTTGGAGGAGCACAGCAGGCTGATGAGAGCTGTCAGAGCGGACTGAAGCTGCTCCTATATGTTTAGCGTTTAACTGACTGAGTTTTGCAACTCTGTTCGTCATTTTCGTCTCGTCCCATCAACGTAAACGCACTTTCGTCTCGTCACATTTTAGTCATCTCCGACTTATGTTTAGCTCGTCAACGTTACGTCTTCATCGTGGGAGAAAAGGGAAATATTTTAGTCAACGAAAACAACCAGTGTTGTTCTCGTGTGGAAATTAAAGTTTATCACTTTTGACATGGTGTACTCGCATTATTATGCCATATAATATCATTATCTATAATTTAAAAAATGGTGTCAATAATATCGTTTATTGGCGATAATTTGTAGCACAATTATCGTCCAGCAAAATTTGTTATCGTGACAGGCCTACTCTTGCTTTTACTCATGTACAGCGTCTTTGTGTTCTAGAAAAGCGCTTTAGAAATAAAATGTATTATTATAATTATTTGTTTAATCGTGATAAGGGTAAAAAGCATGATGTTGTTTGATCTAAATTATCAGCTTGGTTAAGTCTGTTAAAAACAGATGAAAAGAAAGTAAAACTGCACTGCAGTGAAAAAGCAGGATTCTTTTTCAGACTCTTTGCCTCTGTGCTGCCTTCACTGACACCCCGTTCTCCAGAGTGCTGCACTGTTACCCACAATCCTCCTGCCTTGTAAAAGTCCACGACAGCAGTCTGCTGATTTAATTACTGCCACCCCACTGTGATGTCATTTCATTATTGTGTTGCTTTTATGACAGTGGCAGTGGGATAAGATTTTCCTGTCTCGACACAGACACTGATGTCATGCCTGTAACACAGATTGAAAATCAAGCTGCTCTGTAAAATACAGCTCTGTGCTCTGACTCTGTTTCTATCAAAAAAACACTAAACACTAATTGGCCTTCAGATGAACTTTCATTTCCAACACAATATGTCCATTTCTGCTCTCAACCATTGTCATGTTAGCCTGTAAAGCAAGTTTCAGCTGTGGAATTACTGTGAAATCATTTTGTGCTTTAGCTTAATAACAACATCTTGGGTAATTTCTTGATTCACAAATGCAACAATGAGCATGCACGGTATAATATTTATAGCAAGCACAGCAGGCCAAAGCTCTGCTGGGCCAACAAAATACTAAATTTCCAAACAAATCCATGTAACAGACACCAAAACAGTCTGACATCTGGAGGCACTACACTAGCAAAAGCCCCTATTTCAGGCACATTGAGCATCTTTTATGCTATCCTGACCCCAGACTGATACAAGCTTAACAGAATCTCAGATTATTTAGACCATGTTCAAGAACATTTTAGTCAAATTAAAAAGAAGAATCAGTGAATTCAGATCATGCAAAATATTAATTCTACACCAGAAGGACTCCTGTGAAACAAGGAAACAGGCTACTGCTCTCTTCAGCAGTGCAGCTCATGCTGGTGTCAGCTAACACCTTGGAGTTGACAAAATCTTTGCTTGTACAGCAAAATACAACACTGAAAGTGACTGACCCAAATGCTTTGTTGTTACACAGTATCTGGATAAGGAGATGGTGGTGTTTTCCACAGTGGAGGAATCACTGAAATTTAACAAGCAGTATCAATGTTCAAGTTTACATTAAAACCTGTTGGAAGTCAGATAATCTACATAAGACTGTATGATCCTAATCAAGTTGTCTGTGACTCATCTAACAATATGAGAGCAGCTTTGGATCTGTCTTCTCTCTCAGGTAAGCAGCCTCAGTGTAAATGCTGCAAGTGATGGAAATTCAGGCTCTTTTCATTCAGGGGTTAAAAAATTTGGCTCAGCAAAACAACAACCATTCTGCTCCCTGTCTTCCTTTACATTGCAGCACCCTAAAGAAAACCTTAAAGGTCTATTGAAGAAATACATAATGCCAATAACTGTCTGTTTATAACCACCCTGAATCACCACAAAAGCACTTCCTTCAGCATTAAAGCCCGGCTCACAACTTCACAATAATGTTTACATTGTCACTGTATATGACACATGCTATAGGTGACACTTGCACATGTGTTTACAGGACAGACCAGATGGACAAACTGCATGAGAATTAGTTACCATGAATTATAATCTCACAGCTTCCAGAGATAATCAAAGAGAGCTGCATCTTGGCCCTTGAAAAACATCAGATATACTATATGTCTGTCTGTACTGCTCTGTGCTCCCTGTACAGATCCACAAACTTCATCAGTGAGTATCTGTAGCATCAGCTCCATCTTTTGATCTACTAAATGATATTATAATGAATTCTTTTTCATTTGTGTTTGCACCAGCCCTCATTGAAATTCTGTGCTATCAGCAAAGTTACATCTTCCTTTTAATGTTGTGAGGAGGTGGTAAGTAGATCTGAGGCCTTTATCCTGAGGGTCCTGCCTACAGTCTGCTATCCCCCCATCCTTAGCCCGCACTGCACTGCACTGTTCTGTGCGCACACACACACACACACACACACACACACACACACACACACACACACACACACACACACACACACACACACACACACACACACAACCATCTCTACCTCAAAGATTACTTGGTAAATGCTGGACTCTTTTTAAGTTGAAATACATAAAAAGCAGTGTTTCATCCACTTACAATGATGTAAACTGAACTGAGATGATATATCAGTATATTGAATACATAGGGCTTTATTTTCGTGTCCGCCGGTGAGGCGGCGGAGGGTGGCAGATGCCGCGCAGTGGTATTTTCATTGTGCGGAGCCTGGCGTACAGCCAGTTTGGTATTTCGGTGAACTGAGGCGCACCAAGGTCCGCCAAGCTGGGTGTGGTGGCGTGGCAGAGGGAGGTGTCGACAGAATCAGCTGCCGCAGTGACATTTTCATGCTCGCCGGTTGCATATAAAGTGCACTGAAGGCTCGCCGATTCAAACCTGGTCAGCTTTCAGCGCAGGCGGAGCGCAGCTGGTCAAGTGGTATTTTGGTAGACTGGCGGCGTATGGGCATACGTCACTGATGCCTCACCAGCAGGTTTCCACAGTGTCAGGCACATTTCAGTGCAATAAATAATCATCAACAACTAATAATCTGAGTCAGCACATACATTTAGATCTATATAGATATATTCTGATCTATATCTGATCTGATGAGCACGTTTGGCACGCATTTGGACACACAACCTGACCGAATCAACACAGCTGAAACCACATTAAATTAAATTAAATATCTAGTAAATAAACTCACATGATGAAGTTAACAAGATATTTAATTTGTCTCCATCCTTTTCTTTCCTCCTCTTCCTCTTATTTCTCGCGCAGCTCAACCTGGACATGTCTCTGTGTCCTCTCCCTGTCCTGCTGCAGCTGCTGCTGCTGCAGCGGCTGATGATTTGTTTCAGTGACCAGATGAGTTTTTAACTTTAAGCCTACATCAAATATTATAATATTCAGTTTTGTGAGCCAAATTTATTTTTTATGCCAACATCTATGAAAGAAAGAGCCAGGCCACAGAGCGTGATGCGTCCTTTATGCACAGATGGTTCCAATTTTAATGCCATTTTTGGACTTTATGATGTGATCTGTGCGCACAACCCACCTTTGTCACGTGAGGTTTGAATATATGCAACTTTATGTGAGTGTCTTTATTTGTGGAAAAGGGTGTTTGTCTTACCAGTGGGTCCAACATTACACACACCAAATCCATCTGTGCTCAGATGAGACAGTCTGGAGGACACCCAATGCAGCGCTTACAGCGACACTTGTTGAGGAGCTGCCTTCTGTCGCCATCGTGTGGCATTACTGCCTTCAGACATCTCTTGATCTCTTTGACTACTTCACGAAAATAGTAATACGCCTCGCCGGTGGCGGATTTAAAGGCTAGGAGAGGAGCTGATGTTATAGGTCAATACAGGTCTCAGCTGTGTTAAACCCACTCCACGCCCTCTCTCAGCAAAATACCAAATTGTGTTCAGGAACGCCTTGTCGGCGCGACGGACCTGACTTACTCCGCACGTCTCAGGCAAGGCACGAAAATAGAGCCCATAGTCTGAAACATGCTTTTGAAGTGACAGTTTTTGTTCATCAGAGTAGATTGAGTATGCACCTCAGGAAGGAATGTCACGATATGTTCTGTTTATGGAGTTTTTCCCTGTGATTTGAGTGTATTTTCCCTAGTGTCTCTGTTCCCTACTGCTCCTGTTCCCTGGTAGTCTTGTCTTGTGAGTTTTCAGTTTGTGTCTGACCCTGTTTCCCTCATGTTCTCAGTGTTTTATTCTCTATTATCAGTTTTCAGTGTTTCCTGTTTTATTTTGTAGTCGCTTATTCCCCATGTTTCTAGTCTAGTTTTGTTTTACTTCCTCAGTTTTCCCTCCTTAGTAATTGTCTGCATCTGTGTCTCATCTCAGAGACTGCATGAGGCTGAGTGCGCTCAAGTGCACTTAGCTGAGCGCACTGCCGTTATGTGGACTTGAGTACCCTGAGTGAGATGGTCCGGTTTTGTGAATTGGGAAGGTCTAACCTTCGGAGGACTTCCTGGTTGAACCACCAAATGTCCCCGCCCTCAGACTCGCGTCACAACCATAGACTGTATATACTATGGACAACTTGGTTCCGCCTACTGCCTGTATACGGATTTGAAGCCAAATAGCCCTCGGTATTTCTGGGATTTTTCTTCATTTCCTGAAACCAGCGCTGTGCATTTGGGCGCGCAGTAGCTGAGAGTCGCTGTGATGATGCTTGGCTCAGACAGCGTATCCCCGGGAGAGCTACGCAATCCCTGAATGCCCATAGGCTGTATTAGGTGTCAATCATAGAAAACAGCCCAAATCAGTCTTACTGTAACTACATGTCAACACCACAAGCAGGGGGGAGAAAAATGTATGTTCTGTGTAATAAATTTCTAAAGTTTGTCCACAGCTCCATAAACTTTGCTGGCGGAGGCGGGATTTATGACCTATACTGCAGCCCATCAACAGAGGGTGCTGTTCTCGGAGTGGCTTCACCCAGCGAGGAGGCAGACTGTCCATTCTTTAAGCACAGATCATTTCCACAAAATTCATCCAATGATTGTTTTGTATGAAGGAGTATGAGGGCCATATCGAGAATTTTTTTTATAGACTTTGAGATTTAAGTCGTGAATTTATGAGAATAAAGTCATTAATTTATTAGAATAAAGTCGTAACCTGTTATTTCAAAGGAGAGTTGTTAAAATTATAGCCATGAAGCATTTAAAGGAACTGTGCTTCAGTATAGGTTTCACAAACAAGGAGATACTTCATCCTTTGGCACATCAGCATCACATTGTCATAAGTATAAAGACTTAAAAAAGAATACATGAGAAATACGTCTTTTCCACAGGGAAAAAAAAAAACCAGGTGGACTTCGAGAAAATCGCTGCTCCTGTGGAGACAGAAATGGATTTGCTAAGGATATATCTGTCAATGCAGCCGTAAATATTCCTGAATGGCATTGAGCTTTAATTTATGATATGAATCCATATGTCATAATAAGGTGTTGGTGTCTCTGCAGGTATAGGTTACCGCCGGTGTCAGAGATGTGTTGCTCGTCGGAGCTCGACTCCCTCTAGATCACAAATGTTGATCATCATCAGTTTGATTTTTTCTTAAAAAACCATGAAAACTCTCTGAATGACCTGCTGATCCATCCACAGATAACCCTGCAGATGACCAGCTTCAGTCATTTCCCCCTCCACAAAAGCAGCTTTATGACTTTATTTACTTGATAACTTTATTCTCGCAAGTTTACAGCTTTAATCTCTAAATCTTGAAAAAAAAAAAAAAAACTCAATGTGTCAACGATCCTCTGCTGTAGTTTTGTCAGCTTTCTTATTTCTAATTTGTTTGATTGTGGTAGCAGAGCGGATCAGTTCGTCTCTAAAGACTATCATGTTTGGTTTACAGATTTTAGTGAGTTCAGAGATCATGTGCTTATGGAGTCTGAGCTGACTGTCTGATGTTTTTGGATTTCTTGTATTTTCTTTGAAGACGCGCTGTGTCTCCAAGCAAGTCCGGCCTCTCACCCAAATGCACAGCTGTGCAGCGGCACGCAAAGAATTCTGGGATACAAAGGCCACGAAAGCGTTCATAAATGCACGCTTGAAAAAGAGGCGGGGGCAGGGTAGTTTTGAGACCGCATTTGAAGCGCGCTCAGAATTACAAGCCAAATGAGACACCGTTAGCGCTGCATGAAATGCGCCGTTCAACGGTGCAGTCTCTGAAATGAGACACAGCCTCAGTGTCTCACCTGCCTCTCGTTTCTTGTTTCCCTGTGTGCATATATTTCAGTTAGACATTCAAAGTAAGTCTTTTGTTGCTTTTAAGTTCCTTTAAAATAAATCCTTTTTGTTTTACTCCAAGTTGTGACAAGGAATGGATTAATGAGGAAGTTTCTGGTCCTCATGTAAGAGGGGGGTATGGACAAAGACCAACAGAGAGAGGGGTATACAGGCCAGGTGACAGGCTACACCAAGAGAGATTGTGCTCTCATCCGTTTGTGGACCTAAACAGACCCCTGTAGAAATATCTGATTCAGTACTGTTTGGGAAATCCTTGATTAAAGCTCATCATCATAAATCTTTGTTTCTTTTTATTTATCGCCATTAACTACATTTCCATGCATGATCCACTCTCAGTGAATTATGGTTTGAATAGAGTGTGTGGAAGCTTCTGGTATAACCTTGTCTTTTACCCTAGAATGAGCATCTACATACAGGCAGCATTAATGAAGTGTTGGCACTTATCAGCAGAGGCGGGACTCTGAGTTGACCCAAACCACACGCTGGTCTGGACCCCGTCTCTGTGAATCAACACTGAGTTTAATTAAGCCAAACCACACCGCCATTGACCCAACAGTACTGTTTGAGTTGGCAGGACGCAGGGAAACCTATTTACTGTGAGCAACAAAGGCAGTTTTATAGGAGTGCAGGAAAGTGGATTGCTGGGCTAATATTTAGGGAATTGTTTTATTTGATTTCTGTATTTACTGAGCGTAATTTCTGAGCTCCTCAGAGGCATTTTTAGCATCAAATGTGTGGGTGTGTGTGGCCTGGCGGTCAGACAGGAGGCAGCCAGAGGTTTGGCTGCTCTAAGAGGAACAGCTCAGGCCTGATTACCTGAATGACCCTGAAGAGGGAGAAACCAAGTCCAAGAGATTTCCTCTTTTTATTCAAAAGGAGGAGAGAACAGGAGAGGAGAGGGGAGGACAACAGGAAAATTTCTGACAAAATAAACTTAAAATTTCCTCTGACCTTTCAACAACACCGCCTCCATTTCATCTCAATCATTAAAACCAAGACTGCATCATGCAGCTCTGAATATTTTCATAAATAATCTGCTGAAGAGGGACTCATGGGGTCTGAGTGTCCTGTCTTTTGTATCAATAAGTCACAGAGCTCTGAATGCAAAGTGGTTCAGGTCTGACATTAACGCTAATTTATTTGGTAATTCATTTTCATCCAAGCCTTTTTGACTTTTACAGCACACTGTGGTAAAATTCCTACCATTATTGTAAACCACTTTTCACTTGAAAACTAAAATGTTAAAGAAGACTCAGAGTTTATCCATACAGGTCTAATCAGACTGTCGGTGAGCAATTGCATCACAAACTCAAGTCGAGCACTCTAATGGAGTGAACAAATCTACACAAACCTGTGGATGAAACTTCACTAAGGTCTTTGGCTACAGCAAATGCTTCATAGTTTTCCACTGACCGCAGACAGATTATCATTGTGAGGGACTTGGGTCTAAGGGGGGCTCTCGGGTTGGCATGTTATGCGTGACATACTTAAGCATCCAGAGGAACAATAGTAGGGGGGGCAATGTTCTTCTGAAAAATAAATTCATGATAATGAATGAAAAACAACTCTCTTCCGCAAACAAGTACTTTTTCTTTCCATTAAGGTTTAGTGTTGAGCATTAATTTGAATAATGAATCAAAGTCAGGATCATTAAGTCCAATTTACTGCAGTCATTTTACTCCTGAATCAAGACACTGGTAAGATTCGTAAAAGTCTGAGTTTTAAACATGAGACTAAAAATCAGATATAATGTGATTGACTATTAAAATTACACCATGATTGCAATGTTCACAATAGTTTAAAAACCTGAATAACATAACATTTTTTATGAGACTAAAAAAAAACACAGCTGAATGAGATTAGATGAGAAACTGAGATTTTTTTTATCACATCCTTAATAAAAAGAGACACAAGTCAGTCAAACTATGTCAGAAAAGGATGGCCTGTGATTAAAAATTTATTAGAACTCTTTTTTGCAGGTTTTGCTGGAGCTGCTGCAAGAATTTCAAGAAATACCCCAACTAGCATCATTTTGCACATCGAGATTTAATCCACAAGTGTCCTGGTTAATTTATAATGTTACAGGATAACAGACTTTGACAGAGATGATATTTCAGGTAGTGCTTTTCTCTTTACCTCCAAGAATCTGAAAAGAACATGAACTTATGTTTGAGTTTCTTGAAGATCAAAGCGAAATTGAAAAATTCAAATCTAAAATGTAAGCTCTATCTGCAACCAACAAAAATGTTGACTGTGTTAGTCTTGTTTCATTACTTTGGATATCAAATTAGAGTGGTTACGAACTTCTCCCACACAGAGCAGATTGTTTTTCTCTTCAAACACACAATTGTTTGTGTGGAGATCATCTGTAATTAATAAAGCATTTGGATGCCATGAAACTATGAGTGAAACTTTGAAGAAATGATCTCCAAATCTGATATCATGCTAGCGTAATGTAGTCATTTCTAGTGACTCGGAAAATTGAACCCAGCGAGATTTTGTTTCAGTGAAACAAGCCTGTGCTGTTCCATAATCACATCAGTCTGCATGTTAGCATTAAGAAGGACACATAACAAGCCAACCACCAACCTTCACAGTCAGAAGTCAGCTAAAGCTCTCATCTTCTCTGCTCAGTGTGATACATGTCTCTGCTTCGGCTGTGCATCGCCTCAGCTCACCAAAGTGGATCAGATATGCACTAAGTCCACACAGTGGCAGTCTGCATTAGCATGTTCAATGCTAAAGCAAGCTAATTAAAAAAAAGCTAAGTCAGTCAGTCAGTCAGTGGCTGAGAACCCAAAATAGCCTCTCAATAAAACACACACACGCAGTGCAGCCTCAATTTTTTTAGCATGTGGTGCAAAAAGAGCAGCCTGTCCTTCAGAAGTGTTGCTATTTCTGTTTACCACAAGGCCCCAAAAATTCTATCATTAGGAAAACTAGGAGGGGAAGGAAATACCAGGAGGGAACACAGACACTCCACACAGCCACACAGAGGAACCTCACTGACAAAGGAGACTGTCATGATACCAAGCTTGACCTCCACAACAGTACTTACCTGCCCTCTAAAATGAGCATCGTACAAACACGGCATTTTCTTCTATCTGACGCAAACATTTACAGACTAATGTGATAATATGGAAATAGTTGGACCCAAAATGATTTTTAGAAACTGCTCCAGTCTGGAGAAGGTGAGACATCAGCTGCCAGTCCGCCAAGCTGCTAGAAACACATAAATCAAGGTTCAGTGTGTAGAAATATGAATGTTTATTACTCTTGCACACCCTACAATAGTTTATCCATTCTGTGTTGTGGTAGAAACACGGCAGTGCAAGGTGGCACAGTGCAAGTTGGGGGCATCTAGGAAAGGGGACCTGCCTCTAATATATGTATAGAAGGCCCATTCTAAGATAGCACACACAAAACAAGTTTTATAACTTGATAATTATATACAAATTTAAATTATGCTGCAAATCCCTAAATATAGGTTGGGGCTTTTATTTGTTTTAACTAGGCATGCACCAAAATTAAATTCTTGACCAAACCAAAAACAAGGAGACCAAGGCCAAAAACTGAAAACACTGAAAGAAATTATTATGCCAATTGTTAGCACCATGGCATTTATGGCTATGACTGTGTACTAACTTCACTAAAATCAAGACATCGCAATTGCATAAATTATCTGCTTGTGTATTCGGCTACAACATCCGTATTTTCCTGGTCTGTGCCGCATTTTTCTCATATTCAGAATGGTGATTGGGATGTTTGGATTTTAGGTGATTAATTTAACCTGACATGAGGAACTCTTTGCAAGTGCACCCCCTCTTGAGATTTCAGCATTACACACTATGCAAAATCGTTGTCTGTTGTATTGAAATATGTTTAGACTGCAGACCTGTTGGCTCTCATCCAGAGAAGTGCGTGCTGACTGCAGTTTTTGCTTGCCTCATCAGAACATCTGTTTTGGCTGGTTGTTTTGGTGATAAAAGTCTGGTGCACACAGACACACAGACTTACGGACACAGTGCTTCAAGTGAGCACTGTGAGTGAAAAGCGAGCAAACGCAATGAATGATGAAACGACAGCTTTGGTGTCTAGGCCCAATGCAACAGCCCCAGTGTGGGAACATTTCGGTTTCAAACAAAATGAAAGAGGTGAGGCCACGAACACAGACGAGCTAATATGTTGCATTTGTTTGAAAGTTGTGGTGACAAAGACGGGGAATACGACGAACATGCATGCACACCTCAAGCACAATCATCCCCGCCATTTTTCCCAACTGAGAAATATAAGTACCGACGGAGGTGCTGCGGAGCCATCGTCCCAACAGGTACCCCTTACTGAAGCGTTTGGTAAGCAAAGCAAATATAAAGAAAACAGTGCAAAATGGTGCGCGCTGACAGACAGCGTCATTCACTACATTGCAAAAGAAATGCAACCATTCAGTACGGTCGAAAAGCCAGCACTTAGAGAAATGTTACAAACATTTGACAGACAGTACGAATTGCCTGGAAAAACTTACACTTCACAAACAGCAATTCCTGGACTCTATAACAGAGTGAAAAAGGATGTACTGGACGACATCAAAAACATTGCATTTTCACCACAGATATGGTCCAGCTCAAACATGACCCCCTGCATGAGTCTAACCATACACTACATAACTGCTGACCAGACCTTGTCCTCCAAGTGTTTAGAGACAAGGTATGTGCCTGAGAATCACACAGTTGACATCCTGGGAGAAAACCTTAAGTCTGCTTTAGCAGACTGGGGACTGGATGCTGACAAGCTAGTCTGCATCACTACAGACAATTGTGGTCGCAATAAGAAATCTTGGCTGGACATGGCTTAATTGCTTTGGGCACAACCTCCATCTTGCTGTGTCCCATGGTCTGAACAGCAACAAAGACCAGACAGCCCGTGCCATAGGCCTCTGCAGGAGTTTGGTGAACACATTTAACTTGAGTTGGATTAAGAAAAGAGACCTGAGGAAGGCACAGACTGAGGCCAATCTTCCACAACACAGTCTCATACTGGTGAGTGATTTAAGTCATTGATAGTTTTAATATGAACACTGTGTGTGTGTGTGTGTGTGTGTGTGTGTGTGTGTGTGTGTGTGTGTGTGTGTGTGTGTGTGTGTGTGTGTATCTCAATATATATGGTAAATAGCGGGAATGGAAAAAGAAACTTGTTTGTTTAAAAATTTAGATATCTGAAAAATAACAAATGTTAACTCTTTTCCAGGATGTTGCAACACGTTGGGGTACTAAACAGAAGATGGTAGAGAGGTTCCTGGAACAGCTGCCAGCCATAAGACGTGTCCTCGTTGAGGGAAACATGGCCACCTCAACCCAACCTGGCAGGATATTTCCGTGCTGAAGTCCATCAATGCAGCTATGAAGCCACTGTCTGATTTCACTGACATCCTCTCAGGAGAAAAATATGTCACAGTGTCCTCAGTGAAGCCTGTGCTGGAACTGATTAAAGGCGACCTTCTCTCTCCAAGCTGCGATGACACCGAACTGACGGCCAATGTTTAAGAAAACATGTGCAGGGTCTTGACTGAAAAATACTGCTCACCTGCAATTCAAATCCTCCTAATAAAGGCCACCATCTTGGATCCAAGGTATCGTGGCACCATGGAAGACAAACTGGATGATGTCAAACATCAGCTTGTGCAAGAGCTGCTAGACTTAAAAGAGCCCAAGGGAGGTGGAGAAGGTACCAGTGGTGTGACCTGCAGCAGAACTGCCGCTGGAGGAAATGAGGATGAACTTCTGGCACCCACAAAGAAGAAAAGGCTGAGTGACATTCTTCACAAGACGGACCCAGGCTGCAGTTCCAAAAAGAGTGCAGGCTGATGCAGAGCTGACCAAATTCCTCCAGGAAGATGTACTTGAAGCATCTTCTGATCCTTTAATATGGTGGCATGACAATCAGAGAAGATATCCGTTGATGGCCAAGCTGGCACAAAAATACATGTGCATTTGTGCAACAAGCACCAGCTCTGAGAGAATGTTTAGCATAGCTGGCAACATAGCAACTCTGGCGAGATCCTGCCTTAAACCAAACAAGGTCAGCATGTTGGTGTTCCTTTCACAAAATATGCCAAACTAGAGATTTCCATATATGGCCTATGGATAGCCTGCAGTTTTATGTTTCCATGTTGTTCTTTGTTTACCTGTTGAGGAATAGCACCCAATGCTAATTATTTAGTGCAATTTTGTTTACAGACTCGAGAGTCCACTTTATTTGTTTTAATAGTAATGTGTGGGGTGTAGTTTTTGTTCCTTACCAACTATTGTTTGTAGTTGTGATTGTGGTTTTTATTTGAATGCAGTTTTTGATAAAACAGAATGTGGGTCCATTTTATTTTCATTGTTTTTTGGTTGTCTTGTTTGTTTATTATATTTGTTCATCTTATTTCAAAGTTCTTAATCTTGACTAATTAAAGTTTATCACTTTTGACATGGTGTGCTCGCATTATTATGCCATATATTATCACTATCTATAATTTAAAAAACGGGGTCAATAATATCGCTTATCGGCAATAATTTATGGCACAATTATCGTCCAGCAAAATTTGTTATCGTGACAGGCCTAAGTATTTGGCTGTTGGACACATATCATGTGAAATAGCTACTGTGTTAATTCAAAGAAATTATAATGAATTGTTAGGCAAATAATGTAAACCTGTGAATGTTACAGAAGGTGGTTAACATACAGAAATATCTGAATGTAACCCATACAGTATTGATAAAAAAGGAGCTGCAGACATAGACAAAAACAAAAATAGATTTATGAGCAGAGATGGGTGAGTTCTTCATCCCTCCTGCTCCCTGTGGTCTCAGCAGTCTGACAGGGTGGCAGTGGATCCATGACCTGATTACCTGTCCCCTGTAGGCTGTAATCGCTAAAGCCAGCAGACAGCCACTGTCAGTCCGATGACAGGGAGGATAATTGGAGCTGATGCTACATGCTGCTAGCCTGCTAATGAAATATGAAGACAACAAGCAGGAAAAGGCTACAGAGCACCACAGAGGCCTGAACTCCTGGGACAGGTACGCTCTGTCTATTCTGTAACTGCCTTCCATCTTGGTTGGTAGGATGAGCTCCTTTACAAACCTGCATTTTTCAGGAACAGAGACAGTTACTGTTCATAGTTAGAAGTGTTTGCAAAAAAATTGCTTTCCACCAAGCAGTCCTGTATGGTGCAGCTCCTTCTTTTTAGCACCATTCTGTCAATGTACCAAACATACCAATCTGACCCCAAAAGATGGAGACAGACACGCTGCAATCAACTGATCAAAAGAAAGGAGAGGGTAAAAGATCATGTTTAAATCTCTCCTTTTTGACCAGTGAGATTGACATGACAGACAACAGCCATGCAGCTGGTTGAAATGGTGGCCTACATGCTTCCTGTGAGAGGCAGCTGGGTATGAGTTAGCTCTGGAAACACAAGTAAGATAATGCCCGAAATCCAAAGCTGTTGAAAGGTAGAAAACATGGAGACCATGTAGCTGAAATGTGTGGGTATGACCCTTTTTTCTGCAAAACATACCTGCAAATAGGTCGCTTTGGTTCTAAATCCCAATACCTAGCCCACTGAGTTTAACAGAGAAACTATCAATAACAGGCCTACAAATAATAAGAGTTATGCTTTTATCAGTTTAAGGCTGTCACACTAGTGAGCAGCTGAACATGAACGGCACCAGCACACATTATGTGGTACTTCCTGCCAAGAGGGCAGTTTATTATTCACCACAAACTTATCATCAGTTCATCTGGAGATAACATAAATACACACTGAAAGAAATTGATTCAGATTTTGTGATTATTATAGCTAATCATTCTGAAAGGACAAGATGGCCACGGCTGCTTGAGTGTGTTTATCTAACTAAGCGATTAGAGCTGTCATAACTGCTCTAATCGCTCCATCCATAGTGCTTGAGATAGTGTTGGATGACCTCTTCCTGGGAGCATTTTTTCTCTAGCTTAAAATTGTTTATTCAGCACCATGACCAAACTTATCTACACACAATTTGCCAAATCATTCAACAGGTTAAAGTGAACATTGAGACGTACAGTGAGTCCAAGAAGTATTTGATCCCTTGCTGATTTTCTTCGTTTGCCCACTAATAAAGATGTGATCATTCTGCACATTTAATGGTAGATGCATTCTAACATGGAGAGACAGAATATCAAAAAGAAAATCCTGAAAAAAATCTAAGGAATATATATTAATTGATTTGTATTTCATTGAGGGAAATAAGTATTTGATCCCTCAGTATGCATTAGGAGTTCTGCCTTTCACAGACCAGTTAGACACTCCCAATCAGCTTGTTACCTGAACTGAAGCCACCTGTTCTCACTAATCACTTGTGTGAAAAACACCTGTTCACAGAATCAGACAATCTGACAGATTTCAAGTCTCCAACATGGGTAAGACCAAAGAGCTGTCTCAGGACCTCAGAGTCAGGATTGTTGACCTCCACAAAGCTGGAATGGGCTACAAAAAGATTAGCAAGGTGTTGGATGTGAAAGTAACAACTATTGGTGCAATTGTTAGAAAATTTAAAGAGTATAACATGACCATCAACAGACCTCGGCCCGGTGCTCCAAAGAAGATTTCACCTCGTGGGGTGACAATGCTCCTGAGAACGGTCAGAAATCATCCTGCAACCACTCGTCAGGAGTTGGTAAATGACCTGAAGGCAGCTGGGACCACAGTTTGCAAGGAAACAATTGGCAACACTTTGCGCAACAATGGATTAACATCCTGCAGTGCCCGAAAGGTACCCCTGCTCAAGAAGGCACATGTGGAGGCGCGCCTTAAGTATGCCAATGATCACCTGAAAGATGAACCAAGTTATTGGGAGAAGGTTCTGTGGTCAGACGAGACCAAAATTGAACTTTTTGGCCTCAACTCTACCCGCCATGTGTGGAGGAAGAAAAATGCTGCCTATGACCCCAAGAACACTGTGCCCACCGTCAAGCATGGAGGTGGAAGCATAATGTTTTGGGGGTGTTTCTCTGCCAAGGGTACAGGGCTACTTCACCGCATCACTGGGAAGATGGATGGAGCCATGTACCGTACAATCCTGAGGGACAACCTCCTCCCCTCTGCCAGGAAGCTGAAAATGGGCCGTGGTTGGGTCTTCCAACATGATAACAACCCGAAACACACAGCAAAGGCAACAAAGGATTGGCTCAAGAAAAATCACATGAAGCTCATGGATTGGCCCAGCCAGTCTCCGGACCTCAATCCGATTGAGAATCTATGGAGGGAGCTGAAGGTCAGAGTTGCCAAGCGACAGCCCACTAACCTTCCTGATTTAGAGAGGATCTGCAAAGAAGAGTGGGCCAAAATTCCCCCTGGTGTGTGTGCTAAACTTGTGGTTAACTACAACAAACGTCTCACTGCTGTGCTTGCTAACAAAGGCTTTGCCACTAAGTATTGAGTGTGTTTGGCTAGAGGGATCAAATACTTATTTCCCTCAATGAAATACAAATTAATTAAAATATATTCTTTAAAGTTATATTCTGGATTTTTGTCTTGATATTCTGTCTCTCCATGTTAGAATACATCTACCATTAAACGTGCAGAATGATCACATCTGTATTAGTGGGCAAACAAAGAAAATCAGCAAGGGATCAAATACTTCTTGGACTCACTGTACATAAGTCTTATTCAGAGATCACTGTCTACAATGAATGAACAAATACCGGTGATCCAAATGGTCAGTAATCTCAACTGATTTATTGAACTCATCACTCTTTTGGCAAAATTGTACATATTTTTCCACTTTCAAACAAACAAAGGGGTTGAACTACACACACAACTCTTAAAGCAACAATGAGCATGGTCTATACCTGCTCTTTTTCTTTGGAAAGTGTCTTAGGATAACAACTGTTACAAATTGGCGCTAAATCAAATTTGATTTGATTTGAAAGCTCCTGTGAGGAGTTAGATAATTTCCACACACTTGCATGTATTCAGTACCAAGACTTCATAAAGACAAATCATATGTGAACACTTGAAGATGATGGGGTCCTTTTATACACTAGAGATGGTTCAGTGCTCTGCAGCAGCTCTTAGCTGTGGTTGATTTTGTAGGAAGGAATCAGTTTTGAGCAGAGAACATAGTTTTAAGTGTTTCCTTTTATTTTGTAGAGGATTTGTTGAGTTTTGACAAAGTACTTCACTGTTTTCCGTTTGGGTTTAGTTTTCAGAAACTGGGCCACAGTTTCTGTCAACCAGCTTTAACCTTTGGGAAAAACTAAAAAACTTTTACCTGCTATGACACTTCTCAGATCTCTTTCACAAGTTTTTGCAAATCAGAGGCAGGAGGAAAACAGAGGAGAGCAGGGAGAGGAGCCAGAGAAGGAGAGAAGAGAGCAGGGAGAGGAGCAGGAGACGGAGAGGGGAGAGCAGAAAGAGGAGGAGACAGAAGAGCAGGAAGAGGAGCAGGAGGAGAGAGGGGAGAGCAGGCAGAGCAGCAGGGGGGAGAAGGTGTCTGAAGGTTGAGGGAGAGAGCAAGTGCATCATGAAAGAGGTCTGGCACTCATAAGGTAATGACTGTCAAGCTTGACAGTAGGCATGTGCTGATATGAAAAATTTGATATTACAATATTGGTGGCCCAAAATATCACGATTCACGATATGATCACAATATCAGCGCATTGCTTTCAACGTTATTAAAAAATGGCAAAAAACTGCGAAATCACTCCTCTGTGCACAGCAGGACACACACAAACAATATGAGCAAGAGGCAGCTAATGCAACGTTGGGAGCATTAGCTTTTTGGAGCTAAAGTTAGATGAAACGTCACTAACGTTGTCAATAATAAACAGTAGAGTGGACCAAACTTGTTGCGGTCATGTTGTTTTTACCTTGATTTGGGCGAACGATGCTGGATGGTGTTCACGGAGGTGGGCACGTAGGTTTGAAGTGTTAGCCAATGGGGCTGCAACTTCCTTACGGCATAACCTGCAGATTGTTGTCAGGTTTACCTGCTTCGTCTGTTTTGTGAAGCTGTAAAACGTCCATACTGCAGACGAAACCTTTTTAATAGGAGGATACAGCCAAGGTGTTTCGTCATTCTCAGTCTCCGACTGTTCTTGATCCGGTGTTTTGCTGTAAAATGCAACCCTGCCGTTGAATGCACCCCTGACGGGAGCGCGGCTAAAAGTACATAACAAGGTGAAATAATCAAAGTTTTCCTTACCGTTGGGTGGATTCAAAAGCGTGTGCCTTTAATGATTTCATTCAGACTATTCAGATAAGCTGAAAAAAGTCGTCCTCTGATTCGAAATATTTGCTGTCCCGAAAATATAATGCTCTCTACCTTGACAGCTTACTGTACAGTTTATGTACCCAAGTACACCTCTGTATGTGCATTTTTGGGACACATTAAAACAGAACGAAGGTTTGCTGCTCCATTTGACATGTTGTCATGATCTAATACTCGTGTTTTTTTTAAATATCAGATCTGATATTTTTTTTAAATATCAGATCATATACTTTAAGAAGCTAATGAGCGGATGGGATGCATTGTGGACCAACAGTGCTTAGAGTGGCCGCAATGCATTGTGGGTGGCCATGCGTTTTGTTGTAAAATTTCTTCATTCTCTCTTATAATGTTCCCGTTTTTGTTAGGCTGGCATTTATGTACTTATTTCGAGAGTTTTTTTGGATTTCGGAATACTTTTGTGGTAGCTTGTTAGTACATTTTGCTACCGAGGCTTTGACACCGTGGGTAAGACTACAAGCGGGTTAGGTTGGTAAGTACTCGGCTTCACTTGCCTCTGCTAAGTGACGCTGACACTCGTCTTTAAATTATAATTGTGGAACTATTGTTACAGTACCTTCCCATTTCATTATCGCGGCTGTTTAGTTTCGCATATCGCGATTAAACCGTATGAGTGAGTGACTTTACTCCGAGTCAATATAAAAGTCTTTATATGGTTGGATCTGCAGCCGACATAGCACAAGTGAAAGTCTGGCATTAAATTGAGTATCAAGTTTAAAATGCTTTCTTTTGACATTCAAACGTGTGTCTTATTGTTAATCTGTGCTGCCAAAACAGGCTGTAAACAGTCTGCTGTTATTAGTCTGACCTGACACCTACTCTGTGGAAGAAGTTTCAAGTTGTCATCAAGCTTTGCCTATATCACAGTAGCTCATCATTACACTGATGGTCTGGTTTGCCACTGCATCTGCTTAAGAGACATCCATGAAAATTTCAGCCTGTTTCATAACTAGTTCAGAACTCCTCATGTGAGCTTTAATGAATTTAATGCTATGAAGTTATGGTGCTGTCACATTCCTGTGGGATAGGAGCTGAAGTGTAAATCACTTTTGGTTAAAGCAGCTCTGTACAGTTATTTACAGAAATATTTATCACGGATATACAGCACTTTGTTCTTGGGCACCTAGACCAGACTCTACTGTAACAGTACATCATAGTAGGAGACAATGGAGAAAGTAAACCACAGCTAACGGTGTTTATCAAAGTTTTATCAAGCTCTCTATCAAAGCACCTCGACTCATCATATCTACAATACCGTTACCTCTTCTATCACACACTCACACACTGAGCACTTTTAAACTCTACCTACACAAATGTTGACATTACACTGTACATTATTAAAATTGTTAGTGGAAAGAGCTTGAGCTGTCGTGCCTCAGATTGTTTTGGAAATGTCGCTTCAAAAGGGCCAGGCTACAATGTGTTAACATGAACAACGAAACCCTGTAGTGACTCTTGTCAGTCGATGGAGCTCAGGAAGATCAAGAGAAAACAGAACATTTTATACACAAAAACAGTAAAGTTCGCTTGACTTACCACTACGCTCTCCAGCTGCTTCAGTAAATAACACTAGTTTCCTCTCTAAGTGTCTCCTGAAGGCACACACACACACCAAGATCCGCTACATTAAGGAAACTAACAAACTCAGTGGCGGTGCAGCGCGAGCCTCGCCCCGCCCACCACAGTGTGTGTATATGAGGCTGCGGCCGCGCGCTTGTGGTTGTCTCATCGTGTGCACGAGGGGAGGTATGTTTACGTGCTTGATGATACATGTGGTTGGTGTCATGTAGGCCTATTAAAATACGTTATAATGTTTAATTGTTGCGTAAATATGAATGACGCGCTATGATTAAATAATTACTCAAAATTCCCATCAGAAATCGGAAAAACTTGTGATTGTGTTGTGATTAACAATTACTAATCGGCCGTTGTGAACAGGTGTCATAGGCTTACCATTTTCAACTTTTGATGATCTAACAGCTCAGCAAAGCAAACTTAACACAACCCCAGCTTGATAGTAGATGCATTGAGACTTTTTTAGCTCTGGCCTGGAGGAAGAACAGAAAAATCTTATGATTCTAGTGCCTCAGGTTCAAGTTTATGAGGCTCTGCTCAGTCAGAGGCCGAGCTCCCTCTACAACAGAGATGGTCCCTGATGGAGCTCAGGGATTTCTCCTACTGAAGCAATTTTTCCTCGCAGTCTGCTGTAATGCAAACTTATCTGTCAGTGTAAGAGATTGTGCATAATTAACCCAATTACTACCATCACATTCAGTGTCAGCAGCAGAAAAATATCAAGTATTATTGAAACGTTTGTGCAGACATGTTGATCATTTAGCCTCAACATAACTAACATAATCAGTAAGAGACACAGTTTCATACACAGAAATTTTCCAAACGTTTCAAAAGTTCTTTTTTAAAGACCTTTGAGTTTGTTAATTGAAAAAAAATCATCATTAATTCATCATTTGTACTGTTGAAAAGTAAGTAATTAATCTAAAAGAGTTTTGTTTTGTTTTGTTTTTTTGCCGGTGAAAAGGGATATTGATTATATCCTGGATTGTATCTAGTATGGCGGTCGTCTAACTCAGCAGACCATCATAATTTTTCTCAACAGCATATGGCTTTTTAGCGCTGAAGTAACACATACAAATGTTCATCTAAACTAAATTAGAAAATGTCTTGCTTTAAGCGTTTGTGAAGACTGCAGAAAAGAGACGACCCTCTGGCGCCATCGTGTGTTCGTAAATCAGATTACAGCTGGAGCAACTGGTAGACACAGCAGAAATAAAAGTCCGTATCCGACTCTCTGTTTCCCCCCACAGGTTAATGTGATTCAGGAATTAAATATAAGTAAACTAACAAAAACATTTGGTTTCATACTAGATATACTTGATTGCATAGAAGTAATATTAATTCTGAATATTATAACACTGATTATTTATATAACATGCAAATAATTTTTTGTTTTAGTTGTTCTTAAATTTTGAGATTAAGAAAGAATGACAGAAAGAAAGAAAGAAAACCGTCTGGTAATAGTTAAAAAGTAAAAATGACTTACAATTTCAATTAGTTATGCAACCCATATCCCCTAAAAAGGCCAGTATAGATTTTCAATTGAAAACAGATTTTTGTGGTTTACAAATCATACAAATCCTGATTTTTTTCTTTTTTTTTTTTATTTAAGATAAGAGGTTCACCACTCTGTGAGAGACTGCATGTGCAAATAGTTCAACAGTTTCACAATAATAGAGTGGTATTGCAAAGAATTCTAGGATTATGCCATCAGTAAAAATTCAAAGATCCAAAATCTCTGTGCACAAGAGACAAAGCTGTAGTATTGATTCTTTAGGCCTCCAGGCAGCACTACAAGCACACATAACTCTGTAGTTGAAATCACTGCGTCTCCACATGCGGACTGTACCATGCAAAGAGGAAACCATGCATTCACCTGATTCAGAAATGTTGCAGACTTCTCTGAGCCTGAGCCTGTTCATAGACTTAAGTGAAGTGGAAACTGTCCTATGGTCTGACATATCAAAATTTTACATTTTCTTGGTTATCATGGATGCTTCATCCTCTATTGATCACTTGGCTTTTCATAAGCTCACAGCCAAGCTAAAGTTTTCTGCCTGCAGTTCAGATTCAACAGCTTTTTAAAATATTTGGACAGAACCTGAAAGTCAAACACAGATGATATTCTGCAGCAGAAAAAAAAAATGAACACATGGTGAGTTGTCCAACTTAAATAACATCATTTAAGACAACAATCTCTAGATCTGTGCCCTTTTTTGATCAAAAAGAAAACCCTACTCGACAAAAGAAATTTTATTTATTACCTACCCCCTATGATACACCTCTGCAGTGAAATAAGTTCTTAAAATGCTTTGTCTGTAAAGTAAGGCATCTCTTTTTATCTTCCAGCAAAGGTCAGATTATGCTAATATGCATATTAACTCTCAGTGAATTTTATCCTGAGTGTGAGTGGAAAGTGGAGAGATAAGGAGGGATTCAAAGAGCAGGCTGCAGTGAGGCCTCAGTGGTTAAACACTCTGAACACAACACAGAGGAATGTCACGGTTTAACAGAATTATTTTGAATGTATGGATGAAATATGTGCATATGTGAAATCCTCCTTTTAAAAGAGCCACAAATGCATACACAGTGCCCCCATCACCCCCATTAAATTCAATGACTTCACAAAAGCCTTCCCCTCTGTCCACCCTTTAATAAGTGTTTTCTTTGTGAGGGACTTTACTCTGTAAACAAATAAACCTGCAGTAGTTATCAAGCAGTCTCAGTAGTCCACTACTTTCTTAATACAAACGATAAAGAAATATATGGGAAATAAAGTATAACCCAAACTTTGAAATGTTTATCATTTTATTCCCATTTCTGAACTCAGTTTGTATCACAACCAAATTTTCTACAGACAGAAATGAAGAATCACAACCTCCATCAGCTATTTCAAGTGTAACTGCAAATGCAGTTGGTCAAGTGGCAGAAAATATACACAAAAGATCAATAAATAAATTTTTTAAATATTCAACATCTTATGAACTTGGCAAATCTCTGAAAGGACATTTCCAGTGCACATATTTGTATCAAGACACAGTAGAGATAAACAGATCACTATTTACATTAAAACTGTGGTATTCTTCCTCTTTTACCTTACAGCAGGGGTGGGCAATCATGTGCCATGGAGGGCCGAGAGGCTGCAGGTTTTCTTTCCAACCCAAAACTCCACCAGGTGATTTCACTGATTACCTAACTCCAAGCAGAGAGGGACTAATCAGTGAAATCACCTGGTGGAGTTTTGGGTTGGAAAGAAAACCTGCAGCCTCTCGGCCCTCCATGGCACATGATTGCCCACCCCTGCCTTACAGCCTCCTGCAGCTGAGTGAAACCTGAAACCAGCACACCACTTAAGCTAAGAAATGGTGGCAGGAATAAATAACTCCAGTTAAGTTGAAATGACTCGTTGTTTGTTTGTGTTGTTGTTGAGTCTCTGGGCCTCTGAGGTTTAGGTGTTCACAGTGTTGGCAGCATTCAGGAGTGAGAAGAAAAGAGAGTCCGGTTTTTGCTTCAGCACATCAGGATGGTCCAACTCTGCCACCTGTAGGACACAAAGTTCACTGTCAGTCTGCATCAAAAATCACCTTAAGCTTTATGTTCATTTGCTTGTGCTCCCTCTTTGTTACCTCTCCATTGTCCATGACCAGGATACGATCTGCATCTATCACAGTGTTTATCCGATGAGCGATGGTGAGCATGGTACAGTCCTGGAAGGCTTCTTTGATGGTGTTCTGGATCAAAGCGTCTGTCTCTGCATCGATGGAGGCTGTGGCTTCATCCAGAAGAATGATCTGTTGGACAACAACAGAAACATTAAGAGGAGCAGAGGAGACGGGCTGGAGAGGGGGACAGGTGAGGCGGTACAGAGTGGCAGTGGCTTAAGAAGAAATACCTGAAATTGCACAGATTGATATGTATGAAAGAACAGGTCAGTTATTAGATAGAAAAAAGATAAAAGCTCAAAAAAAATCTTTTACCTGAACACTTTTGACACACAAATTAAGTTGGAGAGTAGCTATCCATATAATTGTAAACAGTGTAAATGGACCGACTATGAGAAGAAAACAAAAAACAAACATGGAGGTTCTGAGGTAATTCTCCCCCAGATGAAAAGTGTTATCACTCTTTATGTAAATGCAGCTTTTTGAAGCATTTTCAGATTAATTGTTGAAAAAAAAAGGGTCACAATTTAATACCAAGAAGAACAGAGAAATAGTTTTTTTCAGGTATTTAAGCTGCCTAAAAGAAGTCAGTCATCCCAAAGTGTAGAAATACAATTCCAAGTTAAACACCTAGATGAAAATCACTAGCAAAAAGTACAAGTGCAGCAACCAATACTTTTCATGGCACGATCAAAAGTTTGTTATTCAGCAGAATGGCTTATTTTTGGGATATTTATCATATCATTTATACTTCACAGTCCATCACTATTTTTGTTGCAGCTGATAAAGTTCGAGCTCATTTTTTACATAGAAATGGACATTTTTTTATTCACACACTGTGAGGTAGTCTTGCAAACTACCACAGCAACACATGAATGTATACTGGATCAGTGTCAAAATTAATCCTATTTTTCAAATAAAAGTGGATCTAATAAGTAGCTTGCTGCCAAATTTAAGATAATCTAAATTCAGTGGAGTCAAGAAAACAACTTTTGTACCAATGAGTTGAGTAATGCAGCACAGTAAGTGGTTAACGGGACCTATAATGCATCAAAATGTTGTTGTTTCACACAAAGACCTGACGTATGCTGTGTTGATCATCTGTGAATGGGGTTGTTGCTGTGTTGTTTTCACCCGCTGTGTCAAACGTGTTCCTCAGGTGAACTCTGTAGCTACAGGTTATTAAATCGGACTCACAGATAACCCTGGTGTGTTATAGATCACCATTATCCTCTGTTCGACTCTGGACAGATAAAGTCCCGGACCAACACCTGCATGATGGTCGCTACTGAAATAAAAGCTCGTCAAACATCTGACAACAGGTGTGAAAAGTGTTGTATAAACAGCAAAGTGCCACAGTGATGAAAAAATACAGTTGGGTCACAAAATTTACTTGAATTATGTAGGTGATGGCAAAAACAGCTGTTAAATTGTTACACCAACCATCTTTCTCCTTGTCTTTTTTCTCTGCCGAATTCACAAAAAAAAAACAACGAAAAAAAACATCAGAATAGAGGTATTTATGAATTCTGTGGATTTCTGTCTTTGTGACTGGGAACTGAAATCTCTGTGAGTAATGATAGGATAAGAGGAGAAAGGTTAAGATGTGGCGTTAGCCAAAGACACTGGTGGTGAAGAAGTGAGTGATGCAAACAGGAACACAGACAGTTTGGTGTCACAACATCTAAGAAAGGGGAAGCTTTATGAACTATCTGTGTAATATAAGTCAGAAATGAAATGTCAGGAAGGTGTGTGCTAACCTTGGAGTTTCGGAGCAGTGCTCTAGCCATACACATGAGCTGTCTCTCTCCAACAGAGAAGTTCTCTCCATTCTCAAGAACTGGAGCCTGTAGTTTTCCCTCCAGACGGGAGATCTGAAGGAAAATGATCAATACTTTGTATGTTTAGTAAAGCTGCTTCATTAAGATCAGCAGGTTGCCCCCACCTTTTATCAATAGTTCAAAGCAGAGCTACAAGAGTTTCTGACTGGACTCTAAACACCTTCACTGGAGCTTTTCTTGTCACTCCAGTGAAAGTGAAACAGCTCTTGAGTAATCTGCTTGTACACAGACAGAACTTTAAGGTTATGTAGCTTGTGCAAACACACATCTTTGTTACATACAGAGTCTTTCATGTAGGTCTTCTCCAGCACTGCCCAGATCTCCTCGTCTGTGTAGTTATTGAAGGGGTCGAGGTTGTACCTGTTGATAAACGTGGATTCATTGATAATGAGCCCAACACGGTGAGAAGAGCCTCTATAGTGTCACTGATAGTCTGTAACTTACCTGATTGTACCAATGAACAACACAGGGTCCTGGGGGATGATTGACAGCTTGCTGCGCAGATCCTGCAGACCAATACTCATAATATCCACTCCATCTATCAGGATGGTTCCTGCTGTGGGCTCCACTATCCTGAACAGAGCCACGCCTAAGGAGGACTTCCCTGCAGACACAAAGAGCAGTCTATCTCAGGATAGTAATATCAGTGGTTCACTGACAGGGGTTTCCTTCAAAGCCCAAGTAAACACTTCACTTTACTCAGTTATCTTCACATTTCCAAAAGTTTCCATTTTCACTTTATTCATACAAACAAGCAAGAATGAAATCAGTTAGTTCATGTAGTCGGGGTCTTACCAGATCCTGTCCTTCCTACAATGCCCAGCTTCTCTCCAGCTCTGATGAGGAAATTCAGCTTGTTCAAGACGATAGGTGTGTTCTCTCTGTACCTCATCTTGTAGCCCTGGAAGGTGATGGCTCCATCCTTTGGCCAGTCCTCAGGGATTTTAGCCCCCTTCACACGTCTGGGAGCCTCAGAGGTGCAGTCCTGAAAAGAATAACGTCATCTTATAGGGAGGAGTTTCCCATGATATATCTCTTTTTTTTTCTTTGTTTCCAATGACATATAACTGTGCAATGAAATCAAGAGTGACTGGAAATCTCAAAGCGGCTACCTGTAACCTTCTAGCCCCTCCCACTCTGCATTATTAATTATATAAAAACATTTGGATACACAAGGGGGATGTGAAAGGGTATGAATGCAATACACCTTCTGTAGGTAAAGTAAGGCTATTTTCACAGGCCTACTCACACTGATTGTTGTTATTCTGCTGCAGAGTCCAGATTTAAAACTTCTTAGATGTGTTGATGCGTATTTTAAATGTCATTTTAATTGTTCTGTAAAGTGACATTGAGTGTCCTGAAAGGCGTCTATGAATAAAATATATAATAATAATGATAATTATTAAGTGGATTTGTTCTTGTGTACTTAAATATTTGAAATTAAAAATAGAGCTCTTAAACATGAACCCTTGGTTGTGCTATAAAACAAAGAGGAAAAGAAACACTATTAGAGTTGTTTACTAGTGAAATGATTGGGAAACTGGCAGTGAAGCTAAAATTAAGCGTGTGCAAATGTTAGTATGTGTGTGTCTGTATATGCACTACCCATGGTTGGTGATGAACAGCTTAGTCACAGTATTTAACATTTGTTACTGCATATCTGACTACACTACAGTATACCATAAAAGTGTAACTCTGCTCAGTATTTGTCCTGGTATAAAGAATATTAATAAAGCTGCAGTGATTGCTTTTGCAGGCGCTCCTCTGAGGTGATTATTAGTTCCCTGAGGACAACACACATATCAAAAGTCATTATTTTCTGGAGTCTGACCGTGATGTACTCCTGTAGGCGCTCCACAGAGTTGAACCTTGCCTCCACCTCAGTCGCCTGTCTCACGACAAACTGAAGCGTGCCTGTCAACTGGACAAGACATAAGAAAACTGCCTGTGAACAGTCCTTACAGTTCTTTGCAAAGGAATCTGAAGATTTTTCTTTTTAAATATAATTATTATATTATGTACAGGTTTACCTGTATGGTGTAGGACAAAGCCAGGCCCTTTAGAGCTGGACTGATGAGATCATCACTACTGAGTACTATGAACAGAGCCACCAACAAAGTCATGGCCGTCGCCATGAAGTCCAGCCAGAAAGAAAGCCAGCGTGTACCGGAGTGGAACAGTAAATAGTGGTTGGAGTTCAAATCGTTCAGCGTTTTGAACCTGAAAAATGAAGAAAAAAAGGTCAGGGTCTGTGAGAAAAGCCTGATAAGATCATGATCAGCAGTTAGTATGTCATGAAACATCATTAAAGTAACAAAAGTAAAAGTAAACATCTGGAGTGTTGGTGTCTTACAGTTTAATGTGGCTGTCTCTTATGTTGTAAGCATGAATAGTGCTGAGGCCCTGCAGGGTGGAAGTGGTGAGAGAGATGCATGGAGAGCGACTGATGTTTTCCATCTTCTTCATCTGGCGAATACTCCTTTGAAACACACTGGAGGGAAATTAGAACTGAAAATCAGTAAACTGTAACATCATACTGGCAGAATATGGTGCTTTCAGGTATTCACCATAAAAAAGTTCTCAATCAGTGATACAGCTGGCTACAAAGAAACTGAGTGAGAAGTGTGACAACATAGTATTTGTAATAAAATTTCAGATCAGTAAAACTTATGCCAATACAATATTTCCTTGGTTTGAAATGATATTTAGTTTTCTGTTTGAAGTGGGGTTTATAGGGTACTTATAAACAATAAGTGTGTTACCCACAAAGGATCCCAGTCAGCTCACCCTGCCTGTTAAGAAACTAGCCAGAGAATCAAAACAGAAATGGACCACTGCAGACAGAGTTAACTCAACTAAGGTACCTCTAAGAGAGTCTGTTAAACCCAAACATTAATCAAGAAGTTAGTGTAAACACTGTTAGAGACACACTCAGCAAGATACTTTGCTGTCAGAAAACCTCTTCATTTTTGCACTATTAACAGACAGAGCACATTTTCAACCAACTGCAGAGCAATAATCAGCTGTTTCAGTCTGCAGGCTTCAGGACAAAGACTGAGCTGAAAAGCAAACTTATAGATATCACTATGTACGTTGTCACTTAAAATGATCTAAAATCAAAAGTGAATTATTGTTTAACTAACAGTTATTTGTGATATAAGATTTGGGTTGAAACTCCTCTGCTGATGGGTGCATTGCAGGCGGAGGAACTTGCATGTGTTGGATCCACTAAAGAGCAGATATCTGATGACCAAGTTAGCCCCTGAAAATGATCACAATATAACACACATTTACACCAACAGCGTTTAGATAAGTCTTAAAATTAGCTGCATTAAAAAGTAGCAGAGAGCCCACTGGTGTAATCAGAGGGGCTATAGTCCTTGTTGCCCATATGTTGAAAAAAAAAAGCCACATAAATGCCTTTTTAAGTGCCATTGAAACAAAGAAGCCCTTATAACAGGCTGCCTCGGTTCCTAAATGTAAACAAAGTGCCCTCAAACTGCTGTGTTTGTGGATAAAACATAAACAAAGGGACCCCAAGGCTGTTCTTTTGGCAGAATAAAAGTTAAACAAAGTTCCCTAATAATGCTCTTCAAGTGGATAAAATGTGAACATGTTGTCCTCTGGTTGCCATCTAAGTGGGTTGCTGTTTTGATGAATGGTATTTTAAGAAAGTACACTAAGGTAAATCTTTTAGTGGATTAAATGTAAACAAAGCAATGCTCCTGTTAATAATTTCTGAAATCTTTTATAACACATCGCGACAGGTGCTGTTTGATTATTTTCTGTCACTGCCTTTAAAACATATCAAGTCCACCATTGGTGCAAGCACTGGGATCCCACTATGGGTGCTACATCTACTATTGACATGACACAACATCTAAAAAAATGTCCCTTACAGTGCTCTCTTATTGTCCCTCTTGTACATCTATTTTGTGTTTCTGAGTAATCTGTCAGTTTGACCGTGCTATGTTCTCTGTCAGCTGTAGTCTGGAGAGACAGAAACAGCATCTACTCACAACAGGATGAGGGTAAATAAAGCTCCCATGACAGCCACAGCCACCAACATGGCTGGGAAGACGGTGGAGATGATGATAATAGTGTAGATAATCATCAGTGTAAACTGCAAGAACGGGTCCACGTGAAGAGGAAGAACTGTGTCCACTTCCTCCTGATCTTTGGAGAATCGATTAATGATGCGGCCAGTTGGTGTTGTGTCAAAAAAACTCATGGGACTGGAGATGATCTGAGAGAGAAAAATACAAAACCTTTTTCAGATGAGTTTAGCTTTCGACAAATGTCTCATATGCTTGTGGATTTACTGTACTGTATAATAGCAGCAGTAAGATTAGAGTGCCTGACCACAGGAATCATCACAGTACCTTATTAAACATGGTGTCATGGAGTTTACAGGCAGCGCCCATGGTGGCTCTAGTGTAAAAGAAGCACTTTGTCATCGCAAGGAGCAGCATGCCGACAACTGTCACACCATAAATCATTTGGTAAAACTGCAGGTCCGGATTCTGTGAGATGTCACCCTCACTTGAAGTCTTGTTTGGGGGGGGAAAAGAAACATAATGCTGGTTAAGACTGTGGTCAGAAAAAACTAGGATTAATAAATATATCAATAATGAGTACGTGCTTTAATGTAAGTGAGAAAGAAAGTTAACCAAGTTACAGATACAGTAAGGTTAGGGTCTATGTTTCAGATCTGTCTTTAGTGTCATGAAATAAGACTGACCAACAACAACAACAGCCACATCATCAATACAGATATCAACAACATCAAAAACAAGACAGCATTGACAGAACATCGATATCAACCGAAAACAAAATAAACAGAATCAACATCATTTCCAACCACACAAACCACTAAAAACAACAATGAAAATAAGTGCAGAGACACAGCTGGGGCCTGTTCTACAAAGCAAGTTCGACCTAGTGAGGTAGCCTTGGAGCTACCTCGCTCAACTTAGCGTACTAGGACCACGTACTTTACAAACGAGGAGCAGGAGACGATCGTGAGAAAGTATGAGGAATTTAAATCTATCATAAACCTCAAAAGCAACACTGTCACCGCTGCAAAAGCACGGAAGGAATGCTGGCAGAAAATTGCAGACAGTCTCAATGCGTAAATATAGTGCACAAAAAATCTTTGATGCCATTATCACCCTGAAATAGCACTGTTCAACATGTGCTTTTAACACGCACCAGACATGTCTAATTCATTTCCAAGATGAATTCATTCATTTGTTCATTTCTATGGTGTTTACATTTTTGTGTGATATGTAGGCCATATGAGCCTTTCATAAAGGTGGTCATCTGGAAAAGTAAGTGGGTCCGTGCGGTCCCTGAAAACTCTCGTGCCTGAGTGCTCCTCGGACAATGCGGGCACCGGGGTCTATAGGATCCTCCAAGAACGGACAAGCCATATTTCGAGAGAGCTCATTGGTCAGTGGGCGGGGTTTTTATACTCGGTGAGTTCAATCTGGAACCTAAGGTTAGCTGTTCAGTGTATGTTGCCATGGAGACTCGCCTCGCTAAGAAGAACAGGAAACCCTGAACTTACCCTCGAAGTTACCTCGCTAAGCAGTAATCCTGCTTCGTAGAATAGGCCCCTGGATGTAGAAATTTAGTCTAGAGTCGAAACTAAGACTGCTCTCACCCCGTTTCCGTTTCCTAGCCAGTAGCTGAGCCACCAGTTACTGAAGGCCGTGGATCCGATCAACAGCACAATGTTCAACAGTGTGAGGAATGTGGCGATGTAGCCTGCAGCAACGCAGTAAGAATGTTACACTCAACATTATTGACCGGGTTCCACATGTGTGTTTGTGTGTGTTTCAGTGTGTATCAAACCTCCAGCTGCCTTGAAGTACTTCTGGTAGACCCTCCAGGAGACACCACCTTCTGTGAGGGACTCCTCACTCACCAGCTGATCACCAGCAGCAGCTTCAAGCGGAGAAAGGGGCGTTTTGAGAATCAAGTGTGAACTTACAAAACTGTCAGTCACTACAGCAGAATCTAAAACTGATTACATTTCCATACAACAGGAATATAAACACATGTATCTCAAGAGTGTACAGCAACATAAGTATCACAACAGTGTTAAACAGGCATTGGTGTTATTTCCAGATCCACTTCAGTCTATATAACTCCATGTCTTAATGGTTTCGCAGATAAGAGTAGATCTGGGGTTTGCTAAAACAAAAAAATAAAAAAAAGAAAGAAAAGAAAAAATTTCAGGGGACAAAAGTGCGAATAGCCACTTTGTAACACCTAGGCACAATGACGTGAACCTCAGAAAAATCTGTTGTGATGACTGTTAAAACACTTTAAAATACTGAATATTCTACATGTTAACACTGACTCTGCACCAAAAAACCCCATGATTTATATGTAAGTAAATAAGCATTGTAGACTCACAAATTCTGTCAACTGTGGCTCCATACTCCTTTTCGTCTGACATGTCAAATGCTGAGAAGAAGATTTTTGTTAAAAATAAATAACATGATGGAATAAAGTCATATCACCTGTCTTCAGTAGATTCCAAGTAAGGTATACAAGGTCCTAAATATCACAATACCAAATACCAGTACTCAATACCAAACTCAGTTGCACTTACAGCAGGGGTGGCATTGTGGATGGACCCGGCCTAGCCTCACTCATCACCCAGATTTTGTTATCATTAATTAATAATTATTTATGTGATAATAATATTAAGTTTTGCTTTTTTTTTCCATACCCAGGTTGACTAGCCCACTGTCAGCTCGGTCTCTGAACTCAATTTCTTTCATCTGGATGCCATCCATGGGTGAAGCTTCCTCTTCTGTTGTCTCAGTCTGTAAATGAAAGAAAAAACACGGGGAAACTGCTGAGCCTGGACAAGTTGGAAAAAATCTCACTTCGCCCTCACAGCGGGTAATAAACTATTAACTTGTGTCCTTGAACAGTACATGTCCCTGCCACTGTAAACCTCTTACACCACTCATTATTTTGGTTTACAAGGTGTGTACCAGTGCTATGTTTTTTTTACAGCTCTTCCATGGTTAAAAGCAAGAAAACCGACACAAAGGGAGACATGCTGAGAATAGCAGTGTTACATTAAGATAAGATAAGATAAGATAAGAAGAACTTTATTGATCCCCAAAGGGAAATTAGAAAAAGAAAAACCTAACAAGTGTTGTGCTGGTGCTGTGCTTCTTCTTTCTCTTACTTTGGTCTGTTCAAGCTGGTAGTTACTGATAAGCTGAGCATAGCGTCCGTTGACCTCCATCAGGGCCTGGTGGTCCCCAGACTCCAGCACTTCACCATCCTCCAGAACCAGAACGTGATCACAAAACTCCAGATACTGGAAGACAAGTGAAGGTAAAACTGTCAGTGAAACAGTCAGATCAGCAGCTAACACCATGGCCATATATTTAGCTCACATAAGAGGTTTTTGAAACTAAGAATGATTTGTATTGTATGTATTTACTGCTCACAAACTTTACTGTTGCCTACTAAAACCCTGTGTTGAACCTTTAAACAAAGTTGTCAGTGCTTGTCGTCATAATCACAGTTATTATTTATGGTTAGTTATTGCTGTCCATGTTCCTGTTAAATGGAGCCAAACGTCTGGATATCTGACACATGTGAGTATCCAAAATCTAATCTGAATAAACATAATTTAGCAGTAGGTACCCTCTTGTTGTTTCGCAACACTTAAGCACTGTGAAAATAAGAGATTTGAGATCCTTTCAAAAAGAGCTCTAGTCAGCTGATTCACTTTGAACATCTGTAAAGGTTCAATGAATGAGCCTTTATTCTTTCACTCTGGTGCAGTACACACAACCACAGTCATGGAGAAGACAGCTGACCAGACAGATGTCCAGAAGACCCTCATGGACACCCTCCACAAGGAGGGTTAGCCAAAGGAGGTCCCTGCTGTAAAGACCGTCTGTTCAGAGTCTGTATGAAGCAGATTCATGGAAAGTTGACTAAAGAGAAAAGTGAGGGAGGAAAAGGAGACAAAGAAACAGGGATAACTGCAACCTCAAGAATTTAGAGGAGCTTCACAAGGAACTGAGGCTGGAGTCTGAGTATCAAGAGCCACTACACACAAAGGAATCTAGGAGATGTTCCTGCTGTTAAGACCCTCCTGAACCAGAGACAACTTCAAAAGAGTCTCACCTGGACTTAAGAACTGGACTGTTGCTTAGTCGACCAAAGTCCTGTTTTGAGATGAAAGTAAATTTTGCATCTCATTTGGAAATCAAGGTCCCAAAGTCTGGAGGAGGATAAGAAAAGCCCAGAATCCTAAATGCTTGAGGGCCAGAATTAAGTTTCCACAAGCTGTGATGATTGTCATCTTCTGCTGTTGGTCTGCTGAGTTTTATCCAGCCCATAGTCAACACAGTCTCAAGTCTACCAAGAGGATTTAGAGACCATCATGCTTTTATCTGCTGAGAAGCTTTATGGAGATACAGACTTTCTTTTCCAGCAGAACCTGCACCTGCCCACAGCACCTAAACTACCAGGAACTGGTTTGCTGGCTATGGTGTTACTGAGCTTGATTGGCCCGCCATCTGGTCTGACCTGAACCCCATAGAGGATCTGTGGAGCATCGTCAAGAGAAAGCTGAGGCACAGACAAGCTGACAGAGCCATCAGAGCAACCTGGGCTTTAATAACACCCCAGCAGACTAATCACCTCTATGCCACATCATATTGATGCAGTCATTCATCCAAAAAGAGCCCGGATCAAGACCTGAGATCAAACATGAACATAATGTCTGGAAGACTGACATTTTCATATTGCAAACCCTTTTTTCCCTTTGGTGTTACGTAATATTGTAATGTTTTGAGATTGTGGATTTTCTTCTACTTTGTGAGCTGATAGCTGTAATAATCAAGATTCAAACAAAAAAACAAAAGCCTTGAAATATTTCACTCTGTGGGATGACTCTTAAATATATGGACATTTTACTTTTTGAAGAAAATGACTTTTTTAGGATATTCTATTTTTTTATGTAATTTTCTGAGCTGCACCTGTATATTGGTTTTAACATTTTCCCACCTGGAGCTGGTGTGTAGCCAGGATGATGGATTTCCCTTTGAGCTCCTTCTTAATGCACTCTTCAAAGATGTGTTTTCCCACATGAGCATCCACAGCAGACAGCGGGTCATCCAGGAGGAAGATGTCTCTATTGGAGTAGACAGCTCTGGCCAGACTGATCCTCTGCTTCTGCCCTCCAGACAGATTCAAGCCTCGCTCACCAATCTGGAGATAAAAAGGCAGACAGAGGATGAAAACACTCAGTGTCTGCATAACGAAACACACCTTACATTTCTACTGATTAACAACAGTGCAGAATTGATAATGCACTATTAGCTCTAATGGGCCAATCCAGAAATGGACATTAAACATGACAAAAAAACATCACAGCCAAAGTTGTCTCATACTGATTTCAGTCTAGCATCTGAATTTAACCAGCTAGCGGAAAACTAGCCTGTGTGCAGAATGTTTCTGTAGTTCCATAAACTTACCTGAAGCAGCTGATACTTTTGTTAGTCTGACTTATCATTTCAGGAAATTCAGCAACAAGGAGAAACTAAAAAACCTCAACATCTGTTGTATTTGCATGGTTTTATTTAAAATGTAAGACCTGATTTGTCTATATTTGTATAACTTAAATTAGAAAATGCTGTTTTACAACATTTAAAGTTCAATGACCCATGCACCCTCTGGACTTTTGCTCATGGCCTTACACTGCTCACTACTGTACATGAGCGAGCTGACTGACTGGTGAACTGAGCAGCTCATTTTGCTACTCATGAACAAGAACATAATTGCAGTTCACTCTGGAAATGATGAATGGCTGCTTGGTGGATGTTTTTCTCGCTTCTGGCATCTAGCAGATGTAATAAGCTGTGCCGATATAGCAGCTCCTATGAATGTACATTAATTAGTTTTATGAGCTTAAAACCCTGTACGATTTCAGAGAGGTATAACTTATTGAGACTGTGCTCATTTGTTCTGTGTTTCTCTACCCTAAGCCTTTTTATTATAGATGACGTGAAAACCATCACTCATACATCTTCAGTTATGATGCAGATTTTTTCTAAGTGTATTTGGGTGAAAACTCTGAACCTTTTTCTTTTTCAAAGATGCAGATTTTTTAAATTTTCTAAATGGTTGAAGTCACTGAAATTGAATTGTCCTGTTTTTAAACTGAGTTTGATAGTCCCTTTAGTTTAGGAAAGGTCAGTGGTTGAGGATTAGGAATTGAAGTTTAGGAGGCTGAAAATAAAGGACTTTGTTTATTTTTTGAACCATAAACTTGTTTTAAATTCTCAAAAATGATTCATGATCATTAACAAACTCGTTTTAGTCTCTGTGAGCTGAACTATGAGCTAGCACACATTTAGTGTGAACTTGTACAACACCATCACCACTTGCTTCTTCTTGGGGTCTGTCGGATCTTCGGCTGTTGTGAATTTAGCGAACTTTGTCAAATGTGCAAAATACATGCTCATTCTCCCTGATTGCACATACAGCAGGAGGTTTGGGGGTTGGATTTGAATGAAGAACTGTATCCTCTGAACATGAAGTGTACGATCTAACTCCTGAGCTCTATCTGCGCTCTGGTAGCTCCTGTCTTTGCAATAATATCAGAAGATAGTCCTTTACCTCTTCTTTGGAGTTTACTCACACATCCTCACTTACATTTAAAATAATTTTTTTAAGATTATTTGAAGAGTTGAAATTGTGGCTGAGAAAACTTACTTCGGTTTGGTCACCATATGGGAGGATTTTCAAGTCTGCTTTGAGACTGCAGACATCCACAACCCTTTCATACCTGTGGAGTGAGACAGAGAGTTACCTCAGAGTTAATGGCAGATAGTAGATATAAGTGTAACCACAGCGGCTTTAATTGGACTCAGATTAGTCCAACAAAAATCAAAACACATCTTTTCGAGGTGTGTCAATCAAAAAAAGCATCATGAGATATTCAGAAACAATTTAGTCATCGGAGGTCATGACATAGTGTCTGAGCCTTGATGTAAATCAAATTGTAACATTATTTCTAAGAATTAACTGTGGTCTGCAGTTTTATACTGTTACGAGAATGAAAGCAAACCTTTACTCAGAGTTAAATTTTAGATTTTCTCACTCACTAGTTGTAAAACTCTGGATAATGTTTCCTGGAACAGGGTGTCCCTGCAGTTTATGAGCAGCAACTTGAGCAAAGAGTCACTGCTTACGTCTAACCACAGCTATAAATGCCAGGGGGATAACATGACTCGTCAAAATATGGCACAAAGATACAGAGCTGCAGTTTTTCTTTGAATGAATGATCCACTCTGATAAGAGGAGTGACCTTTGACTCCCTCACCAGATGCAGGCCTAGAGATAAGAGAAACTTTCCCCCAGTCAAACAGCTCTCACGTGAGATAAACACACAATGAAGATAGTTTCACATTTAATAGTCTGTGTTAGAGCAGTAAAGAGGCACAGCAGTTACGCATTAACATTACATAATCTCCGCTTTATGTTGACAACAACCTCTTGAATTGTTTCCACAGTTAAAGGTCAAGTTTATCTGCAGCTTCTCAGACACAAAGACAGTTCTTAAAGTGGATAAAATGGCTCTTTACTTCGCCTTATTGAAAGGTTCTCCCATCAGGATGTTTTCCTGAACAGTGCCGTGAAATATCCAGGCCTGCTGGGAAACGTAGGCAAATGTTCCATCAGCTGAGAGGGAGCCGTCGAGAAGGTACATCTGAAATAAAGGAGAGGACAACAAAGAGAAAAGCTGTACGTTACGGTGTCTGTTACATTTGTTTTACTTGTAACCATAAAGAGAAATCAGCCAATAGCAACACAAAGAAATAAAACCAGGAGAGTTCTACCTGTTCCAAAATGCTGGAAATCAAAGATGTCTTTCCACTGCCCACATTCCCACAGACCCCGAGCAGGTGACCCTTTAGGGAAAAAAAACAGAGGTTATCAGTATCTTAACTGTGGTATAGTTCACCTTGTGAAATAGTAACAGTGATTGAGCTCACCTTAGGCAGCATGAAGGAGATGTTTTTAAGGGTCGGCTGGTTGGACTCAGTCTTGTTGCTCCGGGACATCCCGTCTTCTTTGTGTCCATTCACCCCATTAGCTGGACTGGGTGACAGGTCTGCCTGGCTGTCCAGTTTAGTCCAGGACAGTGTTGCATTTTTCACTACTATGGCTGAGTCGCTCTCTTTCATTTGGATCATGTAGGGATCTGGATTCTGGATCAGCAGTATTTTCTAAAGGAGCAAAACATCAGGTTTATGAGATTTTTCCGTATCAGTAATTAGTTTGTCAGTAATTAGAGTTAGCAGTGGATGAGGCTCTTTATTTCAAGGTAGGATATTTACACTTCTGCTGTAGCATTAAAACAACACAATGCAATGTAAAATCACACTCTGGGGCACTAACACATACCTATGCAGAGTTTCAAGCTGAAGCACAAAGAGCTGATTCATACAGAAATACAGAATATGGGGGTTTATGGAAAAAAAAGTCAATGTAGAAGTGCAGTTCCTCAAGTGGTCACAAGAAAATGGCTCCAAAAGTGAGTCAGTCCCTTCGGGCCCTGTAAAGCCTAGAGCCTGAGTGAAAAAAAAATCCCCCACCAGCAAGGCATATAACAATTTTCGTGAAGTAGTCGGAGAGATCAAGAGATGGCTGAAGACAGCAATGCTTCAAGCAAGATGGTGGCAGAAGGCAGTACCTTAACAAGTGTCACTGTAAGCGCTGCAGAGGGCAAATTAAATATCTTGTTAACTTCATTATGTGAGTCTATTTACTAGATATTTAACTGAATTTAATGTGGTTTCAGCTGTGTTTAATTTGGTCAGGTTGAGTGTCTAAACGCATGCCAAATGCACCCATCAATACAGAGCTTTCAGCGCACTTTCTACGCCGCCAGTGAGCACAAAAATGTCACTGCGCCAGCTGATTTTGTCAACACCTTCCCCTGCTGCGCCACCACGCCTCAGTCTACAATAATACCAAACTGGCTGTACACCGGGCTCCGCCAGACAAAAATACGACTGCACAGGGTCCGCCACCCTCCATCACGCTGCCGGCAGACACGAAAGTAGAGCCCATTGCCTTCTATGTTGTTGAAGGTCATCCTAAGGCTAAGCTTTAATTTGCTGAAACTTTGAAATTAAATCATGGCTGAACATTTTTCATTCAGTCGCTTTGGATGAGCAGTGGGTGAGCTACTTCCAGCAGAGAAGTTAGGATGACTGATGGAGGTCCAAAATGGACAAGACTATTAGTTTAGTTTTTTACCATATGAAGTTATAAATATATCACCACAAAAGAGTGCCCACTTTACACTTAATTCATAAAAAAGCTCTTTGTTTGTCTATTCTTGTTTTTGTATATCTTGTACATTTGTGAGGATTCACCTGATTATACAAGCCCTCCAAGCTTCTTCAGTGCAGTCATCACAAATGACACCTTCAGGAGCACATGCTGGTTACCCTTGATAAATCATTCCTCTCTAGTACTAACAGCTTGTTCAAATAAAGAGCGCCAACAAGGCAAAGGCCAAAACTGATGGACTTAGAGCCCTCACAAGGCAGCAGAGAAACGGCCAACATCAACAGTCTCTATTTGTTAAATGACAGTCGAGGTCAAGGCGTTGAAGTTTTTGAGTTCGGTTCGTTTAATGACATTTCAGCAGGAATAAAAAATGTAATGTAACCCAGAGTGGTAATCAGCACAATTCTTAATTCTAACATAAAATAACATAGTATATGATACAAAAAAAAAAAAAAAGAAAGAAACTTTACCTTCAGTCGTGCCAAGGCCACCAGAGCTTCAGCCAGTGTTTTCACAGACAATGGCATCAGACCCAAGCAGAACCTCATGGAGTTAAAAATGGCGATGGTGGTGAAGGCCTGAAATTGAGAAAAATTACAAACTCACTCCATAAAATACTCTAAAAGGTCATTTTATAGGACTACCACGCCCTGTGGGCCAAAATGGACCAAAAAAGAAAGACAAGGTGATTAAAACATAATCCTTAAAGCTGTACCTGAGCAAGCTTTCTATCTCATCCAAAATTTAACAAATGTCTTTTTATTGATCTATTTCCTGAACGAGCTCAACCCCAGATCCAAAAAGTAATGACGCTGGGTAAAAAGTCATTAAAAAAATGTTTTTCTGTTGACACAGAAAACCTTCAATTGAATTGTAAAAGTGCAAAGACAAGACACAAAAAGTTGAAACAGAGAAATGTCACTTTTTATGAAAAATAATTCACCATTTACTTATTCCAAAGTTAATGCCAGCAAAAAAGCCTTGAGGAACATCTGGAGAAATCTGAAGAAATCTAAGTACAAGGCAAAAAAAGGACAAGTCCAAAAAAAACATATTGTAAAGTCATGATCTTTGGGCAGCACTGCTTTGAAAACAGATGTAGCTCTGTAGTAGAAATCACTACATGGGCTCAAAATCACGTCCAATGATGTTTGTGGATACATCTATAAACACAAGTTCAAGATGCACCATGCAAAGTGGAAACCACGTGACCATGATCCAGAGACAGAGGCAACACTTCTACGCCTATTCAAGAGGAACTGAGGCAAAGTGGAAGAGTGTCCTGATGTGGTCTGATGATTCAAAATTTGACATTTCTTTTGGAGATCATGGATGCTGAGTCCTCCCCCCTTTAAGAGGGGAAAGAGCACCGGCTTGTTATCAGCTCACCTTTCTAAAGCCAGCATGTGTGATGGTATGAGAATATGTAAGTTTATATATCTGGGAAGACTTTGATCCTGTATCAGGCAAGACTGAGAAAACATTTTAGTTTTCATAAAACCATACATTTTAGGGTTTCAACATTTGATATCTTGTCATGCACCATTTTCAGTTCCATAAGGTGTTTGAATGATTTGCCAGCATGCAGTATCCTTTGTTTTGATCCAAGCTGTAGTACAGTAGGATTTTTTGGCAGAAGCCACTTCTTTGAAACTTACATCTGATGTGTTGAGACTCAAGCCCAACAAAGTGTGAACTATGAAGGTGAGAACAGTAGCAATGGTGGGGATGATGCCGGTGATGCTGGTGTTCATATTCTGGATGTAACAGACCTTCTTCAGGTGTGTCTTTTCTTGTTTCCTAAGGGCTGTAATGGACACAATCACATCAGGATCATAGTGAAAATAGTATCTTCTACAGCCAACAGTCGCCCACTGAGCTACTTCCTTGTGTCAAAATAATCAATCCAATATCACCTCTAAACACTGTGTCACATATCAGATAGATAAGATAAATGACCTTCAAAGCCTTAAACACATAAGCGTAGCTGTTTGATTACTAATTTTTTTTTTTTTTTTTAGTTTAGTGGGTCAAGTTGGAAACTCACAAAACATAAAAATGTGAGCACATCAAACAGCACAAAAAATAAATTTCCAATAAGCTATAAATAACTGAATAATGTTTAAATGTCAAAGGCACACAAAGAAGGGTACAGGGTTCTGTTACTGAATAAACAAGGTAACTCATGTCTATATTTTTGGTAAGTCAGGTGAAGGTTGAGTGGAAGCACTAGAAGCATTTCAGTCATTGACAAAAGTCTGAGTAAATATGATGCAGGTAGCTGTGGCTTGTTCTAGTTTTAACGAATGAATAAAACAGTAGTCTGCATGATATTTCCATCAAACCAAAATACCCTGCATTAGCTATTTAAGTTGGCTATTGAGGTGAAATAAACTCTACAGACATGACTAAGTCTGCCTGATAATGTTTAGTTTCACAACACAGGGGCTGAGCTGATTTACTATTGCATCTTCAAGTAGCTGATACAATCCTACTTAAAAATAAAGGAACTATTCCTTTAAAACTGTGAATGCAATGCCAAACATTAGTTCTGTCACCTTGGTTAGTGATGTATTATGACTGAGCTAAACTCTGAAACATCATCCATAGTTAAAATATTAACACCAGTAGTCTTAATTAGCTAGTCAACACTCAACTCTCGCAGAAACAAATACCCGACTAGAAGAGGCTGGAGCCATTAAATTAAATTTGATCTTTAATACACTTTCCTAAAAGGACTGTGGTCAAATTTTGCAAGAGAAATATGTTAGGAGGTTTTGCAGCCATGTCAACTAACCAGAAGTCACATTGTTAAGGGAAAGAAAACAGTAGGTATGTTTGCAACAGTTTTGAAATGAAATCTGATAGAGTTAAACACAGACAGCAAACTCTGTACCTGCAACTTTCTCCTCAAAGGACTCCTCCCAGGCGTACATCTTGATAAGTTTGATACTGTTGAGGATCTCATTCATTGTGCGTACACGGCTGTCTGTGATCAGTATGGCTTTCCATTTGAACCCAGTGATGAGCTTGGCCAGAAAAAACTGAAAACAGAAAAATATACACATGAATTAGCAACATTTTTAAAGAAGCCTTTGCAAACCCTATAAACTGACTTTCCGCTAAAACAGATGAGAAAAATATTCCATTTATGACAAGCAGAGCACCGTATATCTGTTTAGTAGTTGAAAATAAAACTGCAGAAATTACAGCGACACTAAAAACAACAGATAACCGCAATTTTTCTTTGGTCATTCGTTGAAAGAAAAATAAAAACAGGCTACATTTGTGTTATCAGACGAAAGTAGTGAGACACCATAGCCCTTCCAGTCTGTGAACCACCATCAGGTCCAAGATGATTGGTTAGTCTGAGTTCTGATAGACAATGAGTTGGTTGAATGAATTTGAGTTGAAATATACACCCATGATCTGGCTGAAGTTGTAACAATGAGTTGGCCTCAGTATGAGGGGAGACATGGTGCACTTTTACTCATGACACACAGCGCTGTGACTTCAGTGATTATCTAAACCTGCAGACAGATGTGTTAATTAATAACACGGTTTTTCTGTACATTCAAAAGGTCAGACAGAGTCCATCACGGTTCATAGAGTCAACAGTCCTCATAAACTCTCAGGTAAAAGTAAGTCTAATCAGACTGACTCAGATTGTTCTAGTGACCTGAGCAATGGGGAGTCAAGAATCTACTCTGATTTGAAGTTTGGTGTCCCGACTACAACATCACTCTGATGGGGCCAAAACAAAGTCCAGAACCCTGAAGTATGACTTGGTCTTAAAATGAATGGTCTTAGGAGCTCTACAGACCTGAACAGGGATGAATATGATGTAGGTGCAGACTCCAGTCAGCGCGGTGTAGCCCAGAACAAAGCAGGCGTAGATGACACAGACAAAAAAGAGCACAGGGGAGGAGAGCACAAAGCTCCCAAACAACACTGCCTCAAACAGCTTGTGGCCATCATTGGTCAGAACATTTATCATCTGGAGAGAGTGAGACAGGGACACACATTCAATGAGAATTCATTCCTGATGGAAGTTTCTTGAGCTAACAGAGTAAGAAGAAAACAAGAGGCTACAACAACTCCCGAAATTTCATAACAATTGACAGGAGGTGAACTTTTTGACCATATGCAAAAGTTTTACTGTGAAGCAGAAAATAAGATAATACATCATGGTACTCTAATGAAAATACACAATGTCACCCTTATAGGGTACTTACTATCTGTCAGTCATGAATTAGGCTTGAACAACAAAAATGTGGTTTTAGTGGCAGTTGGCAGCTTCTTTCCATGGTGTCCCACTCAGGGCAGGAAAGTCGTAGCTGGTTATCATACACTATTACTGTGTTCTACGTCATGAGTATGAACCTGACAAATTTTTGTCATTTTACAGTTTACTGACTTATGAGCAGCTACAGAGGCCACGGATAAAACAATGAAAATCCTGAGAACAAATGGGCCGTATTTTAAGACAGCCCATGAACAAACATCATAACACAGCTAACATTGGCATTTAGATGTATGTTCAAAACTCACAGATATGACAAAAAAGGAGAAACATTTGCTTATGCAAAATCATTATGTTATAGATGAAGACTTGGGAAGTGCTTTTGTTGATGCTACTGTATTATACACACATTAGCTTGTCAACAATGTTGTATGAATGTCTAATGTCTAAACGCTTAGCCAGTTGCTGTACTTTTTTTTTTTAAATCTTGGCCAAAACATTTTCTCTCTTTGTTGAATTATTTGATCAAAGTTGCTGGTAAGATTTCTCATTCTACAACCAGATCAGGTTTATAATAATGATGGTAAGACCTCCAGTGTTACAGTTTAAAGGGTGGCCCTGTTAGAGGACACAGACACACAAGTCATAGCAACATGGTAGGAGTTTCCCACCCTGGAGCCTGGTGTCACCAGAAGTTGGCTGTGGTGTAAATATGCTCTGTTATGACCTTTATAACATCAAGATAATCTTAAAATACAGCTAAAACAATAAAGCAATTTGGATTCATTCATTGAACCTGACACATCAAAAACTGTTTATATAACCCCAACAGAGAAACATTGGTGCTCTGCATTAAATATTAACCCTTAAGTTCCTGACCCATTCTTTACCTCTCCCATTGAAACTCCGCTGTGCACCCGCAGAGAGATGACTTTCTGGTAAGCCATTGAAGCGAAGGCCCCCTTCAGTCTGACTGCTGATCGTAGGTTCATCGCCCACAGTAAAGATATAAAGAAAGCCTTAAAGAACTCTGAGACAAACAAACCCAAGGCCAGACCAACACCATAATACACTGTAGAGGTCCCAGGGTCTTCAGTATAGTTCAGGATCTCATAGACCAGAACAGCCTGAGAGGATGGAGAGGTTTATATTACTGGAGAAAATGCATTAAAATGTTCAGAAGCATCCAGAAGTGCTCTTGATTGGGTAATGTCAATGAGTATTTCTAACAGGGGTAAGGTCTTCCTTAAAATTACTGTAAGGGTAATATTGGGAGAGAATTCAAAGACGGTGTAGATGATAAAAATATTCAAATAAGATTACCGGGCCCAGAAAGGCTGACAGCATGGCAAGGACACCAATGAAGACGGACAGAATCAGCCGTGTCCTCTGGAAACGAAAAGCCACTCGAACCAAAGAGGCCCTCTCCAGGCCCTTCTTCGCCACCTCTTCCTCCCAGAGTCTCTGCAGCCTGAACAACGAACAAAAGCAGAGTCACTGATGCTGCCTTTCATTTTTCATTACAAAGTGCAGCACATGGTCTGGACTGACATTGAACCCATGACCACAGCGGGGACCACAGCCAACATGGAGCTGACTCTGAAGTGTAATTAAATTTACTTTTTGGTATGCTATTATTTCAATAGTAGTACATATATTCATACTTGGTTTGTATAGCTTATCTTTTTAAGAATATACTTTTAAAAAGATAGAGGGAAGTATTCACTGACCAAGTATACTTAAACCTAAGGCACAAATACATACTGAAGTATATATTGATCAAAAGTTAATGTCTGAGTATAGGTTAAATATATTTAGACTTTTAGTATAATTCTTAGTACAAGCCAAGTATACTTAACATTATCTTTGTAAAATGTATCTCTGAAAAGTGCAAAAAAGTCAACTGAAATCATACTTAGTTTAAACACAGTATACTTGAAGTACACTTCAACATACTTCTTTTTGGTAAGGGTTTAATATTCCATGTATGCATATCTACATATTGCATCATAAAACAGGGTCATTCTGCAACATATAGTTTATGACATGAACATATTTAAATGTCCTTGACAGGGCCTGACTGGATTCACTCTGTCAATTAACACATGTCCAATTAACGTTTATTGGCATCTGTACAGGTGTGGAGGATTGAAGGGTTAACGGTGAGAGGAGGTCAAACCTTTCTCCGCTGGTGTCTGCAGAGTCAAAAACGGACAGGTTGAGTGATTTCATGTCCAGCCTGTTCCTGAAGATCGCCCACATCATGGGGGTCATCCAGACAAAGGTTGAAAAGGACAGAAAACCTGCATTGTCCAGAGGGTGGGGACTAGAGATGGAAGTATGGAACAATATAAACCCTTCAGACCATGAAATATGTCAGAACCACAGATGATATGTTTAGGAGTATTAAGATGTGTCATCAACTGGTGTTCTTAAAGTCCTAAATTCTGAGATAGAAGTCTAAAAAAACACTAACTTTGGTGAGGACCATCGAAAAGGTTTGAGGGTCTGAATGCTGTGGTGGTATTTCCTGAACAAAGAGGGTTGAGCTGTTCTGTTGTTGTTGTCCATATCAGTTTGTTCAGGATTGGAGGAGAAAGAGTCACTTTTCCAGCGGAAACCATCTTCTGGCTTTAGAGTCATAAATAAAAAAACAAACATGAGGGGATGAATCAGAGGAGCAGAGAGTTAAAGGTGGATCAAACACCATCAGAACAAAAACACAGGATGTCTCAGAGACAATAGTTGAGGGAACAAACTCAGGCAGTAAAAGCAACATGTGAGGAGGTCATGGGGCTTCAGGTGGAAGCTGATGTTTTTATTACACTCACAAAAGAGACTCCTTCAGCACCTCTGCTCTTCTCAAAAGAGTAGTCCGTTTTCATTTTGTCCTGCAGCAAACAAGCAAAAATACTGTTTTATCTGCACTCCAGACATTATCAGTATTTATTTACGCAGATTTTGTTGATGGTGTGTCACAATTCTTCTTGGATATCCTAGATGCCAAGTGCCTGTCTCTAAAGAGTAAGGTTAAGCTCAGAGATCAGCCTCTGTGATGATGGTAAGGGGAGGCATACATTCCCACGGCCCCATAGCTTACACATTTGTGAAGGCTTCACGAATGCTCAACTATCTTAACAGCCTAAGCCTTTTTCAGGTATGACTGGCATATCTCAGCAAGATAACACCAAAACACAATCAGTGTAAACAGACATAAATCAAAGGAGATCCCAAACTTCCTAGCAGCTGAAATCCTTGACCAGGCAGGCTCTCTCTGCGCCCAAACATTGACAGAGTGTCATGTGAAGGTAAACACAAACCTGTCCAAACTTGTCTGTAACTTGCTGCTGTGGTACCACATTTAAAATGAACATTAAACACCACATTTATTTAAGTCTAAATACTTGATATGTTGTTTTTTTCCACTTTTTTCTATCAGATACAGGCTTTAAATTATCAAAAAAAATAAAAATAAAATCACCATCAAAATCTGCCTTTTCCAACATTTGACACAGCATCCAAACTTTTTTTATAGGTCAGGCATATTATTCTATTGTATTTCTGATTCTTTTTTTTTGGCACCAAAACTAGGACAAATTTCCCTTGAATGTGTCAAAAGTTTGCAATGAAGCAGATTCTTATTCTTATTCTGGTTATGATTCAACAAAGAGTCTTTGTTAAGTCTTCAAGATACTGAGTGAACTGATTTTAGTTGGAGGTCTGATCATGTCATCCCCCCTTTCATAGCAGTTATGAAAGTTTAAAGCTTCAAGTAGAAAATATAACTGTTTCTGAAGGCTGACAGAAAGTTGCTGTTAGCATTCATGGGCAATAAGGATATGCGTTATAATCTCAGTTAATGCTCCAGCAATTAAAAAACTATGAAAACTGTGAGTCACTGAGCTTAACATCACAGTATCTAATAATGATAATGTTAAAGAGTACCACAGACAAGTCAGTGGTATCAAAAGTGCAGGCATGCTGATTTGGGTAAATAAAGCCAGAGGCTCAGAGGACAGCAGCTCACAGATGTATTTACTGATATCACTTTGAACACAGACAGACAGCAGGGCTCACTGACTGCTGAAACCAACACAAAAGACAGACAGCAAACCTAACAACAGTGTGCCAGTTAACTGTGATTCAGCTCTCATCTCTTCAGACTCATTCTCCTCATGTTTCTACATTTTCTCTGACTTTCCTCTCTACTCTGCTGGAACCTTAGAACACTGAAATTTCACACAAGTAACATCTCAGTGCTTTTTTTCCCCCATCAAAGCTCTGCTCTGGTGCAACTTTAGCTTTAGGAATAAAATAAATACCGTAGTTTTACTGTATTGAATTAATAACGTGGAGCTACTGCTATTAGTCTGTTGAAGAGGATTAGATTAGATGTGACAAAATTACATAATCAGGCTCATAAAACAATTACATACACGAAACATAGGTCAGTAAAAATAGCATCAAAGTAAAGGGGGTTTAAAAAATCTGCCTAACCAAAATGAGCTAAACCTTGTAATTTATTACATCCAAATTTAAATTACACTAAAACTAAATAAATAAATCAAGCTAAACCAAAGTGATTAACCCTTCAGTTATTTACTAAACTACCAAAATAGTCCTGAACTAGCTTGAACTTGTTAAAATGTTTTTTAGAAATTGAAAACAGTACCTCTGAGTGGAGGACAGGACAGCGGACACTCACAGCAGTCTGTCAATACTGAGTATAAAGCTGACAATGGTGCAATGTTTTACTCAGTGTTACATAAGTTTGGCTTTATAGAGATCAAAGGTTAGCCTGTTCAGAGGCCAGCCTCCTCCTTCCTCAGAGGAAAATGTAATGAAAGAGGAAAAATATCTCAAATTATGTGATTAGGTATAAATGTATGATGCTAAAGGTGTGACCACAAGGATTAGAACCCTGATTCAGATTAATAATTAAAGAAATGTTAACAGAAGTAGACAGTCTGGACTCTCTGGAGACTTACTGAAGTTTTGTGAACCATGATCTCAAAGAGTCATGGCATAAAAGAGTCATCCCATCAGATCATTTTCAAGTGAATCATGACACTGCATTTTTTCTTAAACAAAATCCTTTTACTTGGATCAGTGTGAGGAACAAGGTCACCTGTTGAGCTGCCTCTTCTCAGTTATCTGGACTTAACAGTTTAATACCTGTTATCCAGCTTCAACAAACCTCGATAAGCCTTCTTAGCTTTCTGATTAGACAAATCAAAGTTAAATTAAGTGTTTTCTTAGTACAGCCAAACCCTACGGAAGTGTGTCCTCACGTTTATATCACACATTTGGTCTGATGTGACGATTATTTCTTCACATGGAGTTAATGTGGCTTTGAGGGTTAATAAGTTGTTAATAAATTAAGAACAAGAACAAAAGGTATCTGTGTGAACACAGGAACTCACACTATTGTCTTATGTAAGAATGACTTCTGTCAGATGTATTGATTCACTGAATAGTGCAACAACCAACCCTGGTCTCCTGTAATTAAGAGAGAAAGAAAACAAAAAGCTTAAAGACAATGAAAAAGTTAAAGCTACTAAACATGACTTTAAAACTCTTTTGCAGGAGAGAGAAAGAAAAAGGAAAACAAAACACACAAACAAACAAACAAACAAAAAAAACAGAGTCCTGCTTCTATTTACACAGAGCTTATATGATTATAAGGAATACATAAATAATGGATGAATAATAATAAGTGTAAATGAGTGAAAATGAGGAGTAGAGGAGACAAGGATCAACTGTGTTTTTTCTGATTGCCCTAATCTGTGGTTATAACTTGTCAGTAACTTGAAAAACACAACGTCATATTTTCATATAAGAAACTCATATGCAGATAATATTTTACATAAACATAAAATATATTTCAGTAGACACAAACATAAAAATATTTTACAAGATGAAAAATGATCATTTTGTGATGAACCTCAAAGACAAATTTATTATTCACAGATACTAAGAAGTCATTTCATCACTCTGTCTAAAACATCTTTAAATGCAAACTGAAATAGGGAACAAATGTATGAGAATACAGTATAATCTCAGCGTTTACAGGTGAAGTATTTATTTAACATTAAGCCAAAGGCAAACATATAAACATTAGTGCAACACATATTTGCCCTCAACACCTTTTCTTAGGATAGTTAAGTGTCACACAATCTATGTACTGTATGTCCTTTGACAACAAGAGTACCACGTGTGTCCAGCAGGTGGCATCATTGACCATTTTCTTTTCTACTGACTGATAAAAGCTCGATAAAGCAACTTTCTCCACTGGTTGGTAAACATGTCATCCAGTTTTCTTGGCCTTGTGTATAAAACCCTGAGATTAATTCAGAGAGACAAACAAATTTGAAGCATTTCTGAAATTTGCTCAAAAAATAAAAGTTTTCCTGACAATAAGGACGATTGTGGAGTTTATTTGGCAACACAATGAAATCTTGGCCTCACAGTAAAGTGCACTGTCTTATCAGGTAACTTACTGTTTCTTACATAAAGGTTTTTCACTCATTAATATTTACTGCAGCCCTTAGTCTTAACCAACTTTTGTCAGAGGAAGCAGACAGCTGGAGAATCCTTGGAGAATACAGCAGCAGGATGTCATAAGACTTTTAAAAAAGCTCAGAGATTCACTGATGAAGGCAGAGGGAGAAAAAAAGCTACTCAAGTTCTTAATTCTGAGATAACAGGAAAGGTGGAGGTGAACTCCAGTCTGTTTGTTTTTTTTATTTTTTTTTTATTGTGTCTTATATATCCTATTGTACCATGTCGCACCAGATCATATCATACTGTATCATACTGTACTGTGCTGCTGTGGCTCTGACAGTTTCAGCAGTAGGAATCCAGTCCATGTTTTTGCTTCTCTTCATAGGAATTGTTTAAGTAATTGTTTTAGTTTCTGAGTCAGATTGGAGTAAGGCTCTTTTTCTGAAGCCCCAGGCTTCGGTGAGAGGTGGAAAGGAGAGCTTCAGAGTAGTGTGGACACTGCTGGTTGAATTTAGTGTCCTCTTTTAGACCAAGAAGAGTGAATTGGAGTTCATCAGGGTCTCCTTCATCTGCTGGTTCTCTCTGGAAGCTGCCTGCCACACAACCTCCAACTGTTCTTCCATTTCCCTAGAGAGGCAGAAAGAGGTGAGGGCAAGAAAGTCTGTCTTAAAAGTTCCACCTGATAGAGAGACATAAGAAATAAAAACACACTGCCAAGTTTTTGAAAATGTCAGACCAAAAGAGAAAAAATGTAGACATCAGAGACAGAGAGATGACTCTCATTATAAAAAAGATGAACAGACTGTGGTAGCACTTGTATCCTGAGGGCAAGTCTGTATGTTGTAGTGAGAAAAAGCACCTGTCTTCTAAATTCATCAAATTCAAAAGTTTAAGACTGGAGGACAAATCAAATCCATCAAATAAATACACCAAAAAAGCATGACACAAGATTATGCTCTGAAATGCAACATCAAAAATGGTGTTTATTTATACTCATGTTACAGCTGTGTGCTTGTTTGTTCTTTGTACAGTTTCCTTCTCAGTTGTGTTGTAGTGTGCAGGTGAATCAGATGATTACTCAGAGTTTTTCCTGCTCTGATGCACTTGAAAGTTCACTGCTGATTTTTTTAAGGAGAGAAGCACTTGGAGGAAGAACTGCTGACCTGCTGCCTCTCATGCAGAATTTTCTGTGCTCGTTTTTTTGTGAATTTAGTCCTAAGTTGACACTTGTTCAACTGTTGAGCTGTTCATCTATCATAAATAAAGTCGATGGCTCAGTGTTTAAAGGGTGTTTCCTATGTATTTCATTTTGACTGTGTCACCTGTATCACTGTAAAGATGTGTTGGTGAAAACTGAACTCACATTGTGTGAGTGAATCATCTATGACACATGCCTGAAGCCCAGGATTTATGTGTTCATAGCAGGAGCACAAAGTATTCTTCATGACTGATCCCTCTAAGTTTATTTTGTACAAACAATTGATGATTAATTTTCAATGTTCCTAGGACAAAAACAATACTTACATAACTTTCAAAGCTGCAGAATGGATATAAACCATGGCACTGCAAAAAACTCCAGGATTTTAGAGGCATACAAGTTGTTTAACACTATCAACATGTGGATCATGAAATAACCGTAGAAATAATCTCCATCTAAAGTGAGGCTTAAATGACTGAATACTGAAATGTAGAACCATTGCTGTTCCAGTGTTTAAGAGTAACAAAATAACCAATATACCACATATTTTATGTCTCTAAAAGTTAATTAATTTTTATCAAATTTGCCATTTGTACTAAAGGAAGGTAATCAGCTGTTAGGGGTTGGAGTTTGAGTCTTTCAGATGTTTTTTGGACTGAACTTCATCCTCGTGGTCTGCTTCAACTACTGCAAGGCTCAATTTTATTTTGAGTAACACAGAAGACACCAGGGACAGCCTCACCACACAAATCATACCAAATTAATTCGAATTTGCTTTACCACATTTTCACTCAGGTGAAGGAGTGTAAAAAAAAAAAAAAACATAAAAAAAAAAAAAGGGCCATTTTCAGGGTCATACGAGTTACAGTGTCACAGGTATAATGTTGGAAACTTTTCAGATTAAAACAAACCAAAAAAAGAAAAAAAATAATCGTAGACCTGTTGTTACATTCTAAATGATCTCAATACCAAGTAAGACTTCTTCAAAACAACTTTAGCACAGAAAAAATAAACACAAACAGTCCATTGCCCTCATGGTTAGAAACAGTGTTCAAGGAGTAAACTGTATTGAGTTATCATAATACAGGGGGAATATTCCTCACACCACTATCATCGCTGTTGAAAACACAGATTAGAGTGATAAATTATTCAACTAACACATACCCAGCACACATGCACAGACTCAGACTCATTATTTTACTGACAGAACAGAGAGAGAGAGGAAGTGTGTAGAGTTATGATGGATGAGTTTTCATGTGTTATCTCTAATCATAATTCCGTTTGTTATTTCTCTCTCTTTAAACTACATCCACATCCTTCTGTTTAATAGCGAGAGGGAAATGTGAGGTGACGATGCTGATAATGATAACAGAGAAACATTTATTCCAGGGCCTTGTGTGCTTCTGTTACCGATACATTACAGTTTCTCCTTTCATGTGCTATTAATGTGTCAACCCTTGAAACAATTTTTTTTTTTTCTGTGTGGGCTCAGACAGCCTTTTGTTATTGTGGAGAGAACCTCTGCATAGCTGTGTAACTTCACAGCATACATGTGCTTTTAAATGGGGAGAAACACCTTTGGCACCAAGTGTAAAAAAAAAACAGACATAGGCTGCTTGTTTGTGGAGGATGACAGTCTTTAAGCTTTTCTGGGATCACAGTTTAAAGCAAGAACTGGTCTGCTGACTGAATAGAATAAACTATGTAATATTTTTGAAATATGGTTGGCTGGCTCTTTGGGTTTCTGCTATCCATTGTTTTCAGTTCAACAAATAAGGAGTGATGACTTGATAATAACTCAACAGAATCTCAGTGCTCATTGGATTAATAACCTTACACACAGCAGTACAACATTATAAACGCATTTGAGCTTCCCCAGAGAGTAGCACCAGAGAAAAAAAACACCATATGAATGTAGTCAGTTCTTATTGAAGTTAAGATTGTGTTTAAGTTGTGTTCACTTTATTACTGGTCTTGTGTCAACTCTGAGAGAACACCCTAACTCTGCAGTCTGCAGATCATTTTGAACCCAACCTGCATGCACGCCCTTTTCCAGAGAATGCTGTATCTTAGGAGGCTTCTGCAGTGTTACTGGATAGGACTCTAGGTATTTCTGTTTTAGCTTTAGAGCATTTCTCCTCTTGACTGTCTGACAGCCTCCCTCTGTTACAATTGACTATTACACCTTATCAAATACATCCTTGATTAGTGGCTTGATAAGAGTTCCCCAAAGTTCTGTTCTCAGACCATTTCTGTTTGTCTTGCTCTGGCCCTCACTTGGCCAAATTCAAACAGCCTCAAAGCTTCAATTACCATTCATGTGATGCATATGTCATGGAATTTCCCTTTAACTACCCCCGAGCTTGTCTTGACTGCATGTCAAATTTAGAGAGCTACCATAGTGCCATTGAAGGTTGGATGGAAGACTATGTGAAATCAAACAATAATAAGCAATTATTGTTCTTGTTTGGTACCATGTTTGCTAATTCTAGCTCTAGCTTAAAGTTAGCTTAAAACAGAACAATGACTGAGGTTTGACAGGATGCCTTAATCTCTCCTCTAACAAGTCCACATGTATCACTGCTAGGATTTTTATCTGGAAGACGCTTATTTTAAAATATATAAAGTTAATTTTTTTTACTTTGGGTTGTGCAAAATGGTTAATTGGCGCTCATCTCAGCTCACAATGTGCTCTCCTCTTCTCAGACAGGACACGACCCCTGACCATGTACAGGAAGAAAAGTAGTAGTAGTAATAGTAGTAGTAAAGTAGTACTTTTTAGTTGTGCCCTCTGGCGAAGAAGATAATTGCAAAGTGACAACTTACCCATGTGACAACAAGCCCTGGTCTGCCCTACATGTAGGGTCCCAGCCATAATACTAGCCATCAAACATCTTTTTAGCTTTGTCTGATTTCTTTAGCAAAGAGACTAAACACAACTCATCCACTCTCCTCCAGCAGCTGCTTGTTTGTGGGGGAGCCCTGACGAGTCGATCACCAAGTGCAGCTGTGTTTCACAGCCCAAGGAAGAACATTTATGATTAGTACTTCATGGAAATGCAATCACAGTTCTTGTGTATTTTGTATGTGCACTACAGACACAGTAGTTCTTCTGCCTTGGGGTCTGATTGCATTTTCATGAAGTAATAATCATGCATTTTCCACTGCACTCGGTGATCAACTCATCAGGGTTCCCCCACAAACAAGCGGCTGCTGGAGGAGAGTGGATGAGTTGTGTTTGGTCTTTTTGCTAAAGAAATCAGGCAAAGCTAAAAAGATGTTTAATGGCTAATACTTTGGCTGGGACTCTATATGTACTGTTGATGAAATTAGGTGCTGTTCTGAGCATTATTTGTGGCTTAGAGTGGCTTTTTTGGTTTAGGTGTGCAAGTGGAGATATAGACCACTGTGTATTGCTATTGTGTGGTCATTACTAAAGTTGGTATAACTAGAGAAGCAAGCAGTTGGCAACATTCATCTCTCAAGGGGGTGTCTAACGGTGTTACAGTGTATGTGACCATCACTTAAATTTACACCAGAATATCCCTTTAAGTATTTCCAACATATACAAGTGCAGCTAGAACTTCTTATTGGTCAGAAATCTGTCAGATTTGTACATTCCTTTGGTTGGTTGTTTGAATCGGCCTCTCTTCCTCTTAAGCTCATCACCGAATGAGTGTGACGTTATTGTAAGAGCAAGGGTTTATTCAAAACTTCCCCTCATTCATCCATCCATTCACCAATACACCCACGAGTTCATCTATACACTCATCCATCCATTTATTTATAAGTCCATCCATGAGTCTATTTATCCATCTAGCCATCAATCCATTCACACATCCATACATCAGTTCATTCATCTATGGGTCCATGCATCTAGTTATCCACATCCAAAACATCTACACTTGCACATTCCAACATTTATTACCTATAACAGCTCTTTATGAGTAATCAAAAAATGTGGTCTTAAAACTATTAATTAACCATGAAGCTAAATGGGTTTTAAAAGACTGGATTCCCAGATAAACCTTTTCTGTTGACCACAGATTACAGCTTCATTCTGCTATACAAGTACCAAAACAACAAGAGGGTATCAGCCATCCCCCTCTCTGCTCCTCTGTACTGCGGATTAGGAATCACTACTCAACCAAGGCAAAAGTAAGTACTGCTCAAATGTGTTTATCTGCATTTATGGGCCTCAGCTTTAAATATGTATGAGGATCCAAGTGTGAACACCATTAACATAAAGTAGCATCAGCGATTTACACAGTGTGTGGGAAAACAGCCGCGATTCACACTGCAGCAAAAACGAGTTCAAACAGGCTGAAAAGGAGAAGAAGTGAATTTACAGAAACGCATTTAAATAAATAAAACACTCCACTGCATTAAAAGTCTCAAGCTGTACCCACTTTTTACAGCAGGACACACAGTGAAACGCCAATTCCCTGAAAGTTAGGAAGCTGTGTAACATGGTGATAGACAGAATTTGATGGCTGGTAAATCATCAACACCTTTCATTTGTTAGAAAACAGAGACAAATACCCCAGATGTATTTGTAGTTGTATTTGTATGTTTGGACTGATTTATGAAAAAGGCTAAATGTTCATTTGGTGCCACAGATACATTTCTGGAATGGTCATGTTATATCGTCTCTTCTTCCAACAACTCTCTGAAAACTGTGCAAACTGAGACTTTTTTCCTAGAGTTTTAAAGTGAAATGCTCTCTTGTTCGTGCCTGATAAAGGGTTAGAGCTGCATCGAGGCTACAGGGCAGCTACTAGCACCCACAATCTTCTACTACAGAGCCATGCTGTTGTAGTTTGGCATATTATAGACACTTACACATTCCTGCTATAAGGGATGCTGGCTCTTTAACTCCCTTTAAGAGAGGAGAATGTTTGAATGTCAAACTGTGATTTGTCAGACCACAGGACAGTTACCAACATCTTAGATGTGCTTGACTTAAAAAAGTTGCCTGCAGATCTACGGTGTTTTCCCTGCATGCTTCCGTTTTAATCTGCATTTGTGGATGCAGCAACAAACTGTGCTCATAGCTAGAAGTTTTGGGAGTAATTTTGAGTCGATACAATGATTTACACTACAGAGTCTTGTCTGTTTTTCATGCAGTGCAGTCTGGGGGCTCACAACTATTCAGTGCTGGCTCTCAGCCTTGTCCCTTTTGTACAGGGGTTGGTGCACGATAGATAATGAAATCCACATATTCTTTGCAGTTTTAGGAGAAGTTCTCTGAAACTGCTGAACAATTTGCTCACACAGTCCCTCATGGAACAGTGAATACATTTCCATCTTTGCTTCCGCAAGATTCAGCCACTCTTGTGTGCCCTTTTTTATACCCAGTCATGTAACAACCTGCTGGAACCTATATTCACCATTTCACATGACAATGAAAATTTCAGTTTCAAAATTTCATATGATGTCTTTGCACCTTTCTCAACAAACAAAAGATTCATATAATTTGCAAACTGTCAGAATCTCTTATTAATTAATAATAATAAGTTAATAATAGTTAACACAGCCAGCCAACTGTTCATGAGATGGGGTTTTATTTCAAGGAGTTTTACTGCAGACTTCAGTGTTATGTGTCTGACACTGCTGTCTGCAGCACAGGGACCCCTCAGGGGACAGTTTTGACTCCCTCCCTTTTTACCCTGTATGGTGCAGACACAGAATATAATTTTTTTTTCCCCCCCGGTTGTGATGTTGACATGTAGTTACTGTAGCTCAAGTCCTCTTTTTTCTGCACAGCTCAATTTTTAAAAGTAATTGGGGGTTTATACTTTCTATGATTGACACTTGATACAGCCTATAGGTGTACCAAGATTGCGTAGCTCACCCGGGGAATACACTGTTTGAGCCGAGCGTCATCACAGCAACTCTCCCACCGAACGTGTACAACACTGCTGTGCAAGTGGTGGTTTCAGGAAGGGGAGAAAATCCCAGAAATACTGAGAGCAATTCGGCTTCAAATGACAGAAGGCAGAGCCAGGTTGTCCATAGTATATACAGTCAATGTGTACGACAGAGAGATACCACAAGTCCTTCCATGAACTCTCACATAAATTGTAAGGGCGCTCATAAAGACTGTAAAAATCAAATAAAAAAGGCAGTAGTGGGTGGGATGCTGCTAACTCACTGCAAACTTCAGCCTCATGAACACAAATCACTCTTTGAAAAATAAATGTGCCCATTTGGAGAGGACAGGACTGCCTTTAGGGAGGTAAGAGAAAAATCAATGAACCAAAAACTGAATCTCCTCTTGAGCTCCTGGAAGTATCAGGCAGTGCTGCTTCTCTAAAGGCTGCACTGAGCTCAGCAGGCATGCAGCTATCACAACCTATCAGCATCTCTGCTGCTGTAACATGGTCAGAATACAAAGCAGAGGATCAGAGGGGACAAGAAAAGTAGAGAGGATACCATTTCTCTCTGTGTACATACATATATATAAGTATAAAGTTTGATTCGAGCAGTGTGGATGGATTTGTACCACCATACTTGTACTGCTTAAAATCAGAACAGGAACTAATTACCAACTGTTCTGCCGACACAGATTCAGATTGTCTGGTTTACTAATTTACACTGCCTTCATTTGTAGAAAGTCAGCTCAAAATGCAGGGAGTAGTGTCTGGACAGAGCCAACAGTGAAGCAGTTTGTAGAGCAATAATGACTATAGGTTTGTGGTGTGAGTAATGAGAGTGCGGTTGTGTTATTTGCCATTAAGTTGCCCTCCAGGCCAAGCAGAACAGGATCTTCTAACAATCTGATTAGCTAGCTTTCATTCGATAGCAGCAGGCAGCAAGCCCAGAGAACGAGCTAAAAACAGACTGACCAACAGGAGAATGAGAGGGAAGTGGGAAAGTGGTGCATTGTCTCAGGAGAAATAAAGTGACAGTTTGGTTTCCATCAAAGCTTGTTGCACAGTAACCAAACAAAATCTTCCATCTACAATCTGTCAAACTGAGCTGGTCTCTCATTTTTTCCTGTGAGTGTCAGACTTACTGTTCCATTTCTATAATTAAACAACCTTATTTTACGAGACTACTCTTCTCTCTTTCTGTTGACATACTGGCTTATAGTGCTCTGTGTTGACTCGTGGATAGGGAGCTGTAGACATGTATAATAGATCTCATGAAGTTTTAAACATACCCACAATATTTTCTATCTATTTTATCCCTTTCTACCAGCCCACCATATACTGTTTGTCACAGCAGTAGGTATGTCTCTGTTATTGTAACATGTGATGTTTATGCTACATACAAAGAAAGTGTGGTTGTTCCACCTCTAACACAGCAGAGTGTGTGAGTGAGCATCCACTGAGAGGATTAGAGATGGGTGGAAAGGGATGGTGCTGAGGGGAGATGACTGTCAGTGTGAAGAGAGAAATTTAGAATCAGGCTGGCTGATCTGCAGCAATCCCACGGATATCAGTACCTATGGAATGAGTACAGCAGTGGAAGCCTGAACAGATTCAGAAGGTATGGGGACTATCAACAGAAAAGAGGCAGAGAGTTCAGGTTTAGCTTTCTATTTCTATTGATTTCTATATTTCTATTACAAATATGCATGTTGTTTTGTACTACAGACGTTCATTTGGCCTGTTGATGATAAATTTATCAAACGGTTCATCTATAAAGGCCAGGAAGGTAAAAACGTTTTGTACCTGACAATTTTCGGCTACCTTGCCTCTGCAGCCTATTTTAGAGGAGTCATGTGATGTTGGTGTGACGTCGTCTGTGAAGGCTGCAAAGGCAAGGTAGCTGAAACTTGTCAGGTACAAAACATTTTTTACTTTTCTGGCATTTTATAGATGAACTTTTTTATAAGTGTATATTGTTTTGTTCACTCTTGGCTGCTGTGTTTTATCCTCTAGCTGTTGGGGATTGGATTGATGTTGTGCAAAGTAGAATTGATACTTAATGTTTGGCATAAGTTGTGATATTGGAAATGTGAAGTTTAAAATTGAAAAGTGAGAGTCAATAATTCCTTGAGGCTTCCTTTATTGACTTTGGTCACTTGAATGCAGAGTAAAAATCTATTAACTCAAGAGAAGCATCTTATCACTTTGTGCTGTTGTTGTGAATACTCAGCCCTTTTTTCACACATGTGACAGATGTTCCGAAGTGACTATTACTACTTGTTGAAACAGGGATCCAGTTTCTGACAAACGCACTCATCTCACAATAAGAAAACATGCTGAAAACTCTTAAATTTGAGCACAACCTCTGTCCCACAGTCTGGTTCAGCAAAGCTACCACCACCAGCTTTTAATGTTCATATGTTGCACTGGCTATCCATGAAACTTTATCCTCATTTGCTGAAAGACTCCCACACTGAAAACATTTCTTTGAGTTCTTATGAATGCTTAATATCACTCATAAGGGTTAATGATGCATTTATAAAGATTCATTAATGTGCCTATGATGCATTACAAAAGCTTGGTTTGTATAAATGTTGCAGTTTTTTGAACGATTTAATTTCAGACTTTTTGCCTTTATTTGGAAAGGACCACAGAGTAAATAGTTTAGGAAATGGGGACAAAGGCCAGTGGCACCAAACAAGTCTATCAGGGATAAAGACATTAAGCATGTTTTCAACTGTCATGCTGAACTGAATCAGAGATTTAGACACCTGATAAATATATGCTGAATACCCACTATACACTGTCCTATCAAAAGTCAAAGGACAATGGCTTTACCGGTTTACAGCTTGATACATCTTTAGTTTGGTGGTGGTAGACTTCATTGAGTGGCTTGAACAGAGAGTTGCTGACTACAGCAACTCTCCATAAAGCTAATGAGAGGAGCTGCAGCTCCATTAACCCAAATCATTGGAGAGGAGCTGCTGAATCATCCAAGTTTGTCACTTGAACTGGCTCTTTTACATCAAACCAACTCCTGGATACTTGTATGACTGAAGAGTGTTAACAGCTGCTTTAAGTTTGGCTATCTATACTAGTAAATTACAGAGAAAACTGTTCACTAAATATGTGAAATATGTAAATATGTGTCACTTTGTGGATGTTACTGAAAAAGCTCGGAGTAAATTTAGTAGGCTACATTTAAATTTGTGCTTTTTTTATTATATTCATCTGTGATAATAACTTGTTACAGGTGCATCAGCTGCAGTCCTGCACTGTTTGATGGTTCTTCTAGTAAGGATGAAATTATTCTCTCTGAGGAAAACTATGAAGTGAACAACAAACAGTAGATCAAATGTTTAACTGCTCATCCTGATGTCTCTGTTTTCTGTCAATGATTGTTTTGTTAATTTGACCAGCTCTGCCTCTGCTGTCTCTGACTTCACACAATTTCTCGTCCTCTTTTTATTCACACTTTCCCCTCTTCTCCTCCTACAGTTTTCTTTCCTGCCTCCTTTTGTTTCCTTCCCCACCCCCTTCTCTCTCTCGCTTCCTCCCTCTCTCTCCCCTCCTACCGTTTGGACTGCAGCAGTCTCTCCTCTGCCTCCTGTCTTTCTCTGAGCAGCCTCTGCAGGTGAAGGATCTCCCTCTGGTAAGAAGCTGTCCTCCCCTCTGCTGCCTCCTCCAACGCTGCCAGTCTGGTTGACGCCTTCCTCCGATACACCTGCACACAAACACGCAAACACACACACCCACACACAGGAATGAGATGTGGAGTGTTGCTATGAAAGAGGAGGATTCACATGAAGGACAGCGCAGCAGAGACAACTGGAGTGGAGGAGGGGGAGTCACACACATTTGGACAAGGTGAGAAAGAATACACACACACACACACACACACACACACACACCTGCAGTTATTTTGTGTGTGTGTGTGTGTGTGTGGGGGGGGGGGGGTGAGAGTGTCTGTTTATGTGTTTAAGGATTGTGTGCTTGTTTGTTTGAGTTCAGGAAATAATAGTCCTGCTCAAAGGTTTATTTTTAAGTTGTTGTGACAGCAGATCAGCTGTGGAGCTGCAGACAGTTCTGAACTGCTGCAGGCTGTGCAGCATGCACACAGACACACAAAGACACACACATACACACAGACACACACACACACACGCACACTCACACACACATACAAACTAGTACACTCATACAAGTGGAATATCTTTGCGGCCATTTGGACTAAGTTCTAAAATTTGAGTGTTATGACAAAAAGAAAAGTTGGACCAGTGGCTGCAGATGAGGAGACACAGAGGAGAGCCCCTGTGTGTTTATGCTCAATGCTCTGCAGAGGGCTCTGTGAGGTCAGAAGGGGGGCTGCTGTAGAACTGTGACTTTGTCAGAGGAGTTTTCAACCTGTCCACTAGTTAAAGGTGAAACAGACATCCTATCTTTGCAGAAACTGCTTTGGTTCTTAGGAAGCATGCAAAGGAGCAGTAGAGTTCATAGATTTCATAGTGCTTCTTCTGTCATGTTGAATTTCTTCAACTATACTAACCATTCAATGATGAACAGATCAGGATAGCACATAAGACCACAGGTGAATTAAGTGTTCTGCACAGAGCACATTTACCCTCCAACTGCTCCTGCCTGTTGTGCTCAGAAAGCAACAAAAAGCAAAATCACATTTCAAATGCAGCTTCTGTCTTCGAAGCTATAGCTCAATAAAGCATTTGCAGAAAAATGATGTTTTCTTCGTCACTTAGTAAACTCCATCATAAGGACAGAGGGACTCTGTTTCTGTATCATTTGTTTTAAAGTCAGTGGATTCAGAGTTCCTGCTTTCTTTGTAAAATCAAATGTAAGACTTTTAAAGATCCAAACAGATAAAAAAACTGTCACTGTTTTGGAAAACAGGGAAAAAATGCTTATAATGGATCAGAATGGCTGTGTGGCTCATTTAGTCAAATGCATATCCCAGTCTTAAGCCTTTTTTGCATATTTTGCAAGTCACCTCCTAATCCTTGCCCCTGCCCACCACTCGTTTTCTGTGTTTTCAGCCTAGCATCAAATTTCCTTGAGCTCTCTCATTCCCTATGTCTTCTCCTCCTCTAATCTGTCAGTAGTTTGTAAATAAGCTGCTGTAAATGCTGAATTTGTCACATGAATAAACAACCCACAACACAGTGCAATGACATTTCATATTACTCTATTTAGACAGTGTAGATTTGATGAAATATTCAGGCATGTCTAGGACATGTTCCATCTACAATCTAGATCTTCTACTAGTCCAAACAAGACTTTGAACTGTCCAGAGAGTTGTTTGTAAATGACAGTGAAGGAAGTATCAATGATCGGTGTTATAATGAGCAGATATACAAATGAGATTAAATGACCTACTTCTGTGTGACTTCATGAATATATAATTTGTAATAATAATATTTAAGTCAGGATCACTTTAGTCAAAATTAATTATTTATTACGAGCAAACATTTTCACATTGGTGGTATGGCTCTGTTCTGAGAGTTCCCTGCCTTTCCATGCACTTGCATGGAACGCCACAGCTATAAGAGGGGAGAGCTCCTCCCCTCCCTTTCATGTGCATACATGAAAAGCCAAGGCAGAGAAAGCAGCAGCAAATAAATACGATAAAGATAAATAAATTAAAATCCCCCCACAGAACAGAGCAAGCATCAGTGACAATACATATGACACTGGTAAGATCAGACACAACATAAACAGGAGAAGCTGGGGTGGAGGTGGGTTGCAGAGTGGTTGCAGCAGGCAGAGTAGGCAGGAGAAGCAGATTAAATAGGGCACCATTTTGATATTAGCCAATAGGATATGAAGAGGGCGATTACCTGAGCTGTCAGCTGACTGAGGGCTGGCTAAAGATCAGCTGACTGTAGCCTTTAGCTTGACTCCGTGACCTGCCTGAACTACCACTATGCTTCATTTGTAATAATCAGCTTGTTTATCTGTATCCTTAATCAGTGTTTTGTATAACCTCAAATTAAAACAGGTTGGAGTGTTGGTAAATAAAAAACATTCAGACAGTTCAAATTCATTGACCTGCTCTTATTATATACGCAGAATGTGGTCTGACACTGTCTTGCTGTATTACACAAGGTCTTCCTGAAGTAGGCATTGTCTGAATGGCAGCATATGTTTTTCTGAATCCTTTATATATTACTCAGCATTGATTGGACCCTCCCAGATCTGTAAACTACTAAAGCAAATGGATATTCATGCATCCCAGTGCCATCAGGGACGCTGGCCTCTGAACTGTGTGCTGCTGATAATAAGCAGGATGGTGTCTCTCCTCTTTTGAGCAGAGAATTCTGGATTCATTATTTCAAAACACAAATGTCAAATCTCAAGTTATAAGACCACAGGACAGTTTTCCACTTTTACTCAGTTTATCTTGGGTGGGACCAGAGAAGTCATCAGTGTCTCTGGATCAAATTGATCTACAATGGTTTCCTCTTTGCATTGTGCAGTTTCACCTGCAGTCATAGGTGCAGCGATAAAATGTGTTCACAGACGGTGATTTCTGAAAGTAGTCAGAAGCCCATGCAGTGATTTCCACTATGGAGCCATGTCTATTTTCAACACAGTGCTGAGTGAAGGTCTGAAGATTATGGCCAGAATCAAAACACAGATTTGTGATACTCTGAGTAACGGATATTTTCATGACTATGTTTGTCAGAGTCTTTTGGGAAATAGTTGTACTTTTGAAACCCAATCAGTGTTTGACTTGGATATTTGATAGCCATTGTTTTTCCTTGCAGCCAAGGGCTTCTACATAGAAGTGAGGCTAAGATATAAAGTGTGTCAACAGTTCACTGTAGATCTTGTCATCTGCGGCACACATGATACTCTGTTTTACACACAGACTACAACAAACCATCAATGCTGAAACTGTAAATTAGTCCTGGTAAAGTTAGCTAATATTGACTAACTAACATCATGTTGAATGCTGATACAGCTTCAATCATTGCATCAACTCATTGGAAATATGTAATTAAAAATAGAGCTAAAAAATCGTTATTTAATGATTTTAAAAATTTTAAAATGGATTGAAACAAACAGTCTGAAGAGCTTAGGCAATTCATGACTTATACAGTACGAAAAGAAATAATTTTATATATTCATAAGCATGACTGCGGTCATGGTTCAAAGTGCAATTTTTTTTTTTTTTTTTTAGATGAGGAGCATGAGATGAGCAGCTGCAGGCTGCAGCCACACACTTCTGAGATAATCTAAATCTTTTCATGATATTTGTTTTACCATAGATGATGAAATCTCTTTAGTCTTTGCAATTTTACAATTTTTTTCAGATAGTGTTGATCAGTTTACTCACGCACTCTCTCATGTGGTAGTAAGATTCTTCCTATCTATAATAATAAAGAGACTAAGCATCTCTATAGTATCCTTTTTATTCTCACCTGTCGCAGATGAACCCACCTCTGTGAGAAATTTCCTTCACATTTAAAATAAGTTTAAATTTATCTTAAAACAACAAAATTGAAGTTTCAATTTGAGTTGTTGTCTTTGCAGTGTTTTCAGTTAAATGCAGATTTAATTAGTTGCAAGCCATCAAAATGTATTTTTCAGCAGCATTTTGCACAATGGTTTTTTTGTGGTATGGTGTTCTCGACGCAGACAGATCAGCTGCCTGTGACTCAGCCTTATCACTAATCAACGGAAAATACGTCCAAAATCAGACCAAGCTCAGAAACATGTTGAGTCTTTCTGGTCATGATCAGGTGCTCATTTTCATAATGGATCAATAACGTCTAACAACATAGCTGACATAGCCTAGATCTATAGTGTGTGCTTCACATACATTTAGTGGGATTAACCAGCAGGCTTATCATGCAGCTCTCTACCTCATCCTATTGACATTTCATTCACTTTGCGCTCAGTATTTTACTCTGTCAGATATAATCACAGAGCACAGAGCACACACAGCACCATGGCCTAGTGACATGAGCACTTAATGACAAATGGAAAGACATCTAATGGAAAAGTTAGTCCAGCTGTGAGCTAACTAAAAGGACCAACTATTCAGAGGTTCAACTATCAGCACAGAAGCTCATTAGTATCCATTCACATTGAAGAGTGGCAATTTGGGTCTAAACTGCTCGACCATAACTTAACATTATGTGGGATGCACTTATTCCCACACAGCCAGGCCTTTATATCAATCAGGAGCTTACGGCATGCACACAGACTTAGTCAAGTATTAGTAACACTTACATAACATTGGCATTACATGAACAAATATCTTTTATCATCATGGTTTGCTGCAAGAAGGTTCAGATATCTGATGTTCATGGATTGTTGAGTTTTCTGTCTTCATCTTTACATTTATTCAGTGACTATGTAAAGTGGGTATTTCTTATCTGAATGTCTCTCTGCATGGCTCACACAGTTTTTGCAAAGATTTCAGTAAAGATCAAATTTTGCATGGAATAAGCCATGCATTATAAGCAATATTTTAACAACACGCCATCTGCACTTTAGCTTAGCAGTCAATCACAGTGTCACAGTCAATGCATTTGACTGATTAAGTATCTGAGCTGGCCTTTATTGATTGACTAGTGTGTTTGTGCAGATGAAACAGAGAGAGGCTGAAGAAGGTGAGAGGTTTTCGAACACAGCTCAGAGTAAATCTATCAGAATATAATAATCTGCATCAAGACAAAACACAGAAATACAGCAATGCTAGTGCATGTAACCAGCATGCCTTTTTGTAGAGTTTATACAGACGTCACCTCCTGAAGAGCTGTAAAGACCATGTAGGTCAGCCCACCTAATCCTGCAACAGTGACACACTTAGCTCTCTCCCACAATCGGCAGATCTCTGCAGGAGAACATCTGGTGATTATAAGGTGTCAGCATATATCAGCAGCAGTTATATGAAGTTGTTAGAGGCCAGCAGCAGTGACAGGCTATTTCCTATTTTGCTCCAAGGCTAAAGAAAAAGGGTGTTTGAAGGTGGTGGTGCCTGAAAAGAAAACCTCTGTTTTTTAAATTTCTCAGTGTTTCACTGAGGTCACAAAACATGCAATCAAAAAAATCAATGACTGTGATTTAACCAACAAGCTCAGGATGAAATGTGAAAAAAAAATTACAATTCACTCTGGTTTATGAAAACCCTTGTTTCAACACTATTCAGTCTCTGCCAGAAATGCTTCATTTTTGGCTGCTCTTATACATTTATGAAGTTAGACATGGTTTGAGGGTGTTACTATTCACACAGCTCTGTTGTCATGGAAATATCTGGAGAGTTACAGAAGTTACAGAAGAGGCCATAGGCTAACTATTAGCACTGATGCTAGCTTCTCATTATCTGTTGACCATCATTGTATTAGCAGCTGTTAGTAAAATGAGCTAAGTCAAGCTTCAGAATATGTCTGTCTCTTAACCTCATCTTAATAGGACACCACAGACTGATATCAGATTCAAGCCAAGTCTTACAAAGTTGTCCTAAGGAGCTGTCTAGAAGACCTTGAATCCACATCCCGGTTTATGCCAAAATCTTTGTGCCTCAGGTTTTGAAATGTTGCCAAAGCATAACCTGGACACAGGACACAGTGACATTATCGGTATGTAGTGGAGTTGGGTGACTGATCTAGTTTCAGTTTCAGTTACAGTTATGACCCCCCCACCATCATGAAAATATGACCATCAAGACTAATGGTTATTATTTGCCGCCAGCCGTGCAGCGGCACTATTAGGTACACAATGCTCACCCCACCTCTCTGCCTTTTAAGCACAGCTTGAGTTAAGCTCCTCCCCTCAAACAGGTATTTAGTTTCACCTTATCACCAGCTTAGATCATTTTTTCCAAAAGGTTTGGGAACACAAGGAAGTTGAGGGTGCAGCTAAAGGTTATTGAAGACTGTGATATTTTCAACATGTGCTGCAGCAGCAGATGGAGGGAGCAAGAGGTAAGCAGGTGTGCATGTTTGTCATAGTACACCTGACAAGCGGATAAACAAAGTTAGCAGAGTTAGGAAAAAAAGGCTATAGTAATTTTGAGCATGTATGAGCATACAACTGCTAAGCTTAAGGATGAGTGTCTCTGGTCTGTATCATCCTAAAAATGGGGTGCAGTCAAAAGGAAATTAATATGTTGATCTGTAGCTTGTGATAAAATGTCACTTAAAATGTCCTTTTTTTATATAATGATGTTCTTTCTAAAAAGTTTGGAATAATAACATCGAAAGAGGTTTGTTTAAGAAGCTGCTTGAATGTACATTGTGAAGAAATCAGTTTGTAAGTAATTGTTTTTGATAATCCCGATCTAAATATCAATCAAAGAAACCATGGTTATGATTTTTGCTATAATCAAGTAGCCCTAGTCTGTAGTAAAATGCAGATCAGAATCAAAGAGCATCTTGACCATCACATTTGAATAGGTAAGATTTGGGTAGTCTGATATCCAATAGCAGCGATCCTGCCTGAGTGGTGCTTAAACTGTGCCGATTAAAATCTCTTCCATTCACAGACTTTTACCCTCTTGAACACAGTATAATTCCCACTGTTCTTTTCCTTGGTTGTGTGGAGTGATGGATCAGCAATTTCAGTTGGAGGACTCAAATCTGGGATGCATAAATTCTCCCAAGCTTGGCCTGAATCTCCATCGACTCCCAAGGCAGCTGCAGGGTTCCAACACCGAGCCAGCTGCAGCAATGACATTTATTCCTCACAACATGCTGAGCTGAGCCAAACCAATATATCCCCCCTCCTGCAGGCCAGAGTCTGGCTGACCTTTCCACACTCTAACAACAACAACAATACAAACTCAAAGCAGAGCAGCATTTTCTTTCTTCTTCAATCCTGCAGGGTGGTATCAGAGGCGGCTTTCATAGTTGTTGTTTTTTTCTCCATGGCTCTTGTTCCTCATACACGCTTTGCTGCTAATTGAAATAAAATGCAAACATCCCTAAGAAATATTCAGCTTTAGAGCTTTCTCCTGATGTTATCCACATGCTTTCTAATCTGCAGACACCGAGAGCCAGTTTAAATATGGATTAAAATACAGATCGTATTAGAAGATGGTTTTATCACATTTGTGCTTATTTTTTTTTTTTTGTCAGTTGTACGATCTCCATACAACAAGTCTATTATGCACTCTCTAAGCTCTCTTTTGCACTTTCAATATCCAAATTTAGACTTTAAAATCTTTTTGGTCTTCCTGCTCATGTTTAATGGATTTATATGGAAATTATTATGTCAATGTCCTCCAGGCCAAGGGTCATGACATTTGAGGCTGTTGAGGTTTTGTGGATCTCCTCATTTCACTAAGCAGCTTGTTACTCTCTTCCCTTAAGGTAGATTCTTGTATCCATGAATCACAGAATTACCCAGAAATCCACAACAAAAACATCCTTGATGTATTTTCTTGAATAACAAGACACCTGGTTTTCCTATAAGAAGCAGCTTAAATTGTACCTTTATGTCCTACTGCTTGTTGAAGGCTGTTCAGGTATGGAGGCCACCATATGTCCCACCTTATGCTCACATTTTTACACACTAAAGGTCCTTACACACCAGGCGCGAATTCACCGGGCGAATTATTCGCCTTTTTTTAAAACAGCATAAAGTCAATGCAAGCTTCCACACCGGCGGCGATTTTTCCACATGGTGAAAAGCATCTTTTATTTTTTGGATCTTGTGTCGAATTTTTCGGAGATTCGCAGGCGAATATCTGGACCTGCTAGACCTCTGGCCAATCAAAAGTCATGTTGTTGATGACGTCACAGACCCAAGCGGCTGCAGTTCACACGACACACACCACCACTGGCACCAAGAGCAACGATGGGAGAGAGTGTGTACCACAGAGTGGTCGCCCGGTGTGTATAAGCGAAAGCGATTTTTTCGGACCGGTGAATATTTTCGCATTTTCGTCTCGCTTCTTCGCTTCGCTCTGCAAATTCGCTGGTGTGTAAGGACCTTTAGTGCTGCAGCCAATAACTGCTGCTGACACTCTGACTGCAGAGTAAATCCTGTGCCTGTGTTAGAGGCTACTGTGTATACCAGTGGCGGCTGCTGGCCTTTCAAGGAGGGGAAGCTCATTTTTCTGGCCTACATCATAATTGTATTTGTTTATTAGTATGTAACAGAACAGAGTCGCCAAACACAACGGCAGTCGTCTTTAACAAAGACAAAAGTCGATGAGGATCGGTAAAGTCTCTGGAGCAGTTAAGAACAATGGAATGAATAACTTGGAAAATGCTCTGGTAGATGTTTTATTCTTCAAGATCGCTGATTCGCTTGTTTAGCTGTCAATCAAAAAAGGATTTTGCCTCAGACAGCTCATCCAATCATGGATGCAGAAGCTCAGCGTCCGCAAGAAAGTTGGGACCGCCCTCTCGTCATAGAACTCCTGAGACGCTGAGCGTCTGATGAGCGGGACAAAGCCCAGCATTTATCCAATGAGCGTCTAGTTTCGCTGCTGGAACAACCCACTTTGAGCTTCCACATTGAAGTCAGCAGACGCTGAGCGTCCGGCTGTGTGAAGCGCTGAGGCGCTGCGAGGATGAATGAGAACGAAGTTATGCAGGTTACCTGTGATTATCAGCTTCTTATCACAGTGTGATAAGAAGCTGTATTTAGTTAATGAAATGTACACACAGCAGTACGTATTTTACCACTTTTTCTTTTTTTGGGGGGGTTGACATTTTAGGGGAAGCTGAGCTTCCCTTGCAGTCTTAGAGCAATCACCACTGGTGTATACCACTCCTCCCTTTTCATCTGACATCCTGCTGTTGTATGAATAAATGACCTGCAAACACCAACAACATTTTACCTTGTTGTAATCCAATTTATTAACATGTAACACAAATGATGTTTAACTCCCATGCTGCAGTTGATCCCTTCTCCCAGAGATAAAGCACCCATTGCATGTGTGAACAGAATGACCTTTTCAGCTGAAATTGGAAAGTGACTTGACTTATTAGCAGAAGAAAACACTGGAGGTGAAATAAAGCTGCTCCATAGGGCAGCTACACAATATCTGACTGTTCACTTGGCCTTACAGCATCTAAGAAAATCCATGTGGGTTTATTGATCGGGATTAAAATGTGACACATTAAAGACTGGATCATTTGCCGCAGGTCAAGAACTGATTTTGTGGCTGATGGAAAAATTAAGATTTCATTTCAGCCAAATCTCAGTGCACATCAGAAAGTTACTGGGATTCTACTTGTTGGCTTTCTGTGGCTGAGCACTTTTCAGTAAAAAAAAAAAAAGGAAAAACTTAGATTTCACTCATCTGCAGGGCACCTTGCAGTCAAAGCTCAATCCTGTGGGTTTCTGAGATGCTTTAGAGCGTGAACCCATAAATGTCATGATTGTGGAGGGTAAGAAGTAGCTTTTACAGAGGGGCAGCTGTCTTCCTTTGGCTCAGAAAAGGTGGCAAATTACTACTTTTCTCCTCCTAAGCCAGAGGCGTGCAGCACAAAAGTCCAAGCCAAACACCTCTTATTTCCACCTCTTTCCTGACCCTGAGTCCTGGCTCCAAGCATATCTCTAATCTTTGCTTAAGGGTGAAGCTCTTCTGGGACATCAAGTCCACGGGTGTGCATGTTAGAGGCTAGCTTAATACTGCAAACAACAACCCTTTGAAGATGTTGTGATGGAGAAAGTAAGATGTCAAGCTTTTTCTGCTGGTTTAAAAAGTTGAAGTGCTGGAGGACTCTGCAAACAGCATACAAACAGAGACATCAGTCACAGTTGCTTAAACAGCTCCTCTGCTCGGATGTCACAAACATCTGCTGGTGTCATGTCACAATTAGTTCTGGCTGTATGAGCTGAATGGCTTGTCTGTTTCTAGGGGTGCCACTACTGTCATAATTGGAAATGAACAAAAGGAAACTGCACAATACAAGTGTACCTGGGTGAATGGATGATGAGTCAGTTCAAAAGGCCAGCATGGCTCTGATTCATTACTATGGATATCCTCCTGGTACTCAGCTGAACAGATCTCTGGTATTTTGCAGGCATCAAGCAGAGCTGTCGGTGTTGGAGGATGTTGCAGCTATCAAGCTCCTAATGGCTTGAATGTGTGTTTACCCTCCTGGCTCTTTCCTCGTTTATTTGTTTATCACTTCTCTGTCCGATAATCAATTACAAGTGAAATAACAAGCAGAATCTTTCCACTATCCTTAATTGATGCTGTTGGCAGACTGAAAGTCTTAACAAATCACAGCTTGTAACTGCTTTCTCATCTGCAAGGATATGCTCTTCCACTTCTGTGTTGTACATTATGGGAGGAAACACAGGACTGCTAGGATTATTTGGATAAAGATGATCGGTTCAGAGGCTGGTTTTTGATAAGAATGGGCAGCACATGAAACCTGTTGCTGTTTCACTTCAGAGCTGAAATCATGTTTACCTTTTAAAATGTATCATACATGTACCATCAATGACTTCATACACAGAAACTGCATAACAGGACAGTTATGTTAAACCCAGCTGAACATCGGTATAAATATCGGCCTTGTTGACAGACACTTACGAATCAGCATTTAACATGTCATGTGCCGTTGTCAGCAACTGGTGGCATCCTGCCTTTATCTTCATCGAGTCAATGTAAATCTAGGAAGCTTTTACACCTTGCTACTGATTATTGGTCAGAAGTCCTCTGCTGGACATATAAATGTGTGTGGTGTCAGGGTATTACAGGACCTCTGAGAAAGATTAGCGGTATGCAGTTTGTAAGACATGTCACAGAGACATGTCCTCCTTTGAGACCAATGTTGCGTGCCAGGTGAGGCCAAAAGTTAAAGCTGAGTTAGTCCATGATGATGCGACTGCTCTTCCTTGTTTTTAAGTTTCCTTGATGTGCTGTAAATTTTCTAAAACCACATTTCACTGACTGCTTGGCCCAACCTTTCGTGGATCTTTTAAAACTCTAACCAAGTGTTTATTGTTGTTAAGATGAGCCTGTAACATTACACTTAGAGGAAAGGAGGCTGATGAAGATTCTCTATCAATAACTGTAGCAATAACCTAATTGTGTGGCTTCTGGCTCACTGGTAGGTTTGTCATCTGAAGAGTTCACTTAACAGTGATTTAAGGGTTAGCTAAATAAGTGTCCTGTGGGTCAGTGCAAGACAGGGAGAGGGGTTTGCCATGAGCTTTCTGTGTTGTCTTGCTGAAGAAATTATCCCTTGCAGCATCCTAAAAGTGGAGCCATCAGCACCATGCATTTTTTTTGTGTGCAAGAACTAGTGAAATCACTAGTTCTTGTCTATGTATCTAGAGCCTGTGACTTTAGAGGAACAGGTCACTGAAAACAGATGTTTGGAAAATGCCTACCAATATTTTAAGACTTTTAAAAAACTGTTGTGTAATTTCTGGTGAAGGCAACAAAAGTCTCAGTAAATGGTACTTGCACATAGCAACAATTGTTTGAATATAATGTGCATGCTCCAAAAATGCCGGGCTACCTACATCTGCTTTGTACTGTTGGATTCCTGGGGACCATTTTTCATCAGTGTGGGGCATAGAGGGGAATAAATATACAACACTTATAGTTTATAAGTCCCTACTGTGTGCACACTTTTAAAAAAACATTGTTTATAAGAACTATTTACTCCAGAAGACACTGTTCACATGTGCCCAATGCTTTTCTATGGTGTTTCTGACACTTTCTAGCTACCACCACCAGCTGGTCTGGCATGATTGTGTAGGCATTTTTAACCATTTCTCTGTGGGTTTTTTTGTACACAGAAATGATCAAAAACACCACTGGTGTGGAAAGAATAATTTATGAAATTAGAGAAAACAAGATGAGTTTTTTAAATATGTGTATACATGTGGACTGTTTTTAGTGGTCTGTTGAATGTTGAAGCCATCACCTGGCCTTTGGTGGCTGATGGTTTTGTGCTACTTTCCTAAGCTTTGTATGTTCCTTAATGTGTTATGCAGCTTTTTTCCTTTCAGCTTTTCATATTTCCAGCATTTTCCCCCTTTCCTTTGTGTGCATCAGTGTGATTTGTCAAGTTCTAATGTGTTTTTCGTTGTTAATATGACATTGACCCAAAATACACACACTGTTAGTCCTGTTATTGGCCAGCTGTAAGACTCCCAACAGATATCTACAAATGGATTTGTGATTCTGTTAATCAGGCTGTCTCTGGGTGCTGTCACCAAACAGAAAGTACCGACGGGTACTGAATCAAAACGGCACCATGGGGGCTGCAGGGACTCTTAATGGAGTGTGCAGAAAATGTGCTTTGTAGGATTAGAAACAAACTAACAGTCCACTGTTGTTCTCTCTCTTGTGCAAGAGCACAAAAACACCCAAGAGCTGATGACAGTGATTGTTTTTTTGTTGTTCTGACAGAGAGGATCAGTGTAATCAAACATGATTAAGTTTGATTAAGTAGTTAGGCAGTATAATGATGACAGAAAGCAGGGAAAAGGGGTTTTACATAGACAGTGCCCAGTTAAACTGTGGAGTACTGTGAATCCAAGCAGGTAATGTGTACAATAAGCTGCATAAAGAACTGAAACCTGGTGGTGCTAGCTCTGCTAAGGTCAGTCACATTTGACACACCAAATTACATTGTTTACCTGCAACTATGCAGTCCTTTTCCACAATTATGACTGCATTTTAACCATTTTCCTGACTGTTGATCAGTCAGACGGAGAGGAATTAACTATTTAAATGACTAAGAAAGGAGTCATTTCAGGACATTCCTGACATGTACTAATCCAGTTCTGGTGGTTCTCTTCAGTAACATATATCAAATTAGTACATCTTAAGCCTGTGTCTTCATGGAAAGTCTTGCTAAGGGTATTTTACCAGACCACTGCTCTGTTTTACAGCTAATTATTGTTACTAATAGGATTGTTACTATTGTTACTAGGATGAAGGATCTGAAAAAAAAAAAACCCAGCAAAAATGTAATCCAGTGGACTGATGGGATAAATAAGAGATGTCACTGGAAGATAGTCTCACGGCAAACTAAGGATAAGAACAAAGTGTCCAGTCTACAATGTAAAGTATAATGTAAAAAAAGTGGGTCAATATCCCAAACTGGAAACGAGAGGTCATGTCTTATCATACAGGGGTTCCCCTTCTTTAACAATCCTTTCAGTACATTGCTCATGACACAGCTTCCTACTCAATTTATCAATAAATTCATGTTAAATAATCGTGATTTACAAGTAGTTTTGTACAGAGCGGTCTGGGTGGGGCGTGCCCCATACACAGAGGTTGTGTCTTAATCTGAGTCTGATTCCAGGCTCCTTTCAGGCCACTTTATTCCGCTCCCTGTCTCCTACTCTGTTCATTTCCTTTAACTCATATGAAGAAATTAAGAAATAAAACAGCAAATAAAACAAGAAATGAAATTGTAATTGATTGATTGAAAATAAGTAATATTTCTGCTGTTGAAAACAGTCTGTTACCCTCACTGCTTAACCTGCATTTTCAATAGATTATTGTTATTATAACAAATGAGTGTGTAATGAGGCAGGTGCTGTTATTTCTTGCACCAAACTGAATATTTCCACTGATAGTGAAATAAAACAAAGTGAGGTCTGCATGAATCAGCACAGCACCTGTTTAAGTTTCCTGTCTCATCTCTGTCAATTTCTGATATGTTCAGTTTTGTTTATCATTGCTTAAACTTACATGGTGTGCTGTATTTCATCTTTTCTGTCTGTAACAGCACTAATATTTTTCAGCCAGGGCCTCTTTCATCTGCTCCTTGCCTTTCCGTGTGCTAAGTTTCCATCATTGCTGTAATGTAATACAGAGCATGCACCTGATAATCAATGTTTTACCTGATAACATATATATATGTAAATATATATATATATATTTATATATATATTCTTTTGATGACTACAAGCTCAAAAATTAGGTTTTTTACACAGCAAGTAATGCTTTATATTCAAATCCAACAAGCCTTTTTTTTGAGTATATGAGCACTCTCTCCTTTTTAAATGCAGGTAGATGAAACATTTGATTTAAACTGTCTTACAGAGATCTTTACACAGTATTGACTTTTGTGCCATCCTAGCTGTTAAAGCTGTATATCCAACACTCTGGAGCGCAGAGTGACTCTGCAGCAAAGACAACACAGCTCAGCCAACCTTGCTTTTATCTGGGGAATCAAAGTGTTTCCCATTATACAGAGAAACTTGATCAAAGCCTTCTTTGCTTTTAAAAACACTGCTGTGTCTGGCAGAGGTTTGCAGAAGAACTTTTTCATAGATTTTTTTCCCTGGAAAACTCTTCTCTGCCTGGCCCTGTATAGAGAGCTAAGAACCTGCAGAAATGAAATGCGCAGTGTAATGTGAGGCTCTGACCCACATGTCTTTAAAATTAAACATTTACATTGTCATGCATATCTTTAGACAGACAAATCAACAGGTTTTCCTAAAACACCCGAAATCTATGTTGAAGAGGAAATCTGCTCTCGAGATGTGACTCTCCTGTGCCAATTTCTCGTCTTTTTTTTTCTTGACCCATCCATTAACTCTGACCCATACTTTGTGAAATCATCTTCACTATAGCCACTGAAAAGCTTTGTCCCTCTAAAATTACCCTGTGTCTTTTAAGAAAACATAAAAAAACATATTGATGATGTTCCCATTGTACTCTGGGGGTCTGTTTCCTTTGGACTGCTTTGAGGGAGACCATCACAGTTTATGTTGGATGTGAAAGGCTACAACAAAGCTCTAGTAGTACTTCAATGCTCAAGTCATTTACTATTTACACTAGAGTTATAAAGTCTGATGGCTGTGGGTACAAATCCTCTGAATCTTTCTGTCCTGCAGCGAAGACAGAGGAGCCTTCCACCACCATTGGCCCTTTGGTCCATCAAGGTGTTGTGAAGTGGGTGATACATGTTCTTTAGAACAGTCTCCACTTTCCTCAGTGTAGATCTCTCCACCACATCCTCCACTGAGCCCAGCTTGAGTCCTACCACTGAGTCCAGCCTTTTTCACCAGTTTGTTAAGATGTCTTGCATCTTTGTGTTTGATGCTTCCTCCCCAGCAGACTGCAGTCAGAACAGAACACTGTAGACACCACAGACTGATAAAACATCTGCAGCATCTTACTACAGATGTCTATTGATCGGACTCTTCTCAGACAAAAGAGGCGTCTCTGCCCCTTTCTGTAGATAAAGTCTATATTTTTAGGCCAGTCCAACTTATTATCCAGATGTACACCTAGTTACTTATATGATGTCACCACTTCGATGTCCACTCCACAGGTGTTCACTGGCTGAAGAGGGGGTTTGGATCTACGGAAGTCTATGACCATCTCCTTTGTCTTTGAGGTGTTGAGGAGGAGGCAGTTTTTGTGACTCCAGTCACTGAAGGATCTTATTAGATCTCTGTATTCAGCTTCTTGTCCATTTCTGATACATGTCACAATAGCGATGTCATCTGAGTATTTCTGGATGTGGCAGGACTCAGTGCTGTATTTGAAGTCAGACGTGTACAGTGTGAACAGGAATGGCCCCAGCACTGTCCCTTGTGGAGCCCCTGTACTGCTCATTAATGTCCTAGAAACACAGTTCCCCAGCCTGACAAACTGTGGCCTTCCTGTCAGGTAATATGTGATCCAGGAAACACAGGAAGGATCCACTCCCATCTCTGTGAGCTTGTCTTTGAGTATGGTGGGTTGGGTGGTGTTGAATGCACTTGAAAAGTCGAAGAACATGATCCTCACATAAACCCCAGGTTCCTCCAGATGAGACAGGGCACGGTGAAGCATGTAGAGGACAGCATCGTCCACTCCAATGTGTTCTTTGTATGCAAACTGCAGGGAATCCAGTTTGTTTTTGACCTCAGACCTCAGAGGGTGTAGAATCAGCCGCTCCAGGGTTTTCATGATGTGTGAAGTGAGGGCCACTGGTCTGTAGTCATTGTGTTCAGCAGGACATTTTGTTTTTGGTACTGGCACAATGCAGGATGTTTTCCACAGAGCAGGTACCCGCTGCTGTAGACTCAGGTTGAAGATCTTGTGGAGAGGTTGACACAGTTCTGCAGCACAGTCTCTAAGCAGTCTTGGACACACACCATCTGGACCAGCTGCCTTCCCAGGACAAAGTCTTTCAGGCTCCAACCTCACCCCTGTTTCCAGTTTGGACAGTAAATTCCAGAGTAAATAAAAACCAGAGTTCACAGTAGTGGTCATTTATGTTAGTTGCCACGTCTTTTAATGGTAGATGGACGAGGGGGAAGCAGCAGTCGCTCACACGCTAGCTGCATCAGTCCTCAGAGAGATGGTTGGCACTTTAAGAAACTGTTTTTTCAAAGATTTATCGTTAATCCAAAAGCAACAGCAAAGCTGGTTCCACTTTATTGATTAATTAATATTTGTACTTCCTTAATCGTTCTTTTAACTCTTCTCTTCCAGTTCTCTAACTTGCAATCTATCAGATATAGCATACCTTAAAATAAAAGCACAAGTTTACCGAGCAGAAAATAAAGCAAGACAGAAAAAATATCAAAATGAAAGCATGAAAAGCAAATCACAACACACAGATATGGCATCGATTAGTATTATAGTGTTCCGATCAGGGTGAAGGTCAGAAAAGTCACTCCTCCTGAAGTGAGAGTAAGGAGTCTGGAGCTTGTGCTGACTTTATAGATGTAAATCATTTCTAAAAAAGATGTATAGGCATACAGCCACCAGCAATATTCACAGGCAAAAAAAGCCTTCAGTAAATTCTACTTTCAACACACTAGAAAACCAAGCTGTTAGATACGTCATGTTTTGTAATGTAGGTCTCTCTCATTTAAAAAAAAAAAAAAAGGATCCACTTTTAACTTCTTTTAGTTTCTGCAAGGAGTGAGACATGCAAAAGTATAAGAAAAAAGATTAGCCAAGTCAAGCACTATGTGAGGGGTTCAGAAAGTCTGAGAGCAGGTAGCTTTCTCATTCTTTAAGGTCACATGTCTGTTTTGTAAAACTCACAAGGTTTTTTTTTTAAATTGTGCTATCAGGTATGAACTGTAACTTGATTTTCTTTTGCAGTGCTGCGCCTTTTTTCTGCAGGACTCCAGGGTTTAAGTGGTCACTTCTGCCCTCAGGGAGCTGCTTCTTTCTGACATCGCTCTGACACGCTTTGTAACGCAACAAACTGGCGGTGAAATATTTAACAGTCAGCAAGTCAGAGGCAGGCTTGTTGGGTGATTGCCAGGCCAACATCCACCTATTTAATCTATATTTTATGGTCATGAATAATTGAATGACTAGCGTTGCTTTATATAGCACCTTCATGGTGGGTGGGGGACTTGTTGATGGCCAAAAGTAAAGGAAGGAGTAATCAGGAAAACATGGACAGCAGAAAAGGTCCTGTAACTGTGATTTATGAGGGGCAGTTTTAAGGTTTGATTTGATCCTCTCTCAGACTTTCTTTAAAAGGTCCCATATTATGCAAAATTCACTTTAGAATAGTTTTCTAACAATAATATGCATCCCTAGCCTGTCTACCAACACTCCCAAAATGAGAAAATTCTATCCTCTCCCTCTCTTGCCTGGTTCCCCCTTCAGAAAATGTCTGCTCAAACAGGTGGATTGAAACTCTCGCCTTCCATGATGTCATGGACCGTGATAACTCCTCCCTTCCAGGTTGGTGAACCCGCCCAAGATGTTTGTCCTGCCCCCCCGAAAATTTCTTTTCAGACACTATTTTTCTCCCATGCAAACGCTGGTTCAAAATGGCGAAGGTACGAGCAAGGCATGGTAGTTGCTCTGTTGTTGGCTGCATGAAGCAGCACAGAAGTCTGTTCCCGATGACTGCAAGAACATAGTCACGAGAGATAACTATACTTACAATATTGCCTCTCCCTCTGGGTCAGACTCTGGATCAAACTGGTATGGCTGGACCACAGTGCTTCTACGAGCCATAACTAGCGCTTGGTGTAAACATCAGAACAAGCCACGCCCCCCTCTTCTAGAGAGACAGGGAGGGGCGTGTCTTGCGCTGAAGGAGACTCCCACTAGAGAGTTTTCAGGCTGAATGAAGTCCAGGAAAAAAAAGGGTTTTTAGACAACAAACTCCAAATTGACTGCTCTGGGACCTCTGAGACCTATGTGAAACTGCTGAAAAGGAGTACAATATGGGACCTTTAACATTTGGAAAATTTTGGGTACAAGCTAAAAATCTGGACCTAAACAGCAACGCAAAGGCTCATATTGGACTTTTCCCTCCTCCAGCATTTAGGTAAGACAATTTTGCTGTTATATCACCTTCTTATTCTGTATGAATAATGCAAAGACTGCATGGTGGTGCACAGTCTTTTTCCAGCCCTTTATTATGGATCTGAGATGGATCTGAATCATCACCCAAACAAAGCTCTGCTGTCATCGTGTCTTTGTATTTTGACCCTGTCAAAGCAGAAAATGAGTGTCTCACTGTGTGGTTTTTACAATGTGAAAGATAAATACCAAAAGCATTCAAGGCAGAAGGTGTAGACACACAGCTTAACCGCTACAGACACTCAGGCATGCACACACACACACACACACACACGCGCGCGCGCACACGCACGCATGCACGCACGCACGCACGCACGCACGCACACACACACACACACACACACACACAGTACTGTTCCACCCTGCCTGCCCTGACATCCAACTGTGACTGGATACCACATCAGAAAAATCTTCTCAGAGAACCATCAAACTCCAGTCTATGGCCATAGTAAGATGTTAGCAGCACCAGAGGGAGCAGTCTTTGTTGTGCCTAGAACAAGAGCCAAGCAGGAGCACAGAGTTTTGAGCCCAAGACTTTCCCTAAAGATGCTGAATGGTTTTTACCAACCCGAGACACCTGAGAATGCAAATCATCTGTGCAAGGGCTATCTTCAATAATGGGGGGACTTAAAACAATCTGTATTTAGAAAAGCGTGTATACATCTCACAAGAGGATTTGAAACAGCTGATGACATATACACATTTAAATATGACAGTCTTAAGTCCTAAGTCCTAAGCAAACTTGATGAGTTTAAGGTTAGAATAGAGCAATAGAAGAATTTAGGTTACCTTAGAAAAGGACTGGTTTTGTATGTGGTCTGTACAGCTCAGGTTTTCAGGGGTTATTCTGTTGGCATGATGTGATGAGGGGCAGCTGTGGTTCAGTGGCAGCAATGGTCATAACCACTTGTCACTGGGCAAGACACCAACACCCAACCTGCTCCTACAGCGCCCACTATGTGGATGAGATTGTTTATACTGATTGGTGCTTTACAAAGCAGCCTCTGCCATCAGCGTGTGAATGTGGTGTGAATGGGTGAGCATGACATGTAATGTAAAAGCACTTGGAGTGGTCACACAGTCCATTTACCATTTAGGATGTGATATTTAGAAGGCAGTCGAGTTTGGGAGGGGTCTACAATGGAGGGCTTTGGACTCTGTCTGTAGTTCTAAGACATGATTCCTGAATGAACTGACATATACAGTATTTATTGGACGACATGTTTTTTATCATCATGTGCATACGTAGTCATTTTAGTGCAGGCAACTTCCCCAAATTGTACTCATGTTCATCATGATAGACACTTTTTCCCTGCCTAATAAATACACACAAAAAAACATTCAAGACTAAAATTATACCATAAAAGGTTTTTAAAAATGTACTCTCCCGAGCCTGGTCCCTGTTTGTGATGTGAGTTTCAGAGTTTCACAGCCGTAGCTGAACTGTAAGGCCTGTTTGTCTTCTACCAAGCAGATTTTTAAGCCCACATTTGAATCTTGTTCTTATTAGTCAATTGTGAGCAGAAACACCACTGCAAGAAGCAAATCCACTTGTAAATGTTTTGTGAAACATTTGCTCATATTTAGTGTTAGAGTTTCTCGGGAAATGCTAAGCCAAAAAGTATATCATTGAAAGTATTTTATCTGTTCAATTATTTAATTTAATCAAAGCAGGGAGCAGACTTCAGAGGAGCCAAAACTAACAAAAACTCATTGTGTGAACAAATGCATGTGCAAGTTAGCTAATTCATCTCATCACGTACAGCTGAGGCTGAGGATTATACTTATAGCTCAGGTTCAGCTGTGATATATCTTCCACACAGTGCAAAGACATTTCCTCTAGGTAATGTCCGATGTTACTACGAGCTGCAGAGAGTGTTTCTCACTCTGTACTCAGTAGTTTCAGATTTTACCTGGAATATAAAAATGGTGTTGTTAAATAACAGGCCCTGCATTTAAGGTCTTTCTTAAACTCTGTCCTCATCTGGAAGTTATCTGAGTGAAGATATTCATAAATGTTCCAAGAAACTAAAGCAAACTAAATCAAACATCCTCAGCAGCACATGATTACGTCACAGCTGTAAAGATTTGATATTTGATATCCTTATGATCATGAAATATATTTTAACACTCTGGTTTGTGTGATGACAATGAAATGTACTGTAGCACTGTGTAAGTGCTGATCTGCCTCGGCTCTTCAGGTTTTTCATAGCATGTCTTCATCATCCTCCCATCCTCCAATGGCAAAAAGTTGAGACTGAAATGTATTATCCTGTTTGAGGTAAAACAGATGATGTCCTCTTATTTATGATCTTTTGGATCTTTTGGATTTATGATCTTTCTTTAAGAAACAGCAGTTTGGGTATGTGTGTGAAAAAGTGACACACAGCGCGTGTCAGTGTGCAGACTTGTTCATTGGTTTGCCATATTAAAAGGTCTTTGGTGGGCAATAACAGAAGATGGGGCTTTTTTAATCATGTTTCAGTCATGCATGGTGTCTATGGATACATGTTTACAGATAATTGACCTTATCAATGATGACTGGCCGTTCCTGGCTGTTTCTCCAGAGGAAATAGATAATTAGAGTTTGCTCATCTCAGTCCTTTTTGGTTTCAGGAGCTGTCAGCAATTAAGAGAAATCAGGGGTACCTGTTGGCTTCAGGTAGCACTCATCATGGAGTAAGTGTGAATATGTCCTACAGCAGCATAAGCCTTCACCTAACGTCACCACCTCACTTTTCCCTTTTCATGGATAGTGAATGAGGGCAAGTCATTCAGGAATTACAGGTTAGTCTTAGGGATTGACTGCTGATGACTTCTAAAAATGTCTCCTGTTCCCCAATCTCTAATTTGTTTAAATGATGAAGCACTTACAAGGACGTGTTCATATCTTTTTATGAAAGAACTAATATGGTGACAAAAGATCAGTCATGTCTCAGCCTGAACATTGGCAAACAAAGCCTGTTAACCACATCATTTTCCCTAGGGCTGAAAAGGTCAAGATGATAAGTGAATATTAACATATTGTCATGAAAAAAGAGTCTAAAATACATTTGGAAAATAATTTAGAATACATGTCCCTATGACATGCTAAAATAAAGAAAAACATCAAATGCGGCAGATTTAAAGGTCCCCTGAGGAGTTTTTGGATGTTGTGAAAAAGATTGAAATCAGTATTTACACCTTTTTATAGATTTAAATGAAGTATTTAAGAAAAAAAAACTTAAAAAAATATCGACAGTTTTTTTTGTCTGAGGCTTTAGTCACACTGAAAATATTAGTGTATGAGTTCAACAAAAAATGACATTGTCCAAAACCCCAAAGCTCCTCTTACATATATGCAAAACCCAATTGCAATGAAGTTGGGAAGATATGTAAATCATAAATAAAACGGAATATAAGGATTTGCAAATCCTTTTCAACCCAATTTTAGTGAAGTAGTCAAAGAGATCAAGAGATGTCTGTAGACAGCAATGCCACACGGTGGCGACAGAAGGCAGCTCCTCAACAAGTGTCACTGTAACCGCTGCAGAGGGCGTCTTCCACACTCTCATATGAGGGCAGATGGATTTGGTGTGTGTAATGTTGGACCCACTGGTAAGACAAACACCCTCTTCCACATATAAAGACTCTCATATAAAGTTGTATATATTCAAACCTCACGTGACAAAGGTGGGTTGAGCGCACAGATCACAATAGTGCTGGGCGATAGGACGATAGATATCGTGGGCACGATAGAAAATGTCTATCGTGCCATTTCTGTTTTTATCGTTTCGAGCGATAGGCTGTATTTTATCCATAGGGCTTGTGCCATCAGATGATTTATAGTAACAACAACAATAATTGCAAATTCAGTAAATGTATTTGGTGTCAAACGGGAAAGAAAACAATATTTTCTTACAAAGAAAAGGATGCATTGACATGTAGGCTCGCATTTCTCTTTCAATTTTGCAACATGACGCCACTTTACGTGCCCTCTTCGTGTCCAGCGTCTCCCGCCGTTGCGGGTTACCTGGGTTACACACGTGAGGGGATCATTGTAAGCAGTGCTTAATTTGTGCCGGAGCAAGCCGGAGCGCGCTCCGGGACCTCTTTTGATCGGATCCGGGACCTATTTCAGCCGCTCCGGCACCTGTTTCATCTGCTCCGGGACCTTCCCTGTAGAGGATGACATTTTTCGGGAATTCCCGTGGGTCACGTGATTCCCGCGGGAATCCCAAGCGATGGGAGTCATTTTTTAATTAATCCCTTGATCGGGACGGGACGGGAAAAAAAGCAACGGGAGTGGGCAGGAGCGGGAACAACATTAATAGATGATCATTTCCAGCCGTGTTTAACAACCAGATGAACAGATGCGTCCATTTTTGTAGTCATCTCTCAGTGAGAGCCAACACTCTTGACCGCGCTAGCAACACAAAAGAACTACAACAGTGGTTTGACTTCCTGTCAGCTGGGAGCGCGGCTGCGTATTTCTACCCTTCAAGCCAGGAGCGAGGAAACGTAATTTTGTGACATTCTGTAGTTTTTCAATCATTTCTGGAGTCGTGGCGAATCAAATCACCTTACCTGTCTGCCCCTGATAGGCGAATAAAGCGCTCGGATTCATGCTCGGGTCTTGCTACGTGCTTCAAGAGTAAAGTAAACAGCGACGGAGGCAGAGAGCAGCTTTGGAGGAGAAACATCCAGCAGTGTGAACAACCTCTTCAAAAGAGCCCTAAAGACCTACCTTTTTAATAAAGCCTTTGGTTAGCTTTCCTCTATGCTTTTACTACCTTGCCTCTTACATTGAAACTCTATATTCTTCATTTTTTTAATTCTTTTATGCTTTTTTTATGCCAATCTGTGACTGTCATTCTATTGCTTTTTTATTGTTGCTGCTCTTTTTTTACTGTGTACTGTAGCACTTTGAGATTTTTTGTAAATGTAAAGTGCATTACAAATTAAATTTATTATTATTATTATTATTATTATTATAGAGTGCTTTGGCTCACACTATCGGCGTTTTCTGTGAGTGTTGCATAACTTTGGGTGAGCACAGACATGAACACACTTCAGCCACGTATTTATTTATTCATTTTTCTAGTTTTAAGTGCTGGTCTTGTACTGGCACTGGAACTGAAAGCATACCATAGCTATATCATGGTATATCGTTATCGTGATATAAAATGATCCATGTCGTGATATACATTTTTTTTCCATATCGCCCAGCACTAGTTCACAACATAAACTCCAAAAATGGCATTAAAATCGGAACCATCTGTGCGTAAATGACGCATCGCGCTCCGTGGCCTGGCTCTTTCTTTCATAGATGTTGGCATATAAAATAATTTTGGCTCACAAAACTGAATATTATAATATTTGTACATAAGCTTAAAGGAAATAACTTTTCTGATCACTAAAATAAATCATCTGTTCAGCCGCCGCAGCAGCAGCTGCAGCAGGACGGGGAGAGGACACGGAGACATGTCCAGGTCGAGCTGCGCGAGAAATAAGAGGAAGAGGAAGAGGAAGAAAGAAAAGGAGGGAGACGAATTACATATCTTGTTCACTTCATCATGTGTGTCTATTTACTAGATATTTAATTTCAGCTGTGTTGATTCGGTCAGGTCGTGTGTCCAAACGAGTGCCAAACGCACTAATCAGATAAGATATAGATCAGAATATATCTATATAGATCTAAATGTATGTGCTAACTCAGATTATTAGTTGTTGATGATTATTTATTGCACTGAAATGTGCCTGACACTGTGGAAACCTGCCGGTGAGGCATCGGTGACGTATGCCGATATGCCGCCAGAGCTGCGCTCCGCCTGCGCTGAAAGCTGACCAGGTTTGAATCGGCGAGCTTTCAGTGCACTTTATACGACACTGACGAGCACGAAAATGTCACTGCGGCAGCTGATTCTGTTGACACCTCCCTCTGCCACGCCACCACGCCCAGCTTTGCGGACCTCGGTACGCCCCAGTCCATGAAAATACCAAACTGGCTGTATGCCGGGCTCCGCCAGACGACAATACCACTGCGCGGGGTCCGCCACCCTCCGCGGCCTCATCGGCGGCATGAAAATAGAGCCCTGAAATTTGATGGCAGAAACACATGACAAAGAAGTTGGGAAAGGTGGCTTAAAATACTGATAAATTTGAGGAATGCTCATCAAACACCTATTTAGAACATCCCACAGGTGAGCAGACTAATTGGGAACAGGTGGGTGCCATGATTGGCTATAAAGCAGCTTTCCCAAAAATTCTCAGTCATTCACAAGCAAGGATGGGGCGAGGTTCACCACTTTGTAAACAACTGCGTAAGCAAATAGTCGAACAGTTTAAGAACATTTCTCAAAGTACAATTGCAAGGAATTTAGGGATTTTAACATCTAAAGTCCATAATATCATCAAAAAGTTCAGAGAATCTGGAGAAATCACTGCACGTAAGCAGCACTGCCGGAAACCAACACTGAATGCACGTGACCTTCGATCCCTCAGACGGCACTGTATCAAAATCCGACATCAATGTGTAAAGGATATCACCATGTGGGCTCAGTAACACTTCAGAAATCCACTGTCAGTAAATACAGTTCGTCACTACATCTGTAAGTACAAGTTAAAACTCTACTATGCAAAGCGAAAGCCATTTATCAACAACATACAGAAACACTGCGGCTTCTCTGGGCCCGAGCTCATCTAAGATGGACTGATGCAAAGTGGAAAAGTGTTCTGTGGTCTGAACATTCCACATTTTTTGGAAATAGTGGACGTCATGTCCTCCGGGCCAAAGAGGAAAAGAACCATCCAGACTGTTATCGATGCAAAGTGCAAAAGCCAGCATCTGTGATGTTATGGGGGCGCATTAGTGCCCAAGGCATGGGTAACTTGCACATCTGTGAAGGCAACATTGATGCTGAAAGGTACATAGAGGTTTTGGAGCAATGTATGCTGCCATCCAAGCAACGTCTTTTTCATGGACGCCCCTGCTTATTTCAGCAAGACAATGCCAAGCCACATTCTACACATGTTTCAACAGCGTGGCTTTGTAGTAAAAGAATGCGGGTACTCGTCTGGCCTGCCTGCAGTCCAGACCTGTCTCCCATTGAAAATGTGTAGTGCATTATGAAGCGTAAAATACGACAACAGAGACCCTGGACTGTTAAACAACTGAAGCTGTACATCAAGCAAGAATAGGAAAGAATTCCACCTTCAAAGCTTCAACAATCAGTCTCCTCAGTTTCCAAACATTTATTTAGTGTTGTTAAAAGGAAAGGTAATGTAAGAGAGTGGTAAACATGCCCCTGTCCCAAGTACTATAGCACATGTTAATTATTATTTGCTAAAAAAAAAAAAAAAAGTTAATGAGTTTGAACATTAAATATCCTGTCTTTGGAGTGTATCCAATTGAATATAGGTTGAAAAGGATTTGCAAATCATTGTATTCTCTTTTTATTTATGATTATCACAATATCCCAACTTCAATGGAATTGGGTTTTCTATACATATATATATATATATATATATATATATATACACACACACACACACACATATATATATATATATATATATATATATATATATATACATATATATGTACAGTGTGTGTGTGTGTGTGTGTGTGTATGTGTCAAAACTTACAGACTCTGCTCCGCTTCCTTCTCTTCTTCCAAATATCCACAAAAACACTGGCTCTTGCTGGGCTACAAAGGGGCTTTGGGATAATAGGCTTATCCAACTCCCAAACCATAAATCATTCATCAGCAGCAGGTACAGAAAATAGAGGCAGCCAGAGGCCTGACCTTTACCTGATGGGCAGCAACACAGCAGACAACAATGCTTATAAACATCAACCTGTTGAAGTGAGATTTCTGACTGTTTGACCAAAGCCAAACCATTACTTGACTACGCAGGAACCATTATCTTTTAATGGGACTCATCCTCTGTCTTTTCTGTTTTTCCCCAGAACATGTCTTGAAGATGAGCTCTCCTCAGACTGAGTCAGAGGAAAAGGACTGTCCTTCACCAGAGGAATTGGAGTGTAAGATCTGTTACCAACGCTACAATACCCACAACCGTAAGCCAAAGATCCTGGACTGCCTGCACCGGGTCTGCGCCCGCTGCCTTGTCAAGATCCTGGACATTGCAGACGCAGCAGGATTCATCAGCTGCCCCTTCTGCAGACACCAAACCCAGATTACAGACTATGAGGTGGCAGCCCTGCCTGATGATGCAAACATCATGTGCTTTTTGGCGATGCGGGACAAGTCCTGGAGCTCAGACCACAACAAAGAGGTGGTCCTGACTCCAAGAAGCTTCTCCTCCTCCAGCTTGTCTCATGACTCCTCAAACTGCCTGGTTATCACCATAATGGAAGTCCAGAGGGACTCTCCAAGCAGAAATGGCAGCTCAGACATTTATGCTGAGCAGAGCCTGGACTCAGTATCGATGGGCTCAAATGGACTGGCAGACCAGGATGCCCTGTCCAAGCTCTGTAACCATGTCCCACGTATCCTGGTCTGGCTGCTGGGCTTCTTGTACTTTGGCTCCCTGCCTCTTGGAATCTACTTGCTGGTGATCCAGAGAGTGACTCTGGGCATTGTATGTGTTAGCTTAGTCCCATCAAGCCTGACAGTTTGCCTGGTCTATGGCTTCTGTCAGTGTCTGTGTCAGGGCATGTGTGACTGCACGTCCAGGAGTTGAGAGGATGCTGAAAAGAAGTGGTGGTTGTTTGGTTGAAATTGTGTCAACTCATTTTAAACGGGAATGGAGTCATGTGTTTGTGGATAGTGAGGAGACACAAAGGTGAAGATGATGTCCACTCTCACACAAGCTCTTTTTAGCTCTACAAACCAATGATCACCTCTGAAGTAATGGGCATGTAAAAAACAGCGTTGGTGCTGCTCCATACATGGATTGGGTTGGTTTTCTTGGAAATCCGGGTCAGCCAGCAAGAAGGAGGCCCAAAACTAGCTCTAGAGCTGCACATTCACCTACTTTTCTGAGATAGTTGTCAATATTTGCTGTTGTTATGTGTATGGCCCAGTAAAACCTAATTTACTCACAGCAGATTTTTTATTTTCTTTTTGAATAATGGCACTGAAAGTCTTTGGCCCTCATTTACCAACACTGTGTTGAAGATTGCACCTACTTGCAGTTGGTTTCATTTAACAGGTGGGTTTGTGTTTTATTTGGATGTCTGTCTTTTTTGTAAATTTGGACACCATAAATGCACATTGAGAAGCATAAAAAAGTAGTACCAGTTTCCAAACAGCATATGTATATCAGAGAACAAGCGAGATAAAAACCTATCTTTCTGTGGTCTTTGTTTTCAATCTGTATTTGCTGAGTTTCTTTGAGATGTTGACATATGCATAATGCCTAAACTCAAGCATTTAAAGTTGCACCAATTATCTTTTTTCTGATACTCATTAAACATGTATTAAATTTGATACTTGTATGGCCATCAGCCAATAAGTGATCACCACAATCAGATTATTCGACCAAAGTCTAAGCTATGAATTCAAGTTTTGATGTGTTGGTTTTAACGTGGCCTACAATCTAAGCCGACTTTGGCTAAACTATTTTTTCCTGTGCTCTTAAAAGGGATGTAAGGATGACAAAACGCAGGGGGAGAAGCTTTTCTCTTCCTGACTTTGAAAAAGACTCACAACAGTCAGCATTAAAATTCAAATATGCTGACTTTAGTAAACATGGTGGTGTAGGCCTGTTATATTCACATTTAATTGCATTAAAAGTAAAGAAGACTTAGAAAATATATATTTTGACTCCCAATCACTATTTTTATTTAACTTCCCACCACCTGCAACACCCTCTGCCTCTTGTCTTCAAAGATCACAAACCTTGCACAGAAAGAGCACCTTTCCATCATTTCCTTTCCATTTCACCTGAGGGTAATGCTGTCTAATGCCAAGTGAGAGGCAGCAAGTAGATGCTGCAACAGATGCACTAATGGATGCTACTGTATAATCATCATATTTTGTGGGTGATGGCACAGACACTGAAGAAGCTGGCTGGGTACAATGAACCAACTATGGGAGTCACAGTCACCTATAATTACACATGCTATGTAGAGATGTCTATTCGGTCATTCCTGCTTTTCACATGGTCGGCTAAACAGACAGGCCCACAAGAAATGTTTCAGTGCCCCCTCTGGACTATCTGCAAGTGCCCCCCTGCCACAGGTACACTGGATAGGATAAGCCTTGGTGCCCTTACATCTACACATCTACAATGGGTATTAAAAGTATTCAGACCTCCTTACATTTTTCACTCTTTGTTCATTTGCAGCCATTTGCTCAAATCATACAAGTTGATTTTTTCCCCATTTATGTACACGACACCCCTTTCTGACAGAAAAACACAGAACTTTTGACATTTTGTCAAATTCATTAAAAAAGAAAAAGTGAAATATCACATGGTCATTAGTATTCAGACCCATTGCTGTGACACTCGTATATTTAACTCAAATACTGTTCATTTCTTCTGATCAACCTTGAGATGTTATAGGAACTGCCTGAAGAGCTCAAAAACAAAATTGTGGCAAGGCACAGATCTGTCCGATGGTTACATAAGAATTTCTGCTGCAATTAAGGTTCCCGAGAGCACAATGGACTCCATCATCCTTACATGAAGGCAGTTTGGGATGACCAGAACTCTTCCTGAAGCTGGCCGTCCGGCCAAAATGAGCAATCAGGGAAGAAGAACCTTGGCAAGAGGGGTAAAAAAGAACCCAAAAATCACAGTGGCTGAGCTTCAGAGATACAGTTGGGAGATGGGCGGAAGTTCTCAAAAGTCAACCCTCACTGCAGCCCTCCACCAATCTGGGCTTTATGGCAGACCGTCCTAACAGAATCCTCTCCTCAGTACAAGACACATGAGAGCTTGTATAGAGTTTGACACAAAACACATGAAGGACTCCCAGACTATGAGAAATAAGATTCTCTGGTCTGATGAGACCAAGATTAAAATTTTCTAAGCAGTATGTGTGGAGACAACCAAGCATCGCTCATCACCTGACCAATACAACCCTAACAGGGAAACATGGTGGTGGCAGCATCTTGCTGTGGGAGTGTTTTTCAGCTGCAGGTACAATACGACTGGTTGCAAATGAAGGAAAGATGAATGCGGCAAAGTAAAGAGATATCCTAGAGGAAAACCTTTTCCAGGGTACTCAGGACCTCAGACTGAAGGTTAACCTTCCAACATAAATATGACCCCAAGCACTCAGCTAAAATAACAAAAGAGTGGCTTAAGAACAACTCTGTGAGTATTCTTGAATGGCCAAGCCCGAGCCCTGACTGAAACCCAATTGAGCATCTCTGGAAAGATCTGAAAAAAGCTTTCCATCAACGTTCACCATCCAACCGGACAGAACTGGACAGGATCTGTAAGGAGGAAAGGCAGAGGATCCCCAATCCAGGTGTGAAAAAGTTGCTGCATCATTCCCATGAGGACTTATGGCTGTATTAGCCCAAAATCTGCATAAATGTCTGCAATTCTGTTTTTCTGCCAAAATGGGCAGCTGTGTGTACACTTATAAGGAAAAAATCCTCTACAATGATTTTAGCAAATGGCTGCAAATCAACAAAAAGTGAAAAATGTAAGGGGGACTGAAAAGTTCCTGTATTCACTGTATATGATTAAAAGATACTAGTACTCTAAGTCTACTACTGAAATAGTGTTGGAGCATTTCTCCTCAGAAAAGCAGTGAGACCTTGCTTTTCCAAGGGAGACTGGCATAGTGCAAATGATGGTATGTGATAATGGCCAAACACAATACAGTAAATGTCTGTTTCATTAGCTTTGATTTTCACAGTAACAGTTCTTAGTATGGATGTTCCATGTAAGGAAGATAGAGATTTTTTAATGCAACACACATCCAGCAGGGTCAAAATCCAAATGACCTTATCAACTGTGACCTGCTGGGAGTATTACTTTCTTTTATAAGCCATTTTACTGTTAAAGCAGAGGTCTTGTTCATCCATATGATGAGGTTATTAGTGTCACTTACTAAATGTGCCTCTCGCCTTCTCTCTCTGCCTCAAACTAAAACCCAAAACTCGCAGGTTGTGGTATTAAATACATTCAATACATAGGAACATAAACCAGGCTCACATCTCAGGATATTTGGCTCTCTCTTATTCTTCAGCAAATCATTTCCATCCACTTGTTCATTGCTTTGTGAAAAGTAAGTCAGGAATGTATTTATTTTTCATATTGTTTGTAAAAAGCTTTTTGACTCTATGGTGCTTTCTTTGTTAATAAGAAACCCCGCTACACTAATGCGATAAATCACAGTGCATCTGCTGTTACACTCACTTCAAGGCAAGTGTGCATAATTTATGTGGCGCTGTGATTTTTTTTCTCTTATATGTAAGAGAAATGCTTCCTAACATGCAACAGCCTGGTGTCAGACCCTCTGAAGACAAGGCCGCAATAAACTGACGTGAATTTTCCTAACAAGAGGTTCATTTTTAAAATTTAACTGCAGTAACTTTTTATCCAGTCATCACATGAATTTTAAGAATCAAAGTGTTAATTTTGATCAAGTAACCTGTGGCATTAAGCTCTGCTTAGACTCTAAAAAGTAGCTCTCTCAGCCAAAGATGCATTTTTAATGTCACCATATCTCCTCAAATGATGTAGCAATAACCTATCCTGACGTTGCTAGACAGGCTCACCTTGGTAAGTGGGTAAGAGACATTCATGTCATTTTTCCAGAGAAGCAATGGTCAGACGCAGAAGTGCACCGGAGGGATGCACATTTACAACCAGCCAAATTAACGCAAATTATGCCACAGCACAGGGCAACAAAAATGTGACCAGATAAAGGCATGCAGAGGAAAGAAACACATGTTTCCATAAAGATACATCCAGTTTGTTTAAAACATCCACGACAGCAGATTCAGTAGACCCTTTAGCCAAGGACACGTCCAGAGGGGTGGTTAGCAGTGGTGTAGGCTCCTGTAATCTAACTGGCCACCCGAGGTGCCACACATATACTGTATGTAAAACTATTATTGGCTTTTTGCTTTGTCAGAGGTGGGACAAAGCAAAAATCCTGTCATAACACTGCCCAGCTGGTTGGGCAGTGTTATGACAGGCTGCTGGTTGCTTTTTTTCTACACAATCTTTCAGGGTTTCCCCCACGTGCAATTAATAGTGGCACATCGCCACAGCTAAATAAAAGCCGCCACAGCTTAAAAATGAGTTTTTTCTTATGTGGCTAAACCTCGGACTCAATATGTATCAGTAGTTAGTTAATGTTGGTGATCACACAGCTGATTAATTGACACCCCCCCAACGCCCCCATGCTCTCTGAGTCTTGCAACACACAGCACCCCCACCCATCCACACACACACACACACACACACACACACACACACACACACACACACACACACACACACACACACACACACACACACACACACATACACACACACACACACACACGCGTGCTCCCCAAAATCACACATTGCACAGATAGACTCCCATCATGGGGGAAACACTGTCTTTAAGTCAAAATTATTTCCATTATTTTTTGTACGTGTCGTTATCAAATGTTGCTACACTGTGCTACTCTGTAAACCAAGGAATGGGGCATCAGTATGACACTTAAATGTTTGTAGCTAAAATAGATATATTAAGCAAGAAAAGAAAGTAGAAAAGAAAATTAAATGTCATTCACTGACAAATGTGCACACATACGTATGTAATGCTACCTCTGCATTAGTCAATGCTCCAGTCTGGTGTTTAGCTACCCTTCCCAAAAAAAAAAAAAAACAAATCTCATAGAACCCCCCCCCCCCCTTCTTTGGTAAAGGACTGTGATTGTCATTATATCTGAGGTTTCAGACCCACCTGCCAGCTAAACTGAATCTGTGCTGGCTGACGGCTCTGATGACACCAGGCTAACAATTCCCAGCATCATGCAATGTTTGCTGGAAAAATAAGTTTTAAATGGATTTTTTGTTTGTTTGTTTGTTTGTTTGTTTCGTGTTTTTCATTATGTACATTTGTTTTTGAGTATGCACGTTACTTTGGTGCTGCTTGGTGCAATCACAGACTTGTGGCATTTTTGACAGTATTTTAACCACAAGTCTTCTGTTTTATTATCAAAAGGCCATTTACCAAGGTTTCTGTTCAATGTTGATAAATAAGGGTCCTGTGCTGATATCTGACAAATGAAATGTAGCATTAATAAGAGTATTCATCATGTGCTAAACCCTTCGTCTGTTTGTTTTATGTTGAGAATTCATCATTTTTTCTCGTTTTCTTTGTCGACCTCTATAAAACCACTGTCTCCTAACCTCTGCCTATGTGTTCCTGTTTCTGTGAACGATTTACTGACAGCAGCTTTCCTCTTAGTGCCACAGTACTGATTACAGAAGCTACTAGACTATGAAATAAATGGAAAATTATTTTCTATAAAATGCCTGTGTCCTTTTTTTAAGCCTCTCTCTGGTTCACTTTATCAACATTGCTTTGATTCTGTGTTATACTGTCCCCCTTGACAAAGCTGTTTTCACGCTCCAAAACAATGAAGGAAAACACAAAGGGGAGAGCTCAATATGATTGAACAAAAAAGGACTTTCTGAAGGAGGTCCAGTCACACAATTGTCAATTAAACAGTGATGCCTAAAACAAGAGGGACAGCTAAGAAGCAGCTGTCAGAACTAATCATGTGTCAGGATGACTCAAAAAATACTAACTAGCCTCTCATTTTATAATTCCTAAGAGTGTAAAATTTGCTCAAGAGAAGAAAATGAGTGGTCTCTGAAAGCAACTGGCTAGAGAAAGACAAAGAGAGAACAAACAAAAAAAACAAAGGCCACAGGTCAGAGTGTGGACAGAGATTTTCTTGTCTTGCCTCAACTCTGTCTTGTTGACAAAGAGCTTGTCAGAGCTTTGTCTAGCTGACCATATGTCTGACTTCCACATGACCCCGTCTTTCATTTTTCTGAGTTGAAAGGAAGAATAAAATAAAAAATAAAAATCTCTGTATGCTTTCAAAGGTAAAGTGGACTGCTGTAATGTTTGACATAAATAAAACAACCCTGAAAATAAGAGAACATTATGGTCCAAAAGTCTTCTTAAGACACACAAGGTAGTGCCTCCTGACTGTCATATACAGAATATTTATAAAAATAGACAGATTCAAAGCAAAAAAAGGGTTGACTTTCTCTGTATGGTTCATGTGCAGATATATTCCCAGTCTCCTTGTTGTTTGACTCAAAACTCTAACCTAAGAGGACAAACATAACCAACAGTAGCTCCCCTCTAGGGGCTCTATTTTTATGCCTGCTAGTGGCGCAGGGGACCTGCTCCTCCCTTTGCAGTGGTATTTTCGTCTGGCGGAGCCCGGTGCACAGCCAGTTTGGTATTTTCATAGACTGAGGCACACCGGAGTGCGCCAAGCTGGGCATGGTGGCGCAGTAGGGGAGGTGTCGACAGAATCAGCTGCCGCAGTGACATTTTCGTGTCGGCGTGGAAAGTGTGCTGAAAGCTTGCCGATTCAAACCTGGTCAGCTTTCAGCGCAGGCGGAGCGCAGCTGGTCTAGTGGTATTTTGGTAGACCAGATGCACCAGAGAACAATAGGTGCATCGGTGCCAAGCCATGTCTCTGTAAGAAAGATACACTTGAGCTGTTTTTCTAAAATTACATCATTTATGATAAAAGACTTGTTTAAAAGAGAGCGCACGTTCAGCACAGCCATTTTAATGTCTGTGCCGAAGGTGCGCTCAGCCCTTGATAAAGGGGGATTTTAAAAACACGGGGGGGGCTAAAAACAGTCCTTGGTTTTGGCTGTCTGTATGAAATGATGGTTTTGATAGTGTGAGTGTCCTGTTTTTCTATTAAGGGTGGTGGGGGTGTTGCTGATGAGGTGTGTGAGGGAGTGCAGGGGGTTGAGGGGTGGGGGGGCGTGTGTGCATGTGTTAACAGTTTGTCAGGAGGTGGCTGTGGTACAGGAGTGGAGGGTAAGGTCCATGTTAACTGATAAAAGGGCCAGATGCATGTTGATAGAAAGGAGACGTGATCCGTGAAAGTTTGGATGAAGTCCATCATGTCTGAAAAGGTAAGGGCGGTGGAGGAAGGTGGTGAAATTGTCCACGAATGGAATACTTAGTGAAGAGCAGTAAGCTTTTAGCCACACATGTAACTGTCGTACATGGCTGAACTTCACGTCACTGTAGCAGGGACAGGGCAGAGGACCAGAAATCACAAAACGGCCGTCTGACTGAGAGAGGCTATCGTTGAGGTTCCTAAAATCATTTTTGAGTAATTCAGACTGTTTAAAGCGGAGATCGTTTCCCCTTACATGGATGCAGAGTGATGAGGCAGAGGGGTATTGTTCCAGTAACGCTGGGATTTTGGAGTCGATGGCCTTGACACTGGCACCCAGGTTGCAGCTGACCACTGTTGCGGGCAGAGTGATGTTACGTACCATTGAAGTGCCAACCACAAGCACCGGAGGAGGTGGAGGACTGGGCCTGTTCGGACGAGAATGAGCCTTGTGCTCCCCTCGACGATACACAAAATGCGCGGAGGCAGCCGTTGAGGATGTCGGTGGCGAAGACGGAGGGGTGCGCCGAGGCTCACCTGATTGCCGCTGCAACAAAGGGAGTGGAGGAGGAGTGCATCGAGGCGCATCTGTCTGCCGAGGCGGATGTGGCGCCGCCTGCCACTCCGATGTGAGGAGCAGGGGGAAGTCCTGCTCGTCCAGAGGGCTGAAGCTATTGGAAAGAAGAATTCTAACGGAACAACAACGTGGAGGGGATTTCTTCTTTAGCCTGGTGTTGCTTTTTACCGGGATCCATGGACCAGGAGTGGAGTTACACAATTTTGGGTCGGGAGTAAAACAACCATGAGGTGCCTGGGGCTTAGCACCCTTCTGCAGCCAGCGGGCTTCAGCGCCTAGTCGGAAGCTGAGTCGCTTGGATGTTACGATGGAGATCAGCCTCAGGTCGGACGGAGGGAGCTGTGGGGGGGCCGGGGATGTCCCATAGAGTTGAGAGATGGCTCGGGGCAACCAGGATGGTGTCGTCAAGCTTAGCTTCAGCAGCGGCACCAGTCGCTCCCGTCGTAACAATGAAAGATTCCAAGAACTTTTCTTCATCATGGAGTTGGTAGAGATTGGAGATGCGATCCTCCAGGTTGGCGATAGTTTGGCTCAGCTGGAGGCAGCGATCACATCCAGATGGTGAGGTGAGTGGGGGCATGATTGGACAGGAGGTACCTGTTAGCTTTAGCTGTTAGCTGTTAGCCGATAGCCGGATTTCAAACCGGCTCAGATCAGAGCGGATCACTCCACAAACAGAGCCCTGACCCGGACCTGTTGGCTTGGTTCGGCTGAAACCGGTCTGTTCCCCTCAGAAAAGTTGTTAGGCTGAGCCTGGTGGTGGCTGCTCCTTGAGCTGCGTCACCCCACTGTAGTCCGAGTATGGCAAGAGGGTGCTCCTCCTCCTCATGTGTCTTTTGAGCTGGTTTTCTTCCTTGTAATTCTCTCCTGCCCATCTCTGCTGTGTTAAACCCACTTCACACTTTCTCTCCTGCCTTTCTACTACTTACTTAGATCTGCCATTTTTCTCTTTCCTTACTGCAACTGTTGAATTTAGCCTGGACTCTCCATCTATGTAATAATGCTGTGCTGTTTCTGCTGATTTACCAAAGTAACACAGGAAAGATCCACACCTAATTACTAAGCATAACTCACTTTAAAATGGAAAAACACTTGTTTCCTGAACATGTGTCATTGAATCCAGGTTTCACAACTCTTTTTTGTCACACCAGTTTAATGTGTCAGTCTGTGCCAGACTTAAGTCAAAGCTTCAGGTGACACAGAGCATGGCTCCACTTCTACTAGGTCCCTACATGCTAAAACAATATTTTCTAATAACCTCACTGTCTGAATCTACACTTTACTCTCTGTCTCTTTATGACCTCATCACCTGACCACTCAAAGTCTTGGCCTATATCCACAATACTCATCAAAAACTCATTTCTTTCACCTGTAATACTATGAATGTCATATAAAATTTTGTTAATCTGATGCCACCACAAATAACACCAAAAATATACTGTAAGGGGTTAAACGTTGGTGCAGATCAATTATGAAAAACTGCTTTGAAAGTATGTCTATAGACTCTTTATGCATTCATGTGATGAGTCATCACTGTCACTTGAAGGTTTTTGCAGAGAAATGCAAGGGAGGTGCAGAAAAGGATTTCAACTAGGAGAGAAATCAGAAAGTCAGGCAGTGTGGCTCGTGTCAACATGTCATCTGGTTAAATCTGTGCATGCACTCAATCAAATATTGAACATTTTCAGGTCTTTTATGAAAATGGAGGGCCATGAATTTTAATTAGACCTAAATAATACAGTAGCAGACTGGCCCCTCTTTAGAGCCCTTAACATCTGAACATGCAATCCCTATGGTTTTTGATTCATATGGAGGCATCATGTCTGGTGGAAAGCTTGAGTTGGGTGTGTAGGATTCCCTTTGACACTAAAGAGAAATAAAGTTGTGAAGGCAAAAAATATTAATGAGCAACTAATCAGGTTCAACAGCTGCTTTTCCCCTAAACCTGCAGTGTAATACAAACTCAGGAATTCAAGTAAAAAAAAAAAATCCTTCGACTGAAAATGTTTTCTACTCTAAATCATATTACCTGACCACCAACCTGTGTGTTTATCTGTGCATGTGTTTGTGTGTATTGCCCGCCAACCTTGTTTCCAGGTTGGAAATGCCTGCAAACCGCACTGTGCTGCGGAGAACCTGACTAAGGAAGGTCAACAGGTAAGACAGGAGGCATTTAGGAGAACGCATAGATAATTTGAGCCAGGGAAAACCATGCTATAGTGTAGAGGTGCTGTATTTAACATTCAGGGCTCTATTTTCATGTCCGGTGGAGTACCTGCACACCCCATGCAGTGATATTTTCATCTGGTGGAGCCCAGCACACAGCCAGTTTGGTATATTGTAGACTGAGGCACACCCAGGTGCGCCAAGCTGGGCGTGGTGGAGCAGCAGGGGGAGATGTCGACAGAATCAGCTGGCACAGTGACATTTTTATGGCGGTGTGGAAAGTGCGCTGAAGCTCACCGATTCAAACCTGGTCAGCTTTCAGCACAGGCAGAGCGCAGCTGGTCTAGTGATATTTTGGTAGACCAGCGGCGTAGTGCGCATACATCACCGATGCCTCACCGGCAGGTTTCCACAGTGTCAGGCACATTTCAGTGCAATAAATAATCAACAATAACCAATATTCAGTGTAACTATCTGAATCAGAACATACATTTAGATCTATAGATATATTCTGATCTATATCTCTTCTGATGAGCGCATTTTGGCATGCATTTGGACACTCAACCTGACCGGATGAACACAGCTGAAACCGTATTAAATTAAATATCCAGTGAAAAGTCACACTCATCAAGTTAACAAGATATTTAATTCGTCTCCTCCTTTTTCTCCTTCTTCCTCACGCAGAAAGGGGCGGACTCTGGCTATGTTCTTTAAATGATAAAATCCTGTTTTCGTTATGTTTTTAATATGTGGGATAAAAGTCAGCTCAGAGTCAAAAGATGACGCCTAGATTCTTTACCTGATTTTATGGAATTAAAGACAGGGTTTTCAGTTTTGATAAAAGTTTCTCGCCCTGAGCTTTAGGATCGATAATTAAAACCTCAGTTTTGTCCTGGTTAAGCTGTGGGAAGTTTTCTGCCATCCAGAATTTAATGTCTAGGATACAGCTAAAAAGGGCATCAATTGGCCCTGTGTCATCAGGAGACATGGATATGTAGAGCTGTGTATCATCAGCATAGCTATGAAAAATGATACCATGCCTCCTGATGACATCTCCCAGTGGGAGCATATATAAATTAAATAGTATGGGGCCTAAAATTGAGCCTTGGGGCACACCACATTTAATGTCATGGATTCTTGAGGAGCATGTGTCCAAACTTAAAAGAAACTTTCGATCTGTGAGATAGGAGTTAAACCATTGAAAGGCAGAACCAGAGAGGCCTACAAGGTGCTTTAGTCTATTTAAAAGAATTGTGTGATCAACTGTATCAAAAGCAGCACTTAGATCCAGTAGCACAAGGACTGTAAGCTTGTGTGAGTCCTAGTTTCACCTAAGATCATTAACAATTTTCAGTAGTGCAGTCTCCGTACTGTGGTTCGTCCTAAATCCAGATTGAAATTTTCTAAAATCTTGCTTAAAAATGGGAAGTTGGACACTGGTCTGTAGTTATTTAGAACAGTAGCGTCCAAATTTTTCTTCTTCAGAAGGGGTCTCACTACTGCCATTTTAAGGGCAGCAGGGAAAGAGCCCATCTGAAGAGAACAATTCACTATATATTTAAAAGCTCACCTTCAAAGAATCCATGAAACATTTTAAAAAGAGGTGTGGGAATTGGGACTAAAAGGCAGGTTGTTGGTTTTACTTGGGAGAAAACTCTACCAAGCATCTCAGCATCAACCAGAGCAAAACTGTCCAGTGTTATCCTCAGGTAAAAACAAGCTTTCCACTGTATTAGAAACAGTTTTTTAAATAGATAAAATAGAGGATCGTATAAAATCAATTTTACCCCTGAAGTGGTCTGCAAAACCTTCGCAAAGTGTGTCTGAAGGAGAGATTTGAAATCGGTTAAAAACTGTGTTGATTGAAAGATCAATAGTACTAAAGAGGATTTTAGGGTTATTTTTATGATCAGTGATTATGTTGGTAAAATAGGTGGATCTTGCATGTCTGAGAGCATTATTGTAAATTTTCAGTTGCTCACAGTATATTTGATGATTAATTATAACTTTATTTTTCCTCCATCTCTGTTCAGTTACTCTGCAATGCCTTTTCTTATTTATTTATTTTTTTTGATTTCCTCATTTCTCCACAGGGGTGTGCTCTTACGCAGTATCTTTTCTTTCTTAGTGGAGCTACGAGGTCAAGTGTTGTTTCGAGTTTGTCAATAAAATGTTGAACAAAAAAATCACAGGATGCAGGTAGAGTAGCTGAGGGATGCTTGCTTAAGATTTCAATAAAATTTGCAGCCACTTCTGAGGTAAAATAACGTTTCCTGACAGTTTGCACCGAGGTCTCCCACTGAATAAAACTGGTGATATTAAAAAACACACAATAATAGTCCGACACAGCCAGGTCAACAACAGAGGACTGTTGTGAGTCGGCTGTGTGACATATTTAAAATCCAAGCAACTAAGTCAATTTAAAAACTCTTTAGCCATAGAATCACATGGATTGTCTATGTGTAAATTAAAATCACTAGAGATAATAATCAAATTGTAAGTGGCATGGATTATTGCTAAAAATTCAGAACATTTATTGATAAAAGCAGCATCATTTTTGGTGGTCTGTAAACAGTAACACAGAGAATTGAGGGACTGTTAAAAACAACTGCATGATGCTCAAAAGTGGTGTACTGATCAAATTGTATTTCGTCGGTCTTTAGAGAGTTATTGACTATTGATGCAGTACCACCACCTTCCCTGCCACTTCTGAGGGAGAATGTAAAGTTAAAATTAGGTGGGGAGGCCTCAGTGTGAATAACTGGTGCGTCTGTACCATAGACTGTATATAAGATGGACGCCGTCTGTCTCCTCGCCGGGTGAAGCCACTCCGAGAACAGCACCCCCTAGAGCCTGGCTGCAGTACAAGTCATAAACCCCACTTCTGCCAGCAAAGTGAATGGAGCGGCGGACGGCCTTGATCCTTTAGAAATCAATTACACAGAAAATACACTTTTCTCAACCCCGACTGCGATGTTGACATGTAGTTATTATTAGACTGGTTTGTGTTCAGGTCTTTTTTTCTCTCTGCAGCTCCATTTTGAAAAGTTATTAGGAGTAATAAAAACAGGAAATTGCGTCATTCTCTACACTTTGCACTTGCCGCTTGTGCGTCGCTCTTTTTCGTTCATCGTCAAGACCAATCCAGTTTGCTAGTGGAGAAGAGGATTAAATTTTTCCATCATTTTTCTCTTTTGTTGTATTGGAAAAATCAGTTGTTCTGCAGTAAACTGTGTTAATCAACATGTGACATGACCGCTGACACATTTCACATTATATTAGGAGAAGTGGAACTTACTTATTTGCTTCGAGCTGCTTTGAGCTGAGCGTCATTGCTCCGAATCTCTCGCCCAGCCAAAAACCTCTGCGTACAATGCTACTGCGCAGCTCTGGTTTCAAAGAAGTGGAGAAAAAACCCGGAATTACCGAGAGCTTTTTGGCTTCAAATCCGTATACAGGCGGAAGGCAGAACCAGGCTGTCCATCTTATATACAGTCTTTGGTCTGTACCCACCCACGTTTCAGTTAAAAACAGACAATCAACCTTGTTGTCTAAAATCAGGTCATGGATAATAAAAGATTTATTTAATAATATTAAAAAGTGCCATATTGATGGTGACCAGTGATTTACAGACTGTATGGGCAGACTGTTGATGTTTTGGGATAGGTCTGAAGTTATTAAAGTTCACAGAATGAACATGATGGAGTCTGGTTTTCTCATGCTGAGAAATGATTACAGAAATGGGTGAACAGTGAATGAAGGTCCAAGTCCAGTATTATGTGAGTCAGAGGTGTATCTAAAACCCTAAGAGCTGGGACCTAGGGGACACCAATCCTTAGTCTTACTTTGATTTCAGTTTGGCCTTTTTGTTTTTAGTTTAGTTTAGTACTTCTTAGTTTGAACGCAGGATTTTATATTATTAAAACACTTTTGAAAGTTTTAGTGTATCTTTTTGGTTTCTGAACATGGCATACTTGTCAGGGGACTACAATGAACACTGACCTGTGTTATTATGAAGAGATGAGCATTGTCATTGACTCTACTTTTCAGGAGGAAAAAGAGAAGGCAGTATCAAACTATTATGCCCTCCAATTCACATTACACAAGTGTCTTCCTCTTTCATTGCTCCCCTTCAATAGATCGCATACACACATCACATACACCTCTCTCTCTCTCTCTCTCACTCTCTTTCTGCTCAGTTGCTATAGTTACTCTAATAAAATTGTCAGAACTGCTGAGATGTTGTTCCCCTCTGTGATTTGACTGACAAGAGCTACTGACAGCTGGATCACACCTGCTCGCCCTGAAGCAAGCCTGAGTACAATCAGACTCATGTTTTCTTTATACAAGACACAACAAACCAACAAACAAATACATAAAATAAGCAATGCTCAGAGGCTCTACTAAGTGGTACTGCACGGTGTCTGTCAACTATCAAACAAAGACTGCTCGGTAGGTACAGTTGCCATGGTGATATGCTAGAAAAGTCTCAATCACACTACCATGAAAAGATGACCTGATTTTTCTCACAAAAAGATGAAAATAAAAAAGATAGTCTGGTCCCTTCAATTGCCATTCACTGCCAAACAACCCTTTGGTTACTTAGTTCAATAAAAGTAGAGCAGCTTTTTTTGCAAAGGCAGCACACACGCAAGCACCCACACCAACTAGAAAAATCACACACTTACATAAACATAAGGGATCATAAATGGCAAGTGGGTGGATGTGCCAAATAAAATCCTGATATTTCCTTATAACTACTCACACACCTCAACTCATACAGTATAACATCTATTTTTAATTCCCCTAAGGGAATCTTCCCAAAAGAATCAACAAAGGTCTATCTAATCTAATCTAATCTAATATAAATGGTCATTTCTAAAAACAAACATATAATATAATTTGCACTTGATGTTTGTTTAGTTTTCTTTTTAGTTTTCCATTTGCGTCAAATTTTGATAAAATTTCTGTCATTGTTGCTTATATGCCAATAAGGAAAACTGAATATAGAGTGAATGTAAGCTGCAATGGAGAACCCATTTGCTTTTTGTTATCCTTGATGTCAATAAATATTCAAATCACAAGTATTTGATTCGCCAATGTTTATGCTGCTTAAAAAACTTCAGTGTCTGATTATCAGCTTTTTGATCTGTCAGCTGTCTGCATATTTACTTTTCACCATTCACTAAGTTCTGTGTATAAATGAGCACTCTACAGGCTGTTGCTCCCAAGCTATGGAACAATCTTCCGCCTGCTCTGCGTTCGATGGAGTCTGTTGACTCTTTCAAAAGAGAACTTAAGACTTTTCTATTTGCTCAGGCTTTTCCCTAACTGTCTTGGGGCTGCTATGGTTGCTATAGTGTTGTTTTTGGCCTTTTAAATTTTAGCTTTGTATGTATTTATTAACTGTGTATTGTTTTTGCTTTTTGCTTTTACTGTAAAGCGCTTTGTGACCTTGGTCTGCGAAAGGCGCTGTATAAATAAAGTTTACTTACTTACTTACTTACTTACTTACTTGAGTTCTCAATTGAAACTGTTGTACCAATGATCTACATCTTCAGGTTGTTGGGAGAGGACAAAAATAGACTTCAATTTTTCAGGTCTTTGGTCTTTTGTACCCACAGCTATCAGACTGTTTAATTATTCTGTAAATTGTAGATGACTTTTAGAGACATGACCAATGAGACGACATACAATTGAATTTCCCTTCGGGGATGAATTAAGTTATTCTTATTCTTATTTCATTGAGATTTCATCACTGATGCCTGACTGTATCACTAAGTATTTATCTAACAGCAACGCCAACTTTAAGTCCTCTGGTCCATGGTTTATAGGTGCTGTGTGGTATTTCGTGGCATATAGCATGGCAGACATGGTAGAATTTGAAAATAACATCTGTGATGAATCAAATTAGACTAAAACCACCTGTTGATGGAAATGATTGTGTTAATGTGAACTTAGAGTGAGTATTTATATCTACCCAGAAGAGGGATCCCCTTTCAAGGACACTGGGAACATACACCCCCATGTTTCTAAAGTAACACATAAAAGACAAGCTAGTAACTGCATTTAGTCAACAGCTGCACAAAATGCACTGAAGATAAAAAAGAAGAAAATAATTATTCTGTAAAAGCTTGACTAATGGAGGGGCGGACTTTTCATGCATTTCAGGAACCTCTCGTCCTTGAAGGCCACTGCTGACTTCATTTATCTTATGCTTAATGGTTCACTTATTGATGCCTTCCACTTAGTTCTGTGTGCCTTGCAAAACAACATAATGCATCACCAGAGGCAGTCAGAATCAAATCATCACAGAACAGACAGGAGTGGTACAAACAGCTTTGGTCCTTACTTTTATGTTGTTGTGTGTACAATATCAGCTCATGTGACAAACCTCCTTACAGTAAACTTCACTGGCTTCATGACTTTTTTAATCACACAGAGAAGAGTTGTGTATTTTTAGAGACTGTCCAGATTCATCCAGTTAAAACAAAGGTAATTATTAATTTTTTTTAATAAAAAAAAAAAAAAAAGGTGATGATTTATATGTTCATTTTAGCTAACCATGCATACTGAACACTCTCATTCTTGTTTTGTTTATCTACCAATCAGAGGCTGTATCTGCAATCTGCTGACTAACCTTCTTCCACACAGAAAGTCTGCAGGACTTGATGAGGGAACGGATAAAAATGGAACTGATGAGCAGAACTGATAATAGCATTGGTATCTGTAACATCTTATAAACTCACACCACTAATTTCTACACAATCATGGAACTCTTACTTCTGTGATCTATTTAACATTTGCATTGATTTAGCTTCCTTTATTGCTATTTAGGTACAATTCCACCCAGCAAAAAATTATGTTAACTAGTACTTAAAAGAAGTACAAGTAAGAACATCAGTGAGCAGCAGGAACAGCAAATTGCAGTAGGTTTTAAAGTCATAATCAGGACCTTGACGTCGGATGTGATGATCATTGTGGGACCATCTGTTAGATCCTGTCTATTGCAGCAGACATAAGTGATTAAGCCCTGTAACAACTCGCTATATAGGAGTGTCACATGAATCCTGTAGGATCAGTGGACCACATCAGACAGGCGAGGACTCAGAGCATCACTGCTATGAAAGCAGATTATTACAGTCAGGATTATATTTCTAATATATATATATATATATATAAAACAGGGAAATTAAGATTTTAGAGAGGCCAGTGACCTTGACCAGAGAAAAATAATCTGAGAGACATCAGTTTTTGCTTCTTGAGAGGGAATAGCCAATGTTTGTTGAAGTGTGATTTAATAGGCAGATCAACAGGGAATGGGAGTAAATTGGGGGGTTATATTGGGCAATGAGCGGCAGGTAAAATGATGTGCTCTAGTCAGGTTCACTGAACTGACAAAGAATATCCCTTTTTAGGAACATAATACACAGCCAAGATTGTTTGATTCAATAGTGTTAGATGGTAAAAGACCAACAAAAGTCATTGTAAGTATACAAGCAGTCTTTACCTCTCTGAAACCTACAACATTGTGTCCTAACAGTATGTGAAATGGATCAGCATCATTGTCAAAACCTAGATTCGTTTCATGTCTGAATTTCCCAACAACACAGTGTTCTTAATTCATGAAGCTCATCTAAGGTCCTGTTAACTAGCCGTAAACCAATGTTGATTTGTCAGCTGGTGATATCGATGCTCGTTTTTTGACGAATACTGCTAAGTCTACAAGGATCTGTTACCATGTGATATTTATCCCTTGCATGCTGTTAAGACATGCTCTCATAGTAAAATGATATCCTTGGGGGAGCTGGTTCTAGAGCTAGAGAGAGTTGTCTAAACAAGAAAGCTTACTTTGACATCTTCTTGTAGTTTCCCAAATCGAACTGTGCCTTTAAGGATCTTGTGGATGAAGTTCTGCTTCTCCTGCTGGAGGACTGAAGCCTGAAAGGGAGGAGAGGGAGAACAAGAGTTACTGATCTAAGAGGGAAATACAGAGGGAGATAACATACACCAGGCTGGAGTGAATCGACTGAAAGGGAACAAAATGTTATGAATATAACTTCTGTTCCCTGAAGGAGAGGAACGAGGTACAACACTGGGTTGCCCCACTGCGCAGCTAGGCTCGGTGAAGAGCGGCTATCGAACTGAAGGATGACTGTGGTGTTACACATATATATGTGCAGGCGGAGCCTCCCAAACGTCACCACAGATCACCTGCCTTAAAGGCGTGAATAAAGGTGTCTTCAGTCAGGCCACCCGAGGGCTTGATGTCCCATATTATATGTGTTGTACCTCGTTCCTCTCCTTCAGGGAACAGAAGTTGTATTCATAACATTTCGTTTTCTGATCAGAGGCCTGTACTGTTTGAAGTGTATCTTTCTTATTCTGAGGTTAAATCTGGCGCCCCTGCTCAGAGACGCCAGATTCTTAACCCCTCCACTGCCGGTCATTTCTGTGTGGCTTTTGAAAAGCTCTGTGTCTGCCCTACCTCTGCGAACACAGAGGAGCTCAGCTCCTGGTTTCATTACTCCTGTGGAAATATTCTGGACTCTGTGGCTCCTTTAAAAACTGTTTGGCCAAAGGCTAAATCGGAGCCCTGGTTCAACGAAGAAACTCGTGCAGCCAGGTGAGAGTGCCGCAAAGCTTAGCGAAGGTGGAAGAAGGACAAGCTGCAGGTTTCTTTCCAAATCCTTAAGGACTCTTTGAACAGCTACCAGAAAACTGTTAAAGAGAGCAAAAGACAATATCTGGCAAACTTGGTGGGGTTAAATCATCATAACCCACGTGTGTTATTTAAAACTATCAACGCTGTTCTTAACACCCCACAGCCTGCCAGCTTGGAGGCATCTGTGGAAATGTGCAATAGTTTTCTGTACTTTTTTATTGAAAAGGTTGTGACTGCCAGGTCTCTCATTTCTGCTCCTGCATCCAACCCCTCTGTGCCTGTCCCCTGTTCTGCAGTTCTTGATATATTTGAGGCTGTGTCTTCGTCATTTTTAGAAGAGCTGGTTGGCCATATTAAGCCTGCAGGTTGTCCCCTTGATGTTGTCCCTCCCAGGCTGTTTAAAGAGGTTTTCCCCTGCAAAGGTCAGTCTGTTCTCGGTATCATAAATAGCAGTCTGTATTCTGGTGTTGTTCCACTAGGTTTTAAACATGCAGTGGTGCAGCCCCTACTTAAAAAAACATGACTTGATTGCAGTGTGCTGGCCAGTTTTAGGCCAATCTCCAAACTTCCTTTTATTTCAAAGATTTTAGAAAAAGTTGTCCATGTTCAGCTTAAGTCTTTTCTGGATGAGCATGGTATCTTGGAGGTCTTCCAGTCTGGTCTTAAAACTCTTCACAGCACAAAGTCTGCGTTATTAAGAGTCTTTAATGACATCCTCCAGGCAAATGACTCTGGTGATTATGTTATTCTTGTTCTGTTGGATCTCACTGCAGCTTTTGACACAGTGGACCACAATACTCTGGTGGCTCGGCTACGCCACCTCATAGGTATACGTGGTACTGCACTTGAGTGGTTCAAGTCATATTAGGCCGAAGGAACAATGATTGTGAGTCTTGGAGATTCACTGCTGTATGGGGTTCCACAAGGGTCGATTTTAAGGCCCCTGCTCTTTTCTCTGTATTTGCTGCCCCTGGGTTCCATTCTAAGAAAGCATGGCATTTCTTTTCATTGCTATGCTGACAACAGTCAGATATACATGCCAATTAATCAGAAAAATGCTTTCTCCCTTGCACCACTTATGGCATGTCTTGAGGACACCAAAGCCTGGATGGCTTTGAACTTTCTAAAATTCAATGAGAGAAAAACAGAAGTGATGGTCTTGGGTCCCAGTGGCCCTTGTGAATCCCCTGTAGACTTGGGTATTTTAGCTGACTATTTAAAGCCAACCGTCTCGAATTTGGGTTTTGAGATGGACCGTGATTTTAAATTTGACAGGCAAATTAGCTCCAAAGTGAAATCTAGCTTTTATCATATTAGGCAACTGGCGAAGACAAATCCATTCCTTGCACATAAGCACTTGAAACAGTAATCTATGCCTTTGTTACATCTCGGCTGGATTACTGTAACGCGCTTTACTTTGGAGTCAACCAGTCCTCCCTCTCACATCTCTAGTTAGTACAAAACGCAGTCGGGAGCCGGCTCCTAACTCCTAACTCTCTCCACTGGTTGCATGTGCATTTTAGAGTTCATTTTAAGATTCTTTTATTTGTTTTTAAATCTTTAAATGGTCTGGCTCCTTCTTACCTCTCTGAGCTTCTCCACCCCTACACCCCTGCTCGGTGCCTCAGGTCAGCTGATCAGCTGCTCATGGAGGTACCGAGGTCCAAACTGAAGCTCAGAGGGGATAGATCTTTTTCTGTTGCAGCCCCAATATTATGGAACGAGCTACCCCTCCAAATCAGACAAGCCTCCACACTGTCCATTTTTAAAACTCGTCTTAAAACCCATTTTAGTTATTTCTTTCTATGTTTTTAAATTAGTTTTTAAAAACATTGATACTATATTTTACTTTTTAATATCTCCTTTATTTTATCCACTGTTTTAATTATTTTTTGATTGTTTTTTATGTCTGTGCGCTTTTGTCTATTTATGTACAGCACTTTGGTCGGCTGTGGATGTTTTAAAGTGCTTTACAAATAAAGTTGAGTTGAGTTGAGTTGCATTAGAAAAAAAAAATAATGGACTTTGACCGAATGGTAAATTTATATTGAAAGAGAACAAATGTCACAATCATCATTAAAAAAACTCCAAATCCACTAAGTTTTTGAAGCTCTAGAAGAATGAAAAGGGTTTATGTAGTGTGTACTGCAGCGAGTCTTCATCAATACATCATCCGCTAAGAACATATTGTGTGTCTCTGATTAAAGTACACACAGCTGACTACACATGGCATAAGATAAAATTAGGCAAGTCCACACTGTATTAGTCAAGTGTTGCATAAATTTACACAAAGGCTGCACAACAGCAGTGTAAACTTTATTAATCATCTAAAATTGGGGGCATGCTTACTGTGAGTGCAGCTCCGTCTAATGATTGAAGACCCTCTGAGGTGACGAACCAGAGCATGTAGTTGACACGTATTTCCATAATAAAACACCATAGTTGTCGATCTTTCCTTTGTTTAATTTACTTGGAGGTTTACTTTGCATAACAAAACAATACTTTTTACAAATAGTAATGACAAAATCGAGACCTGATGTAAACACGGTCAAAAACTATTGTGCTCTCAAAGATCCACAGCTGCACTAATTACCCAAGAAAAACCCGCAGGTCTCACATTACGGGCTCCATTTTCGTGTGAGGCGACGGAGGGCGGCGAGCCCCGCGCAGTTGTATTTTCGTCTGGCGCAGCCCGGCGTACAGCCAGTTTGGTATTTTCGTGGACTGAGGCGCACGGAGGCGAACCAAGATCCACCAAGCTGGGCATGGTGGCGTGGCAGGGGGAGGTGTCGACAGAATCAGCGGGCGCAGTGACATTTTCGTGCTCGCCAACGGCGTGTAAAGTGCGCTGAAACCTCGCCGATTCAAACCTGGTCAGCTTTAAGCGCAGGCGGAGTGCAGCTGGTCTAGTAGTATTTTGGTAGACCGGCGGCGTATCGGCATACGTTACTGATGCCTCACCGGCAGGATTCCACAGTGTCAGGCACATTTCAGTGCAATAAATAATCATCAACAACTATTAATCTGAGTCAGCACACACATTTAGATCTATATCGATATATTCTGATCTATATCTGATCTGATGAGCGCGTTTGGCACGCGTTTGGACACACAACCTGACCAAATCTACACAGCTGAAACCGCATTAAATTGAATTAAATATCTAGTAAATAGACACACATGATGAAGTTAACAAGAAATGTAATTCATCTCCCTCCTTTTCTTTCTTCCTCTTCCTCTTATTTCTCGCACAGCTCGACCTGGACACGTCTCCGTGTCCTCTCTCTGTCCTGCTGCTGCGGCGGCTGAACAGATGATTTGTTTCAGTGCTCAGATGCGTTATCTACTTTAAGCCGACATACGGATATTATAATATTCAGTTTTGTGAGCCAAATTTATTTTATATGCCAACATCTATGAAAGAAAGAGCCAGGCCACGGAGCGCGATGCGTCATTTATGCATAGATGGTTCCAATTTTAATGCCATTTTTGGAGTTTATGTTGTGATCTGTGCGCACAACCCACCTTTGTCACGTGAGGTTTGAATATATGCAACTTTATGTGAGTGTCTTTATTTGTGGAAAAGGGTGTTTGTCTTACCAGTGGGTCCAACATTACACACACCAAATCCATCTGTGCTCATATGAGAGAGTGTGGAGGACGCCCATTTCAGCGCTTATAGTGACACTTTAAAGGCAAGGAGAGGAGCTTATGTGATTGGTGAAAACAGGTCTCGGCTGTGTTAAACCCACTCCACGCCCTCTCTCCTCCCTCGCTACGACTTACGCCGCTGGGAAGAGCTGAGTTAGGGAGGGGGGATACTTATGCCGGGCTGCGCTGCTCACCAAAATACCAAATTGTGCTTGGGAACGCCTTGTCGGCGTGGCGGACCTGACTTACGCCGCGCCTGCGGCCCGTCTCCGGCGAGGCACGAAAATAGAGCCCAAAATGTCTCCTCCATTAGGAGAACTGCAGTAGTAATCAGCTTCAATTAAACTTTAAAGTAAAACTATACAACTGTTCAGGCTCTGTTAGTGAGTGGGAGTGTCTGTGTGAGAGTGTCTGTGGGTGTGCTTCACTCTCCAATTGCAGGATGCCCAGCACCTGCAGCTGCGGCTGCAACAAAGGGAGCAGAGGACATGCTGCTCCCTCTCTCTCATTTTCAGTCCAGAGTGACATTCTGCAGTGTAGCAGCAGCAGCCTTAGTGTGATTTTCTCAACAGTGATTGGAAAAGTGATTTATCTTTGTTTAGACGTAGTGGTGTCTCTTTTATTTCCCTTTGGTGATTATTTGTAGCTGTCATCTGTAATTGGTAGTCGTCCCGTTTTTGAGAGGATCGCTTTGTGTTATAATTATTATCGTCCTTAGTTTTGTGAGAATTGTTTTGCATTCGTGGTAGTGCAGACCTAAGTTTCATTATTAAAATACTTGAGTTATTGCATATACTTGCCATTCTCTATATATTTCCATCCTTACCTGATTTTTCAATTGCTATTTTTGTTAGTCCTGAGTGCCCCTAGCCTGTCAGGAGGTAACGGTCTCTCAGAATTCTAATCAGAATAATTAAAAAAAAGTATCTGTCAAATTATCAGTGGTACACAAATGGCACTAACACTAACACTATTAAACCAGATCCAATGATGACAAATGTCCTGTGAGTGTGTACTTTACATCATAGATAAAAAGGCTGTTCATCTTTATTCACTTATTTTTGCTACTAGATTTGAACTGACAATTGAATTTCCCTTCAGGGATCAGTGAAGTCATTATTTTACATCACATGGCTGTATGCTTTAATTGCTTTGTCTCTAGCACTATCTGTGGAAATGCTGGTAAGTATTATTTATAGTCAGCAGTTATTCAGCTGTCACTGCACAGCAGGTCAGTCTACAGCCTCACAAAAAATGACCCTGATGAAGTCATCCAGCAGACATCATTCAGTCTAATCAATGTTCTCAATAATTGGTCAAACTTACTGGATTGGATGAAGAATTTGTCCTTTTTGGACACCATACCTTTTAGTTCTTCTTCTAGGGCTGGATTTTTAATCTGTATAAAATGGGCTTTAAACAGCATCTTATTCCTGCATTCCTTATTCCTATACTTCACTGCTGGGTTAGTCACCTCAAATGAAACTTCAAAAAAGAAGAGTTTTCTTTTCAAAGTCCAAAACATACACTGAGATTTGTCTTCTATCAGCTTATGCTGGATGGGTGGAATAACTGAGGTCTTAGAGAGCAGCAGGTGGTGGCTGATGTCTCCCTGCAGAGCTCAGATAAATGCAACTAAATTGAAATGGAAATCTCTTTTCATTGTGGTGCAATGATTGACTTGTATTGACTCTGAAGTTCTTAGAGCATCTAGTTGAAATTCATGCTATATAAAATTACCCACAACGCCTTACTAGTTATTAAACATAAACTCCCTTGACCAGTCCAGATGTAGACTAAGCTTTAACATGTGCACTCTTCTCCTCACCAGTTACAACCCCTCTAACTTAGCCTCCTTTCACACAGGTCCCTCATTTATTCATTTTAATATTCTTTACTTTTCATTAATGTATTTATTAATTCTACTTTATCTTGTTTCATTGCATTTGGGCAGGGATGATTAGGATTCTGAAATTGTTTTATAACCACACCTCATCTGCCTCTAGCTATTACTAGTGTTTGATGTCATATTGATATAGTTCGTTAAAAAAGGGTCAGGGGACAATGTAATTGTATTTTTTTATATTTTATAATGATTTAAGATGTCTGGACAGAAATCCCGAAGTCCCTTTGCAATATTTTACAAAGCCAAATATTTGCCCGACAGTTATTTTCTAAAATACATGTAAGCTCTGTACTTTTTCAGTGTTCATTAGGTTTTTTAAATTGTTGTAATTTGTCAAATGCAACAGTTAAAACAACAACAACAAAAGGATGTTGGCATTAACATCAGCCATTGGCCAACCTTCTGTCTTGTTATCAGCATCAGCATTGAAAAGCTGTCATCTGTTGACCTCTGTTAAGATGCCGTATGAGTACAGCCAATGTGCTTTTTCTGTTATCACACTTTCTCGAAAATTCATCTGCAAGCATCTCTGTTAAATCAACCACTTACGCTCCTCATATCACTTATTTTTTTGCTGTATTAAACTTTCACTGCCAACATGCAGAGTGCACCTAAGGTGACTGATAAACTGCATCTGATTAACAGGCAGCACACAGCTCCAAGCACAAAAGAGAATCGTAGAAAGACTCTGCCCACAGAGTTTTTCTGCCTCGGTGAATCAGCAGTCATCATCAGCCACATGCTGCACAGCTGCTCCTTTGTGCTCAACACTTCTTCAGTGTACGCAGAGGACAGCTCTGTCAGGCACTGCCAGATTGTCCGTGCTGCTTTGTGGCTGGAGTGTTTGACTAAATCCTGCCTGCAAATTTGTGTTCATGGATCCTGCCAGTTTTCCTGTGGTTGTCTTCACACCATTTATCGACTGAAAAATACCAATATTTCAGACAGCCTGAAACCCCACCTGTTGAGCTTGACTGTTTAAATCAAGTTATAAGCAGCCATATGCCCAAGCTGGCACTGCTGTTACGGCCTCAAGGTAAAATAAGGCCAAAACTTTTAAAAACAAATACCAGAGTGCACGTCAGAGTCAGTTTCACTGTTGCTTCAATGGGCATAAAGAGAAAAACTGTTGAGAATACACTACAGGCCAAAAGTTTGGAAGCAAGATCAGATTTGTACAAAAAAAGATCATAGTTTCATATATATAATTTGCAACACAATAAACATGACTACTGTGTAAAGAGTAACTTATCAGAAGACATTTTGACTGTAACTATTAGGTATTTGAGTTATTGTTGCTTAGACTTAGAAGTTTTTTAAGGTATGTTCCAGGGATTGCATGCCAAGCTTTCTTAAGTTCATTAAAAAGTGACTGCTGATTCGTGGGACGCGTTTTTCTGACCGATCGATCCAATTAATCCCGCACAAGCTCAATTAGAGAAAGGTCTGGAGACTGAGGAGGCCAAACCATCTTTTGAAGAACACCTTCCTCTTCTTTTTTGTCAAGGTAACCCTGACAGAGCTTGGCAGAGTGCTTAGGGTCATTGTCTTGCTGCAAAACAAACTTATGAGCCACAAGTCTGAGTCCAGATGGAACAGCATGGTGCTGGAGGATGGAGTGGTACTGTTCCTTCTTCATGATACTCTTTACTTCAAACAAATCTCCTACTCCATCACCTGCAAAACATCCCCATACCATGGAACTACCACCTCCATGCTGAATTGTGGGTGTAACACATGGTGCTTTCAGACGTTCACCAGTTTGTCTGCGGACATAGACTCTGCGTTTTGAACCAAACAGTGCAAACTTGTTTCTAGTCATCATAAGTCCAATTTTTGTGAGCTTTTGCCCACTCATATCTCTTTTTCTTGTTCTGTGGACGAAGTAGTGTTTTTTTGCAGATACACAACCCTTCAGACCAGCCTTTCTCAAACATCATTTCACGGTTGTCAGAGATATGGGTTTTGACATTGTCATGTGGATTTCCTCCCTTATTTGTGCTGCTGTCTTTTGCCGATCTCTCTTACTGGTGACAATGCTACGTTTATCCTCTGCTTTTGTAGTAACTCTCTTTCGTCCAGGCCTTTTTCTATCATCATAACTTCCAGGTTCCTCTAGTCTCTTCAGAGTGTAGTGGACTCCTTTGTTAAACACCTTTAGGCGTTTTGCAATTTCTCTTTCTGTGTTTCCTTCTTTCCTCAATGTACAAATCTGTACTTTTGTTTCTTTACTCAGTTGCTTCTTTCTAGCCATTTTTGCGGTAGTTTGAACGCAGTTGAGATTTATTAGGATTTTTGTATGCAGACTCTCAAAAGCCAAAAAGTTAATAATACAACTGTGATTTGTTTTTTTTGCTTTTACACTGAAGTTGTGACTCTTATAAATGTTTTCAACCCTAAAACTAAGCCCTTATTATCTTTTGCTGACATATATTTAGCAATGGTCTGTTAACATCAATGTATATCTAAAGGTAAATGGAGTAAAATGGTGCATTTCCATGAAAGCAACATCTGGTCATGGAGTAAATACATCCCAAAATACATAAAACTCATGCTGGATTTAAAAAAAAAGCTTTTGGCCTGTAGTGTACATCAGAAGAAAAAGGCACATTTTAGATTTTTCAGCGTTGTTCAATGCAAAACTATATGAAACAAACCATTAGGTTTTATGTATTGTGATAATCTTTGTTGCTGCATGTATGTGAGTTTCAGTCCTATCATGTGTCAGCTGTCTACTTGTATCTGTGTCTGGTATCCCAAGGGTGTCTTCAGTACCATCTGTATCATGTGCACCATGTGTAATAAAACATCTCTCTACAGTATCAGCAGCTTTAATCATACCATCTCCAGCAGTCTGTCCCTCTCCTGGGAAACCTGCTCCGCCACAGACACGACAGCTCCCATGTAATGACGAGTCTTTTCCTCTTTTAGCACACACTCGTCCTTCTCTCGCTTCAATAGACTCATCCTCCTCTCTGCCTTCCTGGAAAACAGAGAGGGAGAGAAAGTAAGGATACAAGAGTCAGATAGGTCGAACAGAATAAAAGAGAGATGGGGCAAAAGAAGAGGGGACAAACAATGTGACAGGAACAAAAAAGGAGGATGAGAACAGGAGGACACAAAAATGCAGAGGGGAGAACTGAAATGGGGTTCAGGGAGGATAAGAAGGTTGACAGAGAGGACAAAAACAGAGAAGCAGAAAGCTGTAAAATATCTGGGGACCCCTTTATCAGGACACAAGCGTAAAGAAAACAGTGCTGCTTAATCAAACACCTTAAGACAGTCTTCACACTTCAGAATGAGACAGGACAGCATTAATCTCCGCTCAGGTCTAAAGGGAGCAGAGGAAGTGACTAGAGACTAGAACAGATTTTAGAGCAGCTATAGACCTGACAGAAATAAATCATACTCTGCAGGGAAATCACCTGAGCTGAACTGTGGCACGGTGCATACGACTGTTGAAAAAAATAACCCTCAACTTTAGCTTTTGGTTGTGCAGTATGTTAGATAACTTTCGGGTTCTTGGAACAATATGATTCTTACTTATTAGTGGAGTGTGATTAATTGTTGAAGGCTGGATTAAGTTATAGCAATGACCCCCAAAAGAGGCTGTTTTTTGTATCCACACCTGTCACAAGGACAAATTTTGCCTGTTTAGATTCTCATTTAGATTTACTGATTGTATCTTAAATGGGTGCTTCATACAGTATCAAACTACTCTTTATTAGGACTATCTGGCATCAAGCCCTTTAAAGGGTGCAGTGTTAGAGATGTCAAAAAGAGAAAGTGTTACATTTAGTACCTGCTGGCTTGTCTGGTGAGCTCCAGCTCAGCCTCCATCCTCTTTATATCGGCAGACAGGTTGGCTTTGTCCAGAGCCAGACTCCTATTTTCCTCCTGTAGGCTGGACAGTTTAAGATGCATCTCCTCCATCTCACTCTTCTTCATTCTCTCAAGCTGCTCTAACTGCCTGAGAGCCAAGAAGCAGATTGTACAGCACAGGAAAGCTCAACATCTGTTGGGATACTTTAAAACATATTGTTAAGTATCACTAAATGATGTATTAACCCACTGCAGAGATCTGTCCTAGTTATACAGCTATAAATCCACCCCAGCACAACTATGTACTCACCACATCCCAGTAACTCCCTCAGTTTGCAAATAAAACCAATGTTTCATGTGTAGACCTTTTTTGTTCTTGTCTCACTAAGATCAGAACAATACAAAGGTAACTTACTAATACACTGAACTAAAAATATAGCAAAATGAACTCTTGAAAACTTGATTTTAATATCAGTATGATGTAATCTGTTCTCTCGTGGGAGTGAAAAACTCACAAAACAAAAAGCAGAGTCTGATTCTCATTCCTAATGTATGGTTACATGGGTTACAGTTTGATTTTTCTAATGAAATTTGTCTGCCACTATCTTTAACAATTCAGTCTTCACAACGGTTTCATAATCATTTCTTTTCCTTTTGTATTCTGAGCTGTTTGTCTTTTAGAGACGATGACATAGCACTACCGTCTAAGTTTCCCAGTGATGTTGCAGTGTTCATCCCAGGTGACTGAATCCTTCAGGCGGGCCTGCAGAACTTGCACCTCCCTCACATTTTTCTGCAGCTCCTTCCTGCTCTCATTCAGGTCTTGCTGCAAATGCTGCTTTTCAGCTTCAAGCAACATCAGTTGCTTGGATACCTTTGAAACTACAGGAAGAAAGGATGAAGGATGGGACAGTATGATAAATTCAAAGAAAAACAAAAAAGAGAAGTTAACAGTAAATGTTTCAGTTTCTTCAAAGTTTAGGTTCTAGGATTCTTTAAAGGCATTTACAAAGATCAACTACCACCCCACGGGCACCAACGGGCCCGAACAGTGTCACGCCGCTACCTCTGTAAACCACCTCCTGGGGCTTGTTGCCAGACTAAGTCTCATCACGAAAAGTTGTACATTAGTCTGAAAGTACACTATTGAATGTAACTGTGACTGCACTTTCAGCCCCAGGAGGAGTCTTGAAAGCACTGAAAAAAGTGGGCAAAAAATCTCAAAACACCAATATTCAAACCAAAACGGCTGACTTCCGGTTGGGTGTGGCCTATTGGTCCTAGAGGCTTTTTTGTTCATCTTGGGTCACACACAGGGGCGAGGCTTACATTTTGAAATTTTGTATGGGCGCTGTGGAGCATTTTTTAGTTGGATCTCCATTTTGACATTGGACCCCCTTATGTCTAGGGGGCTTTAAAAATTGAAAAACTTTTAATATTAATAATATTAATAAAAAATTCCTGCAATTTTAATAGGGCTCTCATCTGCTGCTTGAAGCGTTGGCTCGGGCCCTAATTAAGCTAAGCATAGTGATATTTCAGGCAGGCTGCAAAGTCAGGCTCAGCCCACAGTACACCAGCTGATCCTAAAGCTCCTATAAGGAGTTTTTTAATGTTTATGAAACAGACTGAAATGTGTAATGATGTCTTGTCATGGTATCCAAAAGAAAACAACAGCCTCAGCATGAATTTGAATTTATAAATCCTTATTTCTAATGGCAGAAACCAGTATCAGAAGGTAGGTGTCAGCCAAGCAGCTGGAGTCAGCACAGTGACTTATTGTCTGAACTTAAGCATGTTGAGACCAAGCACAACATAGACTGCTTTGTCAACAGAGGGTGCCAAAATAAATTAACACAAACCAAATTTGCTCACAGGAGCTTTAACACCAGTGGACAGCTTAGCCAATTGACAAATGTCAAAATCGGTGTTTTATTTCAATTACTTTAACCTACATTATATTGCTGCTTCTTGCAAAACTGTCCAACCACTGTCATATGTATTGTCATTAATTCCTCTTTTGTTCTGTACCCTATGGGTCTTTGCTGCTGCTCCACCTGCCTCCCCTTTCCATGTATGCATATGAAAGTTAGGACTGGTGTGTACTTCCCACCTCGTACTTTGGCATTCCACATACGAATGTGGGAGGGCAGGGAGCTTTAACACATAACACACCCTCATTGATTTTACCCTCTCACAACTGCAGTTGGTACCTCTGCTTTTGTCAAAACTCCAGGAACATCTGGAGGCTCACACACAAGCTAAAATGCACTGAATATGTATTTTTCTTTGCATTAATCCATACCTTCAGAGTGGTGTCTACTGAGGCTGGCTTTGGCCTTGGCATGCTGAGTCTCAAGCTGATCAATTAGAACCTGGTTCTCCTGCAAAACCAGGAAGGCCTGTTGCTGAAGTTGATGACTGTGGAGAAACAGAGAGAGAGAGGATAAGGAGAGAGATATGTGAACAATATGTCATCAGAGTGTATTTGAGAGCCTGTGAACATTTCTGAGTAAAAACACAAACACAAGAAAATGCCAAAGAAAGCTTCTATTCCTGTATTAATATGTAGCGAATTGAATTTGTAACAAATGTCTTAAGATTAATGTTTGATAATAATCTTAAATTATGACATTTATGTACTGGGACCAGATAAGGAACCTTTCCTGCTAGGAATGTGTGAGTTTCACACCCATGGTTGTCTTGATGCTACAAATACTACGTGTGTCTTTGTTTTGATTTGATCAGCGATCAGTAATATTTTATGATCCATTTGTTATAGCAGCTGTATGACATTTACTTCTACTCTGGTGATGGTTTTATCACTTGTATTGCACCGAAGTAAAAGAATAAGTAACTGCAGAGTGGAGCAGGCAGTCTAGCAGAGAGAAGTAGAGGTAATATTTCATCTTCACCACATCAGGGGAATGAGTCATGACAGCCCAGCAAGTGCTGATGGGGCTGAATCAATACACACATAGAGTGTATTACTTCTTACCAGTCCTTCTGGCTGACCCCCCCGGTTTTGGCTATTTCATCATGGAGTCTCTCATTTTCTTTGATTACTTCCTCCACATGAATTCGCAAATTCTTTACTTCCTCCTGTGGCAAGCAAACAAAGACACCCAAGGGCGTTAATACGTTTTAACATGGGTTTTAAACAGAGACAAACTTTTTCTTCTGTAACAGCGCTGCCAAGAATTAAGAAACCAAACCTTTGAGATGAATTTAGATGACAACAAAAGCTGACCGAACTATCTTAAAGGAATAGTTTGGATATTTTGCAGCAGGATTGTATTGGTCAAATACACTGTGTATTACCTGCACCAGGTGACAATCAACATGGCTTTGTGCGAGGGCGCTACTCCAAGTATGGGCACAAAGCCTAGTTATGCATTATTGTTCGCAAGGAGGATGTACTACAGTATGACTGCATATTCACTCTATCATCTATCAGGCTTGTGATTTCATGCCAATGTAGCTACAAGCACAGCTCATGCAACTGTCCCATGAATGTTGAGACTACAGAGGAATTGACAAGAAGAGACGTGCACATGCACTGAACCCCTTACTTTCACTTTACCTCAGTAATTTGAAGAAGTGAATCTTTTTCATTCATCCTGTCCTCATACGCCAGCAGCAGGGGAGATAAAAACTTCACATCAAGCTAAAAACAAGGACAAAGTCCGATTATTCAAAGGAGCTTTAGCAAAGGTCTTCAGACTTTTTGGAGTTAAAGACCCTAACACATCACATCACTTTTAATTTTCATATATCTTATTATGAAAAATGAAACCTATGACCAAGTTAGTAGTACTATGTCACTATAGTATTTATAGATTAAATTAATTAATTCAATTACAGTGAGAAATCAAAGTTTCGACCAGTCAATCTGTCCTTAAAAAACTCTGAAAAGGAACTCTGCAGAGTAAAAAAAACAGGTATCAATTTGCACACAATCTGGAGTTGATATTCTTCAGTTTCTTTTTTTTTAAAAACAGACAGTATCTTACAGCAGTACAGAGACTGAGATAGAAAAAAGTCCCCTGCAGACCTCACTTTTTTAAGATTACTAGAACTGTGTGCGATCTGGGCAGCGAGACAATGTGCAGATATGAGGGTGATCAGTGGCATATCAGGTGCAGGTGTATTTGCCTGTTAGGGTCCCTACCAAAGACTCTCTGCAGGTCGTACTTATAAAATACATGATGTTTGGTCGCCCTGACCTGGTTCAGGTCCTTGCCAGCTCCCTTGGCCCACTGGCACCTTACATATGAAACCATGCCAGGACTCTATTATTATTGATGGTGATTTTAAACTTGACAAACAGCGCAGTGGTCAAATCTCTAGCCAAAATTTAAATCGTATTTAAGCCAGAAGGACCTTGAAAAGTTATCCATGCTTTTATCACATCTCGTTTAGATTATTGCTATTCCCTGTATGTTGGCATTGGCAAGCCGGAGCTCAACTGCTTGCAGCTCATTCAAAATGTTGCAGCCATAGACTGTATATACTATGGACAACTTGGTTCCACCTCCCGCCTGTATACGAATTTGAAGCCAAAAAGCTCTCTGTATTTCCAGGATTTTTCTTCATTTCCTGAAACCAGCGCTGCGCAGTAGTGATGCACGCATTCGGCCGCGCAGTCGCTGAGAGTCATTGTGATGACGCTCGGCTCAAACAGGGTATCCCCCCGGGTGAGCTACGCAATCCCTGAACGCCAATAGGCTGTACCAGGTGTCAATCATAGAAAACATGAACCCCCTGATAACTTTTAAAAATGGAGCTGTACAGAAAAAAGAGGACTTGAGCACAAACCAGTCTTACAATAACTGCATGTCAACATCACAAGCAGGGGGGGAGAAAAATTTATGTTCTGTGTAATACATTTCTAAAGTTTGTCCACAGCCCCATAAGCTTTGCTGGCGGAGGCGAGATTTAGGACCTATACTGCAGCCCATCAGCAGAGGGTGCTGTTCTCGGAGTGGCTTCACCCAGCGTAGAGGCAGACTCTGTCCATTCTTTATACAGTCTATGGCTGCAGCCCATCTCCTAACTGGGACTAAGATACAGGAGCACATAACTCAGGTGCTTTCCTCCCTTCACTGGCTTCACTGGCTCCCTGTTAGGTACAGGATCGATTTTAAGATTCTTTTATTTGGTTTTGAGTCTCTGAATGGGCTGGCCCCGTAATATCTCTCTGACCTTGTTAAATTGCGTCAGCCCACCAGAGCCCTGAGGTCAGCTAATCAGGTGGTTTTAGACGTTCCTTGATCCTTTATAAAATCTAGGTGAGATCAAGCATTTTCTGTCATGGCTCCCACTTTGTGGAATGCTTTACCTCTTACAGTGTGCACTGCTAACAGCCTTTCCACTTGTAAAGCATTTCTAAAGATGCGCCTGTTCACTTTCGCTTTTGTGGAAGTATAGTTATTTTTATTGGGTCTTTTTTATTTATTTGCTCTGTTTATCTTGAATGTTGTGTTGTGTTTTTTTTATATGTTTTATGCTTTTATTGTTTTTAAAGCTTTTATTGTTTTTTTTTATTGTTTCTGGGTATTTTACTGTAAAGCACTTTAGTAGGCCACTGATTGTTTTTAAACATGCTATATAAATAAAGCTGACATTGACATCAGGGAGAAAATTAAAGACAAAGAATGGAACAAAAAAATTATACTTGCAAAGACAAAGAATGTATTACAGGGCCCTTGACTGGGGGCTACTAAAATAAAACCTGTCCATCAGGGTTTTAGACATTTTAACCCTTTCAGTCCAGAGTTTGGTAAACACATCTTTCTGAAGTAGCAGATAAAATGTAATTCTTTCCATTTTTTCTCCTTTTCAGAAGGCTCTCTTAAGAAAATAAAAATTTTACACTGGGTGCTCACAAAAAATGTGCAAAGGGTTTGCTTTCAGAAATTCACACAACCTCCAACATTTATATCTGTTTACATCTGTTTTAGGGTAACAAGGAAAGAATTAAAACACGTCCACCAAAAATTTCCACCATACATATGACTGTGTACATTTCTACTGAAGTTTACACACATCCAACCAAACTTTGTTTGATTTTTACAAATTACTCCCTTTTTCTTTACCATAAGTAGTGAAGAGATAACACCTTTATTTAATTGTTTTTTGAGTATTTTGTGGTGTCTTTAAAAATCAAATTTTTCAAAACCATGTTTTCTTTTCAAGTACTTACAGTCTTTCAATAAACCCTCTTCTGTCAAAGAAAAATGAGGTGTAATGCCCTTGGTGATCCAAAATTGAAAAACAGAAATCCTATTACTTGGTTCGAACCCAGGACTGTGATTTTAACCTTCTTACAAACAAGCAGACCTGCCATACCCTTACCAAAAAGAAGTATACTAAGTGTACGTCAAGTATACTGTTTTTAAACTAAGTATGCTTTCAGTTGACTTTTAATGCACTTTTCAGAGACATACGTTACAAAGTTAATGTTTAGTATACTTGCTTTGTACTAAGAATTATACTAAAAGTCATAATATATTTATACATAAACTTTTTAATCAGGATATACTTACGTATGTATTTGTGCCTTCGGTTCAAGTATACTTGGTCAGTGAATCCTTCCATCTATCTTTTTAAGAGTATACTCTTTAAGAGTATACTCTTAAAAACACAAGCAGTACAAACCAAGTAGACAAATATGTACTCCTGTTTAAATGATAGCACACCACGAGATGATTTTAATTATGCTTCAGAGTCAGCACACAGATAGTCGAGTGGTTTAAGGCACGCCCATGTTGGGGACTGTGGTCCCCACTGTGGTCATGGGTGCAATTTCTGTCCTGACCTTTTGCAGCATGTCACCCCCTCTCTCTATCTCCCACATTGCCAATCTGTCCTACCCATTGAAGTAACCCCCCCCCCCCCCCCCCAAAAAAAAAAAAAGAAAAGAAAAAAATAATGATAGTAGGTCTATCAACTATTAATTATAAAGGTATGTTTTTCAGAGTGTACTTTTATAAACTAAAAAGGGACCTAGAAGTAGTTTAAAATTAGTAATCTAATAATATACCAAGAAGTTAACTTTCAAGTATGTTTCAAGTGTACTTTGATAATCTAAAATTCCTCCGATTTAGTCCTAAGAAGTTTTCTTGCAAGTATACTGGCAGTATATTTGTATCAGTGTACAAAGTATACTTTGGGAAGTATACTGAAATAAACTTCAGTATACCTCATAAAATGTACTTGAGGTATACCTTTTTTTTTGGTAAGGGTACATCAGTAAACTTAGCAAATATAATTTTACATGCTGAGTCATTTTATGAAGAAGAGACAAAGATGAAAAAAAAAATGCTACAAGTGCCTTCTGGTCAAATGTTCAGACTTACGATACCATTACTTTGTTAATCAGTCATATTTAACTGTTACCTGTCCATCAAATTAAACTGTCATATGACGCAGGTTAAACAGGTTGGATAAGTGTTGCATAATGGAGTGATATAATAAGGAAGTGTATAAATACTGACCAGCCAGGGTGGAGGAGACCCTGTTTTTGGTAGGCCGTTGTTGTTGGAGCTCTGGTTCAAACAAAAAAAAGAGAGAGCGAGAGAGAGAGAAAGCAAGTCATTCATCATATCATGATAAATGTTCTTAAAGGGACAATTTGCCTTGATTTTTACTTTAAGTGCAGTGTATGCCAAAGTACCCCAAAATAAAAAAAAATCATGCCCCTGATTGTCCTGTTATGTGCTTTACTTGTTGTATTTCAAGTGTATTTCTATTCAGGTTGTGTCAGAGTCAATATCCTGTGTGTGCCCTGGATCTGTGTAGGTGTGTGTGTTTGTGTGTGAGATCCGGCAGGTAAAAGGCAGTGACTAGCTGGAGATGAGGAGCTGTGGAGAGTTTGATTGCTCTGATAGTCAGCTACCTGTTGTCTAAAAAGACGAAGATCTCGGTCAGTCCACAGTGTGCCTTACTGACAGCAGCAGGCTCCTGTCCTACGCTTCCAAATCCTCCTTGTTACTTGTAATTAGTGTGATTATCCTTAGGATTGGTTGTATTACTTTGTACAACCAAACCAAGAATGAGGGCTACATTAAAGAACACATCTTTCAAAGATTTAGTTTCTTTTTTTAGGATTAAGAATTTACAAACTTTTTCGGAGTCATTTACTCACAAGAATGAAGTCCTGAGAATATTAAGCCATAATGCTCTATAATGAAAAAATCATGCAAAAAGCTGAGGAGTGGTTTCCCCTTTAAAACAGCATTGTATTTCTAATTTTTGACTAAATAAATGACTGAATATGACTTAACTACAATTTTATTTTCAAGAGAAAATGACTTTCTAAGGACTTCATTCTTGTAGAATTGATTTTTTTAGGCCATAGTTCACTCCATGATGCTATTTCACTCAATTTCTGTCACCATCTTACCCCATAGACAGGTCTGTAACAGAAATGTAACACAAATAACTTTATGACTGAGAAAAAAAAATAGCTAAATAGAGTTGTGGTGTATATCCTGTCAGCAGCTGTTGATAGTATAGATTATTCTCTATGATGAACCTGATGAAGGCTACAAGTCAAAACAGGTTTATCTGTGAATAAAGCTGTTCTTTTACATGTTTAGCTGGACCCTTTCCCCCTTTTTAGACTTCTTACTCCTCTGTGCACCTTGGAAGTAAATGAAGCTGTGTCGGGATTCTTGACTCCAGCTTTGCTTCTGCACCAGTTTCTGCCAACTGGTACCTTTAACAACCCCACTTGAAAAAAGCTAACTATCCCCTTCAATGAAGCAGCGCAGTACGTACTTTATGTTTGCCCTTTACTTATTATTACATGTAAATAGTGGTATTAAACATGATGTTAAGCAGTACCATATTAAGCATGAAGGCTACATTAGCTTTAAAACAATTGAGAAGGATGCTTAACATTATGCAGATTCTTGTGTGGCCTGTGAAACTGCCATAAAGCTGGTCTAATGATTGTAATCACAAAGAATATATAACAACCAAACACATGGGGAATAAAATGAAAATGGGAATGTTAGTTTGATCTATGGAAGTAGACAGTTTGTTTTCAAGCTTGACTGATAAACCGATTGATGTAGCTCCCATTACAGCATTTTCTTTTCACAATAATACTCATTAATCTTTTCTTTTCTCTTGCTCACACAGGCCATGCTTAGTCCATCAGTAATGAGCTCAAGCAGTAACATAAGAAGCTTCTCTTGGTGTAAACACAGTGTGGGGTAGCTATGATTAAAAACCACAGGCCATTTTTCCTCTGCTATATAAGACACACACCCGAGAGTGGACTGACCGTCACACCCACGATCAAGAAACTCATTATTACACCACAGCAGAAAGAAGGACAGACAAAACGAAACCTTATTCCTCTCAGCAGGGCCTTGGATCAAAGGCAGATTTCTCTCTGAAAGGCTTCTATAAAAAATAAATATGTTTTCTTTATTAAAGCGGTGAACTAAAAGCTTTGAATCAATGATAGATTTTCTTTGAAAGATGATTATATTACACTACAGTGAGGAAAGGCGTACAGTTCAAAAAACAGTTTAGAGATTGTTTGGCTCTTTTTTAAATCTGAAAGTTTAGGAGATTCAAACCACCTGATTAAACTAAAAGTTGTCTGGTGCAGCCCCCTGACATACAGACTCGTCTTCAGGTAGGATTTTTAGGACCAGTTACATAAACCATGTAAGCCATATCATTACATGGTCACAACAGTTCTCATTGAATCTGATCAATCAATAGGGGTTTTGTACGCCAAATGCTCAAAGAACTCTGAACCACAAACAGCTGAGGGTGTTAAACAGGAAGACATACTCCTCTAAAAGCAGAGGTTTTTGTCCTGGAGTGCGTCATACCTCCTGTTTGGTCAAAGGTCTGAAGCGGGTTTGATAGCGGCTCAGCTCCACGTTCAGCCGATGTACTGTTAATTTGAGAGCGTCATTCTCATCCACCAGCTCCTGAGCATGTTGCCTCAGATTCTGCAGCTCTGCTTTGCTTCCTGTCAGCACAGAACAGCAGGTTAAATGTATGTTTCAAGACATTCAATTACTCTGTTGTTCAGAATACAATACCAACTTTATAAATCATCATAATTACAAGGTCTGGAAAGCAATATGTGTAAAATTCAAGGAGTTAGTGGTCTGGGAGAACACAAAATAAACACCATACAGTTATTATTCCAATTCCAAGTTGGTTGATTCAGACACACTCCAGTGTGGATCTACCTGGCTTCACTCTCATAAGGTCAGACAGAGATGCTCAAGCTAGTTAGCCTGGCTGGGCCATCCTGTTGCGTGAATCACTTGCCGTTCCTTCCCACAACAGTCTGGACTTCGGCCCATTGGGAGCGTGTATTAGCGATCAGGAAATAACCGGGCCAATCAGTGACTGTGTTTCCACTGTTCCCCGGACAACAGGGAAAGGCAGCCCCTGATTGGTCCATGTGTAGATGGTGACGTCTAACACATGCTGCGGGACTTTTCAAAGCACCGTTCATTCAGAACGCCATTAATTCTGCAAATTAACGGCGACTTTGCAAAGTCGGCAGAAATCGAAACGAGAGGATGGCCCAGCCAGGCTACAAGCTAGTGGCAAGAAGAAAGGAGGAGGTCTGGCTTTATTTGTCAACCAGAGATGGTGTAACCCTTCACACATAACTGTCAAGGAGAAGTTGTGTTGTCCAGATATTGAACTGTTGGCAGTTGCTCTTCGGCCATATTATGTTCCAAGAGAACTAGTCATATCATAACAATAGCTGTTTACATCCCACCCAAATCAACAGAAGAAATTCTGTGTGATGTTTTGCATAATAGTGTTGCCAGGCTACAGACTCAACACCCGGAGGCATTAATAATAATATCGGGAGACTTCAACCATGTCACCCTCTCCTCTCACCTGACTGGATTCACACAGTTTGTGAACTGTCCTTCCAGAGAAAACAAAACCCTGGATCTGCTGTATGCCAACGTCAAAGAAGCCTACAGAGCCACTGCCTTACCACTGCTGGGCAAGTCAGATCATAACTTGGTCTATCTGCAAACCTGTTACAGACCTTGTGTACTGAGGCAGCCTGTGACCAAAGTCAAAATAAGGAGATGGACACCTCAAGCCTGTGAAGCTCTTAGGGACTGTTTTAAATCAACAGACTTGAATGTGCTGCTGGAAACAGATGTGGATAGTATGAACATTGATAAACAGGTTGACTGCTTTACTGATTATGTCAACTCCTGTAGAGAGACAGTTACCTACAAAGACTGTTCGCTGTTTCCCCAACAACAAACCCTGGATCACAAGTGACATAAAAGCAATCCTTGACCAGAAAGAGAAAGCTTTTAAAGATGGTGACAAAGAACAACTCAAACAAGTGCAACAAGAGTTGAAGAGGAGAATGAAGATGGCAAAGCTGGAGTACAAAAAGATCAAGAAGAATCTACAAAACAGCAACATCCGTGAAGTGTGGAGAGGAATCAGTACCATCTCTGGACACAGCAGACAAAAGAAAAGACAGCCAGTGGTGGGTGATCTGGAAAGAGCTGATGAACTCAACCTGTTCTTTTAACAGATTTGACACTGCTGTCACTCCCACTTCCACTGCTAATCCACCGTCCTCTCAGCAACAAATCTCCACTACAACTTCTCCCGTTTCTCCTCCATCTCATTCAAATGTCTCCACCACTTCAACTGCCTCCCTCCTAGAACATCAGTCTTTGTCTGTCACCGAAACAGGGGTGAGGATGGAGCTTGGAAGACTTTGTCCTGGGAAGGCAGCTGGTCCAGATGGTGTGTGTCCAAGGCTGCTTAGAGACTGTGCTGCAGAACTGTGTCAGCCTCTCCACAAGATCTTCAACCTGAGTCTACAGCAGCGGGTACCTGCTCTGTGGAAAACATCCTGCATTGTGCCAGTACCAAAAACAAAATGTCCTGCTGAACACAATGACTACAGACCAGTGGCCATCACTTCACACATCATGAAAACCCTGGAGCGGCTGATTCTACGCCTTCTGAGGTCTGAGGTCAAAAACAAATTCCCTGCAGTTTGCATACAAAGAACACATTGGAGTGGATGATGCTGTCCTCTACATGCTTCACCTTGCCTTGTCTTATCTGGAGGAACCTGGGGTTTATGTGAGGATCATGTTCTTCGACTTTTCAAGTGCATTCAACACCATCCAACCCACCATACTCAAAGACAAGCTCACAGAGATGGGAGTGGATCCTTCCTGTGTTTCCTGGATCACAGATTACCTGACAGGAAGGCCACAGTTTGTCAGGCTGGGGAACTGTGTTTCTAGGACATTAATGAACAGTACAGGGGCTCCACAAGGGACAGGGCTGGCTCCATTCCTGTTCACACTGTACACGTCAGACTTCAAATACAGTACTGAGTCCTGCCACATCCAGAAATACTCAGATGACATCGCTATTGTGGCATGTATCAGAAATGAACAAGAAGCTGAATACAGAGATCGTAATAAGAGCCTTCAGTGACTGGAGTCACAAAAAGTGCCTCATCTTCAACACCTCAAAGACAAAGGAGATGGTCATCGACTTCTGCAGATCCAAACCCCCTCTTCAGCCAGTGAACACCTGTGGAGTGGACATCGAAGTGGTGACATCATATAAGTAACTAGGTGTACACCTGGATAATAAGTTGGACTGGCCTAAAAATATAGACTTCATCTACAGAAAGGGGCAGAGCCGCCTCTTTTGTCTGAGAAGAGTCCGATCAATAGACATCTGTAGTAAGATGCTGCAGATGTTTTATCAGTCTGTGGTGGCAAGTGTTCTGTTCTACGCTGCAGTATGTTGGGGAGGAAGTATGAAACACAAAGATGCAAAACATCTTAATAAACAGGTGAAATAGGCTGGCTGTGTGGTAGGACTGAAGCTGGACTCAGTGGAGGATGTGGTGGAGAGATCTACACTGAGGAAGATGGAGACTATTCTTAAGAACATGGATCACCCACGCCATCGCTGGCATAGCAGTCTACACATGCACCCCATACATGGAGGTTTTGCCTCAAGCAGTCAGCCCTGGTTCCCTTATAGTCTGCGACTTCTTTCCTGCATGTCACCATCTGCTCTCTCCCTGCTCTTTGCTCTGTCCATTGTCCTGTTCTCTCCAAATAAAAGTAAAAAGTCCAAAAACTGAATCTAAATAAAAGCAGTCATCCAATAAGTGAGCGACTGCCGCCCACACCCATGGTCATAATCCTTCACCATCAGCTCTTATACAGCAACCTTCTTGTCTAGTCACCACTCAAAGTACTTATAACACATAACATGCCATTCCACAGCATTATCATATTTTCTGCTCACAGACACTTTTATGGGGAGGAGCAAGGAGTAACATGGCTGTTACTCCAACTAGTAGAGTATCAGCTTACTCCTATTAGCCACATCTGACCCTTTTGTAACTCACTGCAGTATCCCCTCTCTGGTTTTGTTTGTTTGTCAGCACTTATCACTCCTCAAAGCCATTGATCTATCACCCCCTTCTATCTGTTTGTCTCAACAGACTCCTCTGCTCTACCTGCAGATGCTCTCAACTGAGAGGAGGCCAGACTGTGACTGATCTCCTGTTCCAGTCGTTGCAGTCTCTCCTCCAGTAGCTTCTGATCAGCTCCCATTCTTGTGTTCTTCTCTGGCACTGCCTCTCTCTGGACTTCACTGCACTCTTTCCTGGTCTCGGGGGACAGCTGGGTGGGATGTTTGGAAGTTTTGGCTTTGCTGGGTTGGCTGGGATGATTGATGGCTTGGCTGAGCAGTGAGGCTGAAAAAGGAAAGGTGTAAACTTCTGACACCAGGACATGCACACATTTTTATGAGGCTTAACATTTCACATATACAAAACCCATTTCCATTGAAGTTGGAAAATTGTGATAAACATTAATAAAAAGAGAATACAATGATTTGCAAATCCTTTTCAACCTATATTCAATTGAATACACTACAAAAACAAGATGTTTAATGTTCAAACTCATAAACTTTTTTTTTTTTGCATATAATAATTAACTCAGATTCTCATGGCTGCAATACGTGCCAAAGTAGTTGGGACAGGGGCATGTTTACCACTTTGTTACATCACCTTTCCTTTAAACAACACTCAATAAACGTTTGAGGACTGAGGAGACTAATTGTTGAAGCTTTGAAGGTGGAATTCTTTCCCATTCTTGCTTGATGTACAGCTTCAGTTGTTCAACAGTCCAGGGTCTCCGTTGTCGTATTTAACGCTTCATAATGCGCCACACATTTTCAGTGGTAGACAGGTCTGGACTGCAGGCAGCCCAGTCGAGTACCTGCAGTCTTTTACCACGAAGCCACGCTGTTGTAACACGTGTAGAATGTGGCTTGGCATTGTCTTGCTGAAATAAGCAGGGGCATCCATGAAAAGACGTTGCTTGGATGGCAGCATATGTTACTCCAAAACCTGTCAGTACCTTTCAGCATTAATGTTGCCTTCACAGATGTGTAAGTTACCCATGCCTTGGGCACTAATGCACCCCCATACCATCAAAGTTGCTGGCTTTTGAACTTTTTTGATGGTTCTTTTCCTCTTTGGCCCAGAAGACACAATGTCCACTATTTCCAAAAACAATTCGAAATGTGGACTTGTCAGACCACAGAACACTTTTACACTTTGCATCAGTCCATCTTAGATGAGCTCGGGCCCAGAGAAGCCGCAGTGTTTCTGTATGTTGTTGATAAATGGCTTTCGCTTTGCATAGTAGAGTTTTAACTTGTACTTACAGATGTAGTGACGAACTGTATTTACTGACAGTGGATTTCTGAAGTGTTCCTGAGCCCATGTGGTGATATCCTTTACACATTGATGTCTGTTTTTGATACAGTGCCATCTGAGGGATCGAAGGTCACAGGCATTCAATGTTGGTTTCCGTCCGTGCCGCTTACGCGCAGTGATTTCTCCAGATTCTCTGAACCTTTTGATGATATTATGGACCGTAGATGTTGAAATCCCTAAATTCTTTGCAATTGTACTTTGAGAAACATTGTTCGAGAACGTTGTTCTCAAACTGTTCAACCGTTCAACTGTTTGCTCACGCAGTTGTTCACAAAGTCCTTGCTTGTGAATGACTGAGAATTTTCGGGAAAGCTGCTTTTATAGCCAATCATGGCACCCACCTGTTCCCAATTAGCCTGCTCACCTGTGGGATGTTCCAAATAGGTATTTGATGAGCATTCCTCAAATTTATCAATATTTTAAGCCACCTTTCCCAACTTCTTAGTCACATGTTGCTTCCATCAAATTCTAAAGTTAATGATTATTTGCAAAAAAACAATAAAGTTTATCAGTTTGAACATTAAATATGTTGTCTTTGTAGTATATTCAATAGAATATGGGTTGAAAAGGATTTTCAAATCATTGTATTCCGTTTTTATTTACGATTTACACAACTCCCCAACTTCATTGGAATTGGGTTTTGTACATGTGAAAGGACAGAGTGCTCTTAGAACAGAGCCACACTGACAAATATAACTGCATGCAAATGATTAATTTGACATTGGTTAACTGTTCCTGACTGAAGAAAAATAACAGACACCGATGTTTTCTTTGAGTCTTACACTGATATGACACATCCTCTTTCTGACTTCCAGACCTCCTCCCAACAGATGCTTTCTTCAAAGAACCACTGCTGGCTTCAGTTGACCGGACACTGATGTCTTCTATACAATCTGGAAAAGAAAAATATCACTCTTAGTACATTCATATTACAGCAGATAAAGGAAAGCATCTGGGTTGCATTTTAAATAACCCTTTCTCACTTTGGAACAGCATATTGCTCATTAAATTTGAGTGTCCGGCTGAATGTGCTGAGTGGCCTCACAGTCAGCCTGCACACAGCATTTGGTAATAAATGCAAGAGCCTCAAAGGGACATGTAGAGGTTTATTTCAGCATTACCTAAATCCTGCAGTTGGCTCTGGTGATAACAACCATAATAAGGCTGTCTTTTAAGCTGTGATGATGTAGGCTGCGTTCGTGCTGTTATGAGATAAAATGAGTTGAAGAAGAGAGGTAGCTTCTCCCCTCAATGAAGGTGCATGAGGACATTTACAGCTTGGAGACCACTGTCTCTGTCTGAGCATTTTCTTTTCCTATGTACATCAAATCTTTTATATTCCATTTCTTGGAGACATTTTCAAAGAACATTTCTTGTGTTTTACTGCAGTATTTGTATTTTTAGTTAAAGCATTACAACCAAGCCTCATAGCTACAAAGACCCCACAACAGTAACTGTTCAAAGGAATACAGAAAACTCCTGCTCACCGTAGTGGTTCAAACAAGCTGTGTGGATAAACTAAAGGTCTACTAAGAAGACCCTTATAAGTTCTTTTGATGCATAATCCTACAATACTTTTACTTATAACTTGTAATATAACCATGTGAACACAATGTAAATGAATTCATGAAAGGTAATGTAGTTTAATTTTCAGGGTCTCATATCACACTGACTGCCTGCTACATTCTGGGTAAGCACTACAAACTCACACCAGAGAAACACATCCTTACTTTTACCATTACCAGAGCCATAACTAACCATCAAACAAAGGTGGTTATCTAACGTGAACAGAAGTGCAATCAAAACAGATTTGTGGTCAAATGTACATGTGGAAATGTTTTAAGGAGTCTAATTTGTACATCTACGGGTCATACCTGTCCAAGTGAAAAATACTTTTTGTTCTGCTTTATTTTATTATTCGAGGTACAGTATATAGTAATAAAGTATATAGGAAAACTTAGTTATATCTAATGGTTGAAATCGGGGTTCAACACTCCCTTGCGCACCCTCTCATTGCTGTAGAGATGGTGGCTCTTGAGGACGAGAAGCTTCTAAGTGTGATCTTCCAATTGTCAAGTTTTTTAAAGTCAAGAATGTCTATCAATATAAATTCTTTTGCCCACAACAAGCGCACTCTTCTTCTGCTGGTTCATCTTCCTTTTGTGCATTTCATGTGGCCACTCACTGACTACAAAAACCTTTGTGTCTCTATTTTATCTGTTCTGTTCAGCTAATTTTCATCCTTGCATCTGATTGAAAAGTTTCAAAATGTGCGCTTTACTTTAACTGTATCTGCCAGCCTTTTCTTGTTGCTTCCTTCACCACCACTTTGCAACTCATCTTAACCCCAGCTCCTCTTTTAATGCTGTGTCTGATCTTACCAGCTTTATAATGCACTGTCACTTGTACCTGCTCTTTTCTGTTTGGGTTTTTTACAGCTGTTGCTCTCTCTGCCTTGGCTTTTCATGTTTGCGCTTGAAACAGAGGGAAGATGTGCTCTTCTGTCTGCAGGCTTGGCACTTCACATAAAAATGTAGAAGGGCACGAAACACTGAGAACTGACCCAAAATATAATGATTGAACGCAAGTGATTAATCCCTTTGACTACAGTGGTCTTGAGTGAAACTAAACTTGTAAAAGGCCATTTCTGAGTTGTGTATGTATGTGAATACCTGAAAGGTAAAATGGAAAAAAAGTTAAAGAGGCAAAATCCAAAGGGGTAAATTTGTTGTAGAGCCTTCTTTTGTTGTTTGTTTGTTTGTTTGTTTGTTTGTTTGTTTGCGATTGATTGCGCTTAAGTGTTTCCTGTCGGGTCACAGCCAGCTGCAGTTAATACAGCCATCAAGGCTGCAGAGCCTGTGTGCAGCATCGTTCAGGCTGGGTAAGAGTATTTCTTTGTGAGTGTTTGGCAACATTTTGTTTCTCTTTGGAGTTAAGTTATATTGTTGTGTTACAAAGCAGATGTTGGGCCAATGCTCCTTTGTTGTTTGAAGGTTGTCTTGGGGCAAAGATGTGACGTGTGTTTCATTCATGAGCAGGTTTGTTAACGATCACCTGAGCACGCAATTCATTCATGAATATATTTACAGTCCTTGGAGAGCGCAGCGTGGTATGCGCAAAATGTTTTAATATTGTTAAATTTATGAATATACTGTGGAATTGTATTTGATGTTTATTTGTATGTGTTTTAAAAAACGGTTTCACGGTGCTGTAAGGATCATGAAGTGAAGAAATCAATCTTACGCATTGTCATTCCAAGGGCTGTAACAAAACTTTTTAAAATGCTGGTAAATATACACTAATTTAAACTGTACTATTAAATACTATACTCCATTTCCAATAAGTCTGTTCTGCTAAAAGAGTCTAAACACAACACAGTAGACACAATATAACTCAGTGTGACTTGTATTTTCTACGTGGTACATCAGGTGACCCTTCTGCCAAGTGTGCAAGGCCAAGGCTTCTGTTGATAGAAGCCAGGTGAGTGAAATGAAAGAACATTTCTATTTGATCATGTTGATGTTTCAGGGTAGACCACTGTTCTGACTGTTTTTTGTTTGATTTTGTATATTGAATTAATGTAACATATGTGTTCATTTATGTCAAAAAAATTATAACCTTGATTTGAACCAACTGAAAATAACAGGGTCACTGTTTTCATACCAGGAGAACACACTGGTCATTGGCTATTGCTTCAATCAGAACCCATATTCGGTTCCTAATTAATCCCTCAATGGCTTTTCAGATGAACATTGTTTAATTAAGTCACCACATTACTTACTGACAACCACAGCTGTTTTATTTAGCTGTATAGTAATCAAAGACTCGAACAACAAATAGGAATTTCAAATAGAGCCAATGATTACTTAAAGAAAATAGGCACAACATCCTATTCCTATCAAAATTGCACTTATTCTTCTTATTCTGCTAACAAGGTATGAATCAGTTTCTACTAAGTTCACACACTTTGGTGCTCTATTGGTATAAAAGCATCCATCTCTCTCAAATAAGGATGAAGTCTGTACCTGCAGAAGGTGTTTGTCCTCCAGACATCTGTGCAGGATCAGTTGTTCTGCTCTGGAGGACAGACAGAGCACATAAAAAGTTAGTCTTTTCACAAAGATTTCTAAAGCCTCACCACTGGGCTCTCTTGCTGTGCAAGGCCTATTTAGAGGCTACTACCTTTTGGCTATTGTCAGTATGGTACAGAGAGACTCCTGTCAGTGAGTTCATTAACTCTTCAAAGAACCAGTAAATCAATGAGACAGAATCACAATATTGAGTTCAAAACGGAGAGAGACCATTGGAACTGAAGAGCTTTAAAAAAGCAGAAATTAAATACATGAATTGACTCTCAAGAATTGAGAGGTGACTTTGATTGGCTGATATTTATCTATATTTTTTAGATTGAAAAAATACCACAAATATCTGTTAGTTTTAAATGGGTATACTCACAACCAAGTAAGTATACAGCAAGGCAAATTTCTGGCACTAATCCATGACAGAGAAGGATGTATAAATGTGTAAGAGTAGGTTTTTGTTTTTTGTTTTTTGTTTTTTTTTTTGGGGGGGGAGGGATAACTCATACTGGGTGTGGTCAATGTAGATTAAAATACGAGTACAGAAAGCTCAGAATTTTCTCTGTTATGCTTAAATTTCAAGCTGCAGATTGTAAAAACTCTGGAAGTCTGAAAGCCTCTGAAAGACTGTAAATGCCTGGAAAGACAGCTGACGTGGAAATAAAGTTCACTGAGACAGTTGTATGGGAGGAGCCTTTTTGGACAGAGCTGTATTTCCCAGCCACTACAAAATTCTGCAAAATACAATGCAACATGGTGATGGGGACTGTCTTAGTAACTTAAGAATGAGCAGGTGTAAAAAACTGTAAAGGCACAAAAAACACCTTTGTACAATGTGACATAACCATAAAAAGTGATCCCGAAACATTAAAAGACTGTTCCAACATGGCTTGGTAAGTCCTTGAAAAGACTGCTGGGTAATGGATCAAAACCAGTGTCAGGAATTGTCAACCTCCTCAATCACACACAACAGAGAAATGAAGAGGATGTACATCATTTCTCCACATTCAAGCTCAATACAGCCTGCTTTTTACTTGTTGCCGGAGGTCATTTGAACAAAGACACAAGATCCAGAGTCTAAGCCAGATCATTACTGCATCCCAAAAGAGAATATTACTCTTGTTTCGATTAACCTACACCAGCTTTCAGAGCTGTTTTTTCAAAGATATTAGTCATTTCTTTTAAAGCACCTCATGGTCTAGCCCAGGGATCAGCAACCTTAAACACTCAAAGAGCCATTTGGATCAGTTTCCCACAGAAAAGAAAACACAGGGAGCCACAAAACCCCTTTGACATCTAAAGTGAAGCTAACATCGCATATATTGTTTTTTTACCTTTATGCAAAGTATATGAAAAACTGCGGTGAGTTGCACTTATGAAATAAATGAACTGCTGCAGAGAAAAAGAAATGTTATTTCTGTAGGCAAACAAAAATATTTTGAACAGTCTGAAATAACCTTAAAGACCCACTCTGATGAAAATCATGTTATTCTTGTTGTCTACATGCTCATACATCATTTTCCAGAAGCTACAGGACATACCATAAGTAATATAAGTGCGAATTTGCATTTCTGAGTATTTCTGCATTCAAATCACTGTGAATCTCTGGCAGACCCAAACGGTAGTCTCAGACGCAGGATTTCCTGCTTTACAACTGCAAAGCTCCGCCCTCGGAGCCCCGCTATACAGGCCACATTCAGAGGAGTAGAGAGGATGATCCTGAACCTCAGCGCACAGCATCTCCACATCCAGGCTGTGTGACATCACATTCATCTTTACACAGGTTTTTGGTTTTCCCAAGTCGGCAGTTATGATGCATATTTTGAGCCATAAAAAGATTTAACGTGGTTTATGTAATGTTACAAGAGCATTATAATCTTTAAATTTAGAATTACAAAAAAAAACAACTAAAATAAAATAAATTTAAATTAAATATGTATCATTTATTTTCCAAATCCACAGGGAGCAGCAGCTTAGGGAAGAAAGAGCTGCATGCGGCTCCAGAGCCGCGGGTTGCCGACCCCTGGTCTGGCCCAAGGGTGCATACCTGGGGTCCGTTTCACGTAGCAGGTTTAGTGGAAACTCCGAGTTTGTTAACCCTGAAATCAGGGAAACTCTGAGTTTTCCGTTTCACAAAGGAGGGTTAGTTAAACCAGGGAGAGAGGGGTAACTCTAACCTGTTTCACAAAGAGAGGTAACTCAACCTCGCGGTCAGTTACCACAGTAACAGACTCCGTGAACCTAACCTGCTCGGGAGCAGGTTTAACTCAGTAAACCCAGAGTTTCAGGTGAGACATCGGCATTTTCTCATTTTGATAATGTTTTACACTGTCAAGTAAGTATTAAGTGGCAGTTTGATCCCTTAAAAAATGCTCTTTTCGCACTCAAAAATGAATTTTACTCTCTTATTATGTTCCGTTAAATGATTAGGAATATTAAACTAACACAAAAACGGGTGGTGGTCCAGCAGCCCCACCTTTAACGGAGGCAGAGGAGCTGCCCCCCACCCCCCCCGTTCGACGATCGCGGCCGGGTTGGGGGGGCAGCTCCTCTGCCTCCGTTAAAGGTGTGGCTGCTGGGCCACCACCCGTTTTTCTGGCATCTGCCCTCTTTCTGTTTACTGAGTGAAAGTCTAATATTGAGTGTAGTGTGTGTTGGTTTAATATATGTACATATACATACTGAGAGTTAGTTTAATATTCCTAATCATTTAACGGAACATCTTAAGAGAGTAAAATTCATTTTTGAGTGTGAAAAGAGCATTTTCTAAGGGATCAAACTGCCACTTAATACTTACTTGACAATGTAAAACATGATCAAAATGATTCAAGCAGTTTCCCTGCAACAGTCTGTCATTGTGATTGCACGAGACTAGATTTAAAGTTACGCATTGACGCGAGCAGCGATTTCCTCCCAAGCCCTCTCCCTCTCCTTTGCAGCTGCTGCTGTATTGCACTTTCTTTTAAAAACGTGCTGTAATTCGCTGTTGGCTTGCTGCTGCCCCCTCCTTCTCCCTGTTTCCATTGGTTGATCATTGAATCTGCGCTCCACAGATGCTGGCTGTTTATGTCTGCCGTGCACGTGCTTAACTCCAGAGCTGCGTCCGAATTGCCAAGTAGTAGTCGAAGTAGTAGTCGAAGTAGTATCTAGCATGTCCGAATTGGCCACCGGAGCGAGTAGCATGCTACTTCAGATACTACTTCAGATGCTAGACACGCCCACATTGTAGGTTGGTCTCGGCATAGACATAATAAAAGGGGTCTACCCTTTTATTATGTCTATGGCTGGGGGTGCTGCGCAGCGAGAAATGCGGCCGCCATCTTGGTCAGGTCAAGCTTCCCATACGCTCCGGTCAATCATATTCATTCATTCAGCGATGCCGGAGCACTGTGCGGCGTATTTCTGTGCCAACAGGCGGACAGCAGAGAACAGGGCTCAAGAAATAACTTTTCACAGTTATGATCAAACGTTTTTTAAACATTACACTTGACTGTAGAGTCATTTGTAGGCCAAAGAGGAAGACTATCGGTCAACTCCAAAAAGGAAACAGCATTTGCGAACAGCTAGCTTACTCACAATAATAGCAACTTTGGTCGATTATCAAAAGATTTGCATTAGATTGAAAAACTTTTGTTTGAGAGAGGTTCTAAGAAAGGTTAAGAAATAAAATAGAAAGAAAAAGGAAGAAAGTGAGCTCTGTTTTATTATCTGTTTTATTAAAGATTTCTTTGTGGTGATCTCCTGTTTCATTTTGAAGATTTCCTAAGGACAAAAACTTGAGGAAGAAGTGGGAGATTGCTGTTAGAGGGAGAAATTCGCAGCAAGTGATTCCTCTGTGCTGTGTAGCCAACAAGCAAATTGATATGTAGTTTAGATGCTGTCCTGTCATGCTGTTCTTGTGTTTAAATCTTTTTGATATGTAGGCTATATATTTGTGTGTATTTTCCAGTTATTAAAATAGTGCTTCTATATGACATTATTTGTGTGTGTCTACAAACTGTAATCCCTTACGTTGCAGGCCTGTCTGAGAAACTCAAGAGGATCTTTGGCAAACACCACATTCCTGTTCATTTCAAGCCTGGTAACACACTAAGGCAGAGGCTAGTCCATCCAAAGGACAAAACACAGAGACATAAACAGAGTAATGTGGTATATGCTGTCCAGTGCAGCGAGGAATGCTCAGACCTGTACATTGGGGAAACTAAACAACCGCTTCACAAGCGCATGGCTCAACACAGGAGAGCCACTTCCTCAGGTCAGGACTCAGCTGTCCACCTTCACTTGAAGGATACAGGTCACTCTTTTGAGGACAGCGATGTACAGGTGTTGGCTCGAGAAGACAGATGGTTTGAAAGAGGAGTTAAAGAAGCCATCTTTACCAGGCTGGAGAAACCTTCTCTGAACAGAGGGGGTGGACTCAGGCACAATCTCTCTGGCACTTACAATGCAGTTCTCAGCTCTCTCCCCAGAAAGCTCCACAAACATTCACACCTGGAACCACATGACTCAGGTGGCATGAGTCATGTGGCCACATGATAGGAGTCGCTAACGACCCTTTCAGGATAACGACTTGGGGGACACACACCAAGAGATGGGTTTCTACGACCCATTCTTTTCAACTCCAGCCAGTCGTTAACTGTCCCCCTTCTCCAGTAAGATAAATATCTGCTCCTGACACTAGCACTTTTAGAACTGAAGAAGCTTCTTGGATAAGAGGCGAAACGTCTTCTTAACTCTACACAGTCCAGTTTAAGTCTTCAAGATAACCATGACCTGGATGAATGAGAATCTACATGGACATGTCTACAAATGGATAAATAAAATTAAACTATATAAAAAATTATAATCAAATCAATATATATTGAATTGGCCTATTAATACCGCCAGTTATTAATAATTATTGAGACATAGCAGGAACCTAGCTCTAAACCTAAATATATCCTTGATTAATTGTTATACTATAATACAGCCACTGCTGCCATGTTCTAAAATATCATTTTATTCATTCTGAGTATTTGAAAACGCCCAAAAAAAAGTATGGCCTCTATCATGCCTCTTTGAATGGCGTTTGCAGAGAAGAAAATTACGTAGTATTGAGCGAACTATGATTCATTAATGCGCTCAGACTTCATTCCGCCGGTTAAACAGCGGTGCAGAGTGAGGCGGATGACCGGACCAAGATGGCGGCCGCATTTCTCGACAGCGCCCATTCGTGGTAGCGGCCGATGCGGGGTCTATCTTTTATTATGTCTATGGAGCTGCGTCCGAATTGCCAAGTAGTAGTCGAAGTAGTAGTCGAAGTAGTATCTAGCATGTCCGAATTGGCCACCGGAGCGAGTAGCATGCTACTTCAGATACTACTTCAGATGCTAGACACGCCCACATTGTAAGTTGGTCTCGGTGCATCCGACGGGCATGCTACTGACCCAAAATGCACCGCGGGCTTCTTCTTCGTCCTCATAAAAGTTGTAGAAGCGCATGTGATGCTAGAGCCACCAGCTGCTCTGCCTATTTAAATGTGTCGCGAACGCCGGCTGGCCACAGCAGCGCGCACCATGTCGGAGCAGCAGCAGCAGCAGTACAGATGTAAGTTTCATGTAACTTCACACACTGTCCTAAAAAATGTGCGGTTGTATCTCTTTGTCATTTCATGGTGTCATATTTGCCCAAGTAATCATTTTATGAGCAAGTGGCGACATCATGGAGGTAAAGCTCACTTATTCCATCATTAAACTGCACAGCTGCAGTACTACAGCCAGGCCCGCAGATGAGGGGCTTCAGTTACCACTGTCTGCACGGGCGCAGTACCTACTCTCTGCCTGCGGGGGTCGCCTTTCCCCACCGCTCGTCTAGTGTGTCCGAATTGGGCCAACGTTTTTAGTATGTAGGAGTAGGATCTAGCAGTAGCAGTAGCAGTAGCATGTAGTATCCGAGCGGGCAGTTCGGACGCAGCACAGGTCAAACTACTCGGAGTTGTTAAAACCGTCTCAAATCAGATGTTGTGAAACCGGAAACTCAGAGTTTCCTAACTCAGAGTAGATCAACTCAGAGTTAAGGATTTAACTCAGAGTTTGTTGAACCACCTACGTGAAACGGACCCCTGGTCTGCTGAACACTGGCTACAGGCTACAGTCCCCAAGCAGGAACCTCCTTGATGATGACGTCTCAAACATAAAGACTAACAGAGACTTTTTTTATTCCTCTTCCAGACAAATTAAAATTCCCTATTAGTCCTACAGCTTAAAGAGTTATAGGACAAAATATATATATATCAAAATGTGATAGTTTGATCTGGACTGGTGTGCTATTACTTTTCTCAATTGTAAAGGAATTTTTCACAATGTAAGTCGCAGAAAACTGCATAAAATTGTTTGCACTGAAGTCAATGGGGCAAGCCAAAAAAAAAAAAAAACAGAGCAAGTAGAGTTTTTTAAATGTCTACTGCTCTTGTTCTATTTTTTTGTTGTTGTACAAATAGGTACTTGAAACAAGAATGTTTGTTGTAGGTGTGCTCCTTGTATATATCACAGTAGTGTTAACAATATTAATCATTTGAAATCTCTGAAGAATCTCATCATTATGTACGAACTCCAGCAGTAGCCCCTGTGGCCCTTTCAAAATTTCCCAGAAGGACTTTTCTAGTTAACTGTTATTTTTTCATTGCTTCAGCTGCTGTTTCATTGTTCATTTTTTTGTTCCTCTTCAGTTAATTATTCAGCTGTTATTTTCCCCCTTAATTCAGTACGTCTTGTAATTTTAAATGTAGCTGGATTTACCTCTGCATCATTAGGTGCATTACTGTGGAGCTTTAAAGTTTTGTACAGCACTTTTTTTAACAACATTTTTGCAACGAGGATTAAAACACTCAAGCCACAAACTGGCTTTTGAAAAAACATTATTAACATGCTGTCTCTCACCTTCGGTTTCAGTGGCACAGCATAGACAGGCTCTGTGACTGAGTTATTCTGCTGCCTGTCCAAAGTCTGATACACATGTTCTTCTTTCTCCTCTTCAGCCTCGACCTCCTCTTCCCTGTCCTCCAGCTCCTCCTCAAAGTGTTCAGGGGAAGACAAGTGGGGCCGGTCAGCTAAGTCCTCGGACCATCTGTCTCCATCTCTATCAAAATAGAAAATAGCTGGCATTGAGGAAAATGAAACAGTTTATTGATACTTTCTGCAGCCCTAAATTTTAGCAGACATTTTCACTGACCATATGAGAAAAGCACACATGTAACCTTTGACACAAAAGTCCATTATACTTAAGGCTTTCAGTTGAGCCTGATGCACAATAGAGGCTCTTAGAGGTGATTACAGACTCACTGGATACCACATAACAACACCAGATTTGGACATGTGATATATAATACATTTAAAAATGCTGTCACAGTGCTTCTCTTACTGTGTCTAATAACACTGGTCTTATCTAATCCTGGAGGGGTTTACCTTGTGTACAGTGCTGTGCTGTTGTTTGGCTCAAATGTGAAGGACTCTGAGCAGTCACTCTCAGAGAAAGACCTCGGCCTGGTAGGAGGGATGGCCCATGTCTGCCCAGTGAGTGAGGAAGACAAGATGGCTGCTGCCAAGGCTGACCTAAAAACAAAAAGACAGAACTCATTTAATGAAAGACAAACACAAACATGTACGACCAAGAAATTCATGCTGATAATGACTCTAAGGTATAAAATCAAGATTCATTATCAGTATGAGTGATGAAAGAATAAAAACAGCTGAAGTTCTTTTCTTCATTTTAGTGATGTTAGTAGCTAGGTGACAGGGATAGCTGCTTATCAACTTGAGTCAGTGATTGAGATTTTTCAGACACTAACTACAAGATGCTGCTGAGGTTAGTTGTAGAAAAGATTGTCTGTGTTTTAAAGGAAAAGAGAGGGGGGAAAAAGACGCTGTTCCCGACCAAATACACACAAAATAATTTCATTACCTTATAATCAGATTAATCTTTAGCGTGACCAAAATTTTGATAAGGAACTAATGCTGCTCACTGAAATGACTTAACTTTGACTCTATTGTGAGCAAACAACACATTTGGGCTGTAAATACTTCAGGTTCATCCAGCATGGGGAGGTAAAACACACACCACTCACTCACAACTAAGTCACAGTTAATTGATTTCAGTGAGTAGTCATGGATTCGTTGTCTTCTGTATTCATATTCCTGTGCCTGACTGGCGCTGAGTATGTAAGTTAGCTGTGCATGGAGAACCTTGGTAACCATTAATATAAGATGGCTCTCTGAGGAGGAACAGTGTAATCTCACACACAGCTCTGAGTCCTTCTCTATCTGTAAGAAAAGCTTAGGACCCAACTCATTCAGGACAACCTCCACACTGAAGCTTGTCTATTTCTGCCATCTCCAGGAACTACAGTAGACTTACACAGTCCTTTACTTCAAAAACAAGTTATGGACCCAGCTCTTTGGAAACAAACCGGTACCCTGTTAGTTTGGAGCTCAGGATGGTGATGAGGACAACAGCACTGTTTATGACAATATTGAGGTTTTAGGAAGATAATAACCATGTTGTTGCTGATACTGCAAAGGAGATGATATAATACATATAGGAAAATGAAACTGCTTCTAAACAATTTGTGTATTGCCCCTAACATTAAACCTATGTCAGCACCTGTGTCGAATTGAAATTGAAGCAGTTTGTGGCAAATTTTTCTCCCTGTCTTTATCCTTGTTTTTGTTGTCTATAATTTATCCAATTGGATTACGAAGTACTGTTTCATCAGCATAATATCAGAGTCAAAAGAAAATAGCTTAAAAAGTTAATTATTATATATCATAGGTATGAAGATTTGTGCTGATATAACTACCAACCAAAAAACAAGCAACAAGTCCTGACATGTTGACTGTCTGAAAGTTACTGTAACTGAGCGTCGATATTTACAAAAAGAATAAATTGATCCTTTATGGTCACTGGTTGTTTTGTGTCAAACAACAACACTGTAACAATAAGAGCAACAAGTAAATTGTCCTATAAAAAAATATTTAGAGCATTTTAAATGAAAAAGGGTTGGCTATGTATTGATTGTGGCCAAAATGAAAATATTGGCAAAATACTGCTGGATATCAACAAAAAATCCATATTGTGCATCTCTACCGTCAATATAAAAGTGTCTCTAAATGAAATTACAACATTTTAACATTGAATAATAAAGGTAAGCAGGAAGTGATGTAAGCGACAGGTACCTGGGTCTCTCAGGTGAGGGGTTTGGGCTGCGTGGAGGTGGGGTACGAGGAACAGCAGGCTTTGGAGCAAGGGAGGCAGCAGGGATCAAACCAGGAGCTATATGTCTCTACATAACATACACAAATAGACTTTAAAGAGAATGTTCACGTCACATAGACATCAACTCCAGGGTTGAAAGAGTTATAATACTATCCACTGATGTAAAAGTAAAAAGGGTTTTTTTTTCTTTTTTTTCTAAATTTACTTTAAGTACTGAGAACCTCATTTTGCAGAGTATTTAAAGGAAAATATAACTTTAAAATCATGGTCTATCATTTTAAGCTTGTTGATGGGATAGGACTTGACACAACACATAAGCTCCAGGATGAAGTAACAGGATATTTTTGTTGCATGTTTTTGCTGTGTTGCACTTTGTAAACAGTCCTCCTGCAACAAGCCACGGTGTAAATGTTCACTGAGAATTGTTCATTTTGCTGGGCGGCTGGTACAGGTGAAGATCAGGATGTGGCTGGCTGTGTACCGTACTACAGTTGTTGTGCATTGTAAAGAGTGGAAAAGAACATTACTGGATTGAAGGACTGTTTTTAAATTTAGCTAAAAACGTACAGGTGCACAAACATGTTCACCATGAAATAAATCTTTAATTCTTAACAGGAGGAAAACAGAACTGGTGGGAAAAGTTAGTCAAGAAGAAAAACACGGCCATTTTACAGACAGGATGTCAGATCAGTGGTTTTAAGGATCAAACAGAAAGTTATTAGAATTACGACGAACTACAGTTGAAAAACGGCCGTTAAAGTGCTGAATGTCAGGTTAGCTGTGTTTAGTTGAACTGAATAAAGGTAGCAAACTAGCCTGGATTTGACGGCATTAAGGTTAATATTAGACATCTGACAGAAAAAAAAGACGTTTAAATGTTCATTTAATTTATGGAAAAAGTCAAACTTACAAAGTCCTGGTCTTTCTCCCTCCTGAAGTTGAATTTTAACATAATGAGAAGCTTTTTTTCTGCTTCACTGTCAGAAGTTATTGTATCTGTTTATTCACCAAACATTTATCCTAACTGACCACATTCCAATAGTGAATCGGTTTATGGATATAAAAATCTCCCCTCTTTCTGTGTTACACTGTAACACTAAATGAAAGACGAACTACAGTGAATCCAACAGGCTAGCTGTTAGCAAACTGATTGCACAGAGACGCTTTACCCGAAGAGGGCACCTCGCTACAAAACCAGCGCTGATTGGACCAAAAGGCGGTTAAAACCCAATCAGCGGATTCCACAGTTCCCTAGCAACGATGTCGTTACCGTTCTGTGACCATCAGGGGGCGACGTCACTCTATTTGAGAATAATCCCCTTCTCTGTCTCAGTATGCAAATCTGCTGTGAGACGTCCAGAGACTTTCTTTCTTTCTTTCTGTCTTTATTTATTTATTTATTTATTTATTTATTTATTTATTTATTTTGTTTAATTTCAACATAATAGCTTCAGGAGTGGAAAGAGTACTGGCATTTAAGTAAAAGTTTGCCTAAGTTGAAACTTAGGCAAGGCAAACACCAGTCTGTCATTACAGTCCAGGAAAAGTCGGTACTGTAATTGAAATATAAGCTCTATTTAAGCACTTATTGGAGAACTAAACAGTGTTGATGTATGAGGTGATTTTAACACCACACCTACAAAGTTGTTGACTATTTTTGCAGCATGGTTTCTGCACACTCAGTTCATGGCTGGTTTTGCAGAGGGTTTTTAGCAGCAATTTTGAGTAAAAATGTTGCTAATATTGCCATCAATAAATTTAATTGAAATAGGTTTCATGAACCAAGATAACTACTCTAGTTTTAAGGAACTTATCAAGAAAACTTAGTCTTAAAAGGCCTTTATATGAGATCTATATTTGACCTCCATCCTTTTGAAACTTTTTGAAAAATCCTCAAGTAAGCTTGGGTCTTCCAAAAAAAATAAGCCTGTTTAAACACTTTTTGCTAACCCCAACCTGTTGTTTATTGGCCATTACTCTAAGAAATAGTAGAGGTGTGGAGCCTTGTCTTTAAAGTACAGATTTGTCTTCATAAATAATTATATCCTGCTAAACTGAAGAGAGCTTGAAACCTGGTGTCTTTTTCTGAACTTCAAACTACAATCAGTAAGAATAAACTTTCCTAAACTATCCATACACACTGAGTGACTTAAAAACATAAACAAACACTAAGAAAACTTTTGGGATACACAGGAGCACAACTTTACCCTCCAATAAAAAACAGGAAAGGTGTTCTGACCCCTCTTTTATTAAGATTTGCATTAATACATGAGACATAAATTGCAATTACACCACAGTTGCTATGCAGCACAAAGAACACAAAAAATAAGCAAACATGAACCCCTCAGAAAAACAGGCACCACAACCCTATGCATATACACCATAATGTTTAGATTTACATGCATGGTGTTATGCATGGAAAGATCTGTTACATTATAATCTGTGTAGGCGCTCACACGTCACTGTTAGCTTACTTGTAGTACTTATTCATGTTAATAATTACTCGCATTTTTTGTGATATTTTCCTTCATGATTTAGCACACAAAGCACTTAAGACACTTTGTAAGATAAACAGAGACAGTACAGAGTTACATCCTCTCAGTGTTACTTTTTGAAAACATTTACATCTTAAAAAAAAATAACCACAAAGACAAAATGTACCAGAATATAGGTTCACCAAAGGATTGAGCAAGGCTAGTAAAGTACATTCCTTCAAGAAACCAACCGAGAAATCCATCGTGCAAATATTCATAACTTGACCATTCACAAATATTTCCTACAACTTTACAAGTAAATATTTATATTTTTTGTGTATTTCTTTTTTTATTATATAAATAATTTGATTATCAAATGTGTATAGGAATCTACTTTGTAGATAAAGAGATAGTCCAACACTGCACAGTGTCAGAAAAAAAGTGGGATGTGACTATGATTCAGACAAGTAATCAAAACCTGACTGTGGACTTTGATCAAAGTCACCGTTGGGTGACTGGCCGTCACTGGTCTGTCCACATTCTTCCCTTCTGGAGACAAAACAACCTTTAACTACATCAAGATTCACATTAACAGAGAGACAGCGCGTTCTCTTCTTACAAATGATCAAACAACCAGGGTGTGAAGAAGGGCCAGAACAGGGTAACATGAGTCAGGCTGGTAGATGCTACATCCAGGAGAATCAGGGACATGGAGGTGCAGTGGTCTGAGGCATAGCTGGTACAGTAAGTGAGCCAAAAACAAGTTTTTACATCTACACTTTGCTCCAGTTGAGACCCTCAGCAGAATCATAATTCTCAGAGGCTGTTTCACAAACAATAAGTGACATTAATACATAAGTCAGGTATTTGTATGATTTTTAGCAGCTTATTCAACATTGCATTCATCATCTTTTCCCAGACAACAAAACTTTACAGCTCAAACGGTTATCCCTCAATCATTATGTAACATGCTGCTTCAACAACCTAGAAAATAAAAGTACAACACCCCAGAACTGATCAGTATCCACGGATCCTGACTGAATGCTTTACTTCAACAGTATAAATCAGAGAAGATGACTGCATAGTGCACAGCTTCAGTACACAACCAAGATAACAAGTAACTATCTAAGCCAGAGAAAATTACCCCCTTGCAGTTGAGTAATAGTCGACTCTAGGTGTGTTTGTACAACTTTGTTTTGTCTTTCAAATCGTCTGGAGCGTTTCTCTAAGAAAACATATTTAGATGATACTTTGTATTTTCCTTGTGCAGTGTATTTATATTTATAAAAGCTGGAATGATAGCCATTGTGTTTTTTTTTCACCAGTGTGCCTGGGCTGTGCTGTATTCATAAACTGCATGTAAAGACGTGGACATGACTCTTACTTTTGAGCTGTGGAGGTAATGCTGCAGTATCTTAAACCTGCATTTTAAAGGTCACTCCTCTGGTTGCTTAACGTGTCTGAATAACAAGAATTCAGGTTGGCGTATAACTATTTGAACAAGTTGTTTTATTACTCTGGTAAAGTATTTTAAAAGAAGTTTAGGCTCTAAAGTACTACTTTTAGAGATACAGTGTGTAGAAATAGGGGTATTTAGCCGTTAACTCAACATAATATGGTTTCCTCTAAATTTTGCATCTTTAAAAATAGGTGCATCAGTGGTCATGTCCACTTCTTTCCCACTATAGTCTGTACCTGTAGGCATGCTGGCATAGCACTGAGTTATTTTCCTTTTTGCTGGTGTAAAATGCAGTTTACTGAACTGTGGTTCTCAGGCGCCAATGTGCATACAAAGACCCCTGAACCCAAACAGTATTCGACACTGCCACTCTCTAAATCACTGTAGCTAATTGGTGTTCTCATTACACGAGTGAAGTAAAAGCTACACACACTCCTGCTCAGTGTTTTTCTGTGGACACACCAAAAGAAAGTGGTCCTGTACCATAGCCCGAACAGGTCCAGTATGGGTAAAACACAGCACAGTCCACAGCCATCCAAGGCTTCATATGTTTACTACACAGTGCCTGCAGATACCCCAAAGTCTGAAGCCAGCTCAGTAGAGGGCACTGTCGTTGTTGTAGGAGCTGGAGCTGGGGAAGGTGGGGGTGGGTTTGTTCCAGGGAAGAGCTCCAGAGTGATCAGCCGTGGGGAGGCTGAGAGTGCTGGCACTCTTTAGCTTGTTCTTCAGACCCCAGCTGATGAAGGACGACTTCTTGGTCACTTTGCGGGACTTCTTTTCATCGTCATCGTGGGCCAGACAGATCATAGAGTAGGTTTTAGGCAGGTTTCCACAGAAGGTGGCGCTCTTGGTAGGCTGGAGAGAGATAGCGAGGTAGATTTAATGACAGGAAGTGGTTGGTGTTAGAAGATTAGGCTGCTCAGGACACAATAACTATGATCACTAAGTTGGCACAAAGATAAGTCATTCTATCAGGCTGGACTACGATGTGGGGACAATAATTACAGTTTCCTAGAGGGTACTGATTCCCCAAAAGCTATCCCATCTGAGCTGACCTCTCAGCTTAGCGCAAAGTTTATGACACGAAAAATATTCTGTCACACATTTAAGAGCTGGCATGTCTAAACAAAGCGGTGCAATGTTTGGACTAATCTGCTAAATGCAAAATTAAATTCTTGAACTAAAAAGGTTAAAAAAAATGTGTCAGTTCTCATGAGCTCATATATAATATGTTTTGTCGAGCCACACAAACAATAATTTTCTGTCTGATGTTTGACTTTCTAAATCTGAATCTTAAAAGGTCAGAGCCAGATCACCATCACCTTTTTCAAACTAATGAAACATTATATATTAGACTAATATACTGTAGTATATAATGCCTTTCAAAGCATTAATAATTTTATTTCTTTTTTTTCTGATTGGTGTAACTAACAAACAAATACAATGTAGCTTCATTACCCACAAAACCATGCTAAAACAAGTGTCATTAGTTTTCTGCTTTGCCTGCAGTAAGAAACATTTATCAAAGTCATGGGACAGTGAGGGTTGTAAGTTTCTGGGTTCATAATTCTGGGGGTCCTGGGCTGAAACCAGCCCAAAACTTCCAAGGGCATAGTGTGCACAAATTTAAGAACACAGTAGAGAACAACTCTGCAGTTTAGGATGAGCCTTGTGAATCCATGAAAGATTTCTCTTTAAAAAAAAAAAAAACACACACAATTTAAGAAATATTCAAGACTCTGTTGGCAAATAATTCAAACAGTACAGAATATACAACTTTTTAGAAATTTCAGAATTATATCCAAAAACCTGCATGTCATTGCACAAACTGAAACTCTCTGATTGCCTGGCAGAGGACACTTCTCCTGAGGAATCAAATCTGAAACTCTACCTGCGTTGCTGACAAGTCATTTGATACAAAATCTACTTTTGCTGTCACTATCTGTCAGTCAAGAAACCAGATGAACGGCTTCTCTAGATGCAATGTCAAAAGAGCACGGTGTACCATTTGGGGGTTGCTTTCCATCAGGCTGACAACCTGGATGTCAATCCCTTCCTCATTCACGTCCTTAAGCAGCCGCATCACCTCGCCCACACCCATCCATTTACAGTCTGTGTAGCCCACAGCAGTGATGTAGTCACCCTCTTTCAGACCGTCAGCCTAGGAAAAAAGACACGCGGATGAACACGGGTTCAAGAGGAGACTGCTGCAATGTCCTCATACTGCAGCTAACTGGGCAAATATTTACAGTTCAGGGTTTGTTTGACTGGCAGCTGAATCAGGTTCACCTACTTTCTCTCCACATCCTGGAGGCAGGCAGGATCAGCAGAGAAAACACAGAGGCTGAGCACAAACAAATCCTTCCTACAGCACGCACATGGATAGATGTGTGTCTGTGTGTGCATGTGTGTGTAAATCTGTCTGTGTGTGCCAAAGCTGGATCTTTCGTAGCTGTGGGAAGTCAGTCTGATCTACATGAGCTCAGCTATTTCTGTCTGATAAGTTGACCAGAGGTCAACAACAAAGGCGAATCAGTCAGATCCAAAATAAGTCCTGCTGAATGCACAATTAAAAGTTATAAAGAGTTTGGCCTAGTTTGACTCCTGTAATTCTGCTAATCTCTTTCTCTGTGCAGCCTGCAGGGTGGAATAAGAGTCTGCTCTTTGTCAGCACCACTTAATGAGCCGTCAGACTTAAAAGGATTCAGGGACTAAATGCTCTCTGATTCTTAATTAAATTAGTAGTCAGAGTGGCCATGGTGGGGGATGGAGAGGCTGCAGACATTCTTTCAGTCTGAGTCCTGCTAAGACTTTCTGAGCATTACTTTCATTTGCACCCTGAAATTCAGGATCAGAAAGCAAGCATGTCTCAGACTTCAGTCCACTGATTGTCCTACATGAGCTAATTTTACAAAATGATCCTTTGCAGTGATCTACTTCTAAGAGCATTTTGTTCTGGGCTTACTTTGAGGTCTGGTGGAGAAAGAACTGATGCTGGAAAAAATTAAAATCAGTTTTTTAATTTTAATAAGCTCCCAAACATGGAAACTTCATCCTTTTTAGAGTGAAACTGCATTTCTGCTGAAGCACAACTCAACAAAAATGAAAGAAAACTTTCATCTCTGGACTAAACATGGGTACAGTCTAGAGGTCTGCTGTCACTGGTTGCCTCTGTCAAGATCATTTGAAACTTCCTCTGGTTTATTCCTGTTCCACCTAAAGAGTATTTAGAGTAATATGAGGGTACTCACAGCAGCTGGGCACAGAGGGTCCAGTGAAACCACCTGGACAGGTGATTCTCCTTTCAGAGTGAAGCCCAGGTCTCTGTCCTCTGGACGGAGTCGTATTGTCTGGGGGGCTGTCCACCTCTGCTTGGCTGAGAAGACTGACAGTGGGCCCTGAGAGGACACAGTGTGAGGATGCCGGGGTTAAACATGGCTGCAGGGTTATATTGGTCAAGTAGGGGATTTTTTCTGGTACTTAAAAGGTTCATAGTGCTGGGTGGTTAAAAACTAAAGCACAAAAATCCCTTACTCCGAGTTGCCATGTTTATGTTTGATGTTTTTGTCTGATTTTAAAGCCTGTACCACCTCTTGATAAATGACACATAACCCTTTTTTTATTTCTCACAAAAATGGTCCATGTAAAAACATTTAAATCCACACTGAACATGACACTTGGGTCTGTTAAAGAGTCATGCTGATGAACAGTGTTTAAAGAGCTGTAAAGTCACAGCCGCACAGCATAGATACAGCTGAACACAGGACTGAATCATTGCTTCATTTTTTTCATTTAACATGAAACTTACACATAAATATACAATACAGAATATCAAATGGGCAAAACCCTCTAACAGATCCCTGACAGTTTAGGTGTTGATGAATGTACAGGAAGTACTTCACTCGCTGAGACTGTTATTGAAGACCTAGATATCATTTTACAACTTGAATCCTTGAGCCCAACTAAACATGGGATAAAAGGGTCTGCAGGTGAACAATGTCACATTGGTTACCTGAGTGTGCCTAGCCTTCAGGCCTCCCTGATGGTTAGTTCTAGAGTAAAGAATAATTGGTCCAAACATGTGGATGATTGGTTTGGTGCCATTTAAATCATAAACAGCCTGACTTCCATTTTCTTGATCAAATGCCATCTGTGCTTGTGTACATGAAGGTAGTAGAGCTTTAAAGAATTAAAGCAGCAGTCAATAACCAAGGCTGTATTAAAAATTACACTTAGAGTCTTATAAAGAGATTAAAAATACATTATTCACATATCAAACTAGAAATTCTGGTGCCAAATTGCATGGATGAGAAAGTTTAATAGATTGATTAATCAATAGAAAAGTTGTTTTTTGCCTGATATGATCCATAATTCTACATAATTTGCTAAACGATAGAGTTGATGCATCTGAGGAATATATGTGAAAGCTTTGGTTTATGTTCGTCTTCTAAATTCTATGTGTTTCATTAGTATTTCAAACATATCTTATACATGTTGTGCTTCAGGGAAATAATTCACTCTTCTTGTAAATAGATGCAGGATAAAGGTACAGAAATGAATAACAGGAGTCCACTGCCCCCCTTCCAGCCACCACCAGTATAACCAACCCAGGACCAGAGCACCTCTGTCCACGGTTAGTGTTAGCTTCAGTGTTTGTTGTTTTGGATGAGAGTCCAGGAGGCCTTGGAAACATCTAAAAGTTTGGATCAGCTGCCAAAGCTTCCAGGAGACTCATCCTTGGTTGGTTGTATTCAGAAGTAATAAAAAACACTACGGTTTTAGAAAGAACAAGTCTGAAATGCAAATCCAGAGTGGTTTTCATGTCACTTCATGAATAGACCAATCATAATGTTCATAAAAATAGCAATGTTAGTGGAAAAATATTAGTAACCCACGTACCAGCCGGTGGAAGAAGTCTGTGACTTTCACCTTAATGGTAGCAGGAACCTCCATCTCTGATTTGTGCTCTGTTTTAGCTGAGGAGAGAGGAAGAGAGGAAACAAAGACATCACTTTTCACTATTTACTGTCAAATATCAGCTCTTGTCCTGAAGAGAGAGAGAGGCGGGCAGGTGAGAAGTCAACAGAGTAAACACGACACCATTTATCCCCAGAATAAATGTCACTTGTCACATGTGACTTCAGCAGGTGTGGCACACAGCTCAGTGGCTTTTTAATGAACTGAATCCAGAGAGACAAACCTCTCAGAAGAGCACATTGGCCCTGCTCCACAACAGTGTCCTTAGTCAAGTGTTTGTTGTGGTGACACTACAGTGACTGGTTCGTTTCCATGTCAACCACTGGAAGAATAGCCACCAAGGTAAGGCAAATAAACTCTACTTTTTTACTTCCTATCCTCTTGTCTCCTGTTAACTGGAGCAGGACAGTTTGTATCTGTTGGAGCTGTTTTCCCCTTCACACATTAAAACTCACAGATGATGTCCGGGGCCTCTGTGTAGTCAGCAAACTCCTCCTCGTCTTCATTTTCACTGCACTTGTTGAGCGAGCGCTGGTGACTGGCTCGTAAGATGTCCTGCAGGACGTCCAGCTTGTTCAGGTGGTGGCACAATCCGTAGATCCTCAAAGCCTCCTCGTGACCCAGGATGGCACGACGGATGTGGGCTTTACCTGAAGTAGAGGTGGAAAAGAACCAAGGAGGACATCAGATACAGGAAACAGGAGAGAAAAAGAAAAGGAGAGTCACAGATATGTCCATTTAGAGAGGAGTCTGATGTGTTTAACCATCAACTGCTGCTCTCATTCTCCGTACGCTCACTCTTACCGATACGTTCACGCTCCTCTTCCTTTCTCAGGATGTCCAGAGGAGAGCGTCCCTCAGGAAGCCGATCATAGACCTGTGACAGAGTCTTCTCCTGCTGGTCCTCATCGTCACTGGGACCCACTAAACACACACACAATAAATAGACAAATATTAGATGTGTTTCGATTTGAAATGAAACTTTAGTTACGTATGAATTTTCTACAGAAATTTGCTTTTTTTCTTGTAGTCTGAAATTCTGATACTACAATCTTCATATGTACTGATTATGGTCATTAGTTTTTCCACATTGTTTCTGATAGGAGGAACCCAATTGCCTCTATAAGGGTTTGATTACAAGATACGCATGTCCACAATACTAAGGTCTACTGTGCAAACATTTCATGAGGCAAAAATATTCAATGAACACAAACATTTTTTTAAAAATGTAAAGATATTTTGCATAACTTTGCAATTTGGAGAACACAAAATATTTTTATTGAGGTAAAAATGTCATGATGCAAAAAAAGGTTTGCAAAATAAAAATGAATCTGCAAAAAATTATTCAATGGCACAATAAAATGTCCCCTTTCAGTCAAAATCATTTCAGACAAGGGCTGAGATCATCTATAAGACGCCTGTCTTTCCCAATCTAAAAGATAAAGTCAGATCCAAAAGATGTTTCATGCAGTATTTTGTGTATTTTGTGTGTGTTTGTTTGTTTGTTTGTTTGTTTGTTTGTTTGTTTGTTTGTTTGTTTGTTTTTTTCTGTCAAATATTTTCCATTTTGGTAAAATGTTTTTGCATATGGGTAAAACATTTCCCACAGTTGACCCTCAGGGCCACCGTACTCCCACCAAGATTTAGTGCCAGAAATTTCTAGAAGTCCTAAATGGTTTCAGGTGATGCTGCTATTTTTAGGAGAAAATAGAGAACTTGCACTCATTCATACACCGTTTATTTATTGTTGGCAAAATGATGGCAACAAGCTCACAAAAGTAAGAGTCATTGAAATGTTTTCAACAGTCTTCTTAATGCTCTGCCTGAGGTTTTTTAAGGTACAAATAGAGCATCAGAACTTTCTAGGCTTCTCTGACCAGTCTGCTTCATGGAGACAGTGCAGGCGGTTTATTTTTGATGTTTGTGGTGAAGCTGTTTACAACAGCTCTCTTCATTCACTGCTGTCTCTGGGCTGAGTCCTCTCTCTAAAGCTCTGTGGTTAATTGCTTTATTCTCCTCATTCACTCAGGAATCTGTTAATGAGCTGCCAAACTCTGAGCCGCATCTTTGGGTTTCAGGATGGTCTTCTTTCATAACACAGAATAAAGTACAGTACTGTGAAGCTTCAATCCACAGTGTTTTGTTTCATTTGGCTCTTGGTTTGAAATATGGGACCAGAACAACATTTTGATCGTACCGGAAAATTTCTTTCAAGCAAACATGATGACAAAAGAACTGAAGCAATTGAGGCAATAAAGCAAGATTCTCATTTTCACTACCCCTGTCTTTAGGTTTACTCTCTATGTTTTTAGCAGTAAAATTGACCCTGTCTTTATCGCAGAACCAGTGCATGTCTGTGTGTCTGTGTGTGTGTGTGTGTGTGTGTGTGTGTGTGTGTGTGTGTGTGTGTGTGTGTGTGTGTGTGTGTGTATGTGTGTGTGTGTGTGTGTGTTACTGCTTTCAAAGTGCTCTATGGCCTACAGTCCAGTAAAGCTGGAAGAGCAGGTGTGCAGCTGGAGGGTGAGTGAGGACTGTTGGAAATGGGAAGCAGCAAAAATGTCCCTGTTTACTAAACATTTACTGGACAGGTTTGGTAAATTTGTCTCAAATAATCCAACATCTTGAGCAGAGCAAAAAAAGCAAAAAGGCAGTTTTTGAGCCACATAGTGTAACCCTATGTCTGTGAACAATACCTCTTTTTCTATGGTCTCAAGAACTCAGGTGTGCATGTTGCTGACGGTGCATGTTTCATGTAAATTTACTACACACTGCAAACCAAGGAGTCCAGCTTTAACAGTAAAGCTTCACTGAAGCAGACAAATATTTTGCATGCGTTTGCATGGCACATGAGGTTTGACTGTGTGCATGTGGAGGGTTAATACTGACATGTAGAACAAAGCACCTTGTGTAGTCAGAAGACTAGAGTGACTCAACACAAGTGAGGTCAATTAATGAGAGAAAGCTTGTATCCAGAATAACAAGTGAACAGTCAATAATTCTTTCTGATTATTTCAAACATACGGTTCTAACATGTTTATATTTGTCTGATTGTTTTTGTAGTATTTAAAGGTTGGTGTCTTTGTATATATCTGAACCATTTTATTTTAAATGAGTTTTTAGCGTCTTTGTCTAGATGTAGCGTCTACATGCTGTTAAAAACAAATACAAATGTTCAGAGAGCGATGATGACTACCACCTTTTTTAGATATTCACTGAACAAGTGAAATGTTTTAGTTTTTGTGGTGAGGAGTTTGAGTTCTGTCTAAGGTTTTTCATTCAGAGAAATAAGAATAAAAATATTTTCTTACACTGGTGGTCCAGGAGTGCTGAGGCCACAAAGTAGTGTGCCATGGAGCGATAGTGGTTGGTTTTCACTTGTGACATGGTGGACCAGAAAAACGGTACATTGTCTTTGATTGGTGTTTGGATCATGGACTGGTGGACCTGATCATAGATTTCGGAGACCTGCAGGAAGAAGAGGATGGTTACTGGCAGTGCATTTAATGCTACGGAGAAAATTGGAAAAAAAAAAAAAAAAAAAAAGGCTGACTAAGGAGGAAACTGTGCCTGTACCACCTGCATGTGTGTTCTGTGCTGCTGCTTACCTTTGCTGCCTCCTGGGCCATCTTCATAAGGGAGGAGAACTGGTTTCTGATCCCAGGTAGGGCCATCTTTTCAAACAGACACTCCTGAGCCTGAGCCAGCATCATGCGGATCAACATGCTAAGCATGGCTGGGCTCATGTCATAGCTTGGAGTGTGGGTGAAAGTCTCTTTCAGGTGGTTCAGGGTACCTGTTTGAGGAGAATGGGAGGTTTAGCTTGAATTCAAAGTCCAATGGGGAATAATTACAACCAACAGCATTCACTGAGTTCAACTGCCTTTCTGTTTTAAAAAAAAAAAAAGATTTTTCTCAGTTTATCCACACAATAAGCTTAAATATGACTTTATATAATGACTTATTTTTGCCACCATGTCATCATATTGCTCATTAAAAGATTCAACATTATATCAGATAAAGGTTTTACAATTCATTGAGCATAAAAGAGTAAACATATCTTAGGATGTTTGCACAACCTCATCCCCTACAGTTCGATACAGGATTGCCTACAACCCCTGCAGGTCTCCAAACGACCTCTAGAGGTATCTGGGCCTTAGTTTAAAGAAAAGTTGTTTCCTCTCCTGGGTTCGTTGCCTTCATTTCAAGCTCCAGTGAAGAAGAAAAACTTGGGTCAAGCGATGAGATGAGTGTCTGTGTGCTTCTTTAAAACTGAGCCAAAACACCAACCTGCTTCAATTCAGTTATCATGTTGGTGGACGACAAGACACCTGCATTCCAGCTGACAGCACCTCCCTCTCCCTCTACAGACACAAGACTTGGCAGCATAGAGCTGTAGACAGTTTAATTACAGAGCACCACCACCATCATCGCTTGCCTTCCTTTAAGGCTTTGCCATTGTCTGCGTCTCTTCCCATCCTCTGAACCTTCTTTGTTTTTGTTACAAGCTCAAGGGCACTGCAGCAGCCCGAGCACAGCTAGTTTGGTGCAGTACCAGGCTCCTTACACCAATGACAGTGCTCCTCTTGACTGCATAATTATTTTTCTTAGTACAAGTCTAAATCATAACTATAAAAGCAGCAAAAGCAAAGCCAGGGCCCTCTCAGAGCTGTAATTACACTGCCATATTCTTCACACTGCCAAGTCGTAATTCCATCAAGTCCTGTCTGAGCCTCCTCAAACCTCTGAGAGGAGGAACATCAGTTCATCTGACGAGTGCTTCTCTGGAGCGCCGCCACATGACAAGGAACTAGAGACGAGCATGCACGGCATCATTCCCCGTCATGGAGCAGAAGTCAGATGTCAGAGGGTGGAGGCTGGCATGTCCACGGCTGTTTTGTACCAGTGCGTTTTTTCTAAGCCGTGAATCCTTTTTGTTTTATTGGTTTAAGTGATTGAAAAATGTCTGTAAGGCCAACACCATACCTGTTTGGTCAATACTGAAGAGGTAATTGACTTGTTTTACATAACACCACTTTTAGAAAGAGGTGCTGCCCTGCCATTACTGATATCAGTGCCTTTGTCTCACTGTTTCATTTGAATACGTTTCATAGTTTCTACTTCTGAACAGTTTCTTTCACAGCAGACTCAGAAACTGTCTGACATTATTTTTTTTAGTTTTAGCCAGGTGAATTTGATCATTTAAAGACCAGCATTGAGCTGCACCAGCTCTGCTTACATTGAAATGTGGCCGAGCTTGAACCTAATTTCTAATTTATGATGAAGTTTTACAGGTTGCACTCATTGAGACAGTTCAAACATAGGCATGAGTTTCACCTTAAATTTCACAACTAGCTCTACATAAAGAGTAACATACTCCATAAAACACCTGCTGTCATGGCAGAGCGTTCTAAAAGATGGAATAGTTTGAAGGGTTTTACGGACTGTTTTGAGTCGGCAACATCTTCACCCCTAGATTGATCAATTTTCCATATATGATTACCTTGATTTTTGACCGCTGCAACAAGCCACAGGTTGCAGGATTAAAAAAGGAGGATTTTTAATGTTTTGTAAGACACTTTAAAGTAATTTCTATGCAAGTTCAGGAGGCGTTTTTTAGTAAAAGCATTTTACATCTCCCATCTCTACCTACCTGCAGCTTTCTGAAAGGATGAGATGGCCTCCTCTAGGCCGGCTATCGTCTGTCGGTTGCCTCGGGTGCCGATCTGAGAGTAGAGGGCGGCCATGTTGAAGAGGATGCTGGCCTTCTCAAGGGACAGGTTCTGCTGACACACTGGCACTCCTGTGAATGAGTCATACCTGAGGGACAGAAGAAGAAGCTGTCATGAATGATTTTAGTTAAAGCAGAGAGACATCAGGATTCAGATTAAAACTGAAGCCAGGTTTTCATTGTGTAGACAAATCCTGCCCTCCTTTGGAGTCCAAAAACAAACCATTTGGTGCCTCTTTACTGTCTGTGCTGGACTATGGTGATGTTTACACACATCCCCTCAGAGCGTACATGCTCTGCACTTTATCATAGAACACTAAGGTGTTTCACTAATCTCAAAGCCTTCACTGTTCCCTGTTGTCTGTGTGTGTGGCTAAACCACTTATGGGCTGAATGATTCCTTAACTATAATACAAATTTATTTTAGGTTTGCTGTTCTTGTACATTGGACAGAGGAGCCCAGGGACTTACAATCATCTGACCAGGAGGATGTAGGTGCTGTGATCTCACCCTTCATCACTATTTAAAAAATTCACCATGTCCATGAAACTAATGTCTCTTTAGACTGTCTTTGTTGCTAGTAAGTTATTAAAGTGACAAATCTGTGTGTACCAGGTGAAGAAGATCCCTGTCTGGCGGGATGGGGAGAAGAACCGGCTCTCCATCAGAGGAAGTTGACTGAAGTATTTTGCCAGCAGTTCCACTCCGGCCTCATTTCGACTCGGTGTTCTACAAGCCTGCAAGAGACAACAGGAGAGAGAGCTAAGTTAGTGACCGTGGAAAACTAGGATTGTCTCCATTCCAAGCAGAGACATGGAGCAGCTTCACATCATTTGCAAACCTCTGCATATGCTCTGAGAGTTCAACTACTTATATCTAATTTTTACAGGATCAGAGTCACCCTCTATTTTCTCAGTTCAAACTTAATGTGACTTTGGTAAGTGCCTTCAGTGAGTAGATTGTAAGATGTTGTTACATTTGACTGCTACATGGGGCACAGTAACGCTTTTTGCCTGAAAACACAACTTTTAAATTTGAGGAAAATAACAGCAAGGAGATAAGAGGTACTCGTTTGTCTATAGGGGGCGCTGTGGACAAAAATCATCACCAACCAGAAGTTCCTCACAGGGGCCATAAAAAGTGATGCCTAACAGACTGGGCTGGATCTACTGGAAACGATTGAAGCACACCGAATGCAAAGTGACCTAGGGTGTTCCTGAAAACATTTAGCTAGTTAGGTGGTGCACTGGGTGTTAAAGGAAGAGCAGGATGTTCAGAGGTTGGATTAAGTCAATTAATGAACCAAAGGTGTGTTTTGGGTGTATCATCTATTAATTTAATTTATATGGTCCCTCTCATTAAGAGCCTGGTGCTCCTGCAGGTAGGTGTGTGAGCAAATTTCAGATTTTCTACTCACACAGACAAAGCTTAAGCTGGCCTATCAAACCGCTTTCCTTGCATTATGTACAATCCATGAACACACCCTGTAAATGGCAGGAAATTAAAGTACCACTGACCTCAGACTCTAAACCTCATTTTCAAATCAACACACCCATGAGTGCAAACGCAGGAGCAAGTTCATTCACTATTTACACAACATTAGCACTGGGGTTAACAATGACGACTGTCATGGGCCTCAAGTGTTCTTACCTGTCTCAGGTCCATTAGGTCAGCAATCTCATCCTCATAATCATTCCCATTTTGACTGTAGTGCTCCAAAATGAAGTCCTGACAGAGAAAAACACATATCAACATGAAAATCTTTATTCTGATAGTTGTTGAGCTCTCTGGAAATTAAATTATTGACTTTTCAGATACAAAACGGCCTCTATTCCAACTATGTCACCTGGACGAGTCATTTTTCAGTGTGAAATACTAAGAAGGCAGGTGAGAGCGGCCAGATTATTAAATTGAGAGTATACTATCAGTCAATAAGTAGACCTGCATTGAAACTGCTCAGAGATCCACCTCTCTCTCACAAAACCTGCCAGCAGACCAGAACAGGATACAGCCGACTGTAAATATGCCATCAAGATATTTACGAGGTTCTCATGTAAAAGAAGGAGCTGCGTGATAAGGCTTACAGGCCTGACTATGACCCACTTTGAAAATGATACCAATCACTTTTAGTGCCAGGTGATGAATTCTTTCTGAATGAATTAATAGCAAATGTAGTGCAGCAGCAGCAGGTGTGCAACTAACATGACCCAAATAGTCAGTGAAAGGGCACTTCACTGTTACTGCAGTTCAATCCTTTTAAATAACAAAGTTGGCCAATCTGGGTCAAACTCGCTGTATAAATCCATCTTAATCTGAATATATCTGTTTTCATGTTCATGCTTGGAAGCTTCCAGATAAACGTTGCTGTTTCCTGTTCATCCAGTCCATATTTATGCTCACATTTACCTTCCCCTTTAAATAAAGAGTAAATGACAGTTTGTTTAACTGGTGATGACTGGTGAGAAGAAGGAGTGTCAGCATCTGAACAACAAGATCTGACCTGTTTAAAGACATCACTCACTCAAACTTGATATCTTCACTCTGTTATAGTTAACTTACCTTCACAAAGATTCAGTAAAGCTTTTCATTTGAATTTGATAGCACAGAAATGATTGTGATGTAGCAGCAGGTTGTCAAAGAAAATGGAAAACCAGAAAAATTAAAACTATTACAAGAAAAAAACATCAGGGATATCTTTAATATAAAAACAAAGTTTAAGAGATGTCTTCTGCCACTCATACAGGCTTAGAGAGTCTATATTTAAAAGTGAAAGGTACACATGCATGGTCCAACATATAATGTTATGAAGTCTTGTACAAATGTAAGCATGTATTTAAAACCTTCAATATAAAAATAACCAATACAATGTCAGAGTTTATACATGTAAATGTGCACTACCAGCACAGAGGAGTCATTGTGCAGTAACTCTGTTCAGTGAGTAGGATTAATATACCTGCATTTCAAGTGTATAGAAATGTTATCTAAGGGGTGTTATTAGCATACACACTGTCAAAGTGTAACTTAATGTTCATTAATGAATCATGAAAATCACATTTATTGAAGCTATGTTCCCTTTACCTGTATGCTGAAATAGTAAATGTAGTGTCTGTACCTTGAAAAAAGAGGAGAAGTCAACTTCTTTGGTCTCCTTCAGACCCAGAGCAATGAGGGGGATGTTTGTTGTTTCTCTGGAAGAAAAGCAAAGACAGAAAGAAAGAGCTTATTATGAGCTTTTCTTAAGAAAATAGAAGAGTATCAGTTTGATGTTTTACAGTATTCGCTAATCTATAGGTATAAAATATTTGACCTTTTCTGTTATGGACACCATCTGTAGGACTGTTGTTTATCTGCATTGTAGTTTTATGTTTTTATATGTATTATCATTTTATTGTTTTTATAGCTTTTATTGTTTTTTTTACTGTCTCTGCCTATTTTACTGTAAAGCACTTTGGTAAGCCACTGGCTGTTTTAAATGTGCTATATAAATAAAGCCGACATTGTTGCATAGATAATGAACTTCAGTTAAAAAAAGCTAGTCAGGCATACAGCCCCAAGGAAGTTCCTAAGGTGGTCACGCATTATGTGAAACCAACAAATAAAACAATACCTGCAAATAAGTGCTTGCAATTTCATGACATTAACAACACTTCAGCTACACTTGCTACCTGAGCTCATATAGGATACAAGGACTCAGTTTCCCTTCAAATTCAGAGCTTTTCTGAATTCAAGGATACTGGTGCCTCTAACCTCTTGGCTTCGGTTTGAGACTTTGTTATATTGTAGTGTAGTAACATGGCATTTAGGTCACCAGTTTAAGTCACTATGGCTGCTTTATGGACGCATCAGAAATTAGTTCAGGCTCGCTACATAGTTACACAAGAGTAACGATTGCTGAGAGTACCAAGACTAAATACATTTCCAGATTTAATTACTCTGATTTAGCTCAGCTGTGGGCAGGCGCCCCATGAAGAGAGGCTACAATTGATCTCATACTTGTCATAGGATCGATTCCCAGGCCTGGCTACTCTCCACTCTCTTTCTCCACAACTCCTGACTCTCTCAAGCTGTCCCACCAAAGTTAGTGCAAAAACCACCAGAAATAGCTAAAATTAAAATAAATCTTTCCATGTACAGTCCACTGATGCTTTTGACAGGTTAATATTGAAGTAGAGCAGGCTCAGAGGTGTGGTTCGAGATGAAAAAAAATTACATCAAGAAACTCCCTCTCACTACAAATCATGTGAGGTGAGCGGTTTCAGGTCACAAGCAGAGGGTAACATTAACTCATTAATAATAACACAAACCAGTTTGATCTCACTGGTGTAAAAGCTTTATCATTTGAGAAAGTTCAGACTTTAATCCGTTAACCTTGACTTAACCTTGAGCATAGTTTCATTGAGGGGGAGTTTTGGATTAGACAGATGGTGCTGAGAGAGCACACTGTAGGAGTGAGGATTTACAGGCAGCCCCCCACCTTTCCTTCAACAGTAAAGCTACCAAACCCTCTGATGATTAATGTCTCTGCTACATTCCTGCTAACACTAATTGAACCCCCAAACAGTAAACAAAGGCTGCCATAAACCCCCAGGTTAGCCCTCTCCTCAGATCTCAGCTTTGGCTTTAATGGTTTTCTGCACTGTATGAACCTGGGGGACCCCTCTGCTGACAGATGGAAAACAGGTTCAGCTTGTTATCAGCTCTGAGGAAATACAACCGATACCTGCTGCTGATCAGACAGAGTCTATAAAAAACCAAACCCTCCCCTTCCTGCAGCAGGGGAATGAGGTGTTGCCGAATAAACAAAGCTTTTAAAAACAAGTGTGTGATGCCTCTGGATTTGAGTGGCATTTAAGTTATTCAACTAACAGCAAATGAGGGCAACAGGTCTGCTCATTGATAACATCAACCATCTATTGTGCCATTATTTTCACAATCATGTTTAATTAGGACTCCTGCCGTCAGAGGGATCAGAGACGCAGAACAGTCTGTTCACTGAAACAAACATCCAAAATCCTGAAGCATGGGGAGAAAAAGACCTCTTCACACTCATTCATCACAGGATGATAAGGCAGCATTCCTCCGGTCTCCAGCTCTGTGAATCAAACAAACCCTCATTCATCATCAGCAGCAGCAGCAGCCACAGAGCCTGAGAGAGGCTGCAGGGATCCATTAGTACTCAGAGATGAGATGAGATCACTCTGAGGTCTTTTCTACTGAAAGTGTGTGTGTGTGTGTGTGTGTGTGTGTGTGGGGGGGGGGGGGGTAGGAAAGTTAAAGCCTCTCAGAAGCTCAACCCACCTCCCCTCACACACACACACACACACACACACACACACACACACACACACACACACACACACACACACACACACACACACACACACACACCTCTAAAACAGTCTTGTAAGTGCTAGTGTGCAGGACATGGAACAGATCCAAACCTTAACTGAACTGTAGTTTAAACTGGACAGCCAAAATGCTTTTTATTCAGCCCAGCAGGGCCAACCTGAAGAAGCTACAGGCAAAACACATTGTTTGCTCCCCCCAAAAAGTTGAAGTAAATTCCACTGGGATCTTTTCCACACAGTGTGTGTGGAAATGTAATCCCATACTTCTTTTTCTTGTGATATGTCCTGTAGCATCAGAAAAATGAACCAGTTACTATGGGATTATTCAAAGTAGGGCAAGCTCTGATGAGTGGGTTACTTGACTGTCTTGAAGTGCAAACTGTTCATCTCTCTCTAATCTGTAAAGCAACCTTATCAACATAGCCTAAAGTAGCTGCTGTTCATATCTCAATGTATCTATCAGCTGGATTCAGGAGGTCTCTGAGAAAGTTCAGCTTGTTACACCAAATCAAGGACAGTACACAGAGAAACTGAACAAACATTCACTATATTTACTGTCCTGTGAGAGAAACAGAGTGTGAAAAAAAAACATGCTCACAGTTTGACTCTATGTGCTAATCAATCTGGCTGTATGTACTACGGTATCTAACAAGGGCATCAAAAAACAGCACTTGTTCCTGGGCTGTGATGTCACTCTAACATGTCATGCACATGTATTGTACTATTCACATATGTGCTCTCAGTTAAGCATTACCTCACACCAAAACCAGCTGAATCTGGTCTGAGTGAGAAATAACAACAGAAAGAAGCTATTCAGGAGACAGTGGACCGGTGGGAAAAGCCTAGAAAGACGAGTACAGTGTTTTTGTTTTCTTTGTGAATGCTGAGGTTGTATTTCAGGCTGAGAGGAAGAGGAGGAAAAAGAAGACGATAACTCTCTATTGTGGCTGTGCAGCGTAACTGCGCTGAGACACCTGCTCAGAAACGACAGAGGAGGACTTTCCCAACATATCTGATATTCCCTCACTTATGTATCCTATACAGCTGGATGTGTGGCTTTTTTCTGATGATGTGAACACTTTGGACTTTTCAGGTATTTAGAAACATAAGAGGAGACAGGTGATGGTAGTTTCACAGCATGGTCTTTGTCCAAGGATGGGGCAGAGAGCAGGTGTTTTATTGCTCCACACTAGAGTCAGTCTAATGGCACGTGACAAAGGACACTCAGGGCCCAAAGAGGCATCTGTTGGGTAGTTTGAGTCTGACTGAGCTGTATACATGCAAGAGAAAATCGATCTCCTAACGCACCATATAGGAATGTTTGACTATAAAAATTTCGACTTGGAGCATCTTAAAAGTCCAGTTCCAGTCAGACTAACCCATAAACATATTTGAGACCGACATGTTAAAGAATTAAAAAACAGATACACACATCAAGTCTCTAAGAGAAAGAGGGCCAGCCAACTTTTTGTGCAGGATGTAGTGATGGGAATGTTAATGATCACTAGTAATAAATCTTAGTGAGTAATGAAGAACTGTGTCAAACATACTAGTTTGCATACTTGGCTAGGCACTACAAATGTTACTAGAGGGCACACCAGAGAGCTAAGGCCATATGTGATAACTTAACACTATGTGCACTAGAAATGGTTTCCATGACTTCAATTATTCTGATATCAAATTGATGCCAGAGTCCCTGCAGCTGACATGTTTCCTCAGCCAGGCTTCCTCAGATGACTGATGACTGGTGGACATAATACACTCTTGACCAGGCTCTGCTGTGATTCACAGACATTGTCCTCAGTGCACAGGCCACATAAGCTTGTTAACAATCATTTTTGCAGGTTTCCATATAGGAGCTGCAGGAGTAATCTGTCACCAGCTATTCGAACAGATAAGTCAGTTGCTGTGCAGTGACAGTGACACATCATACAGGCATGGCTAATTGCAGACATGCTGTAACAGCTTGTCCTTAAAACTATCTTCCATTGTTATTGCTGCTGCTACATTGACACTGTCGCGTCCCCTCTGCCTTCACAATGACCAACCTTCTGTTTGCAGACTGCATCTTACAACCTTGAAGTGTCTGTTTTTGATAATATACACTGTAATATCACTGATATAGGCCAATTTCCTTTGTCTCTTTTTACTGCAGTACAGAGTACAGACCCAAGGTTCCTTCAGGGTCTTTAAAGTATACTTGATCTTGAATTTTTTTCTGACGTTGGTGTGCAAATTTTTCACCAGCACCAAAGCTTTGTATGTTATTTCTTTGCACACAGTCCCTGACAGAAAGACAAAGCAAGTTTAGGAAGATTCTTTCAGATTTCCTGACAGTTAAAACCTGTCTTTCTTTTACCAGCTCACACTGGGAGTGTCTGTCTACAAACATGATTTTTAAAACCAGGTCAACAATTCTGGCTTCTCACAGCACTGACATCTTGTAACAAAACAAACTACACTGGGTGTGCCATGACGGCTGGTATTTTGGGTTTTAGAATCAGGAGCAGATTGAACTCTGTTTATCATCAGAAATGAGTAGTAGCAACCAGGAGCAACCAGAAAAAAAGACAAAAGGTTTTCATCAATGATCCTCAGAACCGTTACCTTGGTCACTCAACCCCCCCCCACCCTTCTCATCTCTTCAGCGGTCTGTTGTGGTTTGTTGTCATGAGCAACCTGACAGAAGTGTGTTTGTGTGTTGAAGCTTCTCTGTCAGACCATCATTACAATTCTCTGCCACATATTTGTGCAAATATCAAAGTGATTAAAATGTGTGAAAAAATATGTGCTTCACGTGTACAACTGTGTTTTTAATGTATATTGCAGATTGGTGCATAGTTAGCCAGTGTAGTAAAAGGTGTTAGTGCTTTTCTTTGTGGAATTAAGCAGATGGTTGATGGAGAGTTGAGTGCTCTTTACAAGAAGAGCCACCAGGAAGCAGACGAACCCAAACCTAAGAACCTCCAAGTACTCTGAAATTTGCTGGACCACACAAACCTCAGATGAGTGCTTTTCAATTTCCATTTCATTAGACAGCTGTTTAGGTCTAGGTGTAACAAACAGATTGAATGGTGAAGTCCTTCTTTCTCTGACCTGCCTTCAGAGAAAGGAATAGAGGAACAATTTGAGAAGCAATGGTGATGTTTACTTGTAGGTAGTGATGAAGTTTAATTACTTCAATACGAGGTACAAATTTGTCTGCATCTCCATTTGACTTTACTCTCATTTTAGGGGAAACGTCTTACTTTTATTCACACAAATATACTTTTGACTTGACTACATTAGAATAAATGTCTTTGTTACTTGCTCTGAAGTTAGCCAAATTAATTTTCTTTACTTTTTCATGATCACATTTGAAAGACAAACTGTGTTCATATAGTTCTGCATGTGTTTAGTCTCAGTGGTGGTGGATCCAGTGTGAAAGCAGCTTAAATAAATGCTGCCAGTTACCATCTGTGATGCTGGAGTAGAAATCTAGTACCACACAAGCCTGAACCCTCTCTCCCTTTTATCTCTGAATACAGACAGAAAGCCAGAAAAGACATAAATAAAAATGAATCCTTGAAAATAAGTGCAATTTGTTAGTATACCCTATATCATGTCATGACCGTAGACTGTATATACTATGGACGACTTGGCTCCACCTTCCATCATTATACGGATTTGACGCCAAAAAGCTCCCAGTAATTCTGCGTTTTTTCTCGATTTCCTGAAACTAACATTGCACAGTAGTGTTGTAGCATTCAGCGGGAGAGTCGTTGTGATAACACTCAGCTCAAATAGCGTATCCCTCGGCTGAGCTATGCAATCTTTGTATGCCCATAGGCTGTATCAAGTGTCAATCATAGAAAACATGAACCCCCGAATAACTTTTAAAAACGGAGCTGCACAGAAAAAAGAGGACTTGAACACAAACCAGTCTTACAGTAACTACATATCAACATCACAAGCAGGGGGGAGAAAAATGTATGTTCTGTGTAATTAATTTCTAAAGTTTGTCCACAGCTCCATAGGGAGTGCTGGAGGAGGCGGCATTTATGACCTATACCATCGTTAGAGGGTGCTGTTCTCGGGGTGGCTTCACCCAGTGAGGAGGCAGACGGTGTCCATCCTATATACAGTCTTTGGTCATGACACAGAAATTTATTGGAAAGCCATTATTTTCCAGCATACAAAGGTGATCATTTTCAACAACCTGTCACTGTTTTTGAACTGTCATAAATCCTTCACACCGTGAATGTACATAAAGCTTAAATGACACGTGACAAAGACAACGCATGAATCCCATGACACACATGCAATTCTGTCCGCACCCAATAAACCTGGCTGATGTTTGAAGAAAGAAAACACCAGAACTATCAGCATTACACACCCATCCACACCCCATCATCATCAGACCGACTGAGAGGAGCTTTGTGCTCGCTGCTTATCTCAGTTTGCATAAAAGTTTGCCTCCTTGTTTCCTTGTCGCTCTGAGTATTGTGTCCCAGAAACCAGCTCGTCCAGTTTAGCAGCTTAATCTAACGCTCAGTCTTCATGTTTTCCTCAGTCTCCATCTATCAAACTCTCTGCTTATCGCCTGTCATCAGTTGTTTGTCATCTGACAGAGCATGATGACTGTCAGAGCCAGATCAGACTGCCAATCAAGACTGTCATTTTAACTCTTAGAAAAATACAAACTGATGTTTTTCAGCTCTGAGGGATTATCTTTGTGAACAGTCTGGTTTTGAAAACCTTACATAGGATGAGATTTCAAAGATGCAAAGGAAGGAAGGAGTGCTTCTTAGTTTGATCGGCGTGCTTTATTGATTGATATACATATGGTTATGAATTACAGGAAAAACCTGATCTTAAACAACCCTCTTAAATTTAGTCCCATGAATTTTTTTATCACCTAGTTTCTGTGTGATTATTATTGTGATATTTATGATATGGTGAGGAAAGGCAAGACAAGGGTGAAGCATCACATTACTACATAAAATTTATAAATAGCCGCTACTTACTTTTAATTTATGATTTATCGATAAATCCTAAACCAAAGTTTATTTGAAGAGGACATTGCCTCATTAAACAATCATCTTTCATGCTTTCATGTTGATATTTTTCTGTCTGTGTCAAGGTTGCTTAATTTCCTGCATTGTAAACCATGCCTTTTATTTCACGGTATTCAACGTTTGGTAGATTACAAGTTGCAGACCTACACACATACAGTTATATGAATTGAGAATTTTATTTCTGGGTTTATAATAAATCTTTAAATGTTAGTTAAATCATATCTCAGAGGGCTAGCTTAGTTAAAGCTAGCTTGCTAGCAGCTGCTGTTTCATTTTTTCTCCTCTGTTTTAGAATATGTGGAAAGTAACATAAAGAACCCAAACTCATAAACTCACGGCATTACTGTATGTTTAGTTTAAGCACGATATCAATGTGTCATTTTTTAAAAGACTGTTTTTGTAACAGCTGAGGTTAAAACAAAGTGCCTTGAATTTTTGTCAGAATGTGGGTTAAAACTTTTTCAATTTTTTTGTTTTTTAAGATGTTTTATTTTAATAATAAATCAGTAAGTAACACAGGAAACCTCTCAGTGAGCTGAAAATCTTTGAGTGATCTAAAATGTGAACCATCAGCTGAACCTGTCGGGTGTTTGTGCAGAAAAGGTGCCCAAAGAAACAGAGCATCACAAGATCAGCTGCTGTGAACCTATTATTTCTTTCTCTGATTATATGTTTTCACTGATGTGCTTCATAAGCATGTAAATACAGCAATGCTGCTGCACTCTCACATTTTCTCTTTGTTTTAATGTTTCATGGTAATGCCTGTCTCTAAGCAGTAATTACCATATTATAAAAATAAGTAAGTCAAAGTAAAAGCAGAAGCAGAGATGATTGTACTCACTGGGTACTCTGGTAGACCTCCACTGAGCTGTTGAGTCCCTCCAACTGTCCCATCAGCAGTTGCAGGTTGGAGTTGACATAGCTTAGCTCTAGCAGAACCATCTCTTTCACCTTGTTGTTGGATGAAGCCCTGCAAAAAGAAGAAAAAAAGGTTTTAAAAAAAAAGTCTTATCAGCTAGCTCCTCTGACGTAGCCGAAGTTTCCTTCGGCTGATTGTTAAAACAAGCGGATATTTAAGACCACAGACTTGTGTCGCTCTGTCCTGCTGAGCTTGATTTACTCTCCAACACCATGCATGTACCACAGTTGCAGTCCCAGTAACCCCAGCAATATATTTCCATATGAAAATCATCAATATGTATAGATGCATGTCTGTCACCTTTATCTGAATTTTTTCATTGACTCTGTTTGTGCATTTAAGAAATAATAAATACTCAGACACGCGATTAAACAAAAAGGTGATTCTGGGAGGATTCCATTTTTGCACTGTGTATATATTTGCACAAAAGAGTTGAGGGCTCTCTGCACAGCTGAGATAAGGTTGTAATAATTCCTCTGTGGGGTGTGTGTGTGTGTCAACAGGCTGATACAAAGTGACTGAGGCCTCTGAAAAGCAGGATTTATGTTGCATTGACAGTCAGTGAAAACAAAAACTGCCATTCACATTAATCTATTGTAAAACAAGGCAATGCCAAAACAAAGGCACGAATCTCACTGGTTTGTATCATCCTTTCCTCAGTTTTCACGGTGGACTGTGATACTTAACAGTTCAATAGTAACTAATCTGAGACAAACCCTCACCTACATACACACACCCTCCCCAAACTTCAGAGATGGCTCTATAGATTTCACAGCTGTCAGTATAAGCTGCACCCCTGTCACTTGATCGCCCTTTACCCTGTAATTACAGAGGATGTGATTTTAACAAGACAGGTGAGACGTGAAGAAGAGCTGGCAGACAGACAGACAGACAGACATTTAAAAAAAAAAAGTTCAGGGGCAGGTTAGAGGGCTGAGAGGGAAACACTTAGACACATTAAAGTTCCAGAGAGGAGTTTTTAGCAGGTAATAAAACAAATTTTTGGAGCATGCTACAGAAACATCTGTCTTTAATATTTATACATTAGAGACTCACGATGGGTGATTACTTGGCTATTTGAGTCCACACAGGTCACAAAAATCAAAATGAAGGTCCTTATAGATGCTTCAGGCCTAAACCAACAATGTCGTAACGAAAATGTGTTCCATTTCAATCTTATTGTTTACATATTTACACCTCAGAACAAGGTTTCCTTGAAGGCAACAACCTCAACAAAGTTTCTTTAAAAAAAGAACTAACAGAGCATTAGTAATTGTAAGTAACTCAGCAGTTGTGATCACCATAAGCAAGGTTTCCAATCTGTCCTATAGATCAGTTTCCAGGATGTTTTCACTCAAAGTTTAGCCAGTATGACATAAACTCCTCACATTTGTATACTGCTCTCTGTGCAAGTTTAATGCAAAAGTACAAACTACAGCTAGAACCAGAAACTCGTAACATGCAATTAAACAATGATGAATTGATGATAATATATTGCAAATACGCATACACCCAAATCAGCCCCAAACTGGTGTAAGTTTCCTGCACATGCTCCATAGTTATATATAACATAATGATCTTGCACAAAGTCAAGCATGTCCTCAAACTCCAAAAGCTACAAAAACAATTTATTCTAACACAGTGGAGCAGTTTTCACCCCTGAACTGGTTCACTCTCCTTTGTCTCTGCATGCAACAAATTGGTTTGTCAACCCCTTCTTAGCACCAACACCACATGATGACTTCCCTCCAGCCTGCTGGCCGGTTTCTGAAAAGGTCTGTGGAAACTATCAGGGAGGAGGGGTGGAGGTGCTGTGGTTTGGCCAGGGTAGATGCCAGCCCGAGAGCCCCAAAGCCTGTTATTAATATCCAATTTAATATCTAATAGGGTCCCACTGAGCGTGAGAATCAGACTGTAAAAACAGAGTGTGTGGTTTCACTGAAGTTTCCCTCTCCTTTTTTCTAAGGAGGCTAACTCGATTTCTTTGGCAGGCTGACAGTTTGTTTTCTGTTCCTCAGAGAAGAAAGAACAGGTACTGACTCTGATTTTAGCTTTATAGCAGAGGGATACGATAACTCGCCAAGAGCAAACTTTAAAGGTGCTTTCCACTATTATTATTATTTTTTAATTACAAAATAACTTCAGCGTTTTACCCATTTAGAGTAAAATAAACCTGAAGCACCGTTAGTCTAGCGGTTTAACCACCAGCCTCATGTACAATAGCTACAGTCCCTGTCACACTGGTTGCAGGATCAGTTCCTGAGGAAAACTGTGTACTTGAAAAGCTAAAACTACTAAACCCAAGTTTAGTTTACCCCGATACCACTTTTAAAGTTGCCTTTGCTTTGCTGTTGTTCACAAACTGAAGGTGTGAGGTTGAAAGAAACTGACATTCAGGAGATAGAGAGGTCTAACATGGCCAGTGATCTGTGAATAACACCAGGGAGGAGGGTATTTCTTTCATCTTCTCACAACTGAAAGTGCTTTTACATAATGTGGTACCTTCACCCATTCACACCACATTCACACACTGATGACAGGAGCCGCTATGTAAGGCACCATCAGTTTGAATTAATCCCATCAACACACCGCTTTGGGAAGGACCTGAGATTGAACCCCCAACCCTCAGGTTGAGAAATTACTCTATCAGTCAAAGTTAAGACCCTAAAGTCCAGGTATATGACGGAAAATACGGGATCCAATAGATTGTTATTCTTTGTCAGCTGGCAGATTAAACATCATTGCCTTTACAAGAGGACACCAGAATGACGAGATGAATTCTTGGTATTAAAAACAAACATCAGCAAAACAGGCAGAATGTTTGAGATACGAGCACAGAAGAAGCAGACCGAGAGAACTGATAATCAGCCATCTCAGACCACTACAAGAGAAGAAACCACATCATAGACTGAGTGAGGAGGCCGAGGCCATCCACTAAGAGAGCAATAGATACCAAAGCTGGATTAGAGAGGCAGAGGACATCAGGTAGCCAGCCCAGAGGTCATTAAGCTGAGATGAGGAGGCCCACTTGCTTTCACAAACCTGGGATGCTGTCCGGAGACTATCAGACAACAGGGGCATGGTTGTCCTGCTGCTTTAGTTAGGATGGCCAAACCTCTAAATCAGCTGAATGACAAAATCACAACAACATCATTGGACTTTTCTGAGGAAGACTGCTGGAAGTTTGCTGTCAAATAAAAAAAAAACACACTGGCCTAAACCTAGTAAGTACTGAGGCACAGATGGCAGATTGAATCATGACCAGATTTGTCTACATTTTGATCTAAAAAAATAAAGATAAAATTGATTGTAGGCTGTGTCCAGTCATAGCATTGTAAATACCTGTGAGTTTCACATTTCTGTAATGCAATTAAAAGACAACGAAAACAAAAGGAAAAGGATATGAGAATAAAAGTCTGAAGAGAAGAAAAAAAAGAGTTGAAAAAAAAGAGGACAGGAGAACTGGCCAGACCAGACGGACTCCACCTGTTGCTGATAGAGACAAGAATGCAGAACAGGAGAGAATCAGAGGTGAGGCTCTGAAATTGATAGCAGTAAATGCAAAAAAAGACACACACACACACACACACACACACACAGAAAAACAAAGTAGTGTTTCTTTGTCATGGATCACAATGACTCAAAACAAATTCTCTTTACGCAATCTCTGTTTGCTGCTACTCTCTATCATGCTCTATGAAACAGAGCCATACTTTAGCACAAGCAAACATCCAATCCATCTTTGACATGTACATTTCAGCTGAATTTTCAAGCATGAAGCGTAACCGTGGCAACCGTGTCATGCACACTGAACCCTAAACACAGATGGAAGATCACAGGTAGATCTACATTCAGGCCATATGTGTTTGATAGCCTTAAAATAAAGCTGAGAGCATACCCGGAACTCAAAAACGCATCCAGGCTGCTCTCTGTGCTGCAGCTGGGCTGGCACACACACACACACACACACACACACACACACACACACACACACACACACACACACACACACACACACACACACACACACACACACACACACACACACACACACACACAGTCCATTGCCCCTGGCCTTGGCTGGGCAGACAGACTATGTGAAGAACTGCAGGAATGTGGGGGCTCCTGAAGCTGGTCCCGCAGCATACACCAGCTTTGTGAAAACATACACTTGAGCAGAGTCTCACACACACACAGTCAGACACACACAGACAGCAATATCCTCTCATTCTAGACTACTCTGAGCACATATCAAAAAAGAGCAGACTCAGAAATCTCATTGTTTTAGATTAAGGTAACCCTAACATTAAATAGTCCATCATTTGACCTGAAGTCCACTGAACTCCAGACTATCCTGACTGTTTAAGAAACACCATCATCCCTGCTGAATAGAAGGTAAACACAGTAACAGGAGGATTTGTATAACCTTGTGCAAACCAGTTCAGTGGGCCTGCCATAAACACTATTTTTCGAGCTTTTTGTTTACAGTATGTCTGACAGATGTTGGTTCAACCCTGGAAATTTTTAATCCATACTTTCCACAAAAAGACTCATAGGCGTGTAAGATTTCCTCAAACTAACTACAATTAAGAGATGACTTTAAAGCTCAAAAGCTTTAGTGACTATTTTTGTCTTACCAGGCAGCGAGCTACTTAAAAACTTTTTTCCAGTGTAACAGGTTTGGGGAGAGCATTTCAAAGATCTTCAGGGAAAAACATCAAACTCACCTGTCACAACATGGACTCAGGCAGGGATTTAAACAAACAATGAAAAACTACAGCTTTGTTATATAAGACCTACTCTTTTCCTTAGGACAAATTTTACTCCAATGACATTCAGAAATTCACCCCTCAGATATGAAAACCTGATACTGAACCACAATTTCTTCTTAAACTCCCTCTAAAGTGTACTCAGACAACTTTATTTAGTACTCACACATCACATGACACCAGCCCTGTCAGACCATGGGCAGAACATCTGCATTTGTCTAAAATCTCCAGGTGAGCTATGTCAGGTTATCACTGATTTCTTCAGACCACTATTTCCTACAGCCCATTTGATGTTTTTGAGTGTTGACAACATCAACTGTCATGGAGAGCTCTTAAACAAGCTGCAGACACTGTAAAAAAACATGCATATAGAATTTTTTTTGTGGGGAATCAGAGCTACTTAACTTTGTGCTTTTGCAGTATACATACTGTACATATATAAAACAGGGGTGCAACAATTACTCAATTATGTCCATAAAAATACTGAAGACATCCATGACATAATGATGAAAATAGAAGTTTCCATTAAATTTAAAGTTCCTGTGAGGAACTTTCTGCTTGTGTTACTTATGGTGCCCGCTGTGGATTTATCTTCTGATTTTTCTCCTCCCTTGTCCTGAACACGTGAAAGACATATTTTCAGACAAACCTCACCCTGTTGTTTTCCAATGGTAAAATCAGTCTCTCGAGTTGTATGTCTGTATATAGTGTATAAGTAAAAAGACTGTTTATTTCAGCATGCTGTTGATTGTCTGGTCTGATCCCCCTGGTAGGTGGCGAATCCCCGTAAAAGGGGGATTCGCCACCTACCAAGCTAAAGCTGACATGCTTCAGTCAATTACTGGACTTTTGTCAAGTGCATGTAAACAAGGACCAGGACAGTGGTCCAATGAAACTGCCTAATCACGCAATAACTGTAGCTTAACTTAACTGTGCATGAAAACATACGAGTATCAGTTTTGGTGCTTCTCAACGAGTTAAAAATTCTTCATAGGATCCTTAATGGTCTACAATTAGCTGGTTACATAACAGCAGATTTCTTCATACTGAGCAGACATAATGTGGTTTTCTGGAGCTGAGCAACTGAGGGGTGAGTCACCTTGAAGCCATAGTACTTCTTCTGAGAGTTGTGCATGCAAAACAGTTACAGGGAGGCAACAGGTAACTAAAACATGTCAAAGTGGCAAAACATGGTGACACTATCATGCTCATGCAGAGCAAGGGAATCTGGCACAACTTCACCTACTTTTAATGTGCATAGTGAAGGAAGAGGAGTCAGTGTGTTTCAGCTTGAGACATGAGAAACCCCTGAAAATACATGATGTTCGCCACACATTATTCCTTACGTAACATCTGCTCTGCTTTTGCCTGAGAAGTGCTTTGATGCACATTTAAAGCTTAATGTATGTAAGTATGATGTTTCTCTGCAGGTAATGGAAAAAGATGTTTAAACATCAGATGCTCCAAAATCAAGGTCTACACGACGGCTGATCTGTTAGACTGAATTGAATGAAAGGAAAAACAGTCTGGCCCAGACATTGGATTTTAATTCATGTAGTATCATTGTGGTCAAAGACAGCTGTCTGCGACGAACCCTGGCATCCAATTGATCAATCCAACCCTTACAGGAAACATCAGGAAAGTTTAAAGGCTATAATCAATAGACAAAGGCTGAGCAATGTTGACATTTGAGGTTTTCTCTCAACCACATGTCACAGAGGCTCTTTGTTTTCAGGGCACAAAGAAAAATGCCCCTCATCCAGATTCTTATCAGCTGGTATCAGCCTCCCCGTTCCCTTTGTAGTTTTAAGCTTTACCAAGAATTCAAGTCATGTAATGACAGACAGCCGTAGTTTACTGGAGGTCACATATGTTACAGTGACAGAAGTGTCTGCTGCTTCAGACACATGAAAGATAAATGCATGATTTAGGAGCAGGGAGTGATAGGAACTTGGTTTCCTCTTATATAACAAATGCCGATTCAGAACTGTGGTGGCGTGTGTGTGATCGTTTTGGTTCATCCTGAACCCTATGTTTAAAAATTTAATTTAGGAGTGATTCCGTGTAAAGAACACAGTGTCATAAATCCCTAAATGAAGCTGACACATGTGTGTATGTTATGTAAGCACATGTTATTAGTCAGTTACTGGTTTTGTTCTTACTTCAGCAGGTTCTCAGCCCCTGCCCTCATCCTCATCTGTTTGATGATCTGCTGGTTCAGACTGGCTCGCTTGTTCTGCAGTTTGCTCCGTCCAGTCTGGGCGAACGGGTTACAACCCTGAGAAAAAGAAACATGCATATTAGCAAAAAAAAAAAAAAAAGCTGTGGGAAAAAATCTGCAGAAGCATCAAGAAGCATTGACACAGTTCAAGAATGTCGTGTGAGTTTATTCTACATCTTACACCTTCAGTTAGCACAAAGGCAGCAGTTAAGCTTCTTTCAGGTTCAAACAGTCAACAATATTAGCATCTCTGCACTGACTCCCCGTTAATCTTCACATTGGTTTTTAGATTTTAAAGATCACTTAAAAGCTAAGATGGGTTTCAGTGTCTAAAATGCTAAGAACTATAAACTTAAGGAGATTGTTCTCTTTTAATCAGAGCCCCTCAACTTTTGAACAACCTGCTTGACAAAATAAGGCTTTAAGAATCGATAGTTCTGTCTGTTTCTGTGACAATTATAATTTTGAAGTTCCCTTACATCTACCATCCTCTTGCTCTTAGTTCATACTGTTAAGTTTACATACTGCCCAGGTTCTCGTCTCCTCTCCATGTTTTTTCTTCTGTGTTAATTTGAATTATGATGCTGCTTTGGTTCTCCTGGGGTTGGGTTCTTATGCTGGATGGGTTATTTAATGGTTGGCTTTTCTGTTGTTAAGCTTTTTGTCTTTTTCATTACTCTGCAAGCACTTTGTAAACCAATGATTTTTAAAAGATGTAACATAAATAGAAAATAAATTATTATACTCTAGATTTTAATAAATTAAGTAGTAAAAAAAACCTTTTTCCATCTTTTTAAGCTTTTTAAAGGTTAGCCATCAGATGTGTGATACCACAAACATCTGAGTGTCTTTGTTCACACTGTTCAAAAACTGTCATTTAAAGAGGTTCACAGTCTGATCAGCTGGTGACCAGAACCGGATGATTTCAGCCTGTTCCTCTGTGATCAACATGATCCTCTGCCAATCTCAGATTTACACACACGAGCCTTTTGTTCCATGTCATGCAGACACAGTTACATAAACACTACGGCACAAGTCAACAAGTTGGTAGTGTGGACAAAGGTTGCCCTTCAACAGAGGTGAAAAAAGCATGGGCCTGCTAGAAGATAAATACAGACCATAGACCAGCACAATCATTTCAGGTCTGTAAAACCACCTGCAGAGGATCCTGTCATGGAGGACAGACGTCTCTCTGTGCATTTCTCTCAAGTCTTTGTCAAATTCTTTGGTTGTAGACCATAGACTGTATAAAGAATGGACAGAGTCTGCCTCCTCGCTGGGTGAAGCCACTCCGAAAACAGCACCATCTGTTGATGGGCTGCAGTATAGGTCATAAATCCCGCCTCCGCCAGCAAAGCTTATGGGACTGTGGACAAACTTTAGAAATTTATTACGCAGAACATACATTTTTCTCCCCCCTGCTTGTGATGTTGACATGTAGTTAATTTAAGACTGGTTTGTGCTCAAGTCCTCTTTTTTCTGTGAAGCTCAGTTTTTAAAAGTTATTAGGGGGTTCATGTTTTCTATAATTGACACTTGATACAGCCTATGGGCATTCAGGGATTGCGTAGCTCTCCCGGGGGACACGCTGTTTGAGCCGAGTGTCATCACAGCGACTCTCGGCAACTGCGCGGCTGAATGCGCGCATCGCTACTGCGCAGCGCTGGTTTCAGGAAAAATAGAAGAAAAATCCTGGAAATACCGAGAGCTTTTTGGCTTCAAATCCGTATACAGGCGGTAGGCGGAACCAAGTTGTCCATAGTATATACAGTCTATCTTGTAAACACTTAAATGATAAAACAAGAGCGTGAGATTTAGACTTTTCTGGCGTGAGACTAAAACTAACCTGAAGTTCACAATCTACAAAGCTCTCACTACAACTGGGCTGACGTCATCATCTGTTCAATAAAGTTGTTGAAATCCTTAAATTCCTTGCAATTGTACTTTGAGAAACGTTCTTAAACTGTTCGACTGTTTGCTCATGCAGTTGTTCACAAAGTGGTGAACCTCGCCCAATCCTTGCTTGTGAATGACTGAGAATTTTTGGGGAAGCTGCTTTTATAGCCAATCATGGCACCCACCTGTTCCCAATTAGTCTGCTCACCTGTGGGATGTTCCAAATAGGTGTTTGATGAGCATTCCTCAAATTTATCAGTGTTTTTTGCCACCTCTCCCAACTACTTTGGCACGTGTTGCTGCCATGAAACATGAAAAATAAAGTTTATGAGTTTGAACATTAAATATCTTGTTGTTGTAGTGTATTAAATCGAATATAGGTTGAAAAGTATTTGCAAATCACTGTATTCTGTTTTTATTTGCATTTATCACAATTTCTCAACTTCAATGGAATTGGGTTTTGTAAAATAAAAGCTTAATTCATTGGGTGTGACTGAGCTGCACCTTATTACACTCTGTCCTGGTCACACACACACACACACACACACACACACACACACGCACACACACACACACACACACACACACACACACACACACACACTCCTTTTATGTATATTTACAGCTAACGTCCTGTGTGTGGCTGCCCTGTGTGTCCTTGTGGCTATCACAACCACAGGCTGACTAAGTCAACACGCTGTCACTCACGGCAGCAGAGATAAACTGGCCTGAGACATTCACACAGACTGACTCACAGTTCAGCAGAGGTGTGTCTGTAGATCACGCCTTTGTTGCCATCACAGGTACAGCACAGAGACCAGTCCGCTCAGTAAAACCAGTTTGTTGACAGCCTGTAACTTTGGACACTCTTACACTAAGGTCATGTATTTGACTAAGAGGTCAGCAGCTGAGTGAGCTTTAGTTTCTATGTGAGCAATATCTAGGTTAAGATTATAAGCCTTTTTGTCATTTGTTGTTGCATTCTTGACTTTTTTATCGTTATTTTTATATATATGTTCAAAATAAACCTCAATCAATCAATCAATCAATCAAAGCCTGATCACGACAAAGGAAGAAAGAGAGAGCATCAATGTAGAAACACGGTTATCATTCACTTTTTTCTCTTTAATCCTAAAATCTGATTCATGTTGGAAATAATGACTCACTCTCGGAAAAGCTTTAATCAGGCTGACCCCAATTAGCAAGGCTTGATTTGGTCAGCTGATCTGAATTGGGTCAGGAATTGGATTTTTTTTCTAACCTAAAAACTCCCGTCTGAGGACAAATTTTGTCTGAAAAACACTGTATCGCTGAAGATCTTTCATATGAAATAGAATTTTTTAAAAGTTAACTGAACCAAAGAGAAGAAAAAAGTTTTTTTTGAAAATGTGTCTTTAAATACTTGACTCACTGTTAAGTTTACACTCGGAAAAAAAATGTGAACAAAATCCACAGCATGATGGCTCAGAGACAAAAACGTCATCTAATAACTCAGTAAGAAAACATACAGACTGGATTTTTGGTAGAGATTACTTTTTTCTGTTTGTTTGTTGTGCAGGTCACTTTCAATTCCCATTGTCTCCTCTCCTGAGGCAAAGATCATGTCCACTCCCAATGTTCAAAGTGAAGAAACACAGACAGCCAGCTGAATCAGTCCACACACATGACCCTTTTTTCATCTGACTTCAAGAAGCTTTACCAGGAGAGCCAAACACACAAGAGGCTCACACCGTTCCTGTCATCTGCACTTCACGAGGGCTTCAGCCAGGGGTCAGGACTAATCCCTTACCGAGTCAAGACACCAAAAACATCCAGATAAGCTCCATGTCACACATGCACCAAATTCCAGAAAATTCCCTGATTTACTCACGGGCTGCACATCAGTCTAACCTGACTTCAACAAACAGATGTTTTCCTCTCCTTTTTGGGACTCCTCTCATGAGGTTGATGTTGTTCTCTTAGCTAACTTGAGCTGTACATTGTAAGTAAATTTTCAAGAGAATATGTTTCTAATTCTGTCTCAATCTCTAAAGTGCACCATCAGCCACAGTAAGATGTCTGTGTGTCTCCTGTTGCACTGAGACCTACCAGTACTTTCATCAGATAATTAGAACCTGTCCTCCTGAGGGACGTTGTTAGCATGGTGTCTCCTCCCAGATGCATTCATCCCCTTACACTATCAGACGATGTTAGATCATGGCTTATGGCACTGGTATTGTAGAAACTTCTTTATCAGCTCCATGTTACAATGATTAATGTAGAAAAGGACATCATCATCTCACAAATCCTTAACCTTGAGCCACTTAAACCTCCCAGAGTATCATGAGTTGTGAAAGCAGGTTTTGAACTGCGTGTGCTGAAGGCTAGTTCCTGAAATGTCACGTCCTCAGTTTCCTGAAATTATCTACAAAACATTGTGTGTTTATGTGTTTGTGAATGAGGGTGTTCATTTTCAGTCATAAATACCACAGCATTTCTTTGAGTGAACATTTTTCTGCATTGACTCCTCAGGTTGTCTTCTCTTCACATAGTCCATAACAGATTGGACACCTCTACAGCTTCAACTTCTATTCACAGGTATGTGATGAGAGGTAAACCAATTCAATGGTGAGGCCTAAAAATCAGGCTTTTTTAAATAATCAACATCAGCTGCCCTTCTGAGACGTGTTTGTGTCTGCAGACACTGCAGGCAGCCTCATCAGTGTGGCTGCAGTGGCTACTGGAAAGCAATGTTAATGCCCCCTTATATGACAACACACTTTATGTATGTAGATCAGGTTTAACAGTTACTAAGGAGTGTTTAATAGGAGGTCTTTTATCAAGTTCAGTATTTCCTTGGACACAACATGTTCTGAAATCCGTTGCATCGCTCGGTGAATAATTCAAAATCCATCTGAAACATGTTTCTTGCCTCGATAATGTGCATGAGGTGATAGCTGTTATTGTCATTAAATTGTTATATTTCATCAAATGAAGAAAACAAGAACAAGGACATTAAAGTTATATATTGCTCATTGGTTGACCTGCTCTGCAATCATCTGCATCTGTATATAACCTGCTGAAGAACCAATATGAGTCAATCACTATTACTAATGGTTTTCAAGTTTACTAAATCAACAATAAATTTCTACAAAATATTCAAAAATAGAAACAACAGACTCCAAAATATATCAGTAACTGATAATGGAAGAGGTCTGCGTTTTGTAGCCACATGTTTAGTGACACACACCAGGTATTACCCACATCCTGGAATTGAGCAGCTTTACTACTTCTCATCCCTCTCTGATTCCCCTTGTTCCTGTCCAAATCTCCTCAACTTAACCTCTGAAATCCCCCCCAAAGAGCTTCAAAAATATCTGTAATGTTGGAATGACTCATTCTCAAGGTTGTTTTTTAATTATTCAAGTGAACTGACATTTTTGTGTGGCTTTAGTAGTCTTGCGTTTCTTCTGTTTTTTTTCTTCTCCTGAATCATACTGCTCGGTCTCTCATCCAGAGAAATTACCACTAAAACCAGTAATCAGAGGTACGTATATGGAGGAAGATGACATCATACGCATCAGTAGCAACTACTAGGGTTAACTTTTATAAATTATATTGCTCTCTATTACTCAACTTTAGTGATGAAGGTGTGCCTGTACAAAGGGACCTGTAAGTGTAATGATTAACTATTTATAGAACAGAAACCTTGTTAATTTCACAATAGATCTCTATGAAACCAATCAGTGGGTGTGGCCTGGCTGGATACAACAGTAGCTATTGTTGTAAAAGCAAGGTGAGGACATGAGTTTACGACCAGAGAGGGTGTGGACTCACCATCACGTCATCATTACATCAGTGGAGGAAGGTGTGTGTGTGTGTGTGTGTGTGTGTGTGTGTGTGTGTGTGTGTGTGTGTGTGTGTGTGTGTGTGTGTGTGTGTGTGTGTGTGTGTGTGTGTGTGTGTGTGTGTGTGTGTGTGTGAAAGACAAAGGGAGTGGCCTGTGGTTGATAGTTACCATGGCAGTGACAGCTGTATGGTATGTGTCCGTTTGTGATGTGGAATTTGAAATGAAACTTTAATTCCTGCTGGATTCCTGAGTCATGATCCTGATCCTGAAGAGTGACTTCACTCTGACCAGCTAACAAGTGACAGAAGTTTAGTGTCACTCTGAACAGCTGATTACTTCATACCATCATGAGAAACAGTCCTTATCTTAAATAACACCAGAATCAACACAATGTGCATTTTAAATATAATGTGAATGTTTCTGCACCAAAGAATTCACAGTTATTAAATCTATATCACTAATAGCTTCATGTGTGTTATAAAGTTTGTTGAGTTACATGCAGATAAATGTGTCCCACTGCTGTTTAGACCCCAAGATGTCCCCAATCTCCTACCAGGAAGAGATGCTTTTTCATTTGAACATGAGGTGGTTTGTCGGAGAGTGACAATTAAAGTTGGAAAACAGTTAACTATCATGAAGTATGCACATCCATTACTGCCAGGTGAACCAAAGAAAGGTAAATATTGGTGCAGCTTCCAAGACCACACAGAGACGTCATTCTCACATTTCCACCAGTCAGGTTAGTAGACTTTTCCATTAACAACCCACCCATCCTTCTTTGTGTAGCCATGACAACAAATTACACGTGAGATAGTGACTTGAACCAATGTTTGTCACAAGAATTAAGTTACAACATTGGAGATCATTGTGATTTCAGCAGTTACTGTGTTGTTTTTAGAGGATCAGATATTAAAAAAAACTAACATTTTACATCTTGAGAGCTACAGCTCATGAACTAACTCTTTTGTTTTTGCTGAAATTACAAACTGAGTGTTTTAGTCTTTAATGAAATTACATGATTCCACTAAAAAGGGGGAAAGTCACATTTCTGCACTCTAAACTTCAGACCCAGACGATTAACATCAACATTTTGTCACATCAAGTGACATCACTCTTGCTTTGCATAACCCACTGAACCACTCGGGGAACTGAACCCCTTGGACTAACTGGCAAAGTCACACAGTGCCTCCTTTCTCTCTGAGGGTACAAAAAACATTAGCACCAAACACAGAGACCGTACTGTCCATTTTCATATCCATCAGACCAAAGACCAACTAATTCTGCTGTTACATAACTAAGGCTTCACAGAGAATATGTGGAGCAGTGGCTCATGGGTCACTTGGTTAATGTAACTGGTTTGGTGTAGGGGTTGACTGATACCATGTTTGTGACCACCTTGTGTTAGAAACAGACTTCACACTGAAATCCAGCCCAGGTCAGTGGGCTCACTTTGGCAATTCAATCCAAAAAAGACATCTCACCAGTAAATAAAATAAAAGTAAAGTAAAGTAAATAATGAAGAACATTTTTATCACAGTTGTGTCTCTCATCTGTCTTTCTGTCATAACACACTCTGCTCATGGATTTAAATGAGTATCCAACTCAGGGGAGCTAGTCTGCTTTTGTGCACCAGGACACATGTTGTCAATTTGTGTCTGTGGTCTGGCTGCAGGACGGCTTCAGGCCAGATTCTACGTCAATGCTCACGCTGGCCGAGGAGGATGAGGAGAAGGAACATGCCTATTCGGCTTTTTGTCCTGCCATCTTTCCATCCTGCAACCATCCAGTGGGATGTCATCCAGCTGGAGGTGAAACAACGGAGCACTGGGAAGGAAGCCCTGAACCACAGAAGCTCCCCGAAGCATCATGCGAGCGCAGCAAGGCCTTGTACTGAGGCCTTGTAAATCATTAAACTCATTTTTACCCAGAGGGAAAGTGGGGCACAAAGCATGGAGGCAAAGATGGTCTTGGCTCTGCTTGGTTAAAATTTGACCCGAAAGTTTCCAAATTGCAAATGCTTCTAACATGACAAAATGAGAACACTGAACTCATTGTGGTTTCAGTGAATGTGCAGACGGCCTTACACAGAGCTGGGTTTCTGCAAGGAGAGCATGAGCTCCTTAGCTTTTAATAAAGGAAATAAAAGAGAAGGAAAGACGGAAAAAATTAGCAGTATTAAAACCCTAGTACCAGGCTCTGCAGTGTCCCTTCATGCCCTGTGACTGTGCCAGACTCCAGCTCCCACTGACCTTTTTATAGACACAGGAAGTGCAGCACAAAACCTAAATCCAGACAGCGTTCAGAAGGGGATTCGGAGGGACTAAGAGGCACAAAGGCTCTGTTCAGATGCCCATCAAAACAAACTTGTCAGTAAAAACAGTCCAGATGTGAACACTAACACATAGACCACAGCATGGTAGACAGGGAACTCAGTAAAATACACAAGATTATCACTCAGTCACTGTTTTTCTCAGACAGATACAACAGACTAGTTTGTAAAGGGGGCAGCAACCTATTTTACTTTTTTTTCATTAACAAATGTTTAAGTGCTTTCAATAAATGAAACGCAAACCTCTTTAAACGATATATACTTTCCACTTTATATATTCCAATAAATTATACATTTGACTGTCAAAAGTTAGCAGGATGATACTGAGCATGTCAACGGGCTCTGCTTGTTTTGGGGGAGCAAAAACATGAAACATTTATACAATCTAACTTGACTTTTAGCTGATTTCATTTGATTCCACGACCAATGATCTACCAGAAGCAGTATATACTTCATTTCAAAATAAAAGCATGCTCTTCCAATACAAGAAATCAAGCAACCTAAGTACAAGACAGTTAAAAATATCAACATAACATGACAAACCCCCATTATGAAGAGGTTTCTGTCACAAGGCTGGTGACGTAGAATAAACAAAACTCTCAGCACCATTTCAAACAGATAATGACGCATGAATGACTCAATTTCATTTATTCATTATGTAATGTGTCACTCCACACTTTTTATTGTGTTTGTTTTGTAATTTTCTTCATAAATATCACACAAATGTTGTTATAGTAATGGTTTTTAGTAAAGCCAGAACTAAGGTGAGGTGGAAAACTGGCATCATGACAGACCCACTTCCAGGTGGAGGGAAGCAAAAACTTTTTAAAAATATTCTTCTCCTAGTCCCGCCTGACTAAATGCTAATGCTAATTCACATAATTAAAAGTCCTCTCCTTCATCACAAACACTAGCAGAGGGGATCCTTCTTATCTGAGGAACAATTTGGCTAGTCTGGCACTTACATTTAAATCATTCAGTTGATACTGTTATTCAGAGTATCCAATGTGTGTGACTTGAAGATAAAGTCCAACAAAAGAGGGCTCAAAGGTCAGAGCCTTTGTTTTCTCTGAAACATATTAGTCCCCTGTTATGATATAATAAAAGAGGACAGAGAAAACAAGCTCAGCTAAATTTTAACTATTCTTACTTGTTCAAAAGTAGAAGCTAATCAGCCCGGCCAAAGTTATCCCAGTGCAGTGGACTAATCTAACCTAAAATTACCAGGGTAACACTCCCTGTCACCAGCACAACTCTGATAACAGCAGGGAGCTGATTATGCTCATTATGGGATGTTTGGTCACTGCTCATTCAGGCTTTCCTACTATCAGTACCTTCAGGAGATAGAGCTATTTTTGGAGTGAAGCATGCACATAAACACACACACATGGTGACAGATGGAGGCGACAGTGCTGTGCTTTGTGCTGCTGTTGATGACACATCAGGGTCAAATAGATTGATTATAAAGAGACTGAAGATTTTTAAGAGTATTTACAACATTATTCAAAGAGGCATCATAAATTCAACTTAAACATTTTGTCCCCTTTAATTGAGCAATAATAGTTTTCCCTCACTAGTTTTTAACTCACCTATAGCTTGTGAGACCTCAAACTTCTGTCTAGTTGTACATTATGATCGACAAAGAAAGAGACAAAGGCCTAAAGAGTGTCAGAGTATAAGTGCAGCTCCTTCAATGACTTTTTACTGAAGTTGAAGTAAAACCACTCGTTTGTTAGTCTGCTCAAGTAAGATAATGTTATAGTTATCTTGGGGAATATATTTAGAAAAGTTTGTCCTAAAAAACATTGAAAAAAATGTGCATTTGAAGCAGTCAGGTATATGTAGCTCAAACTTAGTGTGTAAGATTAGATTTGGACTAAAATGAGAGAAATTCACTTGATAAGATTAGAGTTTTTAAAAGAGTATTATCCAATAAGTTGGTTATCACGCAGTTGGTTAAAAGCTATGTTTTATGCTTTTATTCTCCTATCGCCAAACAACACATTAACTAAAATGCTTTAGAAAGGGTCAAAATATAAATCAAAAACTACCAAAATAGTACCTCCACACGAAAGCTTCTCAATAATCGTGAGATAAGTAAGTGTCTAAGGTTATTTTCTATCCCCGGCAGAGAACAGTGATACCGTCGTCTGTTCCTGTCACACAGGGATCTGAGGAGAAAACACACTGACCTTTTTGAAGTATGTGCTCTCTCCTCCGCTGCCTTTGAGGCCGTTTGGTAAAAGAGTGTCCGTCATCCTGAAGCCTCAGGCGCTGACTGTCTCAGAAGAAAACCAAGTTAAGTTAAAGAAAAATGAGTCTAAACCAGGGCGCTGTGGTTCGACAGGTGTGTAACGTTTCCCCTCCAACCGTCTGTCTGTCTCTGTCTGACTCTTCTGCGCTCTATCAGGGACTTTTCCAGCAACATAGACCTCAAACTCCGCCCAAACTGAAGAAAAAAAAAACGCACTGGGTGGCGCGTTCACTGTCAAAACAACCGACTTTACTGCACCTGTTCCACTGAGGTGATGTGTGGTACTGCACTTAAGACAGCGGGCCAGGAACAAGCCGAAAGCCCCAGAAAGTTCTGTTCAGCCTACTTATTAAATCTCGTAGAAATCTTGGAGCGATTCAATAGACCATCTAGTGCAACACATCGTCTTAGCACAGTACTGCTGAAACACAGCGGCGCAATAAGTAGCCTCCTAGAGCACGTTTATATCTATTTTTAACATAATTGATGAATAAAGATCCGGTCTGAAAGAATAAACCCTCAATATGTGCTACTGGCCAGCAAGTAGCACCATAACTTAAAACCTGGATGCCCCAACCAATTCAGTGACTCTTCAACTACTCTTAAACAATGTTTCTCTTTCAGGCATGGTTTTTGTTCATAGGAGTTGTTGATGAAAGGTGTTTAAGATATCACTGACACCCCCCCCCCATAAATAGATAAATAATTACATCTGATTGGTCACCCCATTAGACAGCCCAGATCCAATCCTAGATTTTGATTGGCTATTTGCCTTGCCAGAGGAAGGACATATGTTAAACGCATATGGTCCTCTTGTGGTTTTATTTATTTTATAGCAAATTTATTTTTGTTGGTACTTTCAATTGAGACCTCAGACATAGTACATCTTCTTTTTAGAAAATAAAACTGATAAAGAAAGTAGAAATCAGTATTTACGGTATAAAATAGATGTAAGCTCTCTATAACAACTGGACAACTAAATATTTTTATGACATGAACAATGCTGATAATACAGGTAAATATATGTTTGTCATTAGTGTGTCTGCTGATAGGGTTAGGTAAGGGCTATCAGGTAAACTGGGCCCAATAAGATTAAGTCATTATAGCTAATATAAATTTCCCAGCCAGTCACAATAACAATTCTTGTAGTGTTGCTTGAACACTAATCAATGAGTATCTGTGACTGTGATTGGTCTGTTGAAGCTAAAGTGGGAGGGGCCAAGTGTTGAATAAAGTCTCTCAGCAAACTGTTCAGGAAAATGGACATGGCATAGCAATTTAGCCACTTTGCTAATGGTTAGTTTAGTAAAAAGCCAGCTGAACCTTGATAATTGTAGGTACTTACCTCAACTCATTTGTCATGAAATTGGTTGTTTTAACTAGAAATTTGGTGAAATATCCATCTGAATATCTTACTTAGTTGCAAATTAATTCAAATGATGAAATAACACTGATTATTATTATGTTATTGGTTTACATAACTTACAACCCAAAGTGTGTGGGAAGAATGGCTGCTGTATGACTTTGATTAACTTTGTATTCATATCGGTACAACAATAACACTGTTAAGCTGAATGAGATTGCAAATGTGATTTCAAATTATAAAATCTAACCACTTATTATTAAGCTTTCCCTCATGGAGTGGTATAATATGATTGCAATATGTAGGCCTAAAAAGGGTTCATAAGCCAGGTAGCTTGACAGCAGTAACTCTTTCATTATTACCAACGAGAAACTTTAACCATTTTTACATTTTCAGGGTAATAGTCTGTGGTCATTTAGTTTATTTCTGTAGCAAACTCTTTAAAAAAAAAAAAAAAAGAAGATTTTGTGAAGAGCCTTAAATTGCACTTTAATTTGGTTGCCTGGAAACATGTACATGAGGAGCTGGTTAGGGTTTATATTCCAGCTGATATGAGAGGATCTGTTTGTGAGATCTTAGTTTCTGCTAACTTTAATTTCTGCCAGTGTCTCGGTTAATTCTTCCTAAAAAAAATCTAGACATTTCTTTTGTTCTGTTTCTCTTAACAATTTATTTGTGCCTTAAACAAACGGAGCCATGTGACAAGCAGGTTTTTCTGGTTAAAAGACAGTTAAACTTCCTGCTTGCTGAGGAGGCTGTTATAAGTACCAGGGGTGGATTTTCAATGACCTCTGAACAGAGTAGAAACTGGTAATTAGGACCAAGTTTTCTGTGGCTGAAAATATGGTCAAATCTGTCTCTCTTTGGTAGATTTCTGTATAGAAAAGACATGAGTGTCAAATGGAAACACTTTTATTCCTAGCTTCATTAAAAACTACGTTTTTTTTTTCTGTCATCTGTTGCATTTCTCTTGCAAACTTCAAAAATGGAAATAATCAAGAGGGTTTTACAGATTATATTTGAAATAAGTAGGTCGATGAAATGCTCATAAAGCTCAGTTTGTCAGCACTAGGATTTCCATTCAGATATTCACATTTGCACCACTGCATGTGAGCACTTCTGTGCAGAGGAAACCAATTGTCCCACATAAAGAGAAGGCGATCGAATTTCAGGCCATGTTGTTAAATCACTCTCTTTATGTGTTACACATTTCACAATCACCATGCTGGCATGACGTCGCCGACCCGTACAAACCAGTCAGGCTGGTTATGTCTGTGACCAGCTTAAGATCAAGTGTTTCCTGCAGTTTCAGTCAGACTCTTTGTTAGGAGGAGTAATGAGTTAGCAGGTATATGTAATTATTAGTCACCAAACAGTTTGTTCGTTCTCTGTTGCTTATGGTGTAGAAACAGATCATTTAGTGATAACCCCCAGTGTTCAGTTCACTTCTTACATCATTTGAGAGGTTTTTTGGTCATTTTAGTCATAAAATGATTGCAAATTTTGGTTGAAGGGTGCATATCACAGAGTGTTCACATATACTTACCATCAGTGGTGTAAGGAAAAAAGCTTACAGAGAGACACTTTATACTATAATCTTCCCCATAATTCGACACTTCACAAATTATAGATATGAACAAAGTCATGCTTTAATTTTCTATTTATAATTTTTAAAAGGGGTTTTAATGTTCTCCTGATTACTAATAATTCATGAAAGGTAAATGATTGTATGATCTCAATATGATCTTATTCAGTCTTGCGCACAGTAAGTCATATAATTATGTTGACAAAGCCACCGGTAAACAATATTTAATGCAAAATAAGATTTTTAAATGTAGAGTCGACATGTTACAAATATGCAAGCTGCTGAAGGCCACATAATGACTAAAATGTGAAGATAATAATAAAAAAGGTGTAAGTAGGGGTCTGTTTCTAGAAAATGATGGAGCTCAAAATGAGTAATTGTTGATTTCACTGGAATGATTTCCTGTAACATAAAGCAACAATGAAATATGTATCAATTTTCTGATTAGTAAGGGAGATGTTTTTTCTTTGTTTTGTTTTACTAAGCTGCACTGAAGACAAGTGTTGTACTAACCAATATAGGCCATTAGGTGGGGTTAGAGGTTTAACAAAAAAAAATGTAAATGGCTTTTTTTTCTCAATTAAACTGCATATTGTTCCTTGCTTGGCCATCCCTATTTGCGTCTAGAAGTGTCTGTTTATTTTGACAATATGGGTCCAAGTACTTACAAAATACTGCAGCCAGTGTCTGATGATAACTGTCTTTGATTGGCTGGCTCAACTGGTGTGTTATTTGCCATAATTATTTTCAGAATATTAAAAGCTCTAAAAATTTGTGTGAGAGGTGGTTTTCACACATTTTTAAACCTCTTATATTAAGTTAGACTGTGTCATTTTCAAGCCCTTCCACTGACTGATGCATTCATTGCAGACATAAATCAAAGGTCCTGTAAGGGGTTTATTGCTGCTAATAAAATTGACTGAAATGAATAATAATGCTTTAAATGACTTTGACCCCAGTCCTGTGTAGATAATCCTTTTGGAGTGGTCTGTGGGTGTATCTGGGTGTGTGTGACAGTTGAGGTGACGTTCATCCCCCAGCCCTGGTACAATCCACCTGTAATGTTGCCTGAGAGCCTGATTGGTGTGCAGCTGTTGAGGAACCTCCCACTAATCAGAGGAGAATGCACCCACCTATTTCTAACATACACCTTGGCCCCTTCATCATTTACTGCCACATCACTTACTGTGATCAGCTTCATGTTTATATAAGCTGCTTGGGAATTGTACGGTAGTCAGACTTAACAGTGTTTGGTTTGGGTGGTTAGTGTAGACATTAAGGATTTCAGTTGTTCCTTTCACTATTTGGTGGGTGGGTCTTTTCTTCAGTACCCACAGGTCCTTTCAGTAGTCTTGTTTTGTTGTTGTCATCCCGCCTACTCCACTTCTCTTGTTATAAATAATCTTACCATGTTGCATCTGTTAGAAAAAAAAGCAAACAAGGTAGACTGTGGCGTGTGGTGTGTTTTGAGGACCCAGAAGCAGACACAGAGGCAGATATCAACTTAAGATGTAATTTTAATGTCCGAGCTCAGGTAAAAGGAAAAAGAGGAAGTCCAGAAGGCTGGCTGGCTGTTGTGTGGGCTGGAGACACTGCGGGAAAACAGAGGAGAGGGAAGTGAGTAGACATACAATGAATCACAAGGAGCAAAGTTCCAAGTACTTATTCAAACGGGAGGCCAGGAGATGCGTCTGTACCACTCGGGAGTGAAGACAATACTCAGGCGCTGAGACTGAGGGCTGCTGGCTTCTTAAATGGCCTTGATTGCAGATGTAGAGCAGGTGTTGAGTCTCACTCAGCCTCAGCGACCGGGGAGGGGAGAGAGCTCTGGAAAAGAGTCAAGTCAAACCAGGAAAATGAAGAAAAACAGGAAGTCCAACCAAAATAAAACAAAAGGAGGAGGCGTCTCACCACACTGTTTCACCATAAATATCACTTAACGCCCTTACTGCTGGTGTCAGACAATTATGCTCAAGAAAGACTTTTTTAAAAATATATGTTTAGCCACTTATTACCACTATTGATTCATGTGGTTGTTAAAGACAGCAGGAAAACATGTTTTTGGTCTGAAAACACAACCTTCCTGCTTAAGATATGATCAGGGAAGTGATAGGAGGTATCACTTTGACCACAGGGCGCACCAAAATCACATAAACCGTAATTCCTCACAGGAGCTTCAAACAGTAGAGGGTTAATAGTCTCAGCAACAGCAGCAAACAATTAGCCTTCTCTTATTTATAAATTGGAACAGAGTTTAAAATAAATAGGGATCCCTTTGTAAATTTAGTTTTATGTTTAGAAAAGCGGAGTTGCTCCCTAATTTTGTATGTACGTACCACAAATCTACTACAAAAGTCTGATCCATATTATGGTGAAAGGTGGGCCTCTGGAATTCATAGACTCAGTCTATGAACACTTGGTTCTTATAAGTGCAACTGAGATAACCAATCTGACCCCCCAAAGTCTTATGGGAATCCTCTCATTCCACTATGTGAAATCTTTGGAAAATTTCACCTGGAATGGTGTCCGCCTATTACACTTCCTTAAACTTTAAAACTGCAAAAACTCTGACAGTTTTTAAATCTTCACTATTAAAAAAATCTAGCACACCAACTCATTCAGTTTACATTTATCCATAAATAGTATGCAACATAACAGACACTTTGGTGAAGCTTATAGACTGTCAAAACTTTGCCAGATGTAACCAAGACACTGTTGATGCATATCTCCATGCTGGTCCAGGGTCCTCTGATATTGATCCTCTGGTCTAAGGTAATCAAGTGTGTTGAAGGTATTTTGAAAGTTCCTAATTAACCATCCTTAATGTTTTTCAATGGTGATTCTGCTTTTAGAGATAAAACCAGCCTAGCCTGAAGGGAAATCACACTTTTAGGTTGTGTTGAAAAAAAAAAAAAAGAGTCCCTGCAAGACTTTCATTCTCAAACGGTGTTGTGCTACTCAGAATGCAATGAAATGTAGTCTAATAACTGCTCATAATGTAATAATTAAATGTAATAAAAGTTGATCATGTAACAATCGGCACATAATGTAAAGAAATCATGAGCACATAATGTAATAACCATAGACTGTATATAAGATGGACAGCCTGGTTCCGCCTTCCGCCTGTATACAGATTTGAAGCCAAAAAGCTCTCGGTAATTCCGGGTTTTTCTCCACTTCCTTGAAACCAGAGCTGTGCAGTAGCGTTGTATACGCAACGCTGGGCGGGAGACTCAGAGCGATGACGCTCCGCTCAAAAAGTGTCCCCCCCCCGATGTCCTTCCAGCCTTTCATTCATAACGCTAATAGCTTCCCCCCTCGTTGCGACCAAGAATAAGTAAGTTCCACCTCCTAATATAATGTGAAATGTGTCAGCGGTCATGTCACATGTCGATTAACACAGTTCACTGCAGAACAACTGATTTTTCCAATGCAACAAAAGAGAAAAACGATGGAAAAATTTAATCCTCTTCTCCGCTAGCAAACCCAATTGGTCTTGACGATGAACGAAAAAGAGCGACGCACAAGCGGCAACTGCAAAGTGTAGAGAATGACGCAATTTCCTGTTTTTATAACTCCTAATAACTTTTTAAAATGGAGCTGCAGAGAGAAAAAAAGACCTGAACACAAACCAGTCTAATAATAACTACATGTCAACATCGCAGTCGGGAGTGAGAAAAGTGTATTTTCTGTGTAATTAATTTCTAAAGGCCGTCCGCCGCTCCATTCACTTTGCTGGCAGAAGTGGGGTTTATGACTTGTACTGCAGCCAGGCTCTAGGGGGTGCTGTTCTCGGAGTGGCTTCACCCGGTGAGGAGACAGACGGCATCCATCTTATATACAGTCTATGGTAATAACATCTTTGTGCATAATGTAACAAGGTAAAAAGAACTTCATCTATCCTCAAGGGGAAATTCTATTGTCTCAGTTCTCATGTCTCAAGTTTTATGTCATTTACTATTTACGGTCAAGTTTTAGCATCTGATGGCTGTAGGTATTAAAGACCTTCTGAACCTTTATGTAACGGGTATTGTATGAATCCAAACGCAGTACAAACAAGGCACAGAATCGATGATCAGTCAATAGTTTTATTAACTGGAATCTGGCACACAGACAGTTCAGTGGCTGGGCAAGTGGCTTGGTCAGGAAAAAGTTCAGAAACTGAGAGGCAAGCAGACCAGGCAGACAATCCAAAGGGGGGCAAGCAGAGCTCATAGTCAGCAACCAATACCTGAGGTAATTTACCAGGAGGCAGACGAAGCAGGCAGGTTGTAGACAGGCAGGGTCGGCACCGGGAAGACAGACAGAAGAGCTCTGGACAGTCTCGCATGGCAAAGAACAATCTGGCACCGAGTGAGTGTAAGGCTGGAGAATATATACTGAGCAGAAAGCAGGGGAGTTGATTGGTGAGTGAGGGCAGGTGTGTGATTAGTGACTGAGAGTGGGTGTGGTAATCAGTGAGTGGGTGTGGTGTGAGCAGGGCAGTGGTCCATGGGGAAAGGCTGGAGCAGACTGTGACAGAACCCCCCCCCCCAAAAACAAGTCCAGCAGACGGACAGCAGGCGCCCCACATTGAAAAGAGTCCCCTACCATGCTGTGAGAGGGGTGGTCAGGATGCTGCTGATGAAAGTCACGGAGGAGCTGTCGGTCCAAAACATGTCGAGCAGTAACCCAAGAACTGTCCTCTGGGCCATAGCCCTCCCAGTCAATAAGGTACTGTAGGCCTCTACGGTTGGCAGCAGAGGAGTAACGGTCAGAAGCTTTCAGGAGGGAGGCTCTAGCTCAGGCCCAGGTCAACAGTGATGGAGGAAGGCTTGAATTGAAGGGCAGGAGGCTTCCTTTTCCAGGGCTGGGAAGAGAGGTGGCTGATACCCATAGGCGCACTGGAAAGGAGACAGGCCTGTGGCTGAGCTTGGCAGGGTTTTGTAAGCATATTCTACCCACAACAGCTCCTGGTTCTGGGACACGGTACACCGAAGGGCTGTCTCCATTTTTTGATTCATTCTCTCAGTCTGGCCGTTGGATTGAGGATGGAACCCTGACGACAGACTAGGCATGGCTCACAGCAATCTGTAGAGCTCCCGCCAGAACACGGAGGAGAACTGGGGCCCCCTGTCTGACACCACATCCACAGGGATCCCATGGAGACGAAAGACATGGTTGAGAAGAAGTTGGGCAGTCTCTTTAGCTGATGGAAGCTTGGGTAAGGGAACAAAGTGGGCCATTTTAGAGAAGCGCTCCACAATAGTAAGTATGACTGTCTTCCCCTCAGATGGCAGCAGACCAGTGGCAAAGTCTATAGAGATGTGTGACCAGGAACGATGTGGCACAGGAAGTAGCTGTAGAAGACCTGACGGGGCCTGACTTGTTCTGGTTGCAGGAAGGGCAGGCATTGACATATTCCCGGGTGTCCTCCTCTAACCTGGACCACCAGAAACGTTGCTGGAGGGCATCACGGCTTCTCTGGATCCCAGGATGACATGAAAATTTGGAAGCATGAGCCCACTGGAGTACATCAGACTTCAGGGCTGCAGGCACATACAGGCAATCTGGGGGGCAAGCACTGGGACCAGCCTTCCCCTCTGTAGAGGTTCTCACCCTGTCCTCAATCTCCGAAGTCATAGATGCCACAACACAAGGAGATGGCAGGATGGTATCTGTTGTGATGGATTCGTCTCCCTCCTTCTGAAACTGGCGTGACAATGCGTCTGGTTTGACGTTGTGGGAGCCGGGTCTGTAGGAGAGGGAGAAATCAAACATCGTGAAGAAGAGGGCCCATCGTGCCTGTCGGGAATCGAGTCTCTTAGCCGTTCTGATGTACTCCAGGTTTTTGTGATCCGTCCAAACCATGAAGGGCTGTTTTGTCCCTTCAAGCCAGTGTCACCACTCCTCCATGGCTAGCTTGACAGCCAGAAACTTCCGATTGCCAATGTCATAATTTCTCTCGGCAGGTGAGAGACACCGAGAGAAAAAGGCACATGGATGGAGTTTCTGGTCACCTGCTGCTCGCTGGGACAGAACAGCACCCACTCCAACATCAGAAGCATCTCCTGGAGTTACACTCTTCCTATTCAACAGTTCTCGCTGAGGAGCTTATGTTTGGAGTTATCTGAAATTGTTTGGAGTTGTTTAAACTCTACCGCCATCATGGCTTCTTCCACCTCCATGTCCCCACTCCATATATCTGAACTGGACAAGGCAAACGCCACAATCACTCGTCTCAAAGAGGACATTTGCAGATTGTCTGCTGAACTGAAAGCCAAATCAGATCTACTCACCGCCTGTATGGGTGTCGCCTTCAAGCAGACCCACCACCTTGCCTCTCTCCAGGCTTCCCTCAACGATACATTACCCTGGGACCCCGACAGCCCCCGGCCTTCATCCACCTCTACTCCTGCACGTCCAACGTGGTCCGAGGTAGTAATCTGTGGCAATAACGATAAGAAAAATGCCTGTGGTGTTTCCCCGCCCCGACCGCCCTTTCCCAGCAGCTCCACGACCCTTCTCCAGCTGTCCATACCCCGGCCCGCAAACACAGTCCAGGCCGCCATCAACGCAGCTGACAGCCCAGTCCAGACGCCGACCGGCAGCAAGGCGACCTCCTCCTCCAACCTGCCAGCCGTCGGGACCACCGCAGCTCCTTCCCAGGCTACCGGAGGATCTCCCGGAACCATGGGCAGCCCGGCGGCCGAAGCCTTGGCCTCATCAAATGCAGTTGACCGCCCAGCCTCGGGACCAGGGCTGGCCAACTCCCGGATGCCGCTGGACGCCCGTGTGAAGAAAACCTCCGTGCTGTCGTACGGTGGCCCCCGGGCGCAGCCCAGCAAGGGAGAGATCCCCACGGTGGCGCCTGGCAGCACACGGAGCCTTACCAGTGAGCCCGAGGTCCAGCAAAACATAACCCGGACATCATGCGCAGCGTCCCGACGCAAATTGTTGCGGGAAGCGGTCCGTCGCCGCTCCGTCGGATCCGTCCCCAGAGCTGCGTCCCAAAATGACAGCATCCCGCAGCGCGAGCTGGAGGCGCGTCTACGTTGTGCCACCTCCACATCTCCTGGAAGCGGCACTGCACCGCCGATTGCCCCTCTCTTCGCCCCCACGACAGTCATCATCGGAGACTCCATCACCAGAGGTATTCGTTTCTTCAATGTCACCACACTATCCTTCCCCGGTGCCAAAGCTGCCGATATCGCTAATAAGATCCCCTCTCTCCTCCGCTCTCTTCCCTCCTCCATTCGCCGCATTATTGTGCACATCGGCTGTAACGACACAGCGCGTCGGCAGTCTGAACAGACAAAATGTGATTTTAAAAGGCTTCTTAACTCCCTAAAAGACTGTGGCAAGTCGGTTTTTATTAGTGGGCCGCTCCCGACGATGACGTAGAACTGCAAGCGTTTTAGCAGACTCCTTAGCCTAAACAGCTGGACCAACATGCCCTGCAACGCCCAAAATGTTCATTTTATTGACAATTTTAACAGTTTCTGGAACCGGCCTGATTATTTTAACAGTGATGGCATCCACCTGAAAAGGTCTGGCAGATCCATCTTAGTTCCCAACATCCAGTACAGTGTCCACACAAGCGCGCAGATCGACTGACTAGTGTTTACATCCACCTCTTCCTCATGCTCCTCCTCTGACACCGTTACCAATCACAGCGACCCCCAGCGTACCCCCCTGGAACTGCTCCCTGCACACCGACCAACTCGTCCCTCTGGCTCCCCCTACCCACCACTCAAGCCACTGCAACGGGAAATAACAAGTTTTAAAATCCCCACCATCATCAGCCACAGGCCCCTCCACCACCCTGCTCTAAGGAGTAGCCATCATGCCAACCTTCGCACACTACCCCGGTCCTCACAGGAATCATCAGTGAAACTGCCCCACCCACATCACCTGAACCTGGCCCTGTTTAATACCCGATCACTCACCAGTAAAGGCCTCATCCTGCAAGACTTCATCATGGACAATAAACTGGACTTTCTCTTTTTAACAGAAACATGGCACAAACCCCTGGACTACTTTTCCCTCAATCAGGCCACCCCCACAGGCTACACCTATATTGATAAACCCCGCCTAGAAGGCAGAGGCGGCGGCATCGCAACAATTCACAATAAGGATCTCAAAATCATTTCACTTTCCATGCCAACCGTCTCCTCCTTTGAACATGTTGCTCTCAAACTCCCTGGTTCCCCCCCTCTCATAATTGCTATTATCTACCGCCCACCTAAACCAAGCCCAGATTTTCTGACTGACCTTTCTGACCTCCTCACACAGCTCTGTGCCCTCTCCCCATCCGTTCTCCTCCTCTGTGACTTCAACATCCACATTGACAACCCCAGTTGCAGTCTAGCCCGTGAATGCTTCAGCTTCACCCAACACTGCCATTTCCCCACCCATAACCATGGCTACATCCTGGACCTTATCTGTTCAACCGGCCCCCCCCCCCCCCCCTGCCACGATCTCCATATCGCTGATCACTTACTTATCAAAACAGTTATAACCCTCCCCGACCCACCCACCAGACTCAAACGAACCATCAACTTCCGGAACCTCAAATCAATCAGCCCATCTGCCCTCACCGCCGCTCTCTCTCTCAACCTCACCACATCACCCTCACAAGCGTCCGATAACCCCTCTGATCTTGTCACCTACTACAACCAGACCCTCTCCTCCTGTCTGAACCTACTTGCCCCTGTAAAAAGCAAATCCGTCACATTCGCCTGCTCTGCTCCTTGGTACACCCCAGCACTCCACCAGCTGAAACAAAAAAAACGCCAACTTTAAAGACTCTACAGGAAAACCGGACTCACAATTCACCTCCAGCTCTATAGAGATCACCTCCATCAGTACAAAGCCACCCTCAACTCCGCCCGCTCAGCATACTACTCCAACATCATTCACTCTGGCTCCAGCAACCCCAGGACCCTGTTCTCCACCATCAACTCACTTCTGGCACCACATGACAACAGCACTTCAACCTTCACACCAGACAAATGCCAGACTTTCCTCCAGTTCTTCCAGTCCAAAATTGACAACATCTACAACAGCCTCCAGTCCGCAACTTCCGCCCCCACACCCCACCCCAAGTCCCCCCCCTTGTGCTCCCCCCACACCTCTGCTCAGCCCCTATCCCAGTTTTCCCCCATCTCTCATGCCCAACTCTCCCAGTTAATAACTAGCATGAAGACTCCCACCTGCACCCTGGACCCCATGCCCTCCGCACTCGTTAAGACCTGCCTTCCAGTCCTTTCTCCACTAATCCTCTCCATAGTCAACTCCTCCCTCCACACCGGATCAGTCCCCGACTCCCTCAAACTGGCTGCTATCACCCCAACCCTCAAAAAACCCGGACTCGACCCTGACATAATTTCTAACTTCCGCCCAATTTCCAACCTTCCTCTGCTTTCTAAAATATTAGAACGTGCCGTTGCCTCTCAGCTTCAGACCCACCTCAACTCCAACAGCCTCTTTGAAGTCTTCCAATCCGGTTTCCGTCCCAAACATTGTAAAGAAACAGCCCTCCTCAAGATTTGCAATGACCTCCTCCTCAGCGCTGACTCCGGCCACATTAGCATCCTGATTCTCCTGGACCTCACCGCTGCTTTTGACACCATCCACCACTCCATCCTCCTTTCCCGTCTTCATGACTCAATCTACATAACTGGCACTGCCCTCTCCTGGTTTAAGTCATACCTCACAAACCGCCAACAATTCTTTAACATAAACAGCAACTCCTCCACCACTGCTCCCCTGACCCAAGGTGTCCCCCAAGGTTCGGTGCTTGGCCCCCTCCTGTTCATTATTTACATCCTCCCTCTTGGACATATCATCCGTCGTCACGGCCTCCAATTTCACTGTTATGCTGACGATGTCCAACTTTACATTTCCACTGAATCCATCACCCCATCCACCCTCTCCACCCTCTCAACCTGCCTCTCCGAAATAAAGACCTGGATGACTAACAACTACCTTCTACTGAACTGTGACAAATCCGACATGATAATCATTGGCCCCAAATCCATCACCAAATCCATCCCCCCCTTCTCCATCACAGTTGATAACTCACCCCTGTCTCCTTCCTCCTCCATCCGCAACCTTGGACTCATCTTTGATACCCACCTCACTTTCGAACAACACATCAAACAGGTCACTAAATCAGCCTTTTTTCACCTCAAAAACATTGCCCGTATTCGCCCATCTCTCTCCCTCCCCGCAGCAGAAACCCTGGTCCACGCCTTCATCACCTCAAGGTTAGATTACTGCAACAGCCTCCTGTACGGTCTACCCTCTAAACTCCTCAACAAATTACAGATAGTCCAGAATTCTGCCGCCCGCCTCCTTACCCACACCCGTTCACGAGACCACATCACCCCCATCCTCCTCCGTCTACACTGGCTCCCCATCAAGCAACGCATCATGTTCAAGATCCTCCTTCTCACCCACAAAGCCCTTCATCATCAAGCCCCTCTTATCTCACCGACCTACTCCAGCCTCATGTACCCCCCGTAACCTCCGTTCCTCCTCTGCCCATCTTCTCACCCCACTGTCACGGCCCAAGCACCGAACTTGGGGGGATCGGGCATTCTCCTCAGCTGCCCCTACCCTTTGGAACTCCCTACCTCCCTCCATCAGACACTGCCCTGACCCCACTACTTTTAAATCCCTTTTAAAAACCCACTTATTTAAAATTGCTTTTAATATTTAACTGTTTCATCCATCTTACTGTTTTCATGTCTTTGTCTTATTATCTTGAATTTTACGTACTATGTAAAGCGTCTTTCAGTGTTTTTAAAAGCACTGTACAAATAAAATGAATTATTATTATTACTTCCACAACAAACTGCCGTTCAATGTCCGGGACCTGGAGGATGGGTGCCGAACTAAAATGGTTCTTCAGAGTCTGGAAGGCAGAGTCTGCAGCAGGTGACCAGCGAAAGGGGCTCTTGGAGGGGATCATCATGGTGAGGGGAGCAGCAATGGAGCTATAGTTCCAGATGAAGGGTTGATAAAAGTTTGCGAAACCCAGGAAACGCTGCAGTTGCTTACGGGTCTCAGGAAATGGCCAGGACTTCACTGCCTCCACCTTAGCAGGATCCATCTCCAAATGACCCTGGGCCACCATGTAACCAAGGAAGGCCACTGACTGAGTGTGGAACTTGCATTTCTCAGCCTTAACAAACAGTAAATTCTCCAGGAGGCACTGCAGCACAGTCCTCACATGGTGGATGTGATCCTCAAGGCAAGTGGAGATGATAAGAATGTCGTATAAGTAGACAAACATATACTTGTTGACCATGTCTTGAAGGACATCATTCACCAAGGCTTGAAGACGGCTGGGGCATTGGTGAGGCCAAATGGCATCACCAAATATTGATAATGTCCAGTGATGATGTTGAAAGCTGTCTTCCACTCGTCCCCCTCCCTTATGCGAAAAAGGTGGTAGGCATTACGAAGGTTGAGCTTGGTGAAGATCTTGCCCCCTTGAAGTAACTCATAGGTGGAGGAGATAAGTGGGAGAGGGTACCAGTTCTTAACAGTGATGTTGTTGAGTCCCTGGTAATTGATGCAAGGGCGCAGGGACTTGTCCTTCTTTTCCACAAAAAAGAATCCTGCCCCTGCAGGAGAAGACGATGGGCGGATGATTCCGGGAGCCAGAGAGTCATTAATATAGTTCTCCATGGCCTCCTATTCTGGACCAGACAGAGAGTATAGACGCCCCTTAGGAGGTGAAGTGCCAGGCTTCAGATCAATACAACAGCCATAAGGGCGATGAGGGGGCAGTGAGGTTGCTTTGGCCTTACTGAACACCTCCCGGAGGTTGTGGTATTCAGCAGGGACTCTGGCCAGGCCTGGGCAAGTGCTGGGGAGCGTAGTCTGGCGAGGCACCGATGCATCCCGAAGACAGACCTGGTGGCAGAAGCTGTTCCAGCTGAGGATGGTGGTTGTGGTCCAGTTGACGTGTGGGTTGTGTTTGCAGAGCCATGGGAAACCCAGGATCAGAGGAATGTTGGATAAGGGCAGGAGATGAAACTGGATGGTTTCATGATGGTTACCAGAAATCAGCATGTGATCAGGGGAAGTCTGGTGGGTAACAGTTCCCAGAAGATGGCCATCCAAGGCCCTGGCAGGAATTGGTGGGTTGAGGGAATCCTCTCTAGCCCAAGTTGCATAGCCAAGCCCTCATCCATTATATTGCCATCGGAACCAGAGTCAATGAAGGTTGCCAGGGCGTGTGAGTCATCAGGAAGGAGAAGCTTGACTTGAAACAGGGGCCGTTTAATCTGAGAGGAAGATTTCACTGCCACATGGCTCACCAGGACTTCCTCATTCACTGGGGAGCTCTGCCTTTTAATGCACAGAGAGAGATAAAATCTCCAGCTTGTCCACAGTTCACAGAGGTTCCCCATCCGGCGACGCTGTCGTTCCTCTGGCGTGAGTTTGGTGCAACCCAGTTGCATCGGTTCTGGGTCTGCAGGGACAGGTGTTGCAGGTGAGGGCAGGGCAGAGGCGGATGGAGAATTCAGGCAATGAGCTGCAGTGGAAAGTACAGGGTTCTGTCTCCTCTCTCTTCTCCGGGCCCGGATACGGAGGTCCAGTAGAGGATAGGAAACCAGTTCATTTTTGATATATTCTGCTAGACCATGCAGAAAAGCATCCCAGAGTGCAGCAGTGTTCCAGTCACTCTGATGGGCCTTGGTTCAGAAGTCGATGGAGTAATCTGCCACGGACTGATAACCCTGCTGTATGGAGAGAAGATCAGAAGTGCCATCTGGACTCGTAGCTCCCAGCCCGAAGACATTGCACAGCTCCTCCGAGAAGGCCTGGAATGAAGCACAGGCGTGAGTCTGCCTCTCCAACTCTGCTGTTCCTCAGAGGAACAGCAGAGTTGATCGCCAATCCAGTGGCAACGTTGGTTCTGCTGGGACAATGACTGGCCAGATTGTACTGTAACGGGTATTGTATGAACCCAAACGCGGTACAAACAAGGTACAGTCTCGATAATCAGTCAATAGTTCTATTATCTGGAATCTGGCACACAGACAGTTCAGTGGCTGGGAAGGTGGCTTGGTCAGGACAGGCAAAAGTTTAGAAACTGAGAGGCAAGCAGACCAGGCAGACAATCCAAAGGGGGGCAGGCAGAGCTCATAGTCAGGAACAAAAGGCTGAGGTAATTTACCAGGAGGCAGACAAAGCACGCAGGTCGTAGTCAGGCAAGGTCGGCACCGGGAAGACAGACAGAAGAGCGCTGGACAGTCTCACATGGCAAAGAACAATCTGGCACCGAGTGAGTGTGAGGCTGGAGAATATATACTGAGCAGAAAGCAGGGGAGCTGATTGGTGAGTGAGGGCAGGTGTGTGATTAGTGAGTGGGAGCAGGTGTGTGATCAGTGACTGAGAGTGGGTGTGGTAATCAGTGAGTGGGTGTGGTGTGAGCAGGGCAGTGGAAAATTACTGAGTCCATGGGGAAGGCTGGAGCAGACAGTGACACTTCAGTCCTGTATCGACATGAGTCCACCACCATTGGCCCTTTGGTCCGTCATAGTGTTATGAAGTGGATGATCCATGTTTTTCAGGATAGCCTCTAATAATGTCAAAATTTATAACATTTAAGTTATTTTAAAGGGGACCTGCCACCAAAATTTCATACCCATTTTTATCATTTTTTCATAATCCTTGATGTCCTCTGATCATGTTTGCAACATAATTTTAGCTGAAAAGTTATTTGATGGTTTGTTTTAGTACGGCTAAAAAACCTTACAGGAAAACCAACTGGTTTTGGCTCATTAACATTTATGGTAATGAGCTTTGCTCTGATTGGATCGCTGCTGTGAAGCCTGCTGTGCTCTGATTGGCTCAGCAGTGGAGGTTCGGATTTCGGTTTATCCATTGTTATTATGCTAATGCTAATAGCATATGCTAATGTGTGCTAAAGTAAGGTGCCCAGATGTCTGTAATGATATCCGGGGATATTTGGTGCGGCGGTGCAGGGGCTGTGTGATCACAGACAAAATCTCTGTACTATTTAATAGCAGCGCATGCCCCTTGTAATAACCCCCATAAGAACTGTTGTTCAGGACTGCTAACTTGTGCTTCCTACCCATTCGGCTACTGTAATAACCGTTGTTCGAGCCCACACAGAACATTTTTGCTCTCATTCATGAAATGCTTAATTCGGGGACATTTTCGGGGACAACTTTTGCCGGGGACAGGTCATCCAATACGGGGACTGTCCCCGGAAATCGGGGACGTCTGGTCACCTTATGCTAAAGGCTAAAAACGGCAGGTATTAAACCATATATTTTAGACCCAAGTCCGAAGAGGAGGTGGAAGTTGAGGAAGAAGCCGGAGATCTCCAGCGGTGTTTTCTCATTCATTCTGTCCAGCTTTAAGTTCATTTTCCCGGCAGTGAACCCTAGGAAACACCGGTCGTTTGGAAGAGACCCATAGCGGATACAGTGGTAGCTGGGTCTCGCTCTGGCTGTGACTGAGTACGAGAACGAGAGAGTGGGCGCGGCTCACCAAGGACGCGCTTGTGAATAATAATGAGCAATGTCAACGCAACGTCAAATTGACCCGCTTTTTCAATTGGCCTGGTTTACTCGTTCCTTTATTTTAAACCTTTACAGAATGCAAACGACGTAACGGTTTGTTTTTTACATTTACAACATAAGACGAACATAATATGGACCTTATCTGACACAAAGAACCCCAAAAATTACATTTTTATGGCAGGTCCCCTTTAAGTTATTACACTATGAGCCATTATTACATAATGAGTTGCTACAATCGTTTACTTTCTTTAGAGATATGACACCTATTGAAAGGTCTTTAGCTGTGATTCATACGGCACATGTATCCACTGGAGAGGCTCGCTGTTTCTCTTTCAAATCCTCTTTTTCTTGATGGACCATGACTGTTGTTTTGGACAAAATGTAAAACCTGCATACATATGAAATCCCATCAGTGTAAATCTGCTATTCAAAAGCTTCAGTTCTGACTATTTTGTGTGTGTGTGTGTGTGTGTGTGTGTGTGTGTGTGTGTGTGTGTGTGTGTGTGTGTGTGTGTGTGTGTGTGTGTGCTTATTTTTATGGATGAGAGGGTAGTTTTTTATATCTGTTTATATATGTTCCTGTGCTTTATTTTATTTATTTTTTCCTTAATCCAATTCATCAATATGCTATATTGTTTTTTAAGGCCCTACTGATATGTAAATAACTTGTAATAGAGGGTGCTTTGTGAGCAGAATTTACAGGTAAGGTTCTTTATGTATATGCACACGTTCAAAGGAGAAGGATGAAGGAAACACTGGTTGATTTTTGTTTATTTTACTTCTCAGCAGCTCAATCTTATACACCTTATGAAAGTTTATTGTTTTAAAACCCAACTATACATACAAACTAAATATATTCTAGTCAAATTTCTATCCGTCTTTCTCTTTTCAAGTTCCTCCAGATTAGAAGAAAGACATTTTTCAATCAGTCATCAAAACCAGTCAATCCTGCTGTGAGAGCACAGACTATAACTCACATGACATAACTGGCATGTAAAGCCAATAACATTTCTTGATACCCCAGATCTATGTTGGTATGCCAGTAGAAACCAGTGGCGGCTGCTGGTCTTTCAAGGAGGGGAAGCTCATTTTTCTAGCCTACATCATAATTGTGCTTGTTTATTTGTATGTAACAGAACAGAGTCGCCAAACACAACGGCAGTCGTTTTTAACAGAGACAAAAGTCGCTGAGGATCGGTAAAGTCTCCGAAACAGTTAAGAACATTGGAATGAATAACTTGGAAAATGCTTTGGTAGATTTTTTATTCTTCAAGATCGCTGATTCTCTTGTTTAGCTGTCAATCAAAAAAGGATTTCGCCTCAGACAGCTCATCCAATCATGGATGCAGAAGCTCGGAGTCCGGGAGAAAGTCGGGACCGCCCTCTCGTCATAGAACTCCAGAGAAGCTGAGCGTCCGATGGGCGGGACAAAGCCCAGCATTTATCCAATGAGCGTCTAGTTTCGCTGCTGGAACAACCCACTTTGAGCTTCCACATTGAAGTCAGCAGACGCTGAGCGTCCGGCTGTTGAAAGGGCTGAGGCGCTGCGAGGATGAATGAGAACGAAGTTGTGCAGAATCAGCTTCTTATCACAGTGTGATAAGAAGCTGATTCTGAACAAAAGATGAAGACTTTGTAGCGCGTATTTAGTTAATGAAATGTACACACAGCAGCACGTATTTCACCACTTTTTCTTTTTTTTGGGGGGGTGACATTTTAAGGGAAGCTGAGCTTCCCTTGCAGTCTTAGAGCAATCGCCACTGGTAGAAACACATACCAGAACACTTGAGCTGCCAAAAACTAACAACGCCATTAATTACACCTGTATTTCCAGGTCAAGTATTTGCCATGACAGAGGTTTGTTTCTTCTTACCAACAAGACAACCCTACCTGGTAGACATCTGACTGCTTTCAGCTGGAAAGATGTGGCGTAAAAGTTATTAAAAACTCCCCAGGAGTTTAAAGCTGGTGAAGTTACAGACTGATTGGAAATGTGAAGCACATGAATTTGTTCAAAAAAGCTGCAGTTCTCAGTGCATGTAACAGCTGCCAAGTGGAAGGTGTCAGCAGTAGCGGTTCTAGGCACGGGCGAACAGGGCAGCCGCCCGGGGCGGCATTTGTGTCATGACTCATGGGGGGTGGCACGAGCACTTCCAAAAAAATAAAATAAAAGATAATATGTATGGTAACATCACTGTATATATATGTATATGTATGTATACTTCCTTGAGCGTGAACCTTTTCAGATCCTGTGTTCAACTAAGTAGCAGCAAAGTCTGGTCTCTCTGAGTTTTATTCAACTTTTACTGTATTTTTTTCATGTTTTTGTCATATCTATTTCTGCTGGGAGAATAGTTTGTTCAGTCATCATGGAAAACGTCATGTTCATGCTCGGATCTTGCTACGTGCTTGATGAGCTTCATGAGTGAAGTAAACAAAGACGGAGGCAAAGAGCAGCTTCAGAGGAGAAACATCCAGCAGTGTGAACAACCTCTTCATATGGAGTGCTGTGGCTCACACTATCAGCGTTTTCTCTGAGTGTTGCATGACTTTGGGTGAGAACAGAGATGAACACACTGTCAGCCACGTATTTATTTATTCATTTTTTAGTTTTTAGTTCTGCTTTTGTACTGGCACTATACTGGGGCAGCTGTATACCCTTTCAACACCTTATTTTCTATATTTACATTTGTATTGAATGGACACTTTGTCATGACTGCCACTTGTTTTACAGAAAGCAAATTATTTGTCATTCTCCAGTGCAGAGCCTCTACTTTTATTTATACAGCCGCTTTATTTCATTTGAGTTTGTTTGTTCAAGGTTTTCAAAATGTGATGAAGGTTCGCAAAACTAAAGGAGAGCTTTCTTGAAAGCCACGTGTTTAAGCTCTCAAATACTTTTTGAATTTTGTTTCTATCTACTACAGAGGCCGAGATAGCAGCTTTTTTGTAAACCTTAACACTTCAGAAAACCTCAGGATCTGGGGGCCCTTCTCAAAATGGCCCTCAGGATTGTGTTTTTTTCTATTGAAGGATTTCTGCAATTGAGAAATATATTATTTTTGTTGTTATAATAATAATAATACTACATAGTAATACAAAACTATCTGTTCAAAATTCTATCTCTTTTTGTGTTTGTGTGTGTGTGTGTGTGTGTGTGTGTGTGTGTGTGGGGGGGGGGGGGGGGGGGGGGGGGGGCACTTGGAGAGGTGCTCGCCCGGGGAGTAATTTGGTCTAGAACCGCCACTGGGTGTCAGTAAAAGAAATAAAGAGCTCAAAGGCATTCATAACTACACACAAATATTATATGTATGGTAACATCACTGTATATATATGTATATGTATGTATACTTCCTTGAGCGTGAACCTTTTCTGGTTTTATTTGTCAACCAGAGATGGTGTAACCCTTCACACATAACTGTCAAGGAGAAGTTATGTTGTCCAGATATTGAACTGTTGGCAGTTGCTCTTCTGGGAGTTTAGGCATATCACAACAATACTTATATACATGTATTCTACATGATGCTGTTGCTAGGATACAGACCCATCATCCTGAGGCACATCCTCAGGCAGAGGTGGGAATTGTGGAGTCAGCAAGTCATCCTCATGCCATGTATTTGTTCTGCTCTGTTACTGAACCAGGTGCTTCCAATGAGCAGCCAGGAAGGTGAGCTCATTAGTGAAGGCACCGGGTTCAGTAACTGAGCAGAACAAATACATGGCATGGAAATGACATGCTCACTCCACAATTCCCACCTCTGGTATCAAGAGACTTCTACCATGTTACTCTCATGTCCTCTCACCTGACTTTTTTTTTTTTTTTTCAAAAGTTGTTAACTGTCCTTCCACAGAAAATGAAATTCCAGACAAATTAATTTCCCTTTGGGGATAAATAAAGTTATTGTATTGTAAGGACAAATAAGCTGATTCAGTAGCTGGCATACTGTAGCTACAGTATGTTAAGAATGACTTACCAACAAAAAATGAAAGGGCTGCACAATGCAACCAAAAACCTTGTCCCCTGAGCTATCCATCTTAAAAAGTGAAACCCTTAGAAAATAGAAAAAAAAATGAAAAAAATGATTTGACCTGTAAACACTGAGTGTGAGGGTGCATCATATTGTACAAGGCTGGAAAGAGACACATTGGGTCTTGATCACTCTTGTGCCCTCTCTCCTTGGCTGACTTATAAATCATTCCTCCTCAGATGTGATAAAGAATTTTTCATTTCCTCAAATGCACCTGGAGAGGAAAGAGGAGAGAGAAAATATCAGTGCAGATGCCACAAAGACTTGAAGGATAGGTACAAGGGTGAGACGTTTGCCAAAATTATACACACTTTCTTCTCTTTTCGCAAGAGAATAACACAACAGCAACCTGTGAAACATGCAGCCAGTGTTCCTGTAGTTTTAAAAGATCTTTTGACACACCTGAAGGCAGTCACAGCAGCTGTTTGCCCCAATAACATGGTGGTTAACGAAAGTTTAAGAAAGAGACAATATCCAGAGCAATAAATAACAATATCTCAGCTCTGTTTTTTTTCTGGGATTAAGGACTGAGGATTGACAATCTGATGGCATATTTGAAACAGTATCTGAAATTGGACTTGCTGTGCAGACTATGTTAGGGACTTGTGAACCTTTGATGGAAGTACAGCTATTATGTTTGTTTTAATAGTGACCACAAAAGATAAAAAGAGGTTGACTCTAAATATTGATCAAAGGATGACTGTACTGACTCAGTGCTTCTGTACATTGCTTTGACCTGGGTTTCATTACAGTTTAAGTGTACACACTAATGACTATTTGTTTTGCCATCACAAAACTTGCACTATAAATGTATTGATTTAATGGCTTACAAAGTTGCTGAGAGCAGCTCCACGGGTTATTCCATGAGGGTGTGGACACGATGTGTGCTTCACACGTATATAATCAATCAATCAACCAATCCACACATATATAATTGTTAAAATCAAGGTCACCTAGACAGTGAAGGCAAAACTAGAAAACTGATCACTTCTGAGAAAAACTTGCTAAAATATTATAGGGAGGTGAAATAGTTCACGTTGACCCTGTATGCTGTGTCAAGAGGTCAGGTCAAATAAATTTGTGAAGTCAGTTAAGCTGCTCACTTGAATAAACCCAGCAGGCCGTGGTTGTTAAGACAACATACTGTGGTAAAACCACAGTAAACATTTTGACTATACTCACAGAAGTCTGCAGGGCGCCTAAAAACCGTAATTATTTTTTCCACTAGCTGCATAGTTTCATTGTTTCATTTGTTTGCCTCTAAAAGCAATTTCACAAGATTAAGTGAGCTTTCAAAGATTTTTGGAGAGGTATTGCAATGGCTGATTTTATGTTTTTGTTCATGAAAAACAGCCAGACTTAAGGACAGTAAGCACTGGCAGTATTTCGGCCCTCAGACAGCCATTAGTTAAAGCATATAGGGATCTCTGCCTGTAAAGGAGTGCAGTGAAGTGAGGGTGCTTTGCCTTTCCGCTCATTTCTCTTCTCCTCACAACAAGCCACAAAGCCAATTGTAAGGGGACTGCTTCCCGGCCACTTTTCTAAAGGCAGAAGGGGCACTGCGGTGAACAACGGGCACCGGCGTTCAACCCCCGGCCCAACAGGAAGTGCTGTGGGGTTGCTATGCAGCTCTGCTCCCCAACTGCAAGAACTCTGGCTTCCCCTGTTAACAAATGATGTGTGATGTGGGCAGTATGGCAAACCATTTGAGCAGGCACTCCAGAGGCTCTACAGTAAGAATAGATCAAGGCTGGATGACAGAGAAAATGGGGCAAAGCGATGGTTTGTCCTCAGCTGCAGAGAGCTGTCAGGATCAGCCTCTTCTCCTTCCTTATCCATTGCTCCTTTTTTCTACATTCCTTCACTTTTGATCTCCTCTACCAGTCTTTTAACCTGATTCTGTTGATCTTCCTCTGTCCATTTCTTGTTTGCAACCACAACGCTGTGTCAAATGGTGATATAATGGTTCAGTTTCAAATCCTTTGGAAACTGGAGTCTTCTTCAGTGGGAAACAGATCTTAGACAACAAAGCGGTTCTTGAAACTGAGAAATTGTTAGAAATAAAAATAAGTAATAAGAAGTAATGAAAAATATAAGTTCATTTTAAATTTTACATCAGCAACACATTTTAAAAAATGGGACTGCTAAATGCTAATGCTAAAAACAAACACCTGGAGCAAAGTCTTCCCAACTGATGAGGTAAAAGTGCAACAACAGGTTAGGCTGGGTAATAAAGGACTCTCCAGAGAGGCTGAGTAACAGTGAGAAAAAGCTTCAACAAACAGTGTATCAGCGGCAGAACATCATTACATTGGACAAGGCTAAAAAACCAGCAATGTGTGGCTGTGGTCTTTGGACACTTAGGCTTCACTGCATTAAAACAGGCCTAACTCTGTAGTGGAAATCACAGCATGGGATACAATCACATATATAAACATTGTCATAAAAATGTAATAATCATTGTCTGTGAACACAGCTTGTTGCTGTATCTGCAAATGCATGTTGAAACAGCATAATGCAAAGAGGAAAGAAAAATTACATATGATTTATTTAGCATTTTCAACATAAAGCTTTTCACATATAGAATAACAATGGCCATACAGTACAGAACCCCCCTTGCCAAACTCTGGATCAATTCATACAATATGTTGCAAAATGAAGTATCCAGTACATTTGCAAGGACAATGAAGATAACAGGGAAGTGATACAATTATAGATATACAACTTATCAGACAGATGAAAACAAAAAAGAGAAGAAGGAGCTTTGCAGTGCATCCAGATGGCAGAGTGAGAGAGGATAAAAGATCAGCATAGTGGGAGGCTATGTGGCAGGACCCCAAACAGACCATCAGAGGTGAGGGCTGGATGTTTCGGAATGTGATGGCAGAAACTGATTTCTGTTATGGAACTAGTACGAGACAGATCTAAAACATGTGGGTGAGATGGCATTTATCACATTTAAAGGATTGGTATCAAGATAGATACCAGCTAATTTGTTCTCAGAACACTGAGCTCTACAAAATTGGAAAACCAGACTTTAACATGGTCCAGAAATGCTGACGTTACTGGAGTTCAAGGCCAAGAAAGAAAAGAAATAAACAAAGGGGGAAAAAAAATGAAAAAAAAATGAAAAAAAAACCCCCAAAACTTGTAACTTAGAAGAACATGCTATGAGATTCATCAGTGTTTAAAGCACCTGTGAGGAGTCTTTAGTTGGTCTTGAAACAATCTGACACAATGTCACTGTATGATCAACTAGAGCAAACCAGACCATCGGCTTTAAAACTCCGACAGCTTTCCACTAATGTTTCTCCTTAGGGACCTGTGGGTACATGTTTGAACGTATCTTGGCCTGTGTGTGAGCAGTGAGTTTCAACAGAGGGAAAAAAATGTGAATTTAGGAATGGATGAAGCATATACACTTTAAAAGAGCTTGACTATGGATGGTGCAACCATCAGCTTAGAAAAGGTTAAGTTTAGGGTGTGATAAAGGCCTAGGAAAGTTTATAACTAGTTTATAACTTTAACTAGTCAAATAAAGCTTAGGAAAGGTATAATCAAGGGAGCAATGAAGGCTTTATATACAGAAGACGAGAACAGCCATGGATTTTTTTTTTTACATGCACTGTTATCTTGTGATAACGTCTTATAATATCGTTATCTTGATATAAAAAAGGTTGTTTTCTCGTTATAACAAATTATTTCTGTTATCTCAACATAACAAAGATCATTTTCTTATGATAAATGAAATGACAATTAAGCTGACCTCAGACAACGCATACACATAACACTTCGAACTTTAGACATTTAACTGCCATGCATGAGTCGTTGAAAGAGTAATGCACTTGCACAAAATGGAGTGTGCCGTCAGCGTTTTCATTGAAAACCCTGACATGCTGTTTACAACGGTGGCCTTGGTGTTTCAGAAATATCCCAATCCGGAATGCGTTTTTAAAAGTTACCGTTTGAGGTCGGCTAAAATGCCAACTCCGTTATCATGAGAAAATGACCTTTGTTATATCGAGATAACAAGATAATAAGTCATTATCATGTGATAACAGTGCATAAAAAAAGAAAGACCCATGGCTGTTCCCGTCTTCTGTATTTCTATGCCTTTGCTGAGGGTGTTAAAGAGAGGAAGAAGTCAAGTCTGAGTAAAGTGTGAAAAAAAAAACCTTAGTTAGGGCGTGGTCAAAGGTATATCAAATGATACCAAAATGCTTAGTTAAGTATAAAAAGCAAGTTAAGGCCATGTAAAGGGTATCATTAAGACTTGGTAATGGATTTATTAAAGGTGTGATAAAGGCTGATGAAAGGTTTGAAAAGGTGTATTTAACAAATGCTTATTAAGAGCTTTGTTAAAAGTGTAATTAACCCAAAGTAAAGTTTATATTGTAGGATATAGTATAGTCTTAGGAAAGGCTTAATAAACGGCCTAATTAAGGTTTGATGAAGGCTAAGTTAGGGCTTAAAATTAGGTGTTATAAAGAATTAGTAAAGGCTTAGAAAAGGCTGAATTTTTTGGTGTAAAAAAGGCTTTACTAATATGTTGTTCGGTCTAATGGAGGAAATTTAAGGCTTGATTCGGGGAGGAAATATAAGGCTCAGTTCAGTTAAGGCTCTGTTAAGGGGCATAATAATTGTTCAGAAAACTAAATACTGAATTGGTTAAGACAAAGTAAAGGGGGTCAAAAATGTGGAGCTAAGTTTTAGTTATGGTTGTAAAGTCTTGGTGAGGTCCTCATGAAGGGCTTCATTTGGGCTTCGTAAAGAGTGTAATGACAGCTTAGTTAAGGGGTTAGTAAACTGCTTAAACAGGACTTTGTAAAGGGTGTAATAAGGCAGTGTGATGCTTCATGAAGGGAGTTATTAAGGCTTGGTTAAGGTTGTAATAAAGACTTTGTTAAAGCTGCATTTACGGTGTGATAGAGGCTTTGGTGAGACTAAGGCTTGAGGTGATGCATAAAATAAATAAAACGAAAATTATAGCAATTATGATTTGAATAAGAGGTTTTCTTGACTGAATATTTTACCCCCTTTGGCATTTAAAGGTTTTTTATGTAATGATGTCTGTTCAATGTAGAGATGACTCTGCCTCTTCTTGCAACATAAAAGCTTTGGATCATCTTCATTTCTCATTCTTCTTTTCTTAATTCTTCTTCTCCCTGTCCTCCCCCTCCACTCCTCCCTCCTCAACCTCCTCCTGTCATTCTCCATGTATGCTGTGATCTTCTCATACCACCACAGTATTTGGATGTCTCCCTCCATCTCCTCTTCCTCATCCTCCTCTGCCCCCACACTGAGTCCAGTGTTTTTTAGCCTGCCTTTCTGTCGCCAACAAAGTATCTCCTCTCTTTGTCAGGGCCTCCTTTTGGGGAGGGAGGCTGTCCTCCAAGTTAATTGTGTATTCGTTAGCATTCGCCTGCCGCAACTTAACAACTTAATCCTTTAATAGTAGAAGTGTTAGTGTGTGTGTGTGTGTGTGTGTGTGTGTGTGTGTGTGTGTGTGTGTGTGTGTGTGTGTGTGTGTGTGTGTGTGTGTGTGTGTGTGTGTGTTCTTTTGTTTGTTGGTTTGTTGTTTACTGTGTGGGACTGAAGACACACAGCAGAGATGCCATCCAAAGCATTTATTAATCAGAGGAAAGTCAAGAACTGATCAGTTATGGTTCTCCCTTATTTCTATATGCAATGAAGTCATTTTATTTATTCACTTGATTATTTATTTGTTCGTTAATTTTTTTTAAAGGTCCTGTGAGGGACTTTGGTTTACATCAGTTTTGGCAACCCAGTGGAGGAAGGGACACCTCTAATCTCTTTTGTCATGTAAATGAACCATTTTTACAGATAGAAACTGAAATTTGAGACTTGGACATAAGTTGAACACTGACATGGTTTCACACTGGACCTAGACTCAACCCTCACCGACTTGAGACTTGACTCAGATTTGAACTTTGGGACTCATGGACATCAATTATATCACTTGCTCAAAATCATTCCAGCTCAAGCATAGACCATTTTTAATCATTTCAAAGGGGTGCTACTTAAAAGAGGGAGCGAGAAAGACAGAGACACGGTGGGCCAAAGACTGACATGGATGTTGCATATAGCTGGTTATAGCTTAGCTGGTTGCAGCTGCTCCCGGTTTTGGATTGTTAACACAACAGGTGATCACCCACACACAGATCAGCTAGAAAAGGTCTGAATTTCACAAAAATGTACAGATGGAGAAAACTGTAACGTTCAGTGAAAGACCTCTAGGATGGCCACAAAGCAGTTTCTGACTTTCACCTGCTTTGAGTATATTTTTGTGTCGATGTGTGTGTATGTGTGTGTGTGTGGTGTCGTGTGTGTGCTTGTTATTTGTATCGATGTCTGTATTAAGCTGATGTGTAAAAAGCAGTGGACTTTTGTGAAAAGCAGGAAGTGGTCAATGAAAACAAACACACCACAGGAGGATCAATTAATCATCCTGGGGTAATGTGTCATTCTGTCTGGCACATGTACAGTACATCCATTTCATTAATTAGTATGAGTGGGATGTTTTTTTTAAAAGCTGCTGTATGGAGGAGACTGTATGACTAGCAAAGAGCTGCATACAAAGTGAGAACTCAGACTCATTGAAAAAAAAAGAGCTGTTGGGAGCAAGAAAAACCCTGATCTATGCACCTCTGATTAGAAACATGTAAAGTTGTTGTTGATAAAGTGAACTAATAGATGAGAGAGATTTCAGGGGCTCTGTGGTCACTGGTGACGAGCAGCTCAATATCATAAAAGTCTCACTGTTCTGTTTTTCTCTGTGATGACCTGTGACACGGTCATACTGGCAGTGAATATATACAATATATGACTTGCCACATAAATAGATTTAGGAAAAAAATCAGGTCCAAACATAGATATAGACCAGCCATGGGCTGCACTCAAACCTGGGATCAGCCCCCACCAAGAAGACCCCCAAACATATGGTAGCCCTGAGGGAAACATGCATCTACCACACAGAGCCTTTAAGTCTTTAAGAAAAAAATCTAATTGTACTCTGTATTCCAACCTTTTTGAAATTTGGGCAGAAAAATAAAAATGTATCGCTACCAATTAAGAATGCATGTGTAAACTAGTATGCAAAAAATTTACAAACAGGCCCTCTGCCTGAGATGTTGAATCTTTTTCTTATTGTCATTGATGTAACAGTACTTTGTAAAGATACATTTTGTATGTTTGGTCGTCAAATCAGCAATGATGCCATCGAATAAAGTTGTGCATGCTGACAGATAAAGCTATGTCATTTCCTCGTGCATAGCTGTATCAAAAAGCAGAAAAAGTGATCAGCCTCCACCTCAGCTCTGCAGAACTGCATATCTTTTTTCTCCTAATCTTGAATGCATAAATAGGGCTCAAAATCAGTCATCCAAAACACTGTGACATGAATCCTCAGCCACAAAATCTTCTGCATTCATATTTAGAGAGCCGATTTCACTGTTTCAAAAGTGCTGGCTAAAATGCATGAGTGTGGAGAGAAATTCAATCTGTACAGCCTGAAGTTCTTTTTTGGCCTAAATGCATCATGAAAACGCAGCTGTCAACACAAAAAGACAAAAAGACACTTGCAATAACGATGGTTCCTCTTCAAAACCATAATGATGATGACTTGATGGACAGAAAACTGAAAAAAATGGTATATGATCCTTTAAGCAGTGCTGGAAGAAAAGTAAGTGGGGAGCAGCACATACCCACTCAATGCTCAGTTACAGCATGGGAAGGTACAACAGTACAGATATGAAGCTAACTGCCTTTGTGGGAGCGTTATGAGATGAGACCATGCTGTGTTTTTTATTTAGTGGCAGAGATTTTAACTTGTGGTGGCAGGAAATACTCATGGATAAATATGATTTGGTTTTAATGTCTGTTTCATGTTGCCACTGCTGGGGCCAAAGCATTCAAAACTCTTATCAGACTGCAAGAAGACAGCAGAGTTCTCCTACTCATACTCATGTACAAAATGAGTATGAAGAGATTTGCTGTAGTCTCACAGAATTGTGGGTTTTTAAATGTCTTTTTTCTTTTTTTTTGGTGTGGCACCCTCAGGATTTTTATCATCCATTTTTTGTGCGGTCACTGGTAAATGGAGAAGGAATAGAATAACTCGGTTTTATTGTATTTTCCTTTATTTTCAGTCCAGGACTTTGAGACAGAAGCAACAAACAGAGATCTTCACTCAGTTATTTATGACTGGGCTTTAATGTGACTTTGCAGCTTCCTCCTGCCATCATTACTGCTCTTTCTGTTACTGTCACCGGTTGTCTCTGTAGAATAAAAGTTGCACAGCTCTTACAGCAAACATTATTTTCCATGTATATTTTTCACATATTCTATCCAATTGTCTGATTCCTTTCTGTCTAAAAAGTGTTCTGCTTACTTCCTCTGCAATGAGGTTGTACTACTGTGTGCACAGTTGTCTGCTGTTTGTTTGTGTCCCTTGTGTAATCTAAAGTCATCATTGACTTATTCAAAAACAGCTTAAACTGACCAAATAGTGAGGTGACCAAACTGCCTTTCAAAAGCAAAAGTCAGTTATAGTGACATTCAGAACTCTTTCAAAAGTTTCAGTTTTTTGCAGACTATTCCAGTGTGCTGTTTATTGTGTTATGTTTAGACCAGAGGCCCCGAAGCTGGATTAATACATCCAGGGTAACTCTGCGACAACTCACTCAACTTCACCGGATCCCCATAATCCCAATCAGCTGTACTACGAAGCCGATTATCAACTCGATAACTGAATCCAGGTGTGGCCACTTCAGATCTGTGCGCGCACACGTAAAGGGGGTGGGGTCAGTGCCAACGGACCAATCTCCACAATGGAGAAGGCTGCACGTTATTTTTCACAGCCAAAGAACAGAGCATTATTTTACGCAAATACGAGGAGTACCGCAACATTATAACAGTGAGGAGCAGGAGAGCCACAGCCGCTAAAAGCCGAAGGGACTGCTGGTGCTGGAACTTCATCAGGTAAATCAAACAGATTTGAACAATCATGAACATAACATTCGCAGCGAAGCGCTCCTCTCACTATCCATGCAACGATGTCCCCGGTATCCGGCAAAAGTGGGCAAGCCATTTTCCAAGAGATCCGATTGGTCAGTGGGCGGTCTTTTATACCTGCTGAGATCTTATCCTGAAACATAACCTGCTCCGGAGCAGGTTTGGCGTTCCGCGTAAGTTACTGGGGCAACGGACCTGGATAAAAAGAGACCCACCTTCGTAGTATGGAAAACCCAGAAGTTATCCAGAAGTTATCTCGCTAAGACCAAATCCAGCTTTGTAGTACAGGCCTCTGGTTTCACCATGAAAATGAAAAAAAGACTGTCATTGCACGCCTGGTCCACTTTGTATCCAGTATAGTTCTTCTGGGTACAATGTTGTAACAGGTATGCTCAGTCCGAACAGCTAACAAAAGATGTTGGGGCAAAGGGAGCTATTGCCTCTCCTGGTGCCCTTAAGTCTGAAAAACACTGCAGAGGAGGAGCTTTCCTGGATCCCCTTTTAGTTTAAAAGGTGTTATTAGATGTCCTCTCTGGTGCCCCTTTCATGGCAAATGCATGGCAAATTGCTTTGGTTGCTGCCTTTTTCAGAAGATGATACATGACATGCCTGCTGGCCGCTATTCAAGTGGATGAATTGTAAATAAAGTACCCCCAGAATGACCTCCTGGCGGGTAAAATGTAAAAGAAATTGTCTGCTGAATGTCTTTCCAGTGCAAAAAAGTACCTTCTGTATGCAATTCCAGCATAAATTACATTGTAAAGTGGATTCCTTTTTGTTGAATTAAAACTTAAAAGGTGCCCTCCAGATGTCTTTCCAGTAAAATTTAAATTAAAAGATACTTTTTTTGTTTTGTTGACCTGCAAGGTTTGTAAGCAAAGTTGTTTTTTTTATAGACACAAGCTAGATCAATACCAGAGCTAGACTCATGCCAGCCACCCTCCAGCTCAGACGGATTTTCATTCAGCCCATTGAACTGGTTGAGTCAAAATAAAAAAAAATGGGTCAGGTTTAAATTACAGATGTGTTACAAGCAGGAAAGGAAGACCTGTTCGTGCACTTCAGCAAGAGGAGTGACGCAGTACTATGTCTCAGAGTGAGAGTTTACAGGCAGGTTTTGGCAGGTATGCAGGCAGGCAAATTAGTAACAGGAAACAAGCCGGAAGATTGCAGGCAGGAAATGTCACTACAAAGAAACTCTGAAGTATCAAAAACCACAAAGCATGACGGAAACAAAGTGCTTTAAAAGTACTGGCCACTAGATAAAGAAAATGGTCAAGAAAATGTTGACTGAGGCTGTGAAATTGAGACAGGTGAGCAGGTAGGGAAAGGGTGGCCAAGTAACTAACTGGCTGATTATGACGGGGAGCAGGTGTGTTGTTGGAGAAGTAGGGAAACCCAGAAAGCATCTGGTGGATTCAATCCCAGCCTCCACACATGGAATCAATGGCTCTGAAGAGAGTTCCTTGTAAGTGTGCGAGGGCTGGTCCAAAGTTAAATCACCAAGGGCGCTGGTGGAAATGTGCCATGCCAAATTAAGAACTTTCTGTGGGTCTGGCTTCTACTTAAGTGATGTGAAGGACATCACGGTCCAGCCCCCAATCAAATGTAAAAAAATGTTTGCATATTTGATTTAATATTCAATACAGTTTTAAAAAAAATAGTCATGAGTTTAAACAAAACAACATACAGGAGGAGTTTTTTGTAAATCTATACCACTTTCTCAAAGAAACAAGCAACAATGTAAGGGTTACCACCTAGTCCAGAGGGAGTGCTGAAGTCCACACACACAGAAAGTTCCTTACAGGAGTGCTGTTTTTGTAAAATATGGCATAGGCAGGAGAAGGAAGTAAATGGCTTAGAAGACGTAAGCAGGTGACTTAGCATGTTGGAAATGCAAGGGTAACGATAATGGGGGTAGGACATTGTGAGGCAGTCAAAAACAGAAAATGTCAAAGAAATAATAAGAAATGCTCCCGTTCCTCTGCATTCACTGGACAACTTAGTGGTTTGTTTACATTAAAAAACAACAGTAAGAAAACTAAATGGTGTTATACCAGAAATCAAAGTATTACATTAAACTAGATATAACTTGAATTCTTATTGCCCTGCTGTGTCAAAAACTTGAATTTAGTTGGTCAAAATCAGATCTGAGCCTACACGTATAGTGGACACAGTTTTACGAAGTGAAATTGTCTGATTGAACTACGTTTCAGCTTGTTTTGCAGCTGCCGGCTGCTCCACACTCCTTCAATACAGTGTTATTGTAATATACAGTAGGTCTCCACAGGGCTACATTAAATTGCAGAGCGTAGATATAACCGTGGTAATGTGGAGTCTCTGAGTGTAACAGCTGGTCTTTATAATTAACCAAATCAGAAAGGTAAAACCCCCTTGTTAAGCTCTTTGGTACTGCAGCAGATATGTAGCATTAACTAGACTCGGGCTGCTACAGGCTATAAATGCACAGCTCACTAAATACAGTGGCTTTATTATATTTATTTATTATATTATTTATTTTTTGAATTACAATATCCATTTCTGTTTTGATCCAAAAACCAATTTGTGTGTTTTTTTTTTCTACATCTGACATGTATGTATTTATGTATGTTTTACATATATTTATGTTTATCTTGCATACAGGGTATACAGCAGGGCATTTGTTAACAAGCCATCCAGTGCCTGTCTCATTTACTTATTTACTTAAATTATATTAATTGTATATTCAATTATATATATATATATATATATATATATATATATATATATATATATATATATATATAGTCAAAGGGTATAATCAAAGGGGGTGTCCCTGGAGGGCCAACAGCACTCAGGTGACCCTCCCCCACTTAACAATCATGAGTAGAGGATCAAATTACAGCCACACGGACGAAAAACAGACTCACCTGAAACCTGTCAGGCCAGACACAGCAGATATTTTCAAGGGTTAAACTGGTCATTTTTTTGTACTACTGTATCTGGGGCAAAGTTGAGGAGTTTATGCATTTTCAGAAACACAGAAACATAGGATTAGAAGTTTTTAACATTCATTAAACAGACAAAATATGCTAATTCCTCATCATTTTAAGAATACAGATCGTCAATTTTTTGTTAGTTCATTTATTATTTAAATTCCAATTTATTTTTAAGAGGTAGCAGTAAAAATAATTATTTTATTATTTTTGAATTTGCTGTTTAATTCCTTATTTTGCTTCCATGTTTTGACATCCGGTAGATACAGCAATTGAAAAAAATAAAAAATAAAACACAGACGGTGATTGTACAACTGCAGCTAAGTAAATAAATGCTCCTCCATGTTTACATGACACGTTGGACCACACCTGCCTCACAACATGCTACCTGACACAAGGTGGTGGCATTGTTGTGACTCATGCGCATGCGCCGTCCTCCTCTCATCAGTCGGATATTATAAGGGCTGCTGAGAGCGCGGAGTGTGGTTCAGAGTACAGTATCTGGACCGGACCGAGGCGGGCAGGAAGCACATCGACGAGACGGAGGCGATGGAGGACACAGAGGGGACGAAGAAGGATCAAAACTCTCCGAAGAGCGACAGAGTCACCCTGAAAAAGGAAATAGGACTTTTGAGCGCTTGTGCCATTATCATTGGTGAGTGACAGCTTTAATGGTCCTCCACGCTGCGTGAATGAAGCATGGGTCGATACGGTGATTGCAGCTAAAAGGAGAAGTTAGCCGGCTGGCGGACTAAAGAATTGTAACATGAGTACTACTGCTTGTGTTTCAGTGTTAAAGTGATACAATAATGCCTCACAATAGGATTCAGAATTAGCAGGGACCCGGTTTTGTTCTGGTCCTGGTCTACTGTACGGAACCTGTAGTAGTGAGGGTAATTTAGTAAAACTGGTTTAACCGACTGACTTTGCCTTAAAACCGCCAAAATACGCACAGAGGTAGAGTGGCTCATACGCACGGCTGGTCCAGCTCGGATGTCTGGATCCAGTCCGGAGTGCTGGTTTTGTGTGGAAACTGTTGCATCAGTCTGGACTGATGATCTGAATATGGACATGCCTACGTGGCTTGATGTTCTCATGTTGAACTTGAAAGGCATGCAGACAAAGCACAGCCCCCATGTGGTACTGAAAGATAACTGAGCATTCAGATTACAGCACAGTCGAGGTTTGAGGTTTTATATGTCGACTTGCACTGACTAATAAAGACATTCATGTTTTTACATGCTCTCATCGTATGACTAAAGAGTCACTCGTGCTGCACGAAGAGGGGATTTACATGTGATAAAAGCAGCCACAGAGAACTGTATAATAGAGGAAGCTGCGTTATGGCTCAGTTTCCTGTACAATGATGATGTAGTGAGCAGACTGCAACTGTATAAAGGCGTAGAGACCAGCTCTTCTGCAACAGTAAACAAGCAACAGGTTGTGCACTGTGTGCTGTTATAATGTGACAGTAATGCAGAGGGGTTCCCCCAGAGCCGGCTGATAACCTGCTGCTGGACTCAAATTAAGGCTCTTAGTATTACTGGAGGCATGGAGCCATGAAGTTATTCTTGTGCAGGACAGGATGTTCTCCTGTTTACATAATTATCATTTCTTGCACTCTGGATTTGCCTCTGGCTTCAATAGTTGATTAAACTTGGATGCTCAAAATCTGTGTCAGTGTTGACTTAAGTAAACCTGTCTATTCAGGAGGGAATCCCAGCTTAACCCTTGTTGTAATAGCTGATACTTTGGGTCGATTGTTTTTTCAGGGCCATACTGATTATTAGTGTTTAAAAAATCTTTTAAAAGGCAGCACATGCAGTTTAATATGTTTTTAACTCTACTCAATCTTCAAGCAAGCCACTGTCACTGGTGAGGTGCAGCCTCCTCCTTTAACTCACTGATAATCTGTAGTTCATGTGGATATTTGGTACTGACAAGCTCTTACTGTAAAAATAATATTTTAAGTCAAAACTCAAAGTTTGGGATATCTAAAATTTCAGCACAGAACTTTGTATAGATATATTTTATCATGTTTAATCAAAAGTGTGCCTTTAAACATCATGTCAACACTTAGAGCGCAAACATTTATGTCACATTTGTGTGATGTCCAGCCAAACCAATAGTGTTGTGTGTGTGGGACATTGTGAGTAAAGAGTGAAAAGAGACCAAGAGAGAAAGACTCACATGCAGCAAAGTAGTTTTTCTTTTTTGATTAAATAATCTTACTGTGGTTGAATCTACTATGAGGAAGTGTATGAAATGGACTGAAATTCATATTCATGTCTTTATAAGATATTCAAAAGCAAACAACACCATCAGGTAGGCCTGGGCGATTTGGCAAAAAAAATGATCACGATTTATTTTGTCATATCGTCCAATCTCGATTATTATCATGATTTTTTTTTAAAAACTGCCAGTTTTAAAGCATCTGTACTAAAAACTAAAAAAACTAGAGATTAGTTCAACATTTTATTAACATACGAAGTAAATAACAAAGCAGATTGAATAAGATACACTTAGAAAAATCTAAAAAACATTTTAACTCAACAGTACAACAAATGTAGATAAATAACAGAGAATTAGTTTACAGTCCTGAGTGTTTTTGCAGGTATGCAAGACTCAAAATAAACAAATCGCCCCCTCAGAGATTATGAAGGTGCTTTAAAATGTAAACATTAGGTGATGTAAACGTAGATGATACGCATACCTGCCAACATTTGGGTTATAAAATCCAGGAGTTGTTTGTGGCGCACGCCGGGCAGTTTTGGGGTGACCTTGTATGGTGGATATGAGCTAATTATGAGAGTATTTGTAATTAAATTGCTCATCCAAATAAGTATAAGTGAAGCTGCACACTTTTGTTTTGTTTTAACAATAACAAATGGTAAAAAAAAAAAAAGATAAAAGGTCTACGATATGCCTTGAACTTATTTAGTCCACTAATATTAGTGTTAAAGTCCTCATATGTTTTAAATGCTCTCCTGTATGAGGCTTTCTGAACATCTGTGCATGACATACAGCACTGTTTTATCCGAGGCTGCCCTGAACGCATCACTCTTGCATATCTCGAGTTTGTTTTTTCCTTTCACTGAAGTTTTCATTTTCCAACAAACACTGCTTAAATATAGTTTACAGCTGAAACCGAACTGAATCATCCAAAACTGTAAAGTAAAAGTATCAATCCAGTCTGTGTGGCTCAGCAGAAACACAGGACGATCTCCGTTTGTCTGGAAACCTGGAAACTTTGGACAAATATAGTGACCCGATTCATGAATGAATGCGGACCATGCTACGAGAAATTCCTGGGAGAAATGCCCTCAGCTCCGCGTTTAGCTCCATGTTCGGTCACTTCGTTTACTTTCCCTGTTTACTTCTCCGGTAACTTACAGAAGTGAGCAGGAAAAGCTCAGCTCTGATTGGCTGTTGTGACACACGTTTCCGCCATGTTTGATCGAGTAAATTTATCGCGATCATCGATCACGATCATATAATCGCCCAGTCCTACCATCAGGGTTCAAACTCAGTTTGTATAGTATAGCTGCAAAGTTTCTGAGTATAGCTGCAAAGTTTCTCCACGCACACAACATACCGGTCGACATAGCACGGCACCCCGGCTCCCTGTGGATTACTATCCCCGCCGGGAAGCGGCGAAGGCGGCGCAGAGAGAGGAGGCAGAAGCGGGGCTGCAGAGCTGGCCCGCTAGCCAGGCTACGGAGGCAGCCACTTAAACCTCCGCTTCCCAGCCTGTTTCTCGCCAATGCTCGGTCCCTCGCCAATAAAATGGATGAACTGAGGCTACAGGTTGCAACCAACAATGCCGTGAAGGATAGCTGCATTCTACTCTTCACGGAGACCTGGCTTCATCCACTTATCCCGGACTCGGCGGCGGAGCTAACAGGCTACACCATGCAGCGTCAGGATAGAACACAGAGCTCCGGTAAGACCAGAGGAGGGGGGCTGTGTATGTACGTGAACAACAGCTGGTGTACGAACACAGTGACTGTGGACAGCCACTGCTCCCCGGACCTGGAGTATGTGTCTGTGAAATGCAGACCCTTTTACCTCCCGAGAGAGTTCTCTGTTGTAATACTAACAGCTGTTTACATACCGCCGGACGCTAATGCTAAGGTGGCTAGCAACCATCTGCATAGTAGCATTGGCTCCCAGGAGAGTAAATATCCTGACGCTGTACACATCGTAGCAGGGGACTTCAACCATGCCGATTTGAAAACAGTTCTCCCTAAATTCTACCAACATGTCAAATGCACAACCCGTGGAGATAAGACTCTTGACAAGGTCTACTCTAACATCAAGCTTGGCTACAGGGCCAAACCACTACCTCACCTGGGCCAGTCCGACCACTTGTCTCTGCTGCTAATACCCGCATATGCCCCCTCAGGAAAAGTACACCCACCATCACAAAAACGGTAACAACTTGGCCTGATGGAGCCTCTCAACAGCTGCAGGACTGCCTCGACAGGACGAACTGGGAGGTGTTTTTACATCACGATCTGGAGATCTTTACAGGCAGTGTACTTGGATACATACAACACTGCATAGCCACTGTTACTGTGGAAAAAGAGATCCGGATCTACCCCAACCAGAAGCCCTGGATGACCCGGGAAGTCCAGCAGCTGCTGAGGGAGAGGAATACCGCCTTCAGGTCTGGTGACCAGGTCCTCTACTCTGCGGCCCGGGCTGACCTGAAGAGAGGCGTCAAAGGGGCCAAGTCGGACTACCGGAGGAGGATTGAGGCACACCTGGAAAGTAACAACAGCAGGCAGGTGTGGCAGGGAGTCCAGCAGCTCACCAATTACAAATCCACCTTGGGAGCAGCTGAGGGTGAGGCCTCGCTGGCAGAGGAGCTAAACACCTTCTTTGCATGTTTCGAGGTGGAACCACCCAAGGCAGCCACACCACACCCCATGGTACACAGCAACTTCACCCTCACAGAACATGAGGTGAGACGTACCCTGCGCGCCGTGGACCCAAGGAAGGCTGCTGGGCCTGATGGAGTGCCCGGGCGTGTGTTAAGGGACTGTGCGGAACAGCTCGCCGGAGTCTTCACAAGGATTTTCAACCAGTCCTTGGCCGAGTCCAGTGTTCCACCATGCCTGAAGTCCTCCATCATCGTCCCCCTGCCCAAGAAACCTCATATCTCCAGCCTCAACGACTACCGGCCAGTCGCTCTCACCCCGGTGGTGATGAAATGCTTTGAAAAGCTGGTCCGGGGTCACATCACATCACACCTGCCAAAAAGCCTTGACCCTCACCAGTTTGCATACAGGGCAAATAGATCCACAGAAGACGCCATTGCCTCAGCCCTCCATGCTGCACTGTCCCACCTGGAGCAGCAGGGGAGCTACGTACGGATGCTCTTTGTGGACTATAGCTCTGCTTTTAACACCATACTTCCTCACAAACTGCTGAACAAACTGGTCAATCTAGGCATTTCTCACCCCACCTGCATATGGATCAACAGCTTCCTCACCTTTCGCACGCAGAGGGTGAGAGTGGGCCATCACACATCAACGGCCCTCAGCCTCAGCACCGGTTCGCCACAGGGCTGTGTGCTGAGTCCCCTGTTGTTCACCCTTTACACACACGACTGCGTCCCCACACATCACAACAACACCTTTGTCAAATTTGCAGACGACACCACGGTGGTGGGGCTCATCTCTGGGGCAGACGAGTCTGCGTACAGGAACGAGGTTGAACATCTGGCAGCATGGTGTGGGGAGAATAACCTCCAGCTCAACACAGCAAAAACGAAGGAGCTGGTGATTGACTACAGGAGGATAAAGACTGACATCACACCACTCATCATCGGCGGGGATTGTGTGGAGCAGGTGTCAGACTTCCGGTTTCTGGGTGTTCAGATTGAGGAGGGCCTGACCTGGACTGTAAACACCACACAGGTGATTAAAAAGCCCAACAGCGTCTCCACTTCCTGAGGGTCCTCAGGAAAAATAACATCACACAGAGACTGTTGGTGTCCTTTTACAGGTGTTCCATCGAAGCCATTCTTTCATATTGCATTTGTGTATGGTTTAACAGCTGCACTGTGGCCCAGAGAAAGGCTCTCCAGCAGGTCGTCAACACAGCCCAGAGGATTGTCGGTTGCCCCCTTCCCTCACTGGACGACCTTCATGGCGCTCGCTGTGCTAAAAAAGCCCAGAACATTATCAAAGACACCTCCCATCCTGGTCACCTCCTGTTTGAACTTTTGCCGTCAGGCAGACGCTATAGGACAATCAGATCCAGAACGAACAGACTTAAAAACAGTTTTTTTCCGTCAGCAATAACTACCCTCAATGCCTTAAGGAAGTGACTGAATACCTATTTACTCATTTACTTTATTTATTCGGAACTTATTTATTTATTTAGAACTGCTATTTATTACTGTATTTGTTTTAATGATGCACTGACTGTCTGGCACTTTTTTAATTTCGTTGTACTGGTTACAATGACAATAAAGGACTATTCTATTCTATTCTATTCTATTTTTTATGCCTGAAATAGGTCAACACAAACCAAAAGTTCCTCACTGGAACTGTAACCAAACAAAATACTGATACACTTTTTCAACCAAATAAAGAATATTGACCAAGACCAAAAAAAAGGTCAATCCTTACCTTACACATAGCCCCCAATAACTATAATGTCATGAGGGTGATTCAGCAGTAATGTGAGGCAATCATATTATAATATGTTAAATTATCAGCTTATCTGGAAATTAAAAAAGACCCACCAAAAGTCAATAGTAGGATTGATGTCATAAACAGCACTGCAAGGAATAGTGACACATTAGCTATGTTTACATATGCAGACTCTCCTCTTATTAGAGTTTCATGGACACTAAATACAGTGATCCTGTGCACCAACAAACAGCAATCATTTAGTCATAATAAAATAATAACTGAGAGAGAAACTGTTCACTCGTCACTGCTGTGTCACTGTATACTACAAAAGTTTTTTTTCACTCATTGAGTCTTTCAACAACCCTGAATTCTGTCAGGTCTTTGAATAGTTTTCAGCAGCAGATCATACTTTCTTTGCTTTCACCATGTTCCAACAGTGTCCTGCAGTAACTAAAATGGATAACTGTCATGCCACTGAGCAGTCATGCACAGTAAGGATGGTTTTACCTCAGCTATGAATAAAAATTCAGAGAAAATATCATATAGAATAATCCATTCCTCTGAATCAGATGAAGTGCTCTATTTTCGTGCCCGCCGGTGACGTGGTGGAGGGTGGCGCACCTCGCACAGTGGTATTTTCGTCTGGCGGAGCCTAGCGCACAGCCACTTTGTTATTTTCATAGACTGAGGTGCACCAAGGTTTGCCAACCTGGTCAGCTTTCAGCGCAGGCAGTGGTATTTTGGTAGACCGGCGGCATAGTGTGCATATGTCACCGATGCCTCACCGGCAGGTTTCCGCAGTGTCAGGCATATTTCAGTGCAATAAAAAATCAACAACCAATACTCAGTGCAACTATCTAAGTCAGCACATACATTTAGATCTTTATTAATATATTTGGATCTATATCTTATCTGATGAGTGCGTTTGGCACGTGTTTGGACCCTCAACCTGATTGAATTAACTCATCTGAAACTGCATGAAATTAAATATACAGTTAACAGTCACACATGATGAAGTTAACAAGATATTTAATTTGTCTCCCCCCTTATTCTCCTTCTTCCTCGCACAGTTCGACCGGACATGTCTCCATGTCCTCTCCCCGTAGTGCTGCTGCTGATTAATTTTAGTGATCAGGTGAATTATTCGCTTCGAAAATTTGAACAAAACAATAAAAGAAACTTTCATGTAAAATTACCTGTTTATCTGTTGTTCTCACATCCTTAAAATTCTGTGAATATTCAATCCAGAGTTAGGCTTCCATATGAATATTATAATATTCAGCTGTGTGAGCCAAGTTCATTTTATATGCCAACATCTATGAAAGAAAGAGCCAGGCCACGGAGCGTGATGCATTCTTTACGCACAGGTGGTTCTGATTTTAATGCCATTATTGGAGTTTATGTTTTGATCTGTGCGCACAACCCACCTTTGTCACATGGGGTTGAAATATATGCAATTTTATGTGAGTGTCTTTATTTGTGGAAAAGGGTGTTTGTCTTACCGGTGGGTACAACCTAGGGATGTCACGATATGAAAATTTAACATCACGGTTATTGTGACCAAAATTATCACGGTTATCGATATTATCACGGTATTGTTGAAATATGTTCAAAATGTTTAGAAAGGACTTATACATGCCCTGAAATCATTTAACAAAGATTTATTTTGAAAAAAACAATCAAAATAACACGCAGAATGAACCTTTCCTTAACTTTAAATAACAGAGGAACGACAAGCTTAAAAAATAAAAGATGGGCCTGAAAAGAGCCAGAGGTAATCAACACTAGTAAAAGTAATAACAAAGTACAAAGTAATGTGCCAGTGGCATAAACATTAACATAATGACAAATAAATAAAATTTAAATAAAATGACATTCCTTATTGTGCAAATTTTAAGAATCTTCAGTGCTCAAAAAGATCTATTCTTGCAAATGTAAAGCAAAGCAACACTACCATATGAAACAATACAATCACATGTAAACAAATGTGTAGTGCACATGTTTGATATATCATAAAATATGTAAATAAATCAAAGGAACCACACCGATTGTCCATTTTCTCCACCATAAGGTGCTACTGCTGACTTTGTTCACTACTTGAGATTGAAATGTAAAAATGTCAGCATATTTACTTTCCTGGTTTGAGAATAGTGATCTGCGAGGGGAAACGATGTGTCCGCTGGCACTGAATATCCTCTTGGATGGCACACTGGTTGCTGGGATGCACAAAAGCTTCCTGGCAACCCTTGCAACCTTTTGTAGAAGCCGAAATACGCCTGCAAAACTGCCCTCCGCCATGTTTACAAGTTGTATACTGCGCTATGCGCATGCATGCGGCATGCCTGTGTCTGAAGGACTGCTGTGTGCGGCTGCTCTTCTCAGCACTGAGCAGTCTCTGAGCTTTTCCAGAGTGCGGCAATGAAACACGGATTTAACAGTAATTAAAATTGGAAACGGTAGTACTAACCATCAGACATTTTGCACCGGTTTATCATTTTACTGGTAGTCGTTACATCCCTAGTACAACCTTACACATACCAAATCCCTCTGTTAATGTTTGAGAGAGTGTTGAGGACATCCTCCGCAGTGCTTACAGTGACACTTGTTAAGGGGCTGCCTTCTGTTGCCATCGTGTGGCATTGCTGTCTTCAGCCATTTCTTGATCTCTTCGACTACTGCACGAAAAATGTAATACGTCTCGCAGGTGGCGGATTTAAAGGTGAGGAGGTCTCGGCTGTGTTAAACCCACTCCACGCCTTATCCCCTCCCTCTCTACGACTTATGTCGCTGGGAGGAACTGAGTTAGGGAGGGGGGATGCTTACGCCGGGCTGTGCCGCTCACCAAAATACTGAAATACCAAAATGTGCTTGGGCACCCCTTGTGCGGCAGACCTGACTTACGCCACGCCTGTGCCACGCAGCCAACAAGGCATGAAAAAACAGCCTGAAGTGTCTTTTTGAATAGGCTGAATTGGACCTCTCTGAGGTTTTGGCATGAATCACTTTCTTCTGACTTGGTAATTAATTGTATTATTAGTGGTTCATGTAAACAAAGCTGGTGTTCAAATGTGTTTAGAGAGCCCTTCTGTATTAACATTGTTATGGATATGTTGTGTCACTGATTGTACAGGTGTCACAATGGTCACGTTGAATATTTGGCCCACTCCTAAACCTGATTTTTAGATAATGTGGTGTGGGATATCACTGTTCCACATTGGGACATGACATGAAGTGTGTTAAACAAAATTGTGAAGCATGTTCATCTATATTTGCTGTCCTTGGTGTTTTACGTGATACCTAAAACTTGAACTGTGTGTGTCAGTGTTGGTGATTGTAGTGCACAGATTTGACAGCCTGCTCATTTTCCACCACATTGAGATTTGTTGTAAAACGGAGACCTTTGAAATGGGAACACAGAATCATTGAAGGGATAACGTGTTCCTCTTTGTACCCTGGAATCACTAAGATTGACTAAGTGACCAACTCCTTAAGGACTTATAAGGGATGTTTTCTTGTTTTGTGTCTTCTATAATCAGCTACCACAAGTAGGACTTTATATCTGATACTGGCGCTGGTATGGAAACAACTCCAGTCCTGAGGCAGACTCTAATTAGACGCCTTTTGTGCCAGTAATAGGGCTGCAGGAATGTGCCAGTGAAAACATACAGCACTGCCACTGACTTCTATATGTCCTGAGTTAAACCACTGCAGATCTCCAAATGATAAGGTCCTAAACCACATGAAGGCGAACCCTTTTAGAGTAAAGGATAGTGAAATAAACCAAGATGACTGAAAGTTAAAGACAGATGTGGGTCATTATAGTATGCAGAAATGTGGTTTCCACTGTAGTTTTTTACAGTGGAGAGTACACTCTGTGCCTGTGGCTCATACAGGCCCATGTTTGGTTCATCCATGCTGATAAATGTAAGAGAGTATTTCACTCAGCAAACAAAAAACTATGACAATCTCTGGAATTAACTGTATGAGACAATGAGCTTGTATGTTGCAGAGATCCAGCAGTGTAATCAGAGATTTCATGTGTGCCCAGCACCCCATTAAATACTGGTGCCTAAAGAAATATGGTGATCAACAAATGAAGAATATGTCTGGTAGTTGAACCTGATTTTCAACACTGTCAGACTCTTAACATAGAGAATGAGTGTGAATGAGCTCCTAAAAAATTGTGTTGTTGTCACAAAAAAAAGTGTAGGCTGATCTTTTTTCCACACTGAAAACACAATGACCCTGTCTAGTTGCCTCACCTTAAGGTTTGGGTGCAGTTTTCACATCTTTTGTGATAAGTAACTTTTATTTGACACACTCACAAAAAAAGGTTTTATGTAATTTTGCTTTTCCATTAATGAGCTGGGCCATAACACAAGACCCAAAAACAATTACAAAGAAGCAATCTAGAATAAACATTGGTATCCACTAACAGCATTGGCTAAACTGTTTTAAACATCGATAGCAGTAGTGGCTCTGATTTTGACAATCAATGTCTCTCTATTGATTAGGGATCAAGTGAGAACTAGATTGATCAGCAGAATTGATCATTGTATCAGTATCAAACTCCTGTCAATTTCCATCCCAAATCAGGCAACGACAGGCAAAACAGCTAAAGTGAAGCCTGTGCAGCTTATTAAACACACACCTACAGACACTCACTCACTGACTCACTCACTCTTCATGAGTCATATTAATACACCAGAAACATCCTACTGAAATATCCATCACCACACTCTGGTAAATTTTTACCATGGGAGCTGTCAGCACACTTAACAACTGTTTTCTTGTGTTGCTGCTGTTTCATTTAGGATTCCAGCCAAATGTTTCTAATGACAAATATCACTCATCTAATGTACCCATAACACAGACTCTCTCATCCTCAGAACTACCCTTACCTCACACACCTGTGGACTGTTTTCCCTTGTGGAGCTGAAGTCTGTCATTCTTACTATTCTTACTACCTGCTCTGTGTTTACAAACCTGCAGGACAAGTTCAGCTCCATGAGGTGGTTTAAGGTTCCTCTCCTCCCTGCTTTGAATAACACTGACTGAACTGAAAAGTTCTTTGGAGATACAGTATTTTCTCAGTAGTGTTGCAGGGAGGCAGCTTCGATGCCAAACTTTGTGACATAACAAACACAACATAGGCATTATGTAATGGCTCCGCATCTCACCACAGCCTACACAATCAGACCTGACAGTGATAGATGCTCTGTTCAGACCCCCGCTCCCTGCATCATTAGAGAGCATTCAGAGCTGCTCCAACAGGACACTGTGGTGGCATGTCTCTCTAGCTAAATCTTCAGTGAGGATCCTTTCAGACCTCCAGAGATGAGTAAAACGTAGATTACAGTGAAGAGCAGGCTTCGCTTGAACAGCTGCTGCTTGTTTTTACTGAGAGGCAGTTTTGTTTTTCTTTCTTTGTCCGGATGATGACATGAGTACCAGGCTGGATTTGAACTCATGACATGGTTTCTCTGTAGAACATAATGTAACTTCAGTGTTTCCCTAGAATTTTTTTCAGCAGGGGTGCTGCTGTGTCCATGTGTGTGTGTTTGTGTGTGTGTGTGTGTGTGTGTGTGTGTGGTGGGGGGGGGGTTCAATTTCGAAATTCAAGACTTTCAGGTACCATTTTATTTTTTTCAGGTTCAAATCTTATTTTTTCACTTCACTTTTTATTTTTTCACTTTTGAGCCTGATCTGGCTCCATAACCTGGCAACACAGCCCATGTGCCACATGGCATTGTTTACAACACTTGACCGAAGTGCATGTTTGCAGGCAGGTTACATTAGCTCCGCTAGCCAGCATGAAACAAAAAATGGAGCGTTTTTAATAACAAAGGGACAGAAACAAGCTCAAAAACCAGGTAGATGGACACACAGTGTTGTAATAAATAGTGGAGTGGATGAGGGGAAAATGGGTCTGAGCAGCAAACAAAATCAGCATGAAGACACCGAAGAGGGGGCGAGCATTCAAACGGCAGGTGTAACGTTACCCACGAAGCATAGAAGATGAGCACAGAAAATTTCAAGACAAGTGGACAGACCAGTTCTTATTTGTTTTCCATACCATGAACCCTTTGTTCCGTGCTTAATATGCAAACAGACCCTTCCAAAGGAAGGGAAGCAACTTGGAGCACCATTTCAAAGCAGCGCATCCAAAATTCAATGAAAAAAATGCAATGTTATGTTGTAATTATTTCAATGGTGGGTTGAAAGTGGGGATCACCCCTGGGTTCAGGGGTACTCAAAAAATTTTTAAAGTTGGCAGGTCTGCATTTAGCCACAAAATTACCACCTTCTTTTGCAAACGCCATGTTTGTTTACACTGGTGTGTGTGGGAACTGGGGAGCACTTACGCAGGAAGGGGGAGCCTACAGTGGCCTGGAGGCATGAGACATGATAGAAAGGAAAACTGATTTGACAATTTTAATTTTCTTAACATCGTCATAATCTTATCATGATTTAAAATTAATTAAGCATACAGCCCTACCTCTGACCCCTCTTGGGCGAAGTAACGGTGGCAGAATGGGGGCCAGGAGGTGGCGGTGAAAAACACCACAGAGTATATGTGCATTTCTGAGTCCGTGTATGTGGAGCTCCTGTTGAATGTCAGAAAGCCAGCATGCTTGCATGGCTGGCATGGTTCCCTCTAGTTCCTACAAGTAGGCCATGTAATCTTTGACATGGGCAAAGTACAAAGAAATACTCATGGTAGCAGATGACAAAAAATAACACGGCTTTCTCATCCTTGCGGTGCTCCGATCTGTTTTCAGATCGCCACTGCTGAATTACATGTGCCACTACTAAATTTAACATGATCATCAATATCAATGCCCTACTAATGATTTCTACACGCACTTTGTGAGCACAACAACACACAACATTATTTTCAACTTGTTTTGAGTCATCAGCGAGCGCATCAAATCCTGTTGGACCCTCCCTAATTAATGTGAAGGACAACGTTGAAGGTTATAAACTGATATAGTGAGGAGCACGGGTAACGTAACATGAACATAACAGCATAGTTGAACGTTCTTGTTTCTCAAACCCTTTTGCAAATAAATCGCTGGTAGCATGTCATGTGAAACCCAGCGTCATCAGGAACATTGTCAAAGTCGATATCAACGCAAAGTTTCTGCAAGGTCCTTTGTCTCACCCTGTAGAGAAAGCCACTTTCTAATACTAGTTCTGTAAGTTTCCCAACATGTCCTCATAAAGTCGAGAACGTCTTCACTCTGGACAGATGACAGATGCATATAGCATCGTTTCGTTCCATTTTTATGCACTTTTGAAGGCTGTTTTCTTTTGTTCCTTTTCTTTTCTTCCTCTTTGCTTGTCTCGCTGCGAGATGCGGTCGTCGCCATGTTTGTGTATTTCTGATACTATGGCAACGAGACTCGGCTCCTATTGGTCCACGTGACAAAAATCGCTCCACCCCTTGCATATTCGATTGCGCGTGTGCAAGTATCACTACGCCGCAGAAGGGAAACAGTTCGACACCGAAACACTGATTACTAAAAATCGACTGGATGACATGAGTAGATATATTTTTTTTAGTACTTACTATCAATAGAGCTTTTTAATGAATCACAGTTTATATTGCACCACTAAAGTGGAACGAACCAACACGATCTCATTCAGCCAAAACAGCCTAATTGTAGGCTAAGCTAATGTGTATTCATGCCACTTCCTGAACGCAGGGTGATGGGGTGGGGAAGGAGGGGGAGGCCTGTCACTCATGGCAGACCGCGCCCCTCTCAGTCGAGGCCCGCCCCCACGGAAAAACAGGGTCAAAAGTGAACCTGAAACTTTTCAAGTTGAATCCGAAAAAAGATCTGTATCTGAAAAAAAAAAATCTGAAACCGAAAAAAAAGTTTTCAATCCATAAAAATAAGATCTGAATCTGAAATAAATAAATAAAATTCAATCGAAAAAAAAAAAGTACTCCAAGATCGAAATATACATTGAAGTGAAAAATAGAATTAAATAATTTATTCAGGTATTAAAAGTATTAAAAAACAGAATCAAAGTTACATTTGAGCAGATTTTTTTCATGCATTCTGGGATTTTTCAAAGTTCAATTTCAAAATTCAAGACTTTCAGGTACCATTTTATTTTTTTCAGGTTCAAATCTTATTTTTTCACTTCACTTTTTATTTTTTCACTTACACTACTTTTCAATACTTTTGAGCCTGATCTGGCTCCATACCAGGTTTGTCAATTCCCCCTTTAGGATGCACCATTAAATTTTAAAATATTTCCCTTCACCTTCATTATTTGGGTGAAGGGAAAAGTATAAGATGTTTGTGTTTTTGCAGTGTTGTATGTTTAAGTAGTACATATGAAAAAATGTATTGGCTGTGTTACTTCATGGGAAGCTACCATGCAAGCCACCAATTACAGCTTGACAAGCCACATGTTTTGAACATGGAATTGTACAAGCATACTTGGAGGTCAAAATGCGAAACAAGTACACAAAATGCATGCACGTTAGCAGGTTTGTAAATGGGGCAAGAGCAAGTCAGTAGTGTGGAATGGGTACGGCCTTGCAGTTTCAGATGCAGAGCAAACCACTACTCGCTGCAAATTCAAATTCAACTTTATTTATATGGCACTTTTCATACAAAAAAATGCAATTCAAAGTGCTTCACAGAGGCTAAAAACAAAAATAACGACAATAAAACGCAACCCTCCCACACACACACACACACACACCCATGGACCCACATGCACACAAAGGCACACACCCACCCTCACTCACTCACCCACACACACACACACACACACACAACCGCACAGTGTGAGAATTTAAGATATATTGTTAGAGAGACATGGCCTGACACCGAGACATTATGTGAGGAAAGAGCTACCTCTGGAAAACACTGGAGATAAAAATAGAGATAAAAATGGTGAAAAGAAAGACTAAAACCTGATGGACTAAAATAAGAAAATAATAATAAATGAACAGATAAGTAAAAGCTCTTTACCGTATGAAAAAAGAAGGTAAAAGAAGTAAAAACCAATTCAAAAAACAAATTCAGGAGTGAACGCAAAAGTTTTATTGTCACATTGGTGTTTCATCCACACAGAAACGGCATTTCATGTGACTGTAACTGGTACTTTTTCGAAAATGGGTTGAAGAGTCCATAGATCCGTCAATGACTACCATTTCATCTCGTGTGGATGTCTATTTGGATCTCTCTTGAAATGATTATGCGACACACAGTGGAACTATTTTATGGCGCCCACGCATGTCCAGCCAAAACAACCTTTATACGCATGCTCCGTACTCTTCTTCTGTCTTTTGTGCATATCCTCGACACTGCTACAGTGCCACTTACTGGCTTGGCCTATGCACTACATTGTTGTCAGTGGTTTAGTTTTGAGAGATGATACAAAAACTTATTAAAGTGAAGTTTGATGAATTTGTCACTGAATAAAAATTCTAAATCGAAAATCATTTTCAGAGATAAAATCGGGATTTTATTTTTGGCCAAATTCGTGCAGCCTTAGTCAGAGGTAGATTGACTTCACCCCACCTTAATGTCTCAGCGCATTACACATTGCAAGCAATTTGTACCAAATAATAGAAAAGATGCAACAAGTTTTGCATGACTTTGACAAGAAGGATCAGTGTAACTGTACAATAGTTCCTTATTTTGTCACTTTTCTCCCAAAATCAACATAAAAAGTTAGCATTAACAAAGCACAGTCACAAAATACTTCGATGCACAAAAATAGGATAATTTGCAGGCAGATCCCAACATTAATTAAAGTAAACATATTACTCTAGCACCTTTGATTGCCTTGTCATGTTGATTTATTGTCAGCTGATTGTTTACTGTGTTCTCTGTGACTCATACCACACACAGGGCCTAAACAAAAAATAGAACTTTACAGTGTTTCTCCTTTGGTTTGGCTCATTTTATGATACCAAAATCACATTCTTAAAACAGCACAGACAAACCTCCCTCCATACTACTTGGCATTTTTTCACAACAGAATTGAATTTCTCCTTCATTTCATCAAATTGCAAATGTCTTAGCACGTGTCTCAATGTCTCAGTACATCTTTGCAAATGATTAAGTACAGATAGCCTTCATTCAATTTTGAATAGACCTTGTTGAACTAAACTGATCGTTTTTTGTTACCAAATATTTTTATTTGAGAAATTCACATATAATTACATAGTTACAAAATGCCCAAGGCATGGAACACGCCTATGTGCATAGAACATATAAAGAAAAACATACATGGGCGGAATAGGGAGGGGGTAGACATACATCACACAAGACAAACAAACGCACGGACAAACAACCAGGTGACGCATCCGGTGAGGTGCAAGTGTGAGCAATGATAGACATCTTTGGGTCAGGGTAGAGGAGAGTTAGAGCGAAATCAACATTCGTTTCAAGGATTCAGCAATCCCAAGCCAAGAGTCCAAAGTTTTCCTTTTCGAGGCTCCATTTGTACGAGCTGTAGAGAGTTCCATGTATACGACATCCAGAAAAGAAAGAGTCCAGGTGCGGGTAGAGAGGTCGTGAGGGGATTTCCAGCGGGTTGCCACCATTTCCTTTGCAGCTGTGAGTCCAGCGTAGATAACACGCTTTAGTATTTTGGAGACATGGAGAGTAGACCGATCATTTAAAACCAAAACAGGTATATTGACCGGTATAGAGATATCAACCAGGGTGGATAGATGGGACGATCTAAACTGATTGTTGACTTCTCAGTCTAATGGTTGTTCTCGCCAAAGGGGCAGCCACAGCCCTGGTTCACCACTCTCGTTTTATCAATCCTGTTGAGGAGTCTTTCTCTGCTTGGAGGTGGAGAGTGTATGAGCATCAGGTTAAAAATAAGAGGTCCCTGCTTGGTGCAATGGACGCTGCATGTGAAGACATTCCAGGTGTAGGGGATGGTTGTGACATTCACACCCTTCCCCTTCTCGTTAAATTGAAAGGGAGAATATACACTGTGATGTGGATGAAAATCTGTATCCAGACAGAAAGCAGTGTGTGGACAGCCAAGAGTGCGAGGAGGGCAGCCAGGAGGGTGACGAGAGGGGGGTTGAGGATGGTGGCCAGCGACCAGTGCAGACATGCTTGTTGTAAAGCTCCAGCTTTATTTACAGCACTGTAGGCTACATATGATTGTCCTTATTTTTTCTTTTTGTTAATGTGTTTATATTACAGAATGTTAGGCTGTATACATTTTCTTTTTACTCTGACGTATGAAAGTTACTGACTGTAGGTGTGTGAAGAAAAAGTCACAGTTTCCTTGGCAGTATGAGTGCAGTGTATAATGTCAAACCTTGGAGGCTACTCTCACCATAAAATCTTTATTTATTTAGTTTTATACACAACTGTATTCTGTTAGCTAGACTAAAACTAGCATAGGAACCATTGTCAATGAAGGACTGGACTAAGACTGAGAAGTGGACATGAGGGATATTTCAATGGTTATCTGCCACAGTGACAAAACATCAAAGCATTCTGATATGAGTATGAGATATGAGCTTTTGCAGGTGAGCCATGGTGTTGTGCTGAACAGTGAGACTGTTTTGCTGAATGATCCTAGTAGAGTTTTGAGAATACAATTTTAGTTTTAAGACCAATGGAGAAAAATTGTAATATTTGTTGTCAGACTGATTCAGTGACAGCAGTTAGCCACCTCCTAAAGCCACAGAGAGAGAGGGATTTATCGTTCTTACTCTGCCTTATTTATTGGATCGCTATTTTAGATGTCATTTCTACCAGGACAAGACATGAATTTCATCAGCAAACTTCTTCGTATTTTACTTTACATATTGGGCTCTATCAGAGAGTCAACCAAGTACTTACAATTCTCTAAAAATCTTAAAAGCTTACAATCCAAAACAAGTTTCTGAAAAGTTGCATGTTAAAAACAAAAGAAAATCTTTCAATGATCAGGTGATCTCTGTGGATTATACGTACCTTTAATGATAGAGAAGTAAGTTGAAATTGATCCCTAAAGATTTCATCCTAACAGTTGAAGTGCTGTAATAAGCCTCTTGGGAATTCTTGATTGTTTTGTTTTCTTTCTGTTTTTGTTTTTACTCTCTGAGTGTGCCTCAAAAAACCTGTGGGGAATATTTCAGTGTTCAGGAAATTAGGAAATCATTATGATTTTAAAGTAGCAGAATGACCTGCTGAAGTTTGTGCTCTCAGAAAACCACTTTGGTTGTAAATAACACTTTAACCACTTCAATCTTTGCTCTTCTCTTCAGGGAACATCATCGGCTCAGGGATCTTTATCTCACCTAAAGGAGTCCTGGAGCATGCTGGCTCTGTGGGGCTGTCACTTATCGTCTGGGTTTGTGGAGGAGGGATCTGCGCCCTCGGGTCCATGTGCTATGCTGAACTGGGTGTGACCATCCCTAAGTCTGGAGGAGATTATTCATATGTGACCGAAATCTTTGGAGGGCTAGTGGGGTAAGTAGGTGTCCGTCGAGCAGTTTGATTTCCAGACATTTGACTTGATTTCCAGCGGCTGCACCCTTGCTTTCAGGATTAGACTGAAATAGTTCAGGGTCTGTACACAGAGAGAGGTGGTTTTGTAGGTCTGTCTGTCGAGGACCAGTCTGCTCCAAAGGTCTTATGACTCTGTATGGTCATGTGACACATCAGCTGATTAAGGGGCAGCACTGTAAGCCAAAGAAGGTCAAACGTGCCCGACACAGAGCATGCCTGTGGGGCTTGAGTTAAAACCTGTGAGGTCTGGTTTTGTTCATTCATTAAGGGATCAAAAACAGTGCAAAATAACACAAATACAACTTTCAATCCAAAACTAATCTGCAGATTTAGCTCTGAAAAGAGGTCACAGCCATTTAACAGTAAGTAGGAGTCACAGTGTATTGACTGTAAAAGTTGGTAATAAAGAAATCTAAATCCTTGAAAACATTTTTCCCACCACTTGAGAAACTATTGTGGGGCTGACAATAGTTTGAATTGTGAAGTTCAAACTCCTGTCTGTAATACTCTTTACAACAGTAATACATGCTAGGGATTGGAATCAAGAGCTGGCTCCAAAATCCCAGTTCTGCATTTTTTAAAACCTAAAAATCAATTATGCTGGAGCTTGTAAGCTTGGTTTTTGAGTCTCATGGATCCTGTGAAGTAACGTTATACTTAAAGTTAAGTCACATCATGTTCATGAAATCAATGGTGCACACACATAAAAATAATAAATTGGCAGCTAACAGGTATTAAACTACACATGAAAGAGTTCTGGTGGTCATTTGTGAGGAACGATGGCTGAGGGTGCAAAGAGTTCCAAAGTGAGGCAACAATTTACCAAAGCTGAAGATGGGGATGAAGTGAAATGCTATATATGTTGCTAAATATTTTTTGTAAGGGGAGGAATTCAACATCTATGGCTGAGCACATCAGCACTGTGCATCAAATCAAACCAAAACACAGAATATTTGACTCCGCCAACTCTGGCCAGAGTTTAGACCATGTCATGTTACCTAAAAACCTTAATCTAGTGTTGAAATCCATGTTGATTTCAGCAGAGATAGCAGCTAAAATAAAGTGTTTCAGATGGAGGCTGAAATAATGGTGTTTGATACACCAGAGTGAGAAAAAGTATGCTTTTTTAATTTGAAAATTATGTACAGTTATTAAACAGGTATCAGAGAGGAAGCACAGTCTGAAAAAATGCATTATACCCCCTGAGAGAAAAAAATTAAAGAATCAAAAAATTAAGATAATTTTTTTGAGATTTTTAACTTTTTCCTAAGTTCTAATAAAGTTGTAAAAAATTGTTTTTCCAAGTTGTTCATTTAGACATGAATTCGCATAATGCTGTTTTGAAGGAGGATACCACATGTCTCAGCTTCTGACTCTGTCTTTGCGGAGTCCTGATACTTTAAACAATGTGGAGAAAAAAACTCTAGAGACAACTGAACTAGACACTCTTCGTTCTTCACTGTAAACCAAATGTGCCACTTATCACCACTTTACTCTCAGAACATGAGGACTTGATTCTTCTAATATTATGACTGCACTACCATTTTATTTTTGTTATAATATGACTCTTTGAAGTAACTTAAATGAAGCAGTAAAAAACTTATAAATCCATGTGATTTTCTGCTCTTTAAAGTGTCCCTGTTACTCTGTAGTAGTATATTGCAATAAAAGAGAGAGAGAGAGAGAGAGAGAGAGAGAGAGAGAGAGAGAGAGAGAGAGAAAGTAGTTGACATTAAATAAACATTGAAGTCATGTTATTTTATGTCTTTAACTGTGCCAAATTCATGTAGAGCTGGCACTCAGCGCTGTGATGGTCACACTTGAAAGCTCAACCTTTCATTCAGCATTTCATTTCATCTCACCCAAATCTAAACAAACAGCACCTCCTTTAACAGCCAACAGATGATATCGCAGTGTTACAGAGAGCATGACGATGTTCATTATTTGATGAATGAAAATCATGCAGGGACATGTCACGCTGTCTTGAGTGTTTCGCTAACACTTTTTTTAAAATCCTATTTTGTTTTTGCTCTTATGTGATGCCAGACTTATATTTTCCAAGAAAAACAAGAACTTGCAAGTTTTATTTCATAATAAACGCCAAAACAAAGAGCAGCGTGATGTGCCTCAAGTCACATGATTGACACTGCGTGTCCTGCAATGTGAGCTTCCTATTTCAGTCAACAATGAACTGTGCAGCCTAAGCCTATACAGAAAAAGCAGGTATACTTTAGCTGCAGCTTGTGAGCAAAGGGGGACATTTCACTCCAGACTTTGACTACTTGATACCTCGATTTTTCTATACGCTGTGAAAAGACAGTGATTATGGGAAGAGTTAGATTCAGAATAACGTTTTAGACTTCACAGACGAATGCCCTCTCATAAAACAGAACCCCTGTGTTTGTCTCTTCTTCCTTTAGTTTCCTGTTATTATGGAGCGCCGTCCTCATCATGTATCCAACCACGCTGGCTGTCATCGCGCTCACTTTCGCAAACTACGTCCTGCAGCCGGCTTTCCCTAACTGCCTGCCTCCATTCATTGCCACCAGACTCCTCGCTACCATCTGCATCTGTGAGTCACAAACATCATCAACCCCACTCGATACCACTAAATCATGAATGCTTTTGTTGGTCTAAATTTGGTGCTGTTCTAAGTGTCTAAACACCACCATGGAAGTCATTGGAGGACCTGTTTTTCTATTTTTGCTTGGATTTTTTACAGATAAGTTTGATTTTAATAAGGTCAACTTCTGCGTCTGTTCTGGACAACACGGGTTTTTCTCTTGATTAAAAGCTTAAAAACTCAATCTCATGATGTCTGATGCAGTGGAGGATATTTGTCAGGTAAAGGCAATGAGACTTTTCATTGCTTTATTTCATGAAGTGCTACAGCTGATGCCAAATAGTGACTCATCAAGCTGGAATTTCAAATAGCAAAACTTGGCGGGACTCACTCCCTATAAAGTTTCTGAAATGCAGTCAGTCATCTTGCGCCACATCAGCACAGCAGCGCTCGGTGTAAACTCCTTCCAGGAGTACTATTTCCAGCCCTGAATTTCCAGAAACATGCAGGAGGAAAAAAGCTGCATCACAGAGTTTGTAACACAAGCCAAAAACATGAAATGTCTGACCTTCATCTTGGGGAAAGCAGCATTAAAGTAATAAATCTGAAGCATTGGGTGACCAAGAGTATTTACAGCTATTTTTGTGTTAACTTCACACCACAAACAATGTCAGACATGATTTAATGATGTCTGACATTGAGAGATACTTGATTTAGTCAAGGCTGTACATTTGGTGAGCATGTGTATTCAAACTGGGGACATTATAGAGTCAGGCACGCATAAATATTCTGTCAATAAGAACATAATAATCAATATTGAACAATATTGTGCCACCTGCAGTGTAGCCCCATTAGCTCTGATGCGTTGAACA